>JAQGEQ010000272.1:0-618970 GCA_034620365.1 Pegea sp. RAD2-039 | reverse complement strand
TGGCTTCATCAATCAATCTTCCTTTTTTGATATGCTTTTTATAAAATATATTTCCATCATCTTCGTATTGAAACAAGGACTCAAGCTCTGTAGAAACTCTTACCTGCTCATATAGAATCTTTGTTAGATTAAATCAAGATTGAGAAATCAAGCTCAAACCCTGTCAAGTAAATCGCACATGTATATTTCCACTTGTACTTGTAACTCCTTATATCTTTGTGTAAACATCACTTCATAGTTTTGTTCAAATCTCAAATCATTTATAACTTCCATACATTTTTCAAACGGATCAGCATTATATATCTGAGATAAATTATAAAACTATATAATTATTACCTACATGGTTCATCATTACTTCGAATAATAGAGTGATATAAGCTGGACTACATCTAGTTTCAAGTAACCATCTGCGCTTGAGGGCATCTTCCAAGGGTTGGACTTTATCAAATCGTTTCTTACGAAATTCATTGTCGAATGAGATTGACTAAAATATATTTTCATAAATTCACTTCATCAGATTTGATTCAAAAGTTTACAATTTTAAAACTTCAAACAAAAGTAACTTCAAAATCTTACTTTAGTAGGAAACTTTAAAATAAATTAAATATCTTAACTATATTCTAAGTAAAATTTTCATGTCTTTTTTATGTTATTAATATACTTTGATTAAAAAATGATATGTTTACAATAGTAAATTATTACAAATACTTACATTTGGTAATATTTCACTTAAAAATTTTAGTATCAAATATTTATTTTTCATTGCTGTAAATTGAAAAGGGGTAATACCCATAGGTAAAACTGAATTCGGTCTTGGTATTTGACTTGCAATATTATAATCATGTTTCATAATCAGTTGAATCATACTCAAGTCGTTGCATTCAATAGAATAAAAAAAGCTATCTCCAATTAAAACCTAAAATAATACTCAGTTTATGATCTAAGTTTTGTCAAAAACATTAATATAGAATGATTTAAGTAAAAAAACTTTAAAAAATTTTAAACTAAAATTTTATGTAGAACCAAATAGTCAAATATTTTTTGTAAGACGAATGTTTTCATGGTAGCTTATTAAGATACTAAATTAATCTATGAGATGTCACTTTGAGGAAGTACAGTTAAGTTAAAATAATATTACACCTAGTATCGACATACATTTTGCTATATATCAAAGTTGAATAAAAGAAAAACCAGTTTTTAATTTGATTTACTAATTATAAGGCAGCAGTTCAAACAAAATGTTTTGCTACTAAATACAACCTTGTTTTTAAGCAACAATCCACACATTTGTAAATCTTTATTCTTAATACTAATCTGAAGAGCCGATTTTCCAATTGGGTCACAATAATCCTTATCAAAATTGATTATGCTTTTATAAATCTTCTCTGCTTTGAATAATGCATCAACTGATAAAATATCACCGTCTTTAACTTTTTCAAGGTACCATTCATTGATAACACTATTAAACATAAGCATATAACTTCTATTGATTCTGTTTTTTAACTTAATAAAGCTCACATGCTTTGATCGAATAAAGCTTTTCTAACAATTTGTCCAGAAAGAATTGTTTTATTAAGATGTTTAGTTTTTTGTCTTTTTTTTTTTCTGCTTATCCAACCTATAAAATTGAACAGAGAAATAAAAATAATTTAATAAAACACAATTATTATTTATCAGTATCGATAGATAAATTGATATCATAGGAAAATACCAAGCAATATCAGGAAGGTGTTTTAAAATCAACTTACTATTCGGGTCTTCTGTTTGCTCCGCATAAGATTCAGTGTCTTTCAGAAAATCAACCTTGAAAGATTTAATTGTACCAAAATCTAGAATGATTGTAATCTAATTTAGCTGTTATGCGAAACACGATGAATAGGTTTAAATGAAGGAATCAAGTTCAAGTTAAAGAAAATCTTACGGTCAAATGAGCATGAACTTGGCCTTGGTTTCTCATCGTTTTGAGCTTCTGAAAACAACCTTGGTTCACTATTTGATGATGAAATGTAAAATGTAGCTCTTTCTTTATTTAATGAAACAAATTTAGATTAAGGTACTAATGAAAAGTTGAAAATGATCAAATGTTATGATTATTGTCTGAAAGTTCATCAGTATTTAATGAAATTTATTTGTTGTTGTGCTTGTATATAATATTTAATTTGTTCACTGTTGTTCTTGGTGGCCGAAAGTGATGAGAAGACATGCAAGTGGACACATGAAAGCAGTTACTAAAATGCTACTTCTTAAAATTATTTGTGTAAAAAGTAAATTTTGTTATAAAAAATGCTAAAGTTGTACACAATGTTAAAAATCAAATTCTTTAAACTTTTTATTGAATTTTTAGTTCTATGACGACTTTTATAACCATTTTTTGGTGCAGCTCTGTAGGACACAGATTTGTCGTTGCTTGAACATGTTGCTCTCTCTTCCATCTCAGCTGTTTCAAAAACTACTTTATGAAGAAAAATATTAAAAATTTATAAGTAGAAAAAGTAAATACATTCTAAAAATTAGTATATTCTAATCAAGACAAATCTTATAAGTAAGTTTTGTTTTGTAGCTTTTGATAGAAAATATTTTAGATCAGATTAAATAATGAAAAAACAGAAAGATATTTACGTATCTGCAAAACAACAAACAAACAAAGTTAAAAGATAAACAAACTTTTTTTAAGTATTTTAATTAAAAATATTATTTCACATTTTGAATATTTTAATATATTTACATTTTCTCCGTAAGGTATAATCTGACTTACAAAAACTAAAAATGAGATATCAGCTTTGAAGCTATTATTTTGCTAAATTATTTTTTTCAAAAACATTACTAACGTATACTAAGTTAAATAAAATAATGTTAACATTTACTTCAAACGGTTTGATAATAATTAAAACTTCCTTAACTTATCAAAACATTCTACTCAACCTTCAGCCTATAATAGTTTCCGCTTTCAAACACAAGCAATGACGAAAACTCTAATAATAATAATATTTTTCCATTTCCTCAACATATAAGATGTTTTGTAATTTATCAAGGTCATATTCTACTTGAATAAAGCTTGTCAGCGTTATTACAAACTTATCTAAGTGAATCTTTTTGGCATTTGATCAAAAGATGCACTAGCTATCACCTATAGCTTAGACGGCATCAATGATTAGAAATCATCACAGGTGAAGTCATGTTTTCCAAGCCCTAAGATTCATACAGAGTTAAAAACCTATACAAGAAAGCTGAGTCAAATATTAAGAAACATAAAAATTAAATTAAAACTCAAAAGCTACCATGAGTCTTTGAAGGCTCGAACTAAACAGCCTACCAAATTTCTACAATAAAAAACAACTGAAAGACAGTAGCCTCAAACATCTTCTCAATTATGAAATTCCAAGCAGAAACTTCTACAATCAACTCTAGATATCTCAATGCGTACTTCTTCAACATTCCCAAATCTAAAACAGATTGATACTAACATTTCTACTACCAATGCTATCAAGCCCACCTAGATTAATTTTTGTAACCTGCTGTCTTCGACGAAAAACATATAACTTGGGTCTCATTACTACAATTCCAACTGAACCTATCGTTCTTAAATCAACCTTGGCTATCTGATAAACTTTTGATCCCAATGATCTATTCCCTAGCTATTTTACTAGGTATGACCGCATTTAGTATTAAGTGTAAAGCTAGATTCTGCTGTGTTTGCACCCCTCTTGTAATTGTAAGCTATCAGAATTGTTATAGCTAGTACTAAGCCAAGTGATAATCTTTTTACTTGATAGAAGATTTTATTCTCCTTTATATAGATTGAACGATTATTCTATGTTTAGGTGGTGCAGCTCATTACAGCCTTCCTAATTTTTAACTATTAAACTCAATAAGCTATTAAATCAACTCTTCAATTTGATGGATATATCATCGCTCTCACTCAAGATAACGTTTTAAATCTGTTACTCCGTTTCATCAAGAACTCAAAAGTTGCTTTACAGCTCAGTCAATTCTTACTTCTCTTCTACCTACAACTACTTTCTAATTTATTTTGTTTAAAATTAATCCGTTTATAAATGACACCAATTGTTATACAATCTATCTTAACTCCTATCCAGCTAACTTTGAAATGATTAAAACCTATCTATCATCTTTCAACTGGAAGTAATGAGGGAATATCGCGACCCAATCGCATCAAAACTCCGCCTCACATTAAACGCCTGTTGAATGTAAAACATCTCTTATACAAAGAATCCAAATTTGTTAACTCCTATTAAACAAAATACAAGATTAAGTCTAAAGAAAATGAAACTTGAGTTGTTAAGTGGCGCGATTATAGAGAAAGTAAAACTTGCGATAGTGCTTCATCACGTAATCCAACCCGTTCATATATACCTTGTTGATAACGATTTGTACCTAATTGATCTTGAACCTACTCTTTTAATAGGGTTCATTAAAGGCAAGATCGTTTTCCAAAAGATACTAGAAATATTTTTCTTAAGGCCAAGAAATCAAATCTAGTTTTGACATTTTCACTTCCATACACATCATCAAAGGCGAGTTGAATGATAAGATTTCTTTTTATTCTGTCAGGTGCTTTATTTCTTCTATGTTTCTAAAATGAACACTTTTAAAAGATGGTACAATTATCATTCCCACTTTATTAGTGGACAGTATGGGATAAACATTCTTAAGGGAGCATCACAGAATTTGTGAAAAGGTCATATAACCATAAAATCAAGTGATTGAGATAAGTCCTAGGCACCACATATTGAAACTTTTTGTGGTGTTATGTTAATTGTGATATGACAGAATTAAATTGATACAAAAAATAAATTTGAAAGTTCTTAAACATGGGATCTTTTGTAAGAAGTCCTCTTAGGAGCTACCAGAACGACAATGAGTGATAAACTACCTACAAGGCTTCAACTCCAGCTTTAATTTCAGAGTTTTGCGTCTCCTAGAATTGTTGAATAAAACAAACTAGCAAGCTCCTTTTACTTGGGTTCCTTATGGACGTTTCTTTGTCGCAAATATGTGTCTACCTAGGCTCGGACCCGGGACCTTCTGCGTGCTAGGTGGGCGTGTTAACCGCTACACTACGGAAACGGACTGCCTATGAGCTAACACACTGCTTGTTATTGAGAAAGCACTTTTTGTCTACAATGTTTATTGATGACAGATGTTGCAGACCCTTTTGGTGATCTCCTTCTGGTACCAGCAAAAAGTCAAATAAACTCAGTGGCTAAACTGAAACCTTTGCTGTGCTAAGAACAAATCTGAAATAATTGTTTCAAGGCTACAGGAAATAAAGATCTTGGCTTCTGGTGCTATAGTTTGTCAGACGAGCAATTACATTGCTTATTTTCTTTCTAAGAAAGATAGTTTTGTGTTTTACAAAAGTACTGCTAAACTTCTTGGTGTATTCAAGCCATTCTACATTTTTCTTTAAAATATCAGCGTTAACCAGTTTTAGCAGCTATCAATAAAATAGATAAGTTTTAGAACAATTATAACAACTAATAACCAATATTTTTATGTTTAAACTTAAACATTAACGTAAATTATGGAACGAGACGTTTTGTATGTCTAGTATTAATAAAGTTTATAAAAGAAAAATATTTTTTTGTAAAGGGGATTACCCGGACCTCAAAACAATATTGGCATGATTTTGATTAATTGTTAGTATTTTAACTAAATCTATTCTAATAATGTTTTCAAAAGTAATATTTAGTATTTGTTTACTTCTACTTGCCTATTATTGGCAGACTAGACTTAAGCAAGGACCTTTATATTATAGTGAAAAGACTTTAGAAGGTAAAACTGTACTAATAACAGGTTAGTCTGTTTATAATATCATAAAAATCACTGATAAATATGACCATACGACTTATAATTAGATTTAATTTTATTATTTGAAATTATAAGTAAAGTTAAAATCATATTCTTCAATATAAGATTCAAATTCTTATAGAAAACTGAAAGTAATTTATAAAATATGATTAAGCAAACCTCAAAGACAGCAGACCTCAAATTATCTTCTTAAATAAGTTTACAGTTAGTTCGTGAAAAAGGTAAAATGGTTATTTCAAGATAGAAATTTTAATCTTCAATTATTAGCACGAATGTTTTATAAAATACTGTTTTCTAAAATATGTTATTAAATACTCAAGAAGTAGATAGTTTAAAGAATATCTACATCAAAGATAAACAAAAATCTTCTTTTAGATAAAGTTTTTATTTGATATCGTTTCGTTTGTTTAAAAGTTTTTTAATTAATTCAATTGTTATCAAAATGAAAGTAATGATTTTATAGTTCTATTCACCTATTATCAAATTATTTCAGAATTTTCATAATTCAATTAATTAGGCAACAATTTTAATTCAAACTCTATTTGAATAAATCAATTGGTACAAAAAATAATTTGTTTGATTGAATATTTTTTGGAATTCAGAGCTTCGGATTAAAGTTTATTGACTTTGATGATTATTGTTTTTTGTATTAATTATCTGAATTACGCAATTTTGACAAATATTATTCAGCTTGTTCAAATAAACTTCGTTGATTTCATGATAAGTTTGTTGTTTGTTAAACTTGTTTAATTTCGAAAAAACATAGAATAACTTTTTTTTGTTATTATTGTAAATGTTGATTTGTGCGATATTTTAAACTTCTTAATGTTTCTTTTAATTAAAAAACTAAACTTATATACACTATATAGGAGGAAATGCTGGAATCGGGAAGTATACAGCGATTGAAGTTGCAAAGAAAAAAGGACGTTTAATTATCGCTTCGAGAAATCTTAAAAAATCTCAAATTACTAAAGATGAAATAATAAAGCTAACCGGCACCACAACAGAAGTAAGATTAACTTTATCTATTGTTTGAGGAATAAAAAATATCTAAAACTATTCTATTAACATATGCCGTTAAAATCGTTTTTCTTAAACAGTTTTTAGTTCATCTGTCTATAAAGTGATATTATGAATTAAATAGTGACTTAAATACTAAATTTTTAGAGCTTATTTTTGTTGAGGCTGTTTAGCGAGATTTGATTTTAGATTTTTCTTATTTACAGCGTTAAACTGATATTAAAATCTTACTTTCTAGTCTTACTGATGATTTAAGCTAGAAATAATACCCACTATCTAGTCTATGAAGAAATACAAAACCTTATTGAAAGATTATTTCTGTAGAATTTTGTTAAAAATTCTTTTTATTTGTATTTGTGCGTCCTAAAAGAAAATTATTACTTTTGAAATAAAATATAGAATTACAGCTTTAAAAAATAAACCTCGAAATAAGGTTAGATATATCGTTTAATATTTTAGTATTCTAGAAATAATTTACGTATTTTGTATTCAGTTATGTTCAACTTATTACTTTGAATTAATTTGGTAGATAAAAATAATGAAACTAGATTTAGAGGACTTTCAAAGTGTCCGAACTTTTGCAAACGATCTTCTAGCAAACGAAGAACAGATTGATTATCTAGTCAATAATGCTGGTAGATTTGATAAACAACTGTGTATTTGATGTTGACATACTTCTTGTTAGGCGTGTTTTTTGTGCCTGGTCTTACTAGTCACGAGTATGGAAAAGTTTTTACTATAAATCATTTGGGACACTTTCTTCTTACAAATCTTTTACTCCCAAAGATGAAACAACAATCTGTCAAAGCTCCTGTAAGAATTATCAATGTTGCTTCAGTTATGTACAAGTATGTTGGTTAACCACAACAACATTTTCTTCAATCAATACTTCGTTTTAGATTTGGATCTTTAGATTGGAATAGTTTACATTACGATCCAAAAGGAATTTTACAAAACTTTAAAGTTTATTGTGATTCAAAACTTGCAAACATTTATTTTACTAAAGAACTAAGCAGAAGGGTTTCATCATATAATATAACCACTTATTCAGTTCATCCTGGTAAGCTTGTCACTTTCAGTAACTTGATCTTTAATTCTATTCTAATCAAAGGGACAATTTATTCTGAACTTGGAAATAATATCTTCCATTTACATGATACATTATGGTGGCTACTTGGTTATATTTTTCTACGGTAATTTTACAAACTTTTTTCTTGAAATAGTTTTTATACTAATTTAATCTATATGATAAACTTTATTTGAAAAAATAATTGTTCTGATTAAAATCTTTTGTTCATCAAACTTTATAACACTTTTATACCCAACATTAATAAATTTTTATTCCTTTTATATACTGAAGGAGTGAGTAATGATAACAAATTTAATGTTTACTTAGAATTTTTTTTATAAAGAAAATACTGAAAGAGCTTTTTAAACAATCTTAACTATTTATGTTTATTAAGCGAAACGAAGTATGGAGCCCAGACTATTATGTACACTATATTAGACGATGACGTCATCAAGTATAGCGGTGACTATTTTAGTGATTGTGTCAGAGAAGAATTGTGGGATCATGCTAGAAACGAAACTTTAGGGGAGGAATTATGGGAAAAGAGTTTAGAGATGATTCAAATTCCCTAAGTCGTCGTATTTTCTCGATAATTTGTTATCTTTAAGTTTCTGGATCAAGTTTTAATTGGAAATGATTAATTTTGATAATTTTGACAAAATGTTCTTAGAATACCACAAAATTTAATTCCAAAGATATTTGATCAACAAAATCGTTCAATCATATACCCACAACTGATTTTAGAATTGTAAAAAATAAACAATTCAGAAATCATATTTATCGCAGTAAAAAAGTCTTTAAAATTTAAGTTTCAGGCTTAAAATAAATAAAATAAAAGAATTAAATAAATTTGGAAGAAAGATATACTCTAATTCGTTGAACGTTTTGACCTTTATTGTGATGCCTTATCATTAATTAAGAAAAAGAAGGTTAGTTAGAATCAATTTCGATGTAAATTGTGATGTCATGTCAGTACGCTCGATTAACATGATTAGACTAGATGGCGTGTAACTGAACAGTTATTTGTTGGTTCAAGTTCACTGCGATCCTGGATAAAGCCAAAATATATTTTTAGAATTTAGTGTGTTTTTGGCTTTAATCTTTAACAGAGCAATCTTTAGTTCTTATTTTTATTATTTACTTCTTAAATGTACATTTGGTTATAGATTTTACTTGAAATAAATAGATAAAAAAGTGTTGAAAAAAGTTGATAAATGAAATTGTACCTTAAACTAACTTCATATAAAAGATTTGGTGATTTATATAAAAATGATTAAATTCAAAAGAATTTAGAAAAAGACATTTTCAAAAACTATAAAAAAGGATCATCAAAAAGTTATCAAAATTGTTATTTAAAAGAAAAATTTGTTCAAATTTCGCTTAATCCTCATCATGATCTTCTTCATGATCTTCATCATGGTCTTCACCATGATCTTCATCATGATCTTCACCATGACTATGTACATCCGTAGAACTATGGAAGTAGCTATTACAAGGATTAGAACAAAATTTGTCGATAATTTTTTGAAGAATCGTTTTGCTTCCGCTCTCAAAGCCTTCATCGTAAATTTCCGTCAATATTTCGCTTTTGGGTTTGCTGTTGATTGAAACGACATCGTTAAGAAACTTGAAATTAGCTGGTCGTTTACTCTTGATAGGTACTACTAGTATCTGTAAAGAGTTCAATCAATCAAACTGTTGATTGAAAAGTTTGAAAATATTTTGTTTTATGAATGAAGTTCAATCAGAAACTTAAAAGTTTATTCTTTAAACTAATTTATCTAATTGTCAATTTATTTAAAATCGTGTCTTTCTGTTAACCATTGGTGCCGGGTTCATTTGATGTAGAAGTTTCATAAATTGATTGGGAAGTGCTCCTCTAACCACTCCAGAAGTTAAAAATAATAGAATCCGGTGTGTGTTGGATCGAGACACAATTTTAGTTTTATACAAGCTGGTGATAATAGATTTGAATACATTTACCATTTTAGCTGCAATTAAATACATATTTAAATACAATTTCCACGAAATATTAAAACAAAACGTACAATTACTTCCTTTGTATTTGATTTGAGATTTAAAGGCTAAAGCGAAATCAGCAGAATTTTGATATTCGTCTAAGTTTATCTAGAACCAAATCATTTAGTTTAAAGTAATTAAAACAAATTTTATTAAAATTGTTTTGAACAAATCGTTGAAGGGTTTGATTTACCATTGTATTTTTAGAGGCGTATGTGAGAACAGAAAATAAGGCTGAACCTTCCACCTCTATACTGATAGTACTGCTCAAAGAACATTGTGAAGATTAATTTAGATTAGATCTTTATAATTGTTAATAATAGAAGCTTAGATGAGTTTCAAATTAAAACAAATGATGGGTTATTCCGAGGAGTAATTATCAACTTTTTGAACTTAGAATTAAACTTACTTTATCAAATCGTTGGTCAACTGCTTTGACTTTTTAAAATTTTTTCTACTAATATCCGATGATGCATCTATCACTATTCCTATATTTGCATATACATCAGGAGGACATTTCACTGACAATCACAAATTTGAGTAAATCAGTTTTATATTTGGATTAAAGAAATTGTTTAACTAAAAAATGATGTATTTAAATTTATAAACAAAAAGCAACTGCAACTTACAAGCACAGCAAGGCTCAGGTTTGTCCCAACGTAAATTGTCCTGACAAGTTATTGGGTTTGAAGTTGGTGGATAGACATAATGGTGTCTGGCACATTTATAAAAGCATTGTGAGCCTACTTGTAAACCATTTGTACAATCCCTTGTTCCATGCAAGCGCATAGTGTCTTCTAAACTAGGGCACGGTTTTGCTTTAATGATAAAAATATTTTCAATTTACAAATCGAATTATTAAAATTTTTAAAGTTTCAGACGAAGGATATCTAATTTTATTTCATATTTAAAAGTTTTGACTTCATGAGAACAAATAGTCATGTGTGACCACCTTACATCCTTTTACTAAAAATAAAACTAATTAAAGATTTTATGAAATCGAAAACGGAAATTAAAAATACAGATTTCAAATTGAAAATACTTATTTTGGCACTTAAGAACTTTTCATATATGTAGATCGTGACCAAGTAATATGTTTTAGAAATATCAAAAAAGTATCCAGCAACTAATCATGTTAAAATATGGCAAAAAGCTATCAATTTCAAAAGTAAATGAAACTTATCTAAATAGAAACATGAAAGCTTTTGAATAATAAGATTGAATAAGAAGGGCGCAACAGTTAAAACTACAAAAAGCAGAAGTACAATATGGTTTACCAACAGCAAGAAAACCTTAGTATAAAAAGCAAACTTTGAATTCACAAATTAATTTTTACACAATTTATAAAGAAAGAATTAAAAAGAGGTGAAGACTTACTGATGCAAGACGGAACTTCACTACTCCATTCAAGATCTTCATTCGGATTTCTTTGACATCGAAAGATCTTATGATGACTCAGAACAAAATTATCTTTACAAGTGAACCTGTAAACAAGATTCAACAAATATTTTTATAGAACTTATTTTGCTAGATATAAGATCAAGTGAGTCTTCTGAGCAGTTAGTTAATTGAACTTTCAACTCACTCGCACTCGCCCATGATGTAATTGCCTCCACTACAATTCACGATTCCATTTTCAATTTCACTTATAGCTGGCAAACAATGCAGACTTCTACATTTTGGCTTGTGTGACCATTCGCCAAACTTTTCTGTATATTTTTATATGAGTTTATAATAATGTATTTTCAAAATTATCGTTTATAAAATAGATAATAAACTTAAATAAAAGGATTTAAACAATTTACTAATTTTTTATGATATATAATGCGTCTAATATGTCTGTGATTTTTCCAATTTTTAAAACTTTACTTTTAAAGATGCAATAGTTAGTAGTGTACACAACAAATAGTTGAAGTCTTTTGATAGAAGATTTCAGTTTTCGAAATAAAAAAAAAATTTAATTGTAACTTCATTCTATTATAAGCTGTCTGGTAAAAATGTATTTTAAATTTTATTATTTGCCATTTGTCACACTACTTGAATTTGGTAGATAATATCATTATTAGCATTTAATGTGAGAAGAAAAACCAAAATCTTTGTATATCGGTTAAATCATTTCAAGTAATTCACTTAACTTTGAATTCCATAAAGCTATTTATAGATTTTTTGTGTCTACGTTAAATAACTTACGGCAAGTTGCGTTTCTGTCTCCCACATATTCATATGTATCATCTAAACAGGTCAGCAAACAATACCTATTCTCAGCTACAAAGCTTTGATTTAAAGTCTCTTTGAAAATTGTCTCAGCGCACTCCCATTTTTCAATCTCTGTATCTTTGAAAGGCTCACAAACATTTCCTGAGTTAAAATAGGTTACAAAGTATTTGAATACAAAATTCTATAATCAAATTCTTCCATTAATCACGTTTGTATTTTATTAATAAATAAATGAAGTTACTTTCACAAGTAGGCTCGTTGGGAAACCATTTTGCTGTAGAATTAGTAATTAGAATGCATTCTAGTTCATCTGATCCCTTGATTGAATACATCGAATCTGCGCATTTATACCTGAAAAAAGGTTTAGAATTTATTGAAGAAATTATCGTTATTTAAAACTGAGCCGACTTGAAACCACAGAGGTGCAAAACATTTCTAAAAATTAGATTACACATATAGAGTATTTATAACGTTGATTTTATCTTCTGCGCATGCGCGTCATGTCTTTCGCTTACATTCCGTAGAAGTAATCACTTCTTTAAGGTTTATTTCAAGTTTATTTGAAATACTTTAAAAGCTTATGATCAAAATTAGAACAAATAAACTTACAAACACTTATCACCAACATTATTTCCTTCACATATCGGATAGGCTAAATCATTGACACGTGGGTAGTATTCGCATTTAACAGAAGAACAGTAGGGAGTTGATTCACTCCAATAACCGTTTGCATCTGTTAAAGTTATAACAAGGCATCATCATTGGACGAAAAAAGATTTTGAGCATGTGAAATAAGAAGTGTTAAGCTAACAGTGAACTGGATTAACTTTCAGAGAAAGTTGACCAGAAAAAAGAAGATAGTGATGCGAGCTGACGCCCAAGGAAAATCATCACTATGCTTTCCTTGGGTACCAGGGCAACACTAACAGGAATTATCAACATCTGGAGATATGTGGGTACTAAAAGAACGAAAAGAGCAGCTAAAAGTTAGTGACGAATTCCCTGATATAATAATTTATAGTAGAACACTACAGAATCTGCTAAAATTAATCCAAGATCACTAATATAATTTTGTTTAAATCGTTTGACATCAAGTATTTTGACAATCAAGAAACTTACTGCAAACTACTTGCTCGGCTCCATGGAGGACATAACCTCGATTACATCTGTATCGACAAACTTCCCCGACTACTCCCTCTAGTGGACTGAACGAATTTTCACATTCTCTAGTCATCACTACATCGAGATCTGGCTTTTTGCACAAGATTACTGCCAACAAATTGTTTTATGAAAGAGGTCCTGGTTTAAAACTAAAGTGTCTTTTGAAACTTACAACTAAAAATAATTGAAAATAAAATCTTTAAAAAAAATCAAACAATTTTTTCTGAAATTAAATAAATACTTTCTCCATATTGGCAAGAGTATTTTGGTTTGCTCCACTTGCCAATCAAGTCTTCTTTTTCAGGTAGTTTACAGACTATGTTAGTTTCTTCAATAAGATTATATCCCTCATTACAAGATAAACTTTCAAGTAAAATTAATAATTAAAAAAAAACAATAAAATTTTAAGTAAAAAGTTTAATACCTGCAGTTACTGAACAGGTTTCTTTCATCTGTGCATGACCAATTACCATGAGGGGCTTCTAGTTCAGGACACTTTTTAAGGACACATTGGGGTACTTTATCACTCCAAAAGCCATCTTTATCAACTTCTTTAATTTAAAAAGCTTACGATAAAACTCTATAGACGATTTTTTCTCTTAAAGCTTTAACGGTTTACTGATAAAAATTTTGATAAGATTCTTTTCAAATAAGTTTACAATTTCATTTTTAACAAATCTCAAAAATTATCTTACAGAGATTATTTGTGATTAAAACACTAACAACAATACGAGATATTTACTGACCACACTTGATTGAATCGGCGCCTTCTATTTGATATGCATCATTGTTACAATTGAAATTACAAATTGTTCCAACGTTTCTAGAGGTCGGAAGACAATTTGTTATTAAATGAAGAGAAGATTTGATTTCATCACAAAGGATTTCTGAAAGAAAAGCTTGATTGCTATGATGTAATTAAGATGAAAATATTTTAATTAAATCTTATCTTAATTAGAAAATTTAATCGATAACTTTCAAGAAATTAGCATTTCAAACTTTCACAGAAAATTACTTTTTCTTAAGAATGTCAAATTAATTTAAAAGTATTTTGTTATCAAGCTAACAGATCTTTCAAAATGATTTCATTTTAAAGTGTTCAGTGATACTTTGATCAATTTAGATGATAACTTAAAAATTTATAAATATGTTCGTTCAAAATTCAAATATTTTATATTTGAGAAAACAACCTTTTCTATTATTTTATAAATCTAACCTTCACATATAGGTTCTTCATAATTCCATAACGCCTTTCTTCCATCAAATGGATCAACAACACATGAGATTGTTTCATTTCCAATTAAACGATGATTTTTCTTACAACCGTATCTGAAATTCAGTTAAAGAATTCAGAAAATGTTTTCTTAGTTCTATTTTTCATTAAAGCAATTTTGTTGAAACCTGCAAATTGTACCAACATAACGTTTTTCATCATCACAATTTCTGTTGACATTATCAATTGGTTCTAGGACAGGACATATCAATCTCTTGCAAGATGGTAAATTGTCGTCCCAAACACCAGAAGCGTCTTGATTTACTGACATAAAAAGAAATTCAAAATCAAAGTTTTGTAAAAATAAAATGAATTATGTTTAAAATGTGACTATTTCTAAAATCGGTATTTATTTAAGATTTTATTTACTAATATTATTTCTATGACCTTCACCAACAAATTCCTGGTTTTCAAGAAAGAATTAATTTAAAAAAATATTTTAATGTCGCTTACAGCAAAAAAGTTTTTCTTTTCCTTCAAGATAAAATCCATGATCGCATTTGATCTGGCAAATCACTCCGATGTGATTAACGTCAGAGGAACAAATTAAATCAGAATTTTCTGGAGCAATTAGAGGTTCGCAAAGAATATCTACAAAATTTTGAAAATGTAAAAAGGTTTAAATCACTCGTATCGAATTTGGTTTGTTTTATTTGTTGATCTGATCAATTAACCTTGGCAAAAAGGAACTTCTTGATCCCAAACACCAATTAAGTTACTTTCAGAGCTTTCGATGCAAGTTAACTGGTCGGAACCGACCAATCTCATATTTTCATTGCAGGTGAAACTAAAATCAACAACTTTAGAAACAAGGAGATTGTTGTTAAGATAAAACTTGCTTGCAGATGCTATCCAGCATTAGCTCATTGCTACAAACGATCTTTCCATCTTCATAATATCTTTCTAAATCTTCGCATATAATTGGATCAAATACTGGAAGAGAGTCACTCCAAACGGGAGAGTCATTTGCAATTTCTTAATAAAATAGAATGAGAAAAGTGATGTTTGCTGATTGAGTTGTCTTACCACAAGTCAAATTGTTTGAACCGATTCTAATGGATCCACGTTCAGCCTCAAAACTACAAATGGTTCCGATTCGAAGTAGTTTTGATGAACATTTTACAATTGAATGTGGAGGTTTAGAGAAGTTATCACAAAGAAGTTCTAAGAAATACTTGTTAAAAAATTTCAATCAAATCTTGATGGAAACCTTTGCAAACTGGTTGAGGGTTATCCCAAACTCCTTGCTTCAAGTCTTCCTGATTTTGAACACAATTAATCTCTGAAACTCCAATTATCCGATGAGTTTCAGGACAAGAAAATCTTTAAAAATCATTTCTTTAATTTTAAAATTATTCGAATTTTGAGACTTACTTGCAGTTACTAAAGATCGAACTTCCATCGCTACAATTCCAACTTTCAAATCGTGAAGTTTGATTTAGAGGAGGGCATTTGATCTCAGTACATATTGGAACAACTTGATCCCACATTCCTTCATCCAGTTTATTTTCTATTCAATTCAATTAAAAAAAGGCAGATCGCTTATAGACGTTTCAACTCACCACATGTCAGCAAGTTTGCACCAGACATATAATATTTAGAATCACAAATTATCTCACAAACTTCTCCGATCTTTACAGGCTCCAAGGAACAGGAAGAAGAAGAGTTGGGAGAAAGATTTAATCTTGGACACAATATTTCTTAATAAAAAAACTTTGATTAAAAGACAAAAAAGGATTTTTGTAAATTTAAGACCTTCACATTTGGGTTCTTCTTGATCCCATCTTCCTAATGAAAGATCGTTTTCATCTTCGATGCAATTGATAGTCTTAGCTCCAATAAGTTTGTAATTCTCTTCACAGTCGTATCTGCAAACATGTTGAGAAAGATGACAAATCTGAGTTCATGGAGTCACTAAACTGCACCTGCATGAGCTTCCCAGTCTTCTCCCATCATTACAAATCTTCATTCCATTTTCATAGAGACTTGAAAGAGAAGGACATAAGATTAATTTACAAGTTGGCAAAACGTTGTTCCAAATTCCTTTATTTTCGACATTGTCTAATAAAATAGAAAATATTTTTGTGATCATTTAAATGTTGCTTACAATCAAAAATCAAATTGATTATTGTTATTAACACTAATAATTTAAGAATAAAGTAAAAGTTATCATTCAAAAGTTGTATAAAAAAGGAGTCTTTCGTCAAGTGTTGAATTGATGATCTAAATTTGATTATCAATTTCGAAATGGGCATAAATGAATTTCAACACAAAGAAAATTAACTATGTTCTGTAAAAGCTTAATCATCGGTACGATTGTCATTATGTTTGACAATAAAAACTGATGTATTTCAATAAACAACAAATCATGTAAAGTTGTTTGTAATTTATATTGCTACTAACATAATATTGCCAACAAGACTAATCTAAATTAATCCGATTAAATAGATTTGATCAAACAAAGCCAGGATGAGTACAAGCAATATATATGTTTGATTTAATGAAGAATTAATAGAATCAACAGAATGAAGATAAACCAACCACAACTCAGTAGAGATGTTCCAACCAGATAATATCCTTCATCACAAACTACTTCACATTTACTTCCAACACTTTCATCATTTGATGAACAACTGATTGTGGAATGATCAGGTTCAGTCAACTTATCACAAAATATTTCTGCAAATTGAAAGCAAAATTTTTATACAAATATTAGATGATAAATTTCGAACTGAAACCTTCACAGATAGGTAGATTATTGTTCCAACTTCCAATCTGATCATTCGTTTGATTTAAAGTACAATGCAAGTTGCTGGAACCGACTAATCGATAATTGATATTACAAGAATAGCTGTGAAGAAAATGTTGGCTGATATAAGCACGTTGAAAGCTCAAGTCAACTCACTTGCATCTGCTTCCATACTTTCTACCATCACTACAATAACTGTCACCTTTAAAATCTACTAAAGGCAATTTAGGACAAAGAATTTGTAAACAAGAAGGAAGTATTTTATCCCAAGAAGCTGTTTCTTCATTAATCTCTAGAAAATGTTTATGTTCGATGTAGACAACGAATCTAGATTTGAATTTGATTGATGAAGATCAACTTACTACATGTAACAACTTTGGAGCCTTCTAAATAAAATCCTTCGTTACAAGTTACATCACAAACAGATCCAATTGCTAATTTGTCGCTAGAACAAACTAGTTTGGAGTTGTCGGGTTGTGAAAGAGGCTCACAGAGGATTTCTACAAATTAAAACAAGTCTTAATTCAGCAAAAATAAAATTATGAAGTTTTTCAGGTAAGTTAAGTTGTTGTTCTTCTCACACATTATTTTAAAGCAAACATCAAAGTAATTGAAATCAATTTAGTTCAAACCTTGGCATGTGGGTGCTTTACTGTCCCATATCCCAACTAAATTCTTTTTCGGATCTTGTATACAAACTATCTTTTTTGTCCCTGATAAACGATAACCATGCTCACAAGAAAAACTGAAAAATATTTCAAAAAAGTGTTAAACCTAAATTAAAAAGGAAGTAAAATCAATTAGTTCACAAAAAAGTAAATGTAAAAATGAAATGATTTATGTTCGTCAACAACTCAAACAGAAACACTTTTTAAACGGAGCCTCTAACTAATGTTGTAATAAAATCGACCCTCACTTGCAATTACTGCCCAGTATTCTTCCATTTGAACAAGTCTTATTACCATTTAAGATAGGAGTTTGCTCTGGACACAAAATTCTCACACAAGTTGGAGGATTACTACTCCAAGATCCATCAGATTCTGTTGAATAATTTGTCACTGATATTTGCTGAAAATAACTAAAGTAACTGACCACAATAGATGACAGAAGGTCCTTGAATCACGAAGTTTTCTTGACAACTAAATTGACATTTTGATGAACCAACTTTTAGAGGGAAATCACATTTCGATTTGCCGTTCAGCGGCTCTTGTACGTTCAGACATTGTGAAACTTTGAAAATAATTATTTTCAATCATTATTTTTTCAAGTTTCTAAGAACCAAACTTTGCAGAAAAGAGAAATAATTTTTATGTTGAATATATAATTTATTATATTTTATGCGGATTTTTACTTTGAAAAATTGAGCAATTTGGAATAATTTTCTAATCTGTTTAACCACGTGACTTACGTTTGCAATGAGGAGGGGTCGAAGTCCAAATAGCTTCAATATTTTCCGAAAATGGATTTTTAACACACAAAATTGTAGAATCACCAATTAGTTCATACTGTTGGTTACAAGTGTATCTATAAGTTGACAAATCAAAACATTTTGTCAACCAAGTACAGATTTCAACTTACACACATTCACTACCTATACTTGGATAGTCAGAACACTTCTTATATCCATTTAAAAAAGGGGCAGTAATACGAGGACAAGCTAGAAGCTTGCAGTGAGGAATTTTATAGTTCCATATACCATCAGCCTCTAGTGAAAAAATAAAATGAGAGAATCTGACAGAAGTTTGTTGTAAATACAATTACCACAGGTCAGCTTGCTTTGACCAACCAATTGGTATCGGTCATCACATTTGAAGTTACAATTATCGTTTATATACAGCGGAGGAAGACAGTCCATTGAGCCATGAAGAGGCGGATGAATATATCGACAAGGTTTTGCTGCAAATAATTTCCTCTTATTCCGTATTTAAGGCACAAATGTTGACTTTGATGATATAAATGATAAATATTTATTTAAGAAATTCAAGAATTAAAATCAAAAAGTATAAAGTTTCAAAGAAAGTTTTTTTTTTTTCTAATTTAGTTAAACTCTCAAAGATTTTGTTTTGATGTGGACATCAAGGGACAAACCTTTGCAAATCGGAGGAGTTGATGACCACTTTCCTCTTCGTCTGTTAGAAGAATCCACATAACATTTAATCACTCGGGAGCCTTCTACCTTGAATTGTAAGTCACAAGCAAATCTATCAATAGAAGATCACGTGATCACATTACTAGCATCTTGACGTTGATGGTTATTAATGAGCAACAATTTTTAGAAGGATTTGATTAACAAATAATGAATTTCTCAATCAACTATTGAGCTTATTTAAAGATTTTCAACTTCATGCTGCTTTAGGTTTACAACCTGCAAGAGCTTCTCAACCGATTATCATCTGTGCAATCGACTAAACCGTTCGTGAAGTTTGTGTATGAGGGTTGGCAGCGAATAGCTTCACATTTAGGTATTGGGAAATCCCAATCCACTGGGGAATGATCTAGAATCACAAACTGTGTGAAATTATTCAACTTAATTCACATTTCCTACTGCAAGTGAGTTTAGATGACCCAACAAGTCGATATCCGAGTTTACAATTAAAGTGGCAAGAGCTTCCAGGATATCTTCTACCATAACACCTTTTTTGGAGGTTTTTATCCCCATCAATTTTTGGACATTTAGGTGAAGCAGCTTGAAAAATAATCAATTATTTGTAAATGTAAAAGATAAAGTTTAGAATTCTAAATTCAAGTTTCTACAAAAGCAACTTTCATGGGTTTAAAATGAAAAAAATTTATATTTTGATTGAAGCTGACCACATATAGGGGGTTTACTGCTCCATTCACGAACTGCTCCTTTCCTTTTATTAGTACACTGTACTGTTTGACTTCCAACCAGATTGTAGCCTTTTAAGCAGTTGAATCTGAAATATTTAGTTTAATACTTGATGATATGACCAGTTTATTTTATTATCATCAAATGTACAACTTACAAGCATACACTATACAGTCTGTTACCATTGTTGCATTCTACACTTCCAAATTTAGGTGCAAATAGTTTAGGTTTACACACAGAGGCCACACATGTAGGTGCTTTTTCCCACTTGCCACCAGGCACTGAAAATGAATTAAATCAATTCAACAAATCTTAAAATTTTCTAATGAGACTTGAAACTTCTATTTGTTTGATGTTTATATTTGATATCACTTTACAAAAAGTGTCAAAGCTTTGTTGTTTGCGTTGGAGTGTTTTTACGTTAAATTATACCCTTAAGGTATAGAATGTGAGCTAATTTTTGCAAAGTTAGACTAGTTGTTCTGTCTTGACATCGTCTTTAAACATGTTACAACTAATACTAACAATGTAAAATGTTTTATGTGATGGCTATACATAAAAAAATATCAATATAATCAACAATTTGATTTTTTACAAAAATTATTCAATATTTACAAATTGGTATTTCTTCATCACGTTTTTTAAACCAATGTCACAAAATATTCTTCTAAATTTAGTAAATGTTGAAACTGTTTTTCATCTTTACGTGTTTAACATGAAAATAGAACAATTTAAATGAACCAGGATTTGATTACAAATTCTTATTTTAAATTTGATCATTTCTTACAGCATTTAATAGCCGACTTTCCTTTAATATCAAAACCATCATGGCATTTGTAAATGCAAGATGATCCAACTAAGAGGTTTCCTGAGCATTGCCGGTCTGATCTTGCTCTTCTGGGAGGATATTTATCACAACTCCCATATTTTGGCATTCCTGAAAACAAACCGGTCAATGTTTATTGATGTAAATTATTTGTAACATATATTTGTCTGTTTTACATCAAAGTTCAACATCAAAAAGGAAGATAGATTTATGAGCAAGTTACGAAATTAAAATGAACAAGATCCCTTATGAGAAAGTTTTTCTTTCATTTATTGCATAATTGTGGTTTTGAAAGTTTTAATATTTTAAAAAATAGTTTAACTTTTGATAAGAGCAAATTATATTTTATTCAAAGATTTAAAAGTTCGTTCAATTAGATAAAACAAAAACTGACTTAGATATAAGCAACAACTATTTCAACAAAACTTATTTGTGGTTAAGAAGTGATCTTAGCTTAAATTCAATCATATTTTTTGTCAATTTCTTCAACTTTTGCAACAAATTGATCATAAAATGTTTACTTAATTGCATGCTCTTCAAGCAAGTATCCATATCCTTATTACATTCGTCCTCAAAACAACAACATCGACAAACTGATGAAGGAAGTTTTATGTTACACTGAACTGGGTTTGAATCACGAAAGTTCTAGAAAAATGTTGCTTCTTAAAAACTTTGAAAACTATCTCAATAAATTCTGCTCAAATTTATAACCTTATTTGTCTTCATAATAAACGTTATCGTCAAAACTATTAATAACTTTAATAAATGTACAAATTTATAAAATTTATAGCTATTTATCTTTAAAGTGTTGCCAAAAAAAGATTAGTAATCTTCATTATTATTATTTTTACAAATTTCGATTTCCTTCAAATTGTAAATGGTAAGTTTTGTGATTCGTGCAAACTTGAACGTAATTACCTTTTTATTGTTCAAGTTATTCTAGTTCAAGTTTACAGCAATTTTATAATAATTTGAATATTATCTCAATAATTTCAACTCTTTTAAAGTTACTTTACAACATTTTTACTTTAAAATATTTTGATCTAAATCTGAAAATGCAAACTGTTTAAGATCTTTGTTACTTGAAACTGATAATAAGAAAATTAAATAATTAAAACTACTTGATCAAGGTTATTCATACAGGCAAGAGTTTGTTTGCATCGCTTTTCAAAGGTCATGTAGTCTCCATGTTTTTCATGACGAATATGATCTTCGCAAGTCATCTGGAACAGTTGTTTAGAAAATTGTTTACAGAAGTGTTAGAAAATGTCCTATAAACTTAAAATGTAGTTTTAAATTAAGCATATTTTTTAAATAATTTATTCTAAATATTGTTTAAAGTATAAAAGTTAATCGTTCGAACAAACGTTTTTAAATTTACATCGCAGTTTGTAAAGTTTATAAATAAAAATTTATTTTGAAATGTATTCTAAAAACATTTTTCATTCATCAGCTTTTCAAATAATATCTTGCTATCAACAAAACTAAATACTTTAACATACATTTGAACCATGGCAAGTACTTAGACGACCTTTTTGAAGACATTCATTATTACTTCTTGCATTTAAACATTCCCAGCAGCGAAGACCTACAAAAGGAAGATTACTGAGACTACAAAATTTACAAAATTTAAGTTTAAACACATTTGGAAAGCTTTTGTTATTTAAACCCAGATTTGACAGTTGATAAGTTCTAAGAGAATTAGATTAAAGTGTTTTATTAACTCGTGAAAAACTTTGATAACTTACCAAGCACAGTTTTGAATAAAATGCAACAAATAAAAATGAAGCTAATAAATATTACACTTTTCATTTTCTGAAACACATTGTAAAAAATTCTTTGAATTAATATTGTAAAAACAAACAAAATAATTTGTTATTTTTTAATCAAACTTAAAGTAAAAATACTTATAAACGAAATAAAATATCCATTATTTCAAAATTGTGTTAAAAACATAAAATTACTGCTCATATAATCTTGCAATAAGAAAATATTTTCCAAGAACCGTCTAACTGAAAATATTTTAACTAAACTACTCATAGATAACATCTAAGTTAAAAAATCTCATTGAAAAAATAATTGACTTAAAAAGTTTCGAATTTTATTGATGTCAATCTTTCTTAATATCGAAAAATGGTAAGTCTGGGTCTTAATCTGAGGAAAACTTTTAGATTAATGAAAGAAACAGTGTTTAACATAACAGTTTTAAAAAGTTAAATACTTTGTGAGACAGCGTGAAAAAAATAAATCGAAAAGTCCGAACATTTTTTGAAAAACACAATAAATAGTATCAAAGTAAAATAAAACGTTTTATAAAAGCGGCCTAAGTTTTTGTTCAAATTCCTTATCTGATATAAATACATGTTTTATACAATCAATCTCTTGTATTGGTATACGCCACATACTAAACTACTGTTTTAATATCTAAAACATTATAAATTAAAAAAAAATGTTTCCTACTTATATTACTGCACAGAATACATACATGCAAAGCTAAATGTTCAACTCAAATAACTTTTCTTAGAAGTTTAAAGACGTTTCATCAAGTTTGGCAGTGTATCAGTTTATTATCTGATAAAAATCTATTATAAGAAGTTTATACCTTTCCAGCAAACTTTAAAAACTTTCTTCCGTATACGGATAACTTTTTTGAATAATTGAAGTAAATGTTGTAATGTAACTTGGCAGAACTTTAAATGAAATTTTGGGGTTAATCTATCAATTTAAAAATAAATGATAACTGTCTAATTTTTGGACCAACCTTAAAACTGAATAACATTTACTACTACAAAAAAGAAATGACTTTTTCAACAAACCATGAAAAATAAATAGTTTATACTATAAACATATGATATTTATTTATAAAATTATTGCAGTTAATACATAAGGTATTATTGATACTCAATATAAAAACAGTTTTAAATGTAGAAACAGTTTTTTTTTCACTCAGAACCTAGAATATTACCCAGAGAATTATTAAGGGCAAAATTTGTTTAAAACTTTTGAAACGATTTCGTACAACTTTAAATCATTTTCAAAAGCTGTAACTTTTTATTAATCATCACAAATAATTAATACCAAAATCTTTAAAGAAAATATTATTTGATTTTAACCTTCTAATAAAGTTGTTAGTAAAACGAAAAACTTTTATTTAAAGAAAATAAGAAGTCTGCAAACAACTGAAATAAGTATTTAGGTTAGTAAAATAATTATTTAGTTTTTATTTAGTTAGATTAAATTCATTACAATTTACTCTAAAAAGGTCACTGATTTCAAATGGATCTGAACTACACAGACTTTCTAAATTCAAACTAGATTCAAACTTTCTTTTTTAATGATCATAAGTCAGTGGGCAGAGGGCGACCTCTTACGCTCCCTAGCGGTTAAAAACATCGTACAGAAAGTTGTGTACTTGGGAATTGGATGTTCAGGTGCTCCAAGAACGAAAAGGTTGATTAAAGATTAATGAAGAAGGTTAATGAGCTTCTCAACAAAAATATTTTTCTTAAATAACATTTCTAAAAGCACTTTTTTATCTGTAAGCTTTAGTTGTTAATCCTTTCAATATTTAAAACTTTTATTTTTTGTTAATTTTTGTCCTTTTTTCATTTAAAACCGAGTTACTCTGAAATGTATGATTTAAACTTTCCAAATTACTTTAAAGTATCTTTTCAGTCGTTCTTAGGAAAGTTTGCAAGAACCGGCAGCTTAGTTGATTTTTTGTAGTTAGCTTATACTGTATTCAGTTGATATTCAAATTTACAAACAGATTTGTAAACAGCTATTGATTAAAAAATTGAACATTATCTTTCAAATTTATACTTATTGGTTTTAAATATTCAAATGAATCTCCCTGAGCTTAAACTAACTTAATATGTGTAGTTTCAGTAAGCAAACGTTGTTATGAGCCTGGTAACTGTTGTTAAACGTCATTATAATAGTTGAATATATTTTAGGAAACTAAAATGGTTTCTAACTAATTAAATCTTAGTTTAACCTTCCAAGAGTTACTGAGTATATTTTCGTAGTATAAAAATTATTCGACTTGTTGAATACTCAAAGTTCACAACTTAATTTGATCAGTGTTGTTAGAAGTCTGAAAAAACTTGAAAAAACAACAGACATAATAACTTTGTCTTAAATACAAATTCTGTTGGTAACAGTTGTAAGTTTATCTAGTTTTTATCGAAATTTTTTTAATACCAAATCATTTAATGAAGTATTAAATATGTTTTATCCTTACACTTCTATCAAAGTTTATAAACTTTTTACCTAATGAAGTTAAAAAATCTGTGCAAATATACTTGATAAGTAATTGTTATATTTTAATAAGTATCTATTAAACTAGTCAAATAATAGTTTAACATTTAGGCTTCTGTTGTTTTCTGAAAGCTTTTTAATTAATTGTATGCTTGAAATATTTAAAGCATGTAATTTATCATTCTAATCAAAAAAGTAGTTAAAAGAGTTTAGAAAAATCATTGAAATAAATTTTGAAATTTAACAAACAAAAATGTATTATTAGTGAGATCTTCACTAATTGTAATTATAATATCTCTTTTAAAAAGGTGTTTGAAACAATTGTGTTTTCTAAACTCAAGATTGTAATTTGCAATCGACTGTAGAGTTATATTTGAATGCAAAAGTAAATTGATTAAGAAGTTTGACCCACAATCCACTTCTAGCAACTTTTTAAAATTACTTGTTCAGGGGTCTTGTATGTCGATGGGCTACAACGCTATCAATAGCGCTACAATTCTATCTGATAAGTGGCGTAGATATAGATGTACCGATGTCTGAAGAAGATTTGTGAATCCCTGAAGTCGATCCGTTGCGGATCAATCAGAGAATATCAGTGAATCCATCTCAAATCACTGTCTTTTGTATACCATGAATGAAAAGAGGGTGAAAGGTTAATGAGGGAGTGTTTGTGGGACTGGACTTCTTTCTAAGATATTGAGAGACTTCAAATTTACTTAAAGAACTCACTCTTTGACGCGCGATTGTGTTCTTCGAATTTACAACTTCATTTTTCAACAATTTCAACTGATTTTCACTTCTACGTTCAAAGCAAGCCATTTGATTGGCTGAAATTTCTCACGTGACGAAACTCACTTTCTTAACTTCACCTCAACTTCGATTCGACGTTCATCGACTTCAGCAAACAACGAGTTGCCATGACGACTCCCGCGCGAAATCTCTAGTTGATAAAATTATCATTTGTGGTAGCTTCACATGATAGTAAAGTGCAAGATGTAACTGAATCAAATTTAGTCTTATAACTAACTCTTTCACAAAATAGGGGATCTTTTATCATTTTAGGAAGCCAGTAAAATATCTCTTATTCGTCAAAGCTTTCTTCTTTGTCAAAAAATGTTTTCTAAATTCTTTTAACTTCCGCTTTTATATCAACTAACA
Source organism: Pegea sp. RAD2-039 (assembly GCA_034620365.1). NCBI lineage: Eukaryota > Metazoa > Chordata > Thaliacea > Salpida > Salpidae > Pegea > Pegea sp. RAD2-039. The sequence goes on along the minus strand of JAQGEQ010000272.1, from coordinate 592,556 downwards.
GTTGAAATATTTGCAAATAATTTCCACAAAAACTTTAGTTGATTTCGAAATTACTGAGACTCCATTGTCAGCAAACCTTCATATGGAGTCAAGTTTGTGTAAAATTGAAAGAAACCTAAAAGACCTTCCAACTTTCTTTACAAATTGTAACATTTTATTGAATGATTAAAATCAAATATTTAAGTTTGATGAAAGTGTTTAAGAAGGAACATTTATTCAATTTTAGTAGATACAAAAGTCTTCGAATTGTTTTTATTTTTAATGAGAAACAATTTCATTGAAAATTGCACAAAACTTAAAATTAGAAGAAATCTTTTATTCGAATAACATCATTAGATATCAACATGTGGAGTTTGTAACGAGAAATCTAATAAACTATTTAATTATTTGGTACAAATTAGTAATAAATACTGAAAATTTGCTTCGAATTCGATCTACTTTATTGTTATTAGGCATTGATGGGTGGTAAAGACCTATCGGAATAATTTAAACTAAACAATCGAGTAGATGAAAGAAAATAGCTGCAGAATAAGTCTAAAAAATATGATACTATCTCTCCATATATAAAGGTGAGAAAAAGATTTATTCTGCTTTTGTTTTTTCGCTGTTCTTATGATAAAGAAAAACGAAAGAAAACAGAAAGACTCCAAGCATCATACTGAAAGCGCTCGCGTAGTATGGATAAGCTGAAGTAATGAAGCGCTCATATTGAGTGTGTTGTAAAGGTCGAACTGAAACCTACAAACAAATATTACTTTCTAATGTCAATTTGTTGATCTTTCACCTACCTGAGTGGCGCTGTTTAGAAAAGTGTAACCCAATCTAGCGTAGTTGACTTTAAACTGGAAGACTCCATATACATCAGGAAGCCTAAAGTCGATTCCGTATGAGCTCGTTGACTTGTTCAATGAAAGTTTAGTTCGGACGAATGGGTCGATTCGGACAAACTCCATTTGAACATCATCACTGACGTAAGGTTGCCAGTTTCCTTCTGAATTCATTTCTTCGATCACGATACTATAGTGCTTCAAAGAAGTTGACAAGAGTTTAAAAAAATTAAATTCTAGGAAATTAGACAAAAATGTAAAGTTGTTGAGAAGAAAAGCATTCGTGACTTCAGTTCGATATAGTTGATGCTAGTGTCGACCTTTTGAAGGTCACAGATTCTTAAGAAACAAAAAAAACTCTTCTGGTATCCAAATACTGATGGAAATAATTTCCGAGAAATTCAAATGTGAGATTTGAAGTTGTAACTTATCAAGGTATCACTAAGATCACTTCATTAGAAATTGTCGGTAATTACCACATTGTCGAGAATAGTATAAGCTCCAGGAGCTTGTGCTTCAGATACTTTGTGATGAGAGACTTTACCAGTTCTGAGGACCCCTTTTTCTTGAAACATCCATAATGAAAGAGCATTGGACAAAACTTCATTTCCAGAAAGTGCATACCTACAAATTGTAAATTGGAATCGAAAGATTGTTTGCTGAATTGATGGTTACTTTGTGGAACCAGCACCACTGCGTTGGACTCCAGCTTTAAAGTACTCGTTGCTGAAAAAATCTAAAGATCCCGAAAAAACAATGCGAGCATTATTTCGTGCCTGAAAACAAATTAAATTAAAGAAATATAGGAGATGAAGAACTGGGATCTACCTGGAGACCAGTAATTAACATGGTGTTGCTACCAATCGCGTGTGGGTATTGACCAATTTTCTCATCTGGGAAATAAGTGTAGCAAGTTTCAGTTCCTTTCAGTATCGGCATCACAAGTTGATTTTCAGGATCAAGAACCATTCTACAAGCAAATTGATTGGATTAAAATCTTATTGCTGAGTCTCACAACTTCTAAAACAAGTCACCCTAACCCCTGCCCCTTTAAAAAGCTCCCAAAATTGTGATAACCAAATCACGCTGGATCATTTTTATGTCCTTAGGAGTTTAAATTAATCTTTGCAAACAGAGTTACCCGAGTAGAGTCACAAATCTAACTACAAATGAACAAATTCAACCAACCCGACTCCTTTAAATAGAAGAGGTGCTTCAACTTTTCCTACAATCAACTCAGAAGATATCAGATTTTTGTTGTCAACTACAATTCTTGTATGTGAGCCCTTATCGTTAATATCTACATTGTGATGGTCAATAACAGCTGTACGTTCCTACAAAAGAATCATAAAAACATTAACGAATTTTAGCAATAAAGCAAAGAAGTACGTTTAAAAATTAACTATAAAAATATTGAAGTATAAAACTTTATAAGTAGCTGAAAAAGATATTTAGATTTAAATAATTTAAGTTGGAGACTTTAAATATTTCAAATAGAATTTGAACCTCATCAAATTCAACTCCACATTCAGCAGCAAGTTCTCTAAGAGGCTCTCCAATGCTTGAATCTGCCGCAACAAACAGATTCCCACCATTATCAATAAAGTCTGTGATAGTTGAAACTTTGATTGAGCCTCCAAAGTCTATGAAAATAAGTTTTGAAGATTTACAAATAAGTACAGATGACTAATTTGAAGGTAAATGAACCTTCTACAGAAGGACAGAATAGAATTAGATGATCATAAATTCGATTTCCATAACTGAACAAGTCTAAGCTTGGATCATCAGCAGATTTGAACACTAATTCAAATCCATGATCTGAAAAGTTTATAATCATAAGATTAGGAAGTAGTTGATTTGCATATAAGAATCATATATAAAATCAAAACATTTTACTTATATAAAAAACATTAAATGAAAAATTAAATATTGTAGTTATAAAAAGTTGCAAAGTGAAAATTATATTTTATATTATTATTATTATTTTATTATTATTATTATTATGTTAATTTACTATAATCACTAATATCAGAGTTCATAAAAACTTACTTGAAAGTTTGTTGAAAAATATTGAATGTGTGGATTTGATGTCAATGTTATCATAAAGAATAAGAGTCTTTTTGGATGCAGAAGCTGAACTTAAGAATAAAATAATTCCCAAAAAAACTATTAACAACTTCATAATAATTTATTATTTGAATCTACCCTTTAGTAATAAAAAGTAATATTTGAATTTTAAATTGATCATAAAATCTTTTTATGTAGATTAAATATATTTCTATAAAAGTGACTTTCATAATATGGTAATAAAAAAATATGAAAGTATTTGCATAAGATAATATATCAATTCCAAAAAAAGGAAATATATAAAACTAAAAATAATTTTTCAATTAATCAACTAATTTTAAAATCAAATTTGCAAGTTCAAATAAAAATTGTAAAAAAAATATAAAATAAGGTTGATACTCGAAACAAACTGGTTATTGATGAATTCAAACTAATTTTTATTCCTTATAAAATTATTTTTCAGCCTAATTATCAAATCATAATTACAAAACAGCTAGTTTAAAAAAAAAGCTAGGTACATAGTAAAAAATATAGAAGATCAAATTCGATTACCATAATTGAATAAAGTACAGTTATTAAACAACCAAACATCAAATCAATTACTAATAATCAGATATATTAAAATAAGTTGAACACGCAGTCTGTTATTGTACTACATCCAATGATTTAATTTCTACGTCATCACCTGTAAAAAATCGGTATTTCTAGCTGTTTAGTGCCGCGTAGCTTTCTATAAAATGCATTGATTTACTTGTTAACTATATCAACAATCAGTAAATTATATTTTAAAAAAATTTTCAGAAAATTTTCAGATAGAAATAAGAATTTTTATAGTAGATGCAATTTCTAAGCTTATCACAACTTTTCAAACGGTCTTGAACTAAGATCTCCTAATCACTCACTATTATATGCTCTCTTTATATTGCATTTATTTATATGTAATCTTTGTTATTTCATTCAAAATAAAATTATATATATCAATCTTTTGAATCTAAACCGAGCTTTTAATGTATTATATATCAGGTATAGTTATAAATTTCGCACTAACTGTCATTGAAAAGAAATTTTATATTTACTTAGCATTAACTTTTTACTTGCACGAGCCAAAAGTCGTTTGATTATGTTTTTGATATCAGACTATTCATATTTAATGGAATGCGGTTATTTTTTTAAGAATTACTAGTCAATACGAAAAATATCATCGTAATTAGTGATGTGAGTTTAATTTAAGTGGTTTTGTTCATTTTTAGTTCATTTTTTATGTCAGTAGATTATAAAGAACGGTGTTTCTAAATATTTTTAATGATAATTTCTTTTTAAATAAGCTTAAGTAACTTTTTAAAGAATTCTTTTTATTAAAGCTAGGTCTTTTTGTACTATCTCAAATGATTTTTTTGTGCTGTATATTTTTTGTTTGTCATATAGTTTTTCTAGGCAAGTTTATTTGCAGTAAGTTGCAGAATAAGACGAAAAATTTTATTCGTTCAAGTATGGCCTTGAAAAAAATGTATAAAACGCAAAACAAATAACATCTATTAGCACCATCTTTAAGTTTCTCACAGTATAATATAAAGCAGTAATTCAAAACCATTTTCTAGTTAATTCTACTTTTAAAGATTTAAAATAATCTTATCATTACAACAGTTTTATTATTGCAGATAAACTGAAAGTAAAATGTTTTTTTTTACTTTTATTTTATTAGTGAGCCGTTACATTTGTGTGAAAGGTTTGTGATGAAAAAGTTCTGTATTTATTGTATTTATTTATCTGTATTAAAATTTGTTTTAATTTTATATAAAAAAAATTCGATATTAAAACTATTTTCAAAAATATTTTTGTAATAAAGAGATACATGTAATAACATCTTCTCAACAAACTTTTATTGTTAATAAAATTTTTGATTTTTCAATCTAAGGTGAAACTATTACTTATGATGGACTGGGAACCTTTAATGACCAGCCCCCTTGGGGAGGGACTGATGAGCGATCTGGAAATTATCTTCCTAGCAGTCCTAAATCAGTCGACACAAGATTTTACTTAGATACAAGAAGAAGATCCGATTTAGAAGTCTTCAATACAAACATGGATAATTTAAAGTTTGTAGTCTTTTGATTTGTTACATTTAGTTGAAATCAATTTAATTAATTTAAATTTTTTTTGGAGTTTTAATTTTCTCATTTTAATAATTTTAATTTTAAAATTAAATAGAAGATACTTTAAGTTATCAATAGTTATCTTTTCAAATCTTAGTTCTTTAAATTAAGGACTTGATTAGAAGTTTTATCATTTCCAGATAATTATAGAAGCTTTGTTCCTTAGAACAACATCTTTTGATCCTACTAAGATTACCAAATTTATCATTCATGGATACTTTACAAGCGGAGACGCTGATTGGGTGACTCTGATGAGCGATACTCACCTTGCAGTGAGAAAAAGTTCAAAATATTTGCTAATAATTGAAATGAAAACAAAATATTTCAAAACTAATCAAAAAACTTCGTTTAAAAGTTTCAATTTTGCAGAAAGAAGATATCAACTCAATTAGAGTCCATTGGGCTGGAGGAACTCAACTTAACTACTTTCAAAGTGCGACCGACTCACAAATCACTGGAGCCGAAATTGGACTTTTTGTTAAAAACTTTATCGTTAGTCGAATGTCGAACTTCAAAGTTTTTAAAGTTTTTTTGTAGAATTCATTCGGAGGAAATGCATCTCTGGTCCACTGCATAGGACACAGTTTAGGGGCACATGCTTGTGGATATGCCAGTAATTACTTAACCAGTCGAGGGCTGGGAAAGTTTGCTCAAATTACAGGTATTCAATTATGACGTAGTCTTTTCAAGCATTTTCAAAAATGACGTCATCAGGTCTCGACCCAGCTGGTCCATACTTTGAAGGCGCTTCAGAAGTTGTGAGATTGGATTCAAGTGACGCCACTTTTGTCCAAGCTATTCATACTGATGCTGAAAAACTAATTAATTTGGGATCAGGAATTAACCAGAAATCCGGACATGTGGACTTCTGGCCCAATGATGGAATTGACCAGCCCGGGTGTGACCAGGTGACCAGATTGGTCCACTATTGATTTAACAACCATTTGGTAATCAAATAGAACATCCTGACCACCATCTGGGACCCAGACGGTATAGTAACAGGAGTTCAAAATATTGTTGTGTGTAATCACCAGCGAGCTGTTGACTTCTACCAAGAAAGTGTTCTGAGTAGTTGCCCCTTCTATGGGTACCCCTGTTCAAGTTTTGTGGATTACTTAGACGGGAAGTGCACTGAATGTGAAGTAAGTTTGTTTGATCATAACTTCATGAAACGGTTTCATTAATATCTTTCTTTATATGGTTTTGTAACTATTTGATTCTTGTGGTTAATGTAGATGCTGTTCGTCTTCAGGGTATTGTAGATACTCTTACTTTCATTTTTCTAATTAAAACTTTAATTCATGAAATTTTAGATAAGAACTTAAATTTGTGGGTTCTTCAGCGGCCGCATAAACTCAATAGAGAATTCTAAATTCGAGTTCTGTTGGTTTTTTTAATATTTTAAAAAGGTGTTTCAAACAATTGTGTTTTCTAAACTCAAGATTGTAATTTGCAATCGACTGTAGAGTTATATTTAAATGCAAAAGTAAATTGATTAAGAAGTTTGACCCACAATCCACTTCTAGCAACTTTTTAAAATTACTTGTTCAGGGATCTTGTATGTCGATGGGCTACAACGCTATCAACAGCGCTACAATTCTATCTGACAGTTGGTCTACTGATCTCTACCTTTCAACAAGTTCCCAAAAGCCATTTTGTGGTTACTTCAACTCAACAAATAATTTGAAGCTTAAAAATATTAAAAATTTTCCCTGCAGAGTATTTGGTGAATACAGAAGTACACACGACCTCAAAAAGCGATGAAGTGGAAGGAAGACTATTTCTTAGCTTATATGGAAGAGATGAAAACAGTGAACAAGTCCAATTGAGCAAGTAATCTCAGATACTTCATAAAATTTTGTTTTTATGAGCAACTATTTTGAAGTGATGATGTCTCTTTGGTGCTGAGACCTAACCGGAACTACTCTTTCGCAACTCATTTCAAAGTATTTCCGGAAAGTCTGGACCATGTCAAGTTGTTGTGGTATCAAGACGAATGGACAGTGACCAAAAGACGGCTCTATGTGGGCACTGTCTCAATTTTTGTTGGTCATTTACAACAAAAGTAAGTTTCGAAATTCTTAATCACAACATGAAGATGTGTTTGTTTCAGAATGACTTTTTGTGGTGATGAAGATGTTGAAATGGAACCGGAAAGAAGATATCAATTCAACTTGTGTTAAATCGCTCTTCCAATAAATTTACTGATTGAAACTTGTCGATTTTTTTATTAACAGTTTTTGTTATTGAATGAAAGAACTTTTAGAAAACCTCATCAAAAAGAATGATGAAATAGAAAAGAGAGTTTGTAGGAACAAACCAGAATATTTCTGTTAGTAAATAGCCATCAATTAGTAGGTAGAAAGCAGCGGTTGAAAACTTTCAAACAACAGTCTCCTACATTTGGTTGCAACTTTCAATATATTCGTCAGTAACTTGATCTAAAAACAACAGAATTAAGCAAAGAAATCAGAAATATAGAAATCAAACCTTTTTTTGGTGAAACCTGCGCCTTATTCTCTTTATTCTCATTTACAACTGAAGAGTTTCTAAGAACGATTTGTTCACGATTACCTCCACTCAAGTCAGAAGCAGGAAATAGATTAGGTGATGGCGACTAACATGAAGTATAAACATCAAATAAATATCCCATCTTTACATAACTTCACCTTTAATTGATCAATTTCATGATCTTTCTTGACACATGAGAAATGAAGTCTTCTATTTTCAATTTTCAATTCATGATTCTTTGACTCGGATTCGTTTTTCAAAATCACTTCTTGAGATAAATCCAAGTCTTTCTTACGTACGAGGCAGTTTAGATCGTCAATTTGTAAGCTAGTCAAGATAGAATTAGAATCTTAACAAAGAAAGATCAGAAACTCACGATTTTTCCGCAATCTCTGCTTTCAAGTACGAGAGGTAGACATCTTTCTCTTCACTATTCGCAATAGAATTTCTTAAAGGTTCTAACTACAAAAACATAAATAAGATCGAACAAGATCTTCATGAAGACCTACTTTCTCCAGCAGTTGCTTATTCAGTTGCTTGTTGGTTTCAGCCAACTTCTGGTTGTCATTTAACGATTGAAAAAGCTCTTTGCCGAGATTATTGATTCGCTGTTTCTCGATTTCATTATTTTGTTCTTGAGTTAAATGAAAGATAGTGATCTGAACAAGAAAAAGAGATGAAGAATAAGATCAAATGGTGAAGATCATCATATCAGAGATACTTGAGAAAGATTACTGAGAAAGTGTTTGGACTTCTTATTGAGAGACTTCAAATTTACTCAAAGAACTCACTCTTTGACGCGCGATTGTGTTCTTCGAATTTACAACTTCATTTTTCAACAATTTCAACTGATTTTCACTTCTACGTTCAAAGCAAGCCATTTGATTGGCTGAAATTTCTCACGTGACGAAACTTACTTTCTTAATTTCACCTCAACTTCGATTCGACGTTCATCGACTTCAGCAAACAACGAGTTGCCATGACGACTCCCGCACGAAATCTCTAGTTGCAACGCGTCGATAGTGGATTGTAAATTAGCCGCTTCATTCTTGTTAGTCTACGAATCGAAGCCGTGTAACAATTTGACGCGATCTGTGACGTCATTACTTCGATCTTGTTGCTGTAGAACGTATTCAAGTCATCTGAGCTTTTCTTCGCTTCTTCTAACCTCTTCAACTCCCTCGTCAACTGCGCGATCTGAAAACAAGTCACGTGATTGATGGACGAGTCACGTGATTGATGGACGAGTCACGTGATCAGTCTCACCTGTGCAAGTTGGGAGCTGACGACTAATTCTTGTTCTAACATCTTCTTTTTCATCTCGTCTAATCTCTCTTGCAATCCTTCATCATTCGCGCGTGTTTGTGACGTCATACTTGAATCATCAACTGGAGAGCTGGGATTATGTAAATGATCAGATGAAGCTCGTTTACGCGAAACTCTTACTTCTGCAAATCGATCATCTGCAAACTCTCTATTTCTTCCTTCATCTTCTTGATATTAATCTTTAAATCCTCAATTATTCTCTCTTTTTCAATTTCTTTTTCTTGCAATTGTAAATTCTAAAAAGTTTAATTTAAGTTCATCAAACATATGACGTCACACACGCGAGAACCTCGCTTCTTAATTGTTCCATTTGATTGAAATGATTAGACTTCATCTTCTTCATCATCTCTTTGTGATTCTCTTCAACTTTCGTCTGTTCTTTAAAGCACCAAGAACGTTCGTAATCTTGTTCTTTCTGAATATTGAATATAAAATTGTTTCTAATTTTTCTTCATTAATTTAAACTTCAAACATTTTTCTGATTTATTAAATTAAATTATAAAATCTGAATCTTAAAATGATCTTATAGATGAAGATTACCTTCAAGCGATTGGTGAGCGAGTAATTAGCCTGCTTCATCTCTTCCATTTTCACTTCAACTAGTTTCAACTCTTCCTTCAGCTTTTTGTTCTCTTCAAAAGACTTGATCAATTCTTGAAGATCACCTAAAGATTACAATCAAGATGACGAAACGCGTAAATGACGTCATCACCACCACCAACCATTTTCATGAAAGTGTTGCAGGCGTCTCATCACTTCTTCATCAATCATACTTGTCGTCATTTACAACAAACCTAAAACACAAATAGATTACATCGCTGCTTATGACGTCACAAGCGCGAGCGAAACAAGAAAGAAAAAGTCTGAAAGATTACAATTGAGGAGCTAGTCCAGATGTAGCTGCTTTCACACATTTAGCCATTGTCAGAGAAGATCGAGAGATATGATCGGTCATATAGAAATCAGCCAGGGACAGTTGGGACACGCCCAGACAAGTGGTCAGCAGTTGTGGGCTTGTTTGTTGGGCCACATGGGTAGCTTGTTGAAAGTAATTAGCATCTTCGACAAAATTGTAACGAGTCAGATTCGGTGAGATCTCTGACATCCGGATTCGGACCTCATCGACTTCATCATACGTCAGAGGACTTCCAGCTATCTCTGAAAGCGCGCGAATAATCTTCCAATCTTCTCTAGCGTACCCTGGTGGTGAAACTGCTGCTTGTGTCAGCTGCGCGCGGCCTTCGGTGTTGACGTAAGTAGCGCTTTTTTCGGTGTAAGCCGCTCCGGGAAGGATGACGTCAGCAAATGGGGCTGAGAAGTCGCCGTGTGTACCCAGATACACGACACAACAATCTGAGGGGAGATTTTCACGACTCACAGCACCTTCATCTGCTCCAAGCAAGAACAACAACTTAGGGGGGTTTTCCCTAATGTGATCCACACCGGGTTTGTAGCCCAGGTCTAGGGCCGCAACCTGACTGGCCACCTTATGTAGGACATTAAACACTTTCCAATCATCACAGTCAGATAAAAGACGAAGTTTTTGTGAGATTTCCGCCACGCATGAATGAACACCGCTAGCGTCTTCACGATTGAAAATATCACTTCCCAAAATAATCATCGGTTTCTTAGCAGCTGCTAATTTATTCCAAAATGGATGACTTTCATCGAGGATTTCTTTGAGAGCTTGCGGGGAGTCTCCAAGATGTTCGTAGGAATAAGTAAGATCAACTTTACTGCCGATGACAGCTACATCTAACTCGTTATGGATCCAAGACTTTCTGATTCTTGCATTGATAAGAGGAGCCTCGTAACGAGGATTTGATCCTACAATCAGTAAAAGATCACAATCTTCAATCCCTGTGATGCTACTATTCATCAAATAACTAGATCTAAGATCAGTGCCACTCTTTGAAGCAAAACTTTGCTCTGTACATAAACCTTCACTATCTGCTCGATTTAACAAATCCTTCAAACACACCAAAGCCTCTGCATCCGCAAATCCACCAACCACAGCTGCTATTTCATGTCCAGGAGTTGCTTTAAACTTATCTGCTACCGCTTGAAGAGCATCAGCCCATCCAGAAACTCGTAAGTTGCCCTGGTTGTCACGTATCATCGGTTCCGTCAAACGTTGTCGCTTTAAACCGTCATATGCAAATCTGGTTTTATCTGAGATCCATTCTTCATTGATATCTTCATGTAATCTCGGGATTACACGAAGAACATCTCCTGCTCTTGTAGAGACGACGATATTACTCCCAACTGCATCCATTACATCTACAGACTCTGTCTTCCTCGTTTCCCAAGGACGAGCTGTAAACGCGTATGGTTTTGATGTCAATGCCCCAACTGGACAGATATCGATAATATTTCCAGATAACTCAGATTTGAACATCTTTTCAACATATGTCCCAATTTGAAGATCATTTCCTCTTCCAGTTGTTCCTAGATCACCAACTCCTGCGATCTCATCAGCAAATCTAACACATCGAGTACACTGAATACATCTCGTCATAATAGTCTTGATGAGAGGGCCGATGTTTTTATCCTCTACTGCTCGTTTTGACTCGAGAAATCGACTTCTATCACTTCCATACATCATCGATTGATCTTGAAGATCACATTCCCCACCCTGGTCACAAATAGGGCAATCAAGCGGATGATTGGCGAGTAGAAACTCCATGATTCCTTCTCTTGCTTTCTTTGATCTTTCAGAGTCAGTTTGAATCCTCATTCCTTTCATGACAGGAAGAGCACATGATGCTTGGGGTTTAGGTGCCCTTTCTATATCTACAAGACACATACGACAGTTTCCAGCAACTGATAAACGTTCATGGTAACAAAATCTTGGAATTTGAACACCAGCAAGCTCACAGGCTTGAAGGGCTGTACTACCAGGTTCTACATAGACAGGTTGGTCATTGACAAACACTTCAACTAACTCAGCATCTGAATAACATCTGATTGAAGACCCAACAGGACTGCTTAGTTGTCTTTTTAAACCAGGAAAATTTTTTAACACCCTTAACATAACTATATTTTAAATTGTTTCTGTTATCTTTAAAGTTAATCTACAAATAACAAAATATTAAGTTTTAAAAAGAATAACTTAAAAATAGAAACAATTATTTATATGTTAATCAATTCTTACTTTTTATCTGCTAATATTACTTTATGAGTCAACAAATATAATCATACTTCTTTTTTTTAATAAAAATTTTTGTCTGAAATTTTTTCTGACATCTACAATTATCAAATTATGTTTTTGATCAGAATGTATCAAATTAAAAAACTAATAATAAATATTGAAATTCAAAAACAGTTAAGTAAAATTTTAGTGGCAATAGTACCAGGTTTAAATAACATTTTATGTAATTAACTAAATTTTTAATTAAAATTATTGAATATGTTTTAAATTCATAACTAAAAATAATAGTGTTTATATAAACCATAAAATTAACTTATTCTAGATATTGATAATTTATTCTATCAATGTGATACATATATAAAATATTTATTCAAAAACAAACTTTCTTATAAGAATTAATTGAAACATAAAGTAATTATCTAATAAATAAAAGCATTTCAAAAAATTTTAAAACCATTCATACACCAAAAAGTTGAAGTTCTTCAATATCTAAACTAAAAACGAAATGTTTTTTAATAGCTTAAATAGTAAAGTAAAAATTATATAAATTAAATTATTTAAAAATAAATTTGTTGTGGTATAAAAGAAAACCATAGTAATCAAAATTCTTATTGTAAGTTTTTTTAGGCATTTTCTTACTATAATAATAAATTTAACTTTCAAGCTTAAGGTTGCTTCATATAAAAAATTTGAACAGTTGTTATTTATTTATTCTATTCACTCCATGACTACAGATGAAAAATTATGCAGCTCTTATAACAAACAAACAATATGAGAAGAAAATAATGAAAAAGTCTGAAGTACTAAAATTTAGCAAAACTATAATAGAAAGAGAAGTGAGACTTAAGATGTATAAATATAAATAAGTAATCAAAAACACAAAATAAGTAAAAAATTAAGAAACCATCAGTAAATATTACTTGATAATAAATCACTTGAATTACGTTTTCTTAACAAAATTTCAGATATGCAAGAATGGATTTAAATAATGTGAAAGATAAAATCAGTTTAAAATAAATTTAAATCACTTTTTCTTATCGAACTCTTAAATAAATGCTCAAAATAAAATAAAAAGTTTCACAACAAACTGAAAATGCTGTAGAAAGTAATTAGTCAATATCATATTCGGAGCTTTACTAATTTGACCTTATTTATTATTTTATTGAGACTTGCGTATTTAGACTAAAAAGCACCATTTAAAAAATTATATCTTAAACTATCATTTTTACACTGAAGCTATTCAAAATTATTTAGCTATAAAGAACTAAATTTTTATATGCGATAATTGTTTATAAATTTTGGTAAAGTTGTCAATATTTGGCATTAATTAGTTTTTAATGGGATATTGTTACAAACAATTTCAAAAATGTGTTATACAAAATCTAGTTATAAGGCATATTTTCGGTTTTTTAGCTTTTAATTTTTATGATCCTCGTTCAAATTTATAAGCAATAAACTTAAAATGTAGCGCCTTGTTATCTACTTCAATTTGAAATTGTTTTCTCCAATCAGATTAAAATCCGCGATTTTCTAACTAAAGGCCTTATCAACATGTTAGTAAAAGTAAACACTTTGGAATTAAAATCATTCTAAAAATTACAAAAGTTCAAAGCAAAGGTTTTAACGTTCCACAGCCAATCAATGGCTGCGTCGTTGAGGCTAGAGATAGATTTTTCTATCTCGGCTCAAAAATGACATCATCAGCATCGATCGAAACCATGATCAACAGCTGTATCAGTAAAGCATCTAGCATATTTGTACGGTTCACCTCCAGGGTCTGGGATAATCAAAAACTATCTATTAAACAAAAGCTGCCATCTACGCAGCACTTCTCTGCAGTACGCTGCTATACGCCATCGAAGCTTCGACTTTGTCAAGGGCAAATGAAAATAAACTTAATACCTTTCTTTGTCTTCACTGCATATTACGGACAAATATCTCTTATAAATAAGAAAGTCTTAAGGTTGACTTAAGGTCTGACAACAATGCACAGCATTCTAAGCAAGCAAAGGCTTCGCTAGCTCGGACACATCTGTCAGATGGACGACATACGGATTTTTTGTATGAGGAGCTATCTAATAGCAAATGCAACATCGGCCACCCCTGCCTCCGTTTAAAAGATACCTGCAAGCACGATATGTAATCGCTGAAAACTCAAGCAATTGATACCGAAGCATATCGCTTCAAATGGGTCTTTCTACTTCGTAAACAACTGATAGAATGAGAAGAAAGACTAGCTTTGGAAAAAATAAAGAAACCCTAAAGTATTTGTATTCCATCAATAAAAGCGCATTCTGTATGGCCGTTCTTGGCCGAAGCAGGCCCTTATTATTACTAACAGTAAACACCCAGTAAGCTAGTTTTGACCCTCGGTGTGTTATATTGTAAAAACAATTACTAATATCAACATCATAAACCAAACATGATATAAGTATGTTTTTTATATATAATAATAAATTGTTAGATGCCAATTCTGATTTACTATTAATAATAATACTTAGATGAAAATTAAGAAATGAAAATTAACAATCAGAATTTCTTATAAAAATACTTCAAAACTATTGAGAAACAATATGATCAAAAGTTTAATTCACAATTTTTTAGCAATAGAGCTTCTAGAGAGATCTACTTATTTGTTTATTATTTATTTTAAATCATCAGCTTAACAACTTAAATTTTTTACTAAAAAGATTAATTAATGTTGAGAACCTTTGGAAATGAAAACGTAAAGACAAATATTTTATTAATCTGACAAATATTATTAATGAAAAAAATATTTTTATTTTTTTTCTACTCAAAAAATACTTTTAACAAAAACTTGTTGCTACCGAATCTTACTTCAACTTTTAAAACCATGTTTCAATCATTTCAGATCAGGTTGTTTGGTTTTTTAGAAAAATATGAAAAAAAGCTTTTTCTTCTTTGACAATTTATGTGACTATAATATTTTTTTCAAACTTTGAAAGACAAATTAGCAGCTGCACTTAAAGGTAAAGTTTTAAAACAACTAATCAAACCAATTTCTCAAATACCACCGCTTAGTTGGCAATTGTAATTTCTTCAATTCAATCAAATAGTAGTCAGTGCAAACTTTGTTTAACAATCCAAGATTGGAAGAATATTTGAACATAATTTTGATGAATTAAACTTTGCATTAAATTTTGATTATTTATAATATAACCTGAATCGTAAGTTTTCTCTAGATTAAAAACTTTTTGTAAAAATTTTCAATAAAATAAATTTTGATTGTTTATAATTTCACTTTTTTATATTATTAACATTCTATGTAATTGTTAACTGTTATATGTTTTGAGGACTACTGAAATGCCACGTGTTACATCTTTTGCTTTCTATACTTCTAACTTAATAGATATTATTTGTGAGAATGTATGTTAGCGAGAGGTGCTCTCCTTAGGCACCCTTTGCATTTATTAAAATAAATACAACTTGAATTGCAATTGTAAGTTTTCTCTAAATTATAAACATCTTGAAAAATGTTTAAATGTTAATCGAGAAAATGAGAGATCTTTAACACTAAGGACTACTTGGAAATCAACATAAGTGGCAATCAATAATCAAAAAGTTTGTTTCTGAAGATTAGAGTAAGAAAATTTCTTTTGAAACTTCAAAACTCTTTCAAAACTTTTTACTAAAAGTTTATTTAAAAAATAATGATGAATAAATTTGAAAAGAATTATTTCGATAGACTTTAATTTGTAAAGCATTTCTGTATCTGCAATAACTCTAATAGTCCCTCGCTGCTGGTAGCGACCAGTTCTATTGTGGCGTGGTTGATCAGGGTCACCTAAAGTATAGGCTTGCAAATAATGACTTTGATAAAACTTCAGGCAATTACTTCATTTTCCATTTTTAAAATTTGTTGGCTTTAAAAAAGAAATAGTTCTTTTAAAAGATAACAACTAAATAAGTTTTCTTTTTGAAATTAAAAAAAACTTTTCTTATAAATTTATTTGAATAAGCATTTTGGCTTATTTATTTAAGTTGATTAAATTATTTAAATGTTTGTATTTGCTGTGGTATTTGAAACATATGTTTTAAGATTTTAAATCACAGTAGAAATTTATTGATTAAAATACATTAAAAAAAACTTTTTAAAAAAGTGTTAAGCTTTGGTATCAACTTTATTTGTATAATTTACTTGAGGTCAAAGCTATGCCAGTCAATAGCAAAAAAAAATCAAAAACCAATTTAGTGAGATCACTTTGTATTTCAAATAAAATCTAAATCAAATAATAGACAATTAGATTAGTTTTATGCTAGAATCATTTGAAATCATGCTGGTTGAAAAAACTCGAAGTCCTCGGTTTAGTCAAATAAATTTTGTAAATTTAATAGTACTTAGGTGGTACTGATTGAAACAAATCATGATTGTAGCTTAAATCAAAACCAATTTAAATCTAAAATTTATAAATTAAATAAACGAAATGTAATAAAAGATGTACAAGAGGACATTTGTGTATCTAAGGAATATTTAGAAAGCAGTACAGATTTTAGTTTCGAGATCTTTAAATTAACAAGAAATAAATCTAAATCTGTCCATTGACAAAAAACTTTCTCATATGCCAACAAGTTTGGTTGGTACACATTGGGCATCGTAACTCTAGCTGCTTAGTACATTTCTTATTCTCATCTAAATGAGATTTAACAAGCTCAGCCATTCCTTGAATAAAAATTGGACTATCATTCAAAGATTCAGCTCTATGTATATTCTCAATTCCACATTCTGCCCCAAGTTCACCAATATATTCCAAATCTAATTCATATAAAGTCTCAATATGATCACTTGTAAAAGCAATTGGTATCAACAAAACATTTTTATACCCATTTTCAGACAATCCTTTAATAGCATCATCAGTCTGAGCCCCTAACCATGGCATTGGACCGACTTTTGATTGCCAGACAAGTCTATAAGGGTTTGAATGTCCTATATACTGCATTACACCATTCACAGTAGCGGCAACTTCAGCAGGGTAGGGGTCACCTCGATTAACAACAGACATAGGCAGAGAATGAGCAGAAAATAGAATCACAGTTTTATCACGAACTTCTTTGGGGAATTTATTCAATCCTTCTTTTGTTCTTTCTCCAAATGCTTCAATTAGACGATGATGAACAGGCCACCTGTCAATCACACTCCATTTCATGGCATTTGCACCAATAGAATTCTTCTTAAAGTGTCTCACTATAGCATTTAAACTACTCCCCGTAGTTGAGCAACTGTACTGAGGGTATTGGGTGAAAGCTACTGCCCTTTCAACACCATCTTCATACATTTGATCGAGTGCATCTTCTGTTAATGTAGGGACATATCGAAATCCAATATAATGTTTATGAGGAGCTGTTGAAGGACTGATTTTATCTAGAATCTCTGTCATTCCTTTCCCTTGGATGTTAGTCCACTTCTTGATTGGGGAACCTCCTCCTATTTCTGAATACTGTTTAATAATTTTTGGAGTTCTTCGCTTTGCAATTAAAGGAGCTAATCTCTTTCTTGCTGGCAAAGGAATTAAATCTGGATCTGAGAATAAGTTTTTTAGGAAATCATAAACACCTTCTGTTTTTTCTGGGCCACCCATGTTAAGAAGCAAAACACCAGTTTTAGGTTTCTGCATCTGTATGCAGCCTGTACTAAAACTTTTAACAGAAGATTGTAACAATGTTTTGACATTACAAGTGTACGACATAGAATTAAACATTCTTATCAGAGACATTCTTAAAGTTGCCAATATTTAATTATCTATTTCATAAACTTGAATAAGAGATTTTTATCTAAAAAAAGAAACAATCAGATAAACAATATATAAAAATAAATTAAAGATAAGTAATGAATCAAATGAGTAGATGTGCATTTAATGAACACATTACTGCAGATGACAAATTATTCAGCTCTTATAGAAACACAAAGTAACATAACTATAGAAAAAGAACATAAGCTGATAGAAAAATAGGAGCACTGTATGACAAAAAACTTAGCACTATAATAGAAACCAAAATAAGCAGATGTATTACAAAAAATGGCAGCATAAAATATTACTTCTCAAGTCTAGAAGAGGATTCTAAACTGATGTTGCCCTATTGAAGTAGCTATTGGTCTAATGGGTGTTATTAAAATTATTGAATGGGTAATTTTAAACAATAAACCTACACAGTAAATAATTCAGTTTTTAAAGAAATAATTAAATTTAAGATAAAAATAACCATTAATATTCTTGAACAAAAGAAACTATAAAGGGGTCAAAAGCTTACAACATTGCAAGAATTTATAATAAAGCTTAAAAAGAGTCTTTGTATGAGGAAAATGGTTTTAATAGGGTTAAAATAATTAAAGTCCTAAAAAACTTGAAAAATTGGTATGAAGTAATTTAAACAATTCTGAACAAAATCAATATAAGATTTCAAACAAAAAATGTTATTACAGAAATACTTAAATATTAAAATTTTGAAATCTGTACTTAAACATATGCACCATTTTAAATTGATCTTAAACAACATAAAACTAATAGGCTACTTTGTTGGATGATACATAATAAAAATATTGTCTGTTAAAATATTATCAAATGTATATTTCAAATCATTAAAAGTTAATTATTATGAAGAAATATAATTTTGCTAATTATTCTAAAATAATTCAAAAAATTAACAACACTTAATAATCTATTATAAAATTATAATAATTATACTTATGGTAAAACTTAAACAATAAATAAAATTTACAAAAATAAAAGCATTTTCCTACAAAAGTATAAAAAACAACCAAAAAAAAATTGCTGCTGAAGTTTATACAGAATTTTTAAATATTATTAAAACAAAAACTTTCAAAAAGTAGAATAAAATTAAAGATGCAAAAGTTTTGATTGATAAAAAAAGTTTTGATAAAAAAGTTAACTAATTAAGATAAAATTTCAACAATGAAAAAGGAACTATATCATATGATCGAAAATACAAATAAGTTTATCAATTTGATCAAAAATAGTTTTAGAAAGTTTATTCTAACCATCGATTTTAGGGTGAGGGAAAAAAGAAGAAGAAAAAGTTGTTTTAGTAATACATGCATGACTAAAACCCGATTAAACCAAATTATTTATAAGCTTTTATTTGATATTATACCCTTTTATTATTATATATCTTAAATGATCTATATTGCAATTTTTTTATATCCATTTATTTATTTATATATTTTATATCTATTAATTTCAAATAAATTTATATATGATTGAATTTTCACCTGAACGGTCTTTTAATATTTTCATGAAATTTGAATAACCCCAAAATCGAAACAGTTATTACACACTTTGAAGAAACATTTGTTGTACATTACGGCTTTGTAGCTTATAAAATAAAAAAATACACATATTTAGTAATAATATATATTTGATTTATAAAAAATAATTAAAATGACATTATAATACTTACCAAGTTTAAGAAAAGTTTAAAGCAAATTTAATTTCGTGAACTAATTGATATTGTGTGTTAGCGGGAGGTGCTCTCTATAGGCACCCTCCTTTGCATTTATTGTAATAAATAGTTATTATTTTCAACGTAATAAAAAGTAAGGTATTCGTATTTATGTATTGCATATACATTGAAATTCTTCCAAAGATTATGGTTAGAGATGAAAACTAATAGCTATTTATTTTATCTTTTTATTTTAATTGTAATTGTTAAATAGTAACAGAAAAACTGGAGAGTTTATAAGACATAATCATCAACTACATTTTCAATATCTCAAAATAAAACAAAATTAGCCTAATGCTTATGATTCTGCGTTTTAAAAGCAATTTTCAAGTTGATTTTTTAAATCGCTTTAGCTGGCTTTTTCTAGCTAGTATCAGTAAAAATTTTATTTATCTCTGACTATAGAAGTTTGTGTTTGGTTAGTATGCTGATAAATAATGGCAATCTTTAGCTCTTTACTACCTTAAGATCAAAGTTATTATTTATAACCCTTAAACATTTTCAAAATCTCACTGTTTAACTCTTTGGGTCTATCACTAAATAATTTCCAACAAATATTTGAATGTAATGAATAAAAGTCAAATTTTTCAAATTGATTCTTTCACGAAAAATTCTGAGTCGTCTTCTCTACAATAACTTATTTACTGAATATCAATTCAGGTTCCTTTCTCGAACATCCTGCAGTGACCAGCTATCATCCTGTCTTCACCGGTGACTATTGCTCCTCAGCAGATGACAAAGCTACTAATATCAGCTATAAGGACATTTGTAAATCTTTTGATGTAGTATTACATCTCATATTAGTCCTTATACGATTTATTATTAACTTTGCCATCTGTGTGGCGTATCGCACCGCTTACCATATGGAAGATCCTGAGTTGAAGCCTAGATGGACACATATTATGCTTCCACGCGTCCTTAAAAGTTTGTATTTTAAAACCAATCCTAGAAATAATTTAAAGACTACCCTGGTAGGTTAGAAGCTTTTTCAACAGAGTAACCGTTTTGGAGTTTTCTTCCCGACTCTATCACGGCAGCGAACTCTATCACCTCTAAGAACTATGTCTAAGAAGTATGACTGGAGTAATTTGTTGCAAAACGATATACTATCGATCTTTTTTCACTTAATTTGTATAAAATTTCATTTTGATCTCTAGTATAGCTTGCATCAATTTGCTTTTGCAGTTTTCTATCTTTTTTCACTACTGATATTGAACTGTGGTACCAGTGACCTTTTATTATTTCTTTATAAATCTGTATTCACTAAAAGAGCTGTATTATTTTTAGCCATGCGTTAAATAAATAAAATTTCAACATTTTCTTTTGAACTGGTTTATTAAAGTACTAAAAAAATATTTCATACTAATTAAATTTTACATAAATCTATTAAGTTTGAATATTAAATATTTATTTAATTTCTTTTCAAATTTAATTGCTTTAAAGTTATAAATATTAACCATATAAAGATGTTCTGTTCTCGGATGCTAAACTAATGAGATAGCAAAATACTTCAGAGAAAATTAGTTTCAAAAATTAATCAAAGTTTGAAAAGAACTTTTTTTTTTATATTTTGAAGCTCTTTAATATAAGATGATCTTTTGAAACTTTTTAATGTTGGGGACTTACGAATGATTTTCAGGGTTTTCAAAAATATTGCTACTTCAGTTTTATCGCTGGTTGTTAGTAGAAACGAGCTTTTGTGATAAATCAAAAATAAGATGTAAATATTTAGCTTATTGTATAAATAATAGCTATTAAGTAAATAGTAGAAATCATGAGCACAAGTGCATTAAAAGTGTAAATTATGAGGCTGGTCATAAACTTGTTAAATAAATCAAATATTTAGAAACTTCTAGATAGTGAAAAATGTTTTCGTTTTTGCTAACTTGATGTAGATACATGAAACCAGTAAGCCTGTAAGTGGAAATTTGTTTAATCTTAATAATTGACTAGCTAAACTAATTTTGGAATTATTGTTTAATGCTAGGAGAAATTTCAGTTTGATGGTTTAAAACTGTTAATGATAAAATCAAAAGGTTTTGTTGAAAGATTCAAAGTTAGAAAATTTCAATTAGAAGCTAATTTTGAAGAAAACTGAAGTAACGACGTTATGATTATGACGTCTTTTAGTTCTGAAGACGTAATTTAAACATCAAAAATCTTAGGACAAAAGTGAACAATTTTGTGAAAGAGTTTTCTGAACAAAATTCAAATTAATTTCAGTTATAACAATAAATGTTGAAGATATACAACAAAAATATTTAATTCTGAAGATGATAATTACTCCAGAAAGTATCTCATTTGTTCAGTTTTACATCAGATTAGAATTGTTCAGATCACAAACCAAAGTTTGAAGTCAAATTCTAATTAAATCAAATAGTTTAGAAGCTACAAAGGAGTTGGCCAAAAAAGAAGACATAAAAAAAGAGAAGAAAGAGAAGTGAGCTTCTGTTAATTATTAGCAGTTTCTGACTTAACCAAATTCTTGTTAAGTATTAAGTGATAAAAATTATCCAATCTAATATCTTCACAAAATCGACATTCTTCAAAAAGAAACTGATAACATAAATGCAGTTTTGGATAAATATTTCACTGAAATACCTCAGATCAGTTTAGCACCATCCAAATTAAGAGAGAGATATATAAAAATAAACAAATATTATCGACGAAAAGAAGTTTTAAACAAAATAATTGGAATTTTTTTGAGAAAAACTTTAGATTTGAAATTGTTATGCCAAAAAAATCAGTGAATAAATCAAATTGTTTAAAGTTAGTTTGAATTCAGTTAAGTCTATATGATGTGGACTAAACTTAACTTATTAGAAGATAGAAGTCACAAAAAGTTAATGAAATGGTTTACAAACATCTTCTAAAATGTAATCTTAAGAGCAAAAGAGATGAAACAAATTTAACGAGTATATGAAGCTGATGAAATTTGTAAATTAAAGAGAACATCATTAAACATCCGAAAAGTTATTTGATAACTAGCAGATTTACAAACATCAAGTTGAAACCAAACAAACAAGTAAATAAAATGATAAAGAATTGATTTTTGTTAGAAATGTTTTTCAATTTCAACAAAAAACTGAAATATTTTGTGGCATTCACATAAATTTATATCAAAATTTTACATCAAGAAATATTCAAAAAAACCAAAAGAACAATTTGAAAAACCACAAAAATTCAGCAAATATGTTTTTATCAATTCAACTTCACAAGTGAAATGTTAGCAAAAGCCATTAAAGTCACGATTTCCTTAAACCACAATTGCAATTAATTTTTACGTAGTTAGCAGCAGGACATTAGCGAGTAAGCACTTGTTGTTTAGAGATTATCCAGGAAACTATCTTGGTGGTAAATAACACGACACATTTACTAACTTATATCTGCTTTGGATAAACTGGTTTAGGGATAAATAGTTAGTTTGAGTTGTCAACTTGATGCAAATTACTTATTAATCAAAATTAAACTGGAGTTGATGATTTAACAAATATCTTAAGAACAACTTTTAGGACTACTTTTGAAGATGAAGAATTGAATAAATTTCTGAAATTCGTCTGGACTTGCTACATGCGACAGTTAGAAGAAAATATTTGAATGAAATTCCAATGTTGAAAAAGTTTTTAGAAAATCTGATAGCTAACTTGTAGAGGCAGTGGTTGAAGGCGACCATGAGAGACTTTTAACCACAAAAACTTCTCTTCTATCGAATTATTTTGTATTATACACTAAGAGCCTTTGACAACCATACAGATATAAACAACTGATCAATTACGATTACATCTGAACTAAGTTGGTTTGTTGTTGATGTAGTTTGGTGTACATCATGAAGACATCATCAAATAATTAAAGCAGTTTTATTTAAATCAGGGGATTATTGATGCAAACAGAGCCCAGTAAAAAGTGAAATGGATATTCCCGTTTCGATATTAATAAAGAAATCAAAGACTAACCCATCGTCACTGAGCGCCACAGAAAAGAAATATTGAAAAAGCAAATTAAAGAGAAAATTGGAAAAGTTGTCAACAAACGATTAAATGGTGAATGGTTGGTTGCTTGCTGGTGTACTTGTCATTAACCTAGTTAGTTAGGTGGTTTTAAGGCAACAAAATGTCACTTCAGAGAGTCAGGCTGCGCAAACTGTACTTTACACTTCTTATTATTACCAATTTCGTTTAAAACTAACAGTTCTCGGACAAAGTAAGAGAATGAGACGATAATAGAAACAACTACAACATACATTTCTACATTATAATAAAAATAAGATGACACTGGTAGGTGGTTGGTGGTAGAGAAGCATGCAGAAAAATTAGCAATCGTCATTGAAACGTGACGACGTCGATTTGCAACGCGCTGAGGATTTCTCAAACATCGATGGAACGGATGAAGGTGGAAACAAACGAAGGGAAGTCAAACAAGTCCTTGGCCTCCAAATATAATTAATATTTTTGTTGCTGATCCACAAGAAGAGAAAAAGTTGCAGAGGGCGTTGGTGGATGGCTAGTGGAAACTTTCTTCTCACGAACTCACTCACTCACTCACAAATGCCAATTGATTATTTTTGAAGCTGCTATGAGACAAACTTGAATTGTGGGTCTCAATTGCAAGAGATGAGATCGGAGGAGGTTGCTACAGCAGTTCGCAGCCGCCTTTTTTCTTGCGCTTTTTAGTTTGAAGTGCAGCACGAGTCGCCAGTTCAAACACTTCACGTACACCTTCTTTTGTTCTAGCTGAACATTCCATATACCTACAAAGGAAGATTGGATTGGTTGATAGAAGAGTCGGTTAGCGAGAAAATGTAAATAAAAATTGATTCAAAAACACAATGAGGAAAATAAGTGAGTTATAAACGACAAGAGAGTTGAAGAAATGACGGAGAAACCAATGGACAAGCATTTAGATGATCAACTTACCCATAAGCGCCAATCTTATCAGCCATTGCTTGACCTTCTTCATAAGTAACTGGTTGCTGCTTCATTTTACTCAACTCACGGATAGTTGTAGTATCGTTACGAAGATCCTTCTTATTGCCAACAAGAATAATCGGAACATTAGGACAGAAGTGTCTCACCTGCACAAGAAGATGGTTGAGCGATGGTTGGTCATAAAAGTGGTTGTTCATAAAGATGGTTGGTTATAAATGTGGTTGGTTATAAATGTGGTTGTCATAAAGATGGTTGGTTATAAATGTGGTTGGTTATAAAGATGGTTGATTGTAAAGATGGTTGTCATAAAGATGGTTGGTTATAAATGTGGTTGGTTATAAAGATGGTTGATTGTAAAGATGGTTGTCATAAAGATGGTTGGTTATAAATGTGGTTGGTTATAAAGATGGTTGATTGTAAAGATGGTTGTCATAAAGATGGTTGGTTATAAATGTGGTTGGTTATAAAGATGGTTGATTGTAAAGATGGTTCAGATGCTTTTGTGTGAGGCTGCATGTTTATCTCAATATAATACAATTTTGATGATACTCATAAAATTAATCAATTATTTAGTCGAATTTTACAAATTAACAAGTTGTTTTATGGTTTTAAACAAATAAATGTATACAACAAAGAAAATATTGCAAATAATTACAGCATTACACTAATATCTTACAAGCAAACATAAAAATTTACAATATTTATAAATCATAAAGCAAATTAGTGAAAACAAGTTATTAAAAACCATAAATATATAACAATATTATCAAACACTGTTAAAGCTTCAATTAATATACAAGCCAACTAAGTTGTCAAAGTTAAAAGATGATATTTAAGAAAGATCTAAGATTAGAGGTTGAAAAAAATTAAAAGGAAGCAAAAAAGATAAAAGTTTTTTAGAATCAAAAGAAAAGCAAACTAAAGAAAAGATAAATTTCTATAAAATATCTAAACCACAAATCATTTGATTAAAAGGATCAAAATGATGTTTTATCTATAACCAAGTTTTAACATCAAAAAGCATACACAAAGCTAAGAAAGTATAAAAGCTATCTTACTACTATCTACTCATTTTTACATTTAACTGTAAAAACCAAAAGTAGAACAAAAACAACTTGAGCAAGTTAAATAATTGAAGTAACAAAATATCAAATAGAAATTCATACCTCTGGTGTCCATTTTTCTGGAATATTTTCTAATGAATCGGGACTATCAATAGAAAAGCACATCAATATTACATCAGTATCTGGATATGATAAGGGTCTCAGGCGATCATAATCCTCTTGGCCTGCTGTATCCCACAAAGCAAGTTCAACCTGAAACAATTCATTCATCAGTTTTTGACACATTCAAATTACAAACTAGTTGACCTGTTTAGAGTCTACTTCAATATCGGCAACATAGTTTTCGAACACGGTGGGCACATACACTTCAGGGAATTGATCTTTACTAAATACAATCAATAAACAAGTTTTTCCGCAGGCGCCATCACCAACTATAACTAGTTTTTTTCTTATCGAAGCCATTATAAGCAGCCTTAAGCAGCTACAACTGTGAGTTTAGAAGTAAAAGTTTATCAATAAGAAGATACTGAAAATAAGTTACAACATCATAAGTTATTTAAGTATTAATTCACATAAATATTTAAAATATACATATATGTTTGAAAAATTAAAAAAACTTTAAAACAATTATTATTAGATTTTCATGATATTCTGGAATAAAACAGCTCAAAATTTTGAACTCTAAAATTCATTTCAACTGTATCTATAATTACACTGACTCAATATAATATAACATTTATCTAAAAGGTCTAGTTTTTTTAATTCAATTACAAAAACATGAAATAAAAATCAGAAAATTAGTCAGTAAGTAATGAAAATTCGCTTAAAATATAAAAAAAATGTTATATAAATAGTTATATAAATAGAAAAATATCAAAAATTTATTGGAAAATATAAAAAAACTAAAATAATAAAACGCTGTGACCAAAAGGTTTTGTGAAGTAAAAAACATCATAAATATATTATATATTTTTTTGAGATAAAAATAATAGCTAGCTATATTTACATTGGAATTATTATAAAAACAAATTTACAATACAAGTAAATTTTTATGAACAAAATTAACTAGAATGCTGAATAAATGATGATTCAACATAAAAAAAACTGAAAAAAAATATCATGAATCAGTGCTACACTGGTTGCTAAGACTCATCTAATCTAAATAATGATACCTACCTACCTTCTATAGAAACAACTCATATTATACAACTTAAATTATAATTAAGGTTTAGATAAAAAAAAATCATTCATGCCAAAATATAAAAGTATAGCTTACTAATAAATATATCTCATAGGAAAACAATTAAAATACTTTTTAAAGATTAAAATAATAATTATTTTTAATAATAGCAGAAGTAACAACAAATATTATATATTTACCAATATAATCAGAACTAACAACAAAAGATATGATCAACTGTATGATAAACAATAAATATTTTTTAAACAAGTAGAGGGGTAATATAATTTTATGATTGGTCAATATTGAATTTTTTAAGCCATATCAACATTACAGCTGGCAAATTTTTCATGAAAATTATTTCAAGATGATTTATTAAATGAAAAGCTCAACCTGATAAAACCCGATTTAGATTTTATTTGTAAAAAATCTTCACACCACTAATAAAAAGCTATAAATCAGACATTTAAATCAATAATAAAATAAATTTGATATAAAAAAATATTTCAATAAACAAAAGTTAAAATATATAATACAAAATATACTCACAACAATAAAATAAAAAATCTATTTTTTTTAAAATATAACCCACAATTATAAACAAACTAAAAATGATATATTTGTGATAAAAAGTTAAAATAATATATTCAGTGCATATAAAAGTATTGATTTATACTAAATCTGTTATAACTTTTTTTAGTTTAAAGACTTTAAACAAGTTTTAAATTAACTGAATAAGGACATATATTTTGTTTACAATAAGTAAATAAATTTATGAGCTAAGAATTAATTTAACTTACTTAAGCCATGTTTTGTCACTCTAATTAAAAAATGTTTATCATAATTTAATTAATAAAATGAACATGTTTAATCTAAATATTATTATTATAGATTTTTTTTAGAAAAATTAATTAAAAAAGACAATCTAAAACACTGAGTTCAAAAACTTGACAAAAAAAATATTAAAAAGTTACCACATTGTGATAAGGTATAATAAGTTTAAAAAACATAAAATAAATAGTTGAAAACTTTTGGATTATACCAAGGCATAATTCAGCTTAGTTTAATGTTATTTATTTTTTTGATTTATTTCTAGACAACAGTTATATAATAATATATATTTATTTTAATAACTATTAAATGAAAGCTTTTAATAAACCCAAAATTATCAAGTTTAATAAAACTTTTACATTGAAAAAATAAATTTAAAAAAGACATTAAATAAACTTACTTCTATAACAAAATTGTAAATTTTATCTTTAGTAAAATAATAACACATTTATAAGAAAATAATACAAATTACTGGCAAGATAATAAAATATCTAGACACAAATGGATAAACAATATTTTTAAAACACAAAATTTAAAATCAAGTTTAATTCAACCAGGAATAAAATGAAAAAATGATCTTTTAAATATATCAAAAATTTACAAGAACATAACAACATTATAATTATGTGTCTGAAGTTCCTAGTGATATTTTTTATAGACTTTTAAATTGAAAAATCATAAAGACTAAAATTTGAGCCAATAAATATATTTTATTATAAAATTATGAAAATATTACATTACTTATTTCAAGATTAATGAAAGAATAACTAAGTAAGGTTTTATGTAAAGAAAATGAATTTCACTGTAGAAATTGTTAGACTCTATTTGCAAACTTTTATTAAGATAAATAAAATTTGATAAAACTATATTCAGATCGCATCAAAACTAAAATAACATTAGAACTCTATATCTACTTCTACTGTAGAATTAAAAAGAAGCTAAAAACAAAAAAACTTGAAAACAATCATATAAATTCAAGTTCTTAAAACTACATATAGAACCAGTAAACTCAGATGGCTGCTGAGGCCTAGAAAATTCCTATAAGCCAGAATGTAGCTACCAAAAAACTAATTTTTTATCATCTTCACATTGTTCGACATATAAATTTTACATGACGACCGTAGAAAGTAGGAAGTTAAGCAAAATTGACTAACTTACGTCACCCAGCAAGAGGGAGCCACACCTTATTTCATATAGTGCTATAGAACGGAAATAACGACAGACCAATGGCGGACATGACGTCGTTATACGCTTCAATGGTTTAAAAAAAGTATTTTTGGAATAAGTGTCTAAACTCAGCAGAGATAACTTTTAAAAACAAATCTTATATTTCATTGATGATAAAAATAAAAATCGGCAAAAATATTTTAGAGTAAACTGAGATCTTTTGCTGGCGAAATTTCATTTGCTTTTACTTTTTGGTGATAGCACTTGACGAGATCTATAAACTGTTGTAGTTAGCTTTTTTTAACCACGTAAAAAATTCATAAAAAAGTAACATATAAATAATTAACTAATATAAGCTTTTATACCTACATCTAAATTAAAATATTTTTCTATGATAAATACTTTAACTAATGAACTCAAAAGTTTAGTTTGAAATAATTTACCTTTCAGAATTATAATCACCAGTAACTTGTAACTAGCAATATGAAATTATAAAGAATCAGTAAAGTGACGACGAGTCGTCCATTTTATCGTTTTTAGCATTTTTCTCAGCAATTTTGGCAGCATTTATAAACAATTTAAAAACTTAATGTGTTAAATATAATAAGCTGGTTAACTAACACCAACACACTGAAAATACTTTACATTTTTTAACAAACTGTGACCAACAGCCAATTTAAATATTATATGCAGTAAACAGCTGTGAAGCTACACTTTCTTACTACCTGTCTCTTGTTACTAGGAAATCTTTCCTTAGATTTGGCATACCCTTTTCTTCATACAAAGACCATCACTATCAGCTTAGTATCAAATCCGATAGAAATATTTTTTCTCTAGACTCGTACTACTATCTGAAATTAATAATGGTTTCTTTTGACTTAATTTTAATGATTTCTGTAAAAATCGCAATGTTTGATACGTCTTCAAAGGTTCGTTACTAAAAATTAAATCATGAATGAATGATTTTAATAACACTCAATGGAGTAACAACTTTTTCGATAAAGTAATTTCAGTTTGGAATTTCTTCCTAACTTCATCACTTCATGAAAATCTATCACCTTTTTAAATTTTGTAAAAAACATGATTTTAGTCATTTCCTAACTGCCAGTTTCTTAACTTATTTTACTATATTAAATTTTTGATTTACAATTTATATTTTGCTTATGCCTTTCGAGTATTCTTTCTATGCTAAATAGACACTTAAGATCTTTTCGTCATCTTTCCGTTTATGTTGTTTTGTTCGCTAAGAGATGCTTCTCGCAACTATTCCCACAATAAAAAGAATAAATTTCTTTCAGAAAGTTAACAACTTTTAAGTTACGCATAGAGAGTAACTGTTTAATAATCATAAAAGAACAAATCTCTTATTTAATGACTGCATTCAGACAAATAGAAAATCAAGGTATCAAATTATTTTGTTTAACTTAAAAAAGTTTTAGTAAAAACCTTTTTAGTTTTGATTTAAAACTAAATCATATAGAAATCGACCGTGTTTCTTTCAACTATTTTTAGTAATGCTGCTTTGAATCATCGAACTTTAATTAAATTCTTCTTAACTTAAACAATTAAACTTTAAAACAAAAAATTATTTTTTATCTTTTATAAATACAATTATATTCTCCAAAATGTAAAAGTTTTTAATTTTTGTGGATTAAAAGATTAACAGAACTCGGATTCAGTTTAATCAATCTTCAATCAAATTCAGTGAAATCTTTTGGAGGATAAGGTAAGACCCCCTCTTCTCTCATTCGGACGATATTTCTTTGCTTTCTTTGAGTCATTCGCTCAGCTTTTCCTCGCATCCGTCTCAATCTTCCTCTCTTATTCAACACAAATTCTTTTCGCTGTAAACTGAAGTTCACATTTTTCCATTTTTCTTTTTCTTCTTTTTCCATCAAAAACTAAAAAAAATAAAAAATGGAAATCTATGAAATTGAACTTTTTGCACAAACTTCTCTTTCAGGATAATATTTTTCCGGGTGTGTCTTAAGCTCTTCTTCTTGCCAGCTTTCAGCTTCGCTTCTAATAGTAGAAGATTGGATCATTGAAACAGTCTGAAAAAAGTCAAGAAGTTTATATGACGTCACTAAAATTCCAGATTGACAAAAAGTCCTTTTTTATCAATAATCAGGTCATCGCAAACATTGAAAGATCGGATCAATCTGAGAGGAGCTTCTTTTACCTTTCGAATTGGTTCTTTCGGATAAGTTGTGGTTGGAAGTTTTGCATGAATTCTCCATTTACCAAAAGTGTCCGCTAGGTGACGCTCGAAACAAACATATTCGAGGACATTACGCTCGCTAGTCGGTGATCCATGCATCAATCTTCCGAATCGATCATAAACCGCCAACACCTGTGATTTATGATGAGGTTTATTTGAATACTGAATGTGGAATGTTGAAACCTGTTTCGAATGAAATCTGACGGTGACTTGAGCATAGGTGTTGTCGTCTGTTAGTTGTGAAGCATAAGCGATTCGAACAACCTTCGGTGCTTCTATTGATTCTATAAACTTCCATTCAACTGTCTTCTGTTCCAAACCATTAACCATTTCCTACACAAGAAAGTCAGGTTTAAATCGAAGGCGTTTGTAGCTTTCAAACGAACCCCATATGCAAACTCAGTGACTAAGTCATGAAGTTTATCTTCAGTTTCTTCTTTATTTGGAATAGTCCAGCTAAAAATCAAGAAGATCAAAATAAGTCTTCTATCAAGATCTTTAAGAAGTAATTAGAGATATAAAACAAACTTTGGAGTGTTGAGAAGATTATGAACTTGAACATAGATTTGTTGGGCTTCTTCAGGAAAGCGTTTAGGATGGAAATCTTTCACCTTCTTCTTGATAGCACGAGTTCTAAGCAAGTTGGCAATTTATCGCAACTTTTATTTGAAGTATCATTTGTTCTTACGATTGTAATTTTTGAATTCCTTTTTGAAGCTTTTTCTGATAACGATCTTTTAAGGAAGATGTACTCTCATCACTATCATCTACAGTTGGAAAGATCAATTCTCCTGTAGAAAAGAAAGATCACAATTAGTTTGTTAATCATATTTAGAAAATGATATTTTTCTAATTAATTCTTTAATAATCATTTAATGTTTTTATGTTTACCAATTTTTAAGTTTTTAATTTTATAATTTTTTATTATTTGTATTTAGGTGGTACATTTTTTGGTCTTTAAAAATAAACACTAGATTTGTATGTCTACTTGGATTATGTACAATAAAAAAGTGAACTTGGTTTTTATGACAAAAGTTTAATAAGTTGATAATATTGACATTATTATAAATAAATCAATAATAAATTGTAAAAATCAACATGAAAAGTTTGCAATAAAACCAAGAATAACAGAAGATACAAAAAAAAAGAAGAAATATCTTACTACTAAAACTAAAGTTTATATTTCACTTTCTTTATTACACAAATTCTACTAACTTGTACATGAAATAGTAATTTCATCTCTAGCTTTGGGCAACTTCCAGTCTTTGAAACTAAACTGAGCATATTGTCTATGTTTCTTCATATAATTTATATAACCTACAAAAGGAATTGACATCATGAATAGTTCTACTAATAATATTTCCAAATACCTAGCTTAGAAGCTTCTTTTCTTCTAATAGATGATTCTCCAACTGTATCAAGATAATCTTTAAAACTCATATCTTTTATAAGAATACTAGTTGATGTATGAAATAAACTCCTTGGCGTGAATGTTTGAACAAATTTTGCTGCTTCTGTTAAGTACAAAATTTTGATAAAGTCTTAAAATCAAATAAATACAAATCTTCAATTATCATAAATTATAAATAAACATTTTAATAGAGAATAATAAAAATGAAAATTTAAGATAGTCTTATAGCAAAAAACTTTTTTTTTGTAATATTTTAGAAACTTAATATCAAGAAAAAATATCTTATTTCCATATTTATCCTAAAAACTGTTTTCTATCATCTAAAATTGATAAAAATCTTACCAAAAATACTTTGAGTTGCCAAAAGTCTTGAATAACTTTTTAAAAAACTCATCTTATTTTTAGATCAGGAAATACTAATATAATCATCTAAACCTTGAAAACTTGATTAACTTTGAAAGATATTCTAGACAAAACTATAAAAGATAGGCTTGACAGATTTATCTTAAAAACAAAAGTTTACTTTTTATTACAAATATGTTTAATTGAATAAATAAATTATCAACAAAATTATGATTGATTGAAACTTAACAGTTCATTCTAGTCGAATAAATGAATTAAAATTGATAAAATTAAACCATTAAATAAATATTAAAAGGATGATAATAATTAAATGTCTCTTAAAATGTTCAAATAAAAAATTTAATAAAATAACATAACGAAAATAAAATTTATATATATCAGTTGAAAAGAATTGATCCTTAATATTAGGAAATTATATTAAAAATATTATATCATAATAACAATGTATAAACTTAACAACCTTTTTATAATAATTTTAGAACCGTTTCAATGTGATTAAAAAGCAGTCATACTAAATTGGTGTTTATTTTTTAAGATCAGAAATTAAAGCAAAAACTGTACCCCCCAAAACAAAAGCAAAAGTACAACTTGAAAAATAGTAAACTTTATTAATAAAACTGAAATATGATAATAATATTTAATATTATTATTTAATATTAATGGTAATCAAAATTTATTCAAATCATAACAAAAATTTTATTTTTATATGACTATTATACTTTGTAAAGTTTAGACAACATACGTTTTTTAAGCATTAAAGTATTTTCTTACTTGATTACTCTTATTACTGTGCTTACTTAAATTTCATGCTGGTTTGTTTGTTTTTCCAGAGATTAGCAAACCCGCTTGCCAGTGAACAGCAAGGTAACTCAGGCAGGTTTACAAAAATTTAGTGATGAAAGTAAAAAATTCATCGCAAACGGTCACTATAATCCAGAAAATGTAAACGAAGAAAAATATTTCATGGTGGGGGTTGGCTGGGGCACGATGAATAGGTCGTAAGTAATGTTAAATAGTAGAAATATATTATTAAAAAATTGATATAGAAATTGATAACAAAAAATCTACTTCAGTTGAATATCAGGTGTAAAATGTTCTCAATAATATTTGATTTTTTTTATATATTCTTAATCAGTTGAACTTAAGTCAAAGTTTTTACTTTTGCTGCAAAATGAACTTTATGGTAAACTTTTCTGATTACAGAAACCCAGATGTAAGCTCTTGAATATAAAGAGCCATATAAAGAGATCAGACATTTATATAATGTATTTAAGTTATTTAAAGTTAATGAAAAATATTTTACAAAAAAGTCGATTTTTTTTTCTACATTAAAAATTCTAATTTAGAAACAGCCGCTTACAAAACCAAAAGTACAATCTAAAAAGGTTTTCAGCTATATGAAGTACAAAATGACAATTTAAAAATTTTGAACTTTTGAAACTTGACAATTTTGAACACATATTTGCGACAAGGAAAAAGTACATAAAAACTGCGTAAAAGAGCTCTGTTAGTCTGTTTTATGACAAAATTTCTAGGAGACGTAAAAGACCGAAGTTAACAGATTTTACCCAGTGTTGGAACCTCGTAGGCAGTTTGTCATTATACTTGGTGTTGTTTTGGCAGCTTCTAAGACTCCAAATGAGCTGCATCAGTCTTTCTATTCTGCTGCCTAACCTTGTTGGCGTGGCGACTGGAATCCAACTGCATGGGTAACAACTGGATCTCCACAATTTCTGCGCTAGATTATTATAATATGTCTGCCGAAGCTGGCCATATTATTATATGACAGTTTTAAAACTTTTGATCAAAGAAGTTGATTTGAAATTGTTTTTCATTTTGTATCTTTTGTTCGTTAGATTCAGTAAATACCAAAATTTGACTTTCTTATGATATGCAAAATTAATCAATTTCGTCTACCTTATTATAAAGAATTGTAATTCTAAGGATCTATATTTTTTTATCAATCTTTTCAAATTGTACGTACGTCCAATTCTTGAATACGATGTCAGTGCATGGATGCCATATCAAATTAGCAATATCAAAAAAATTGAGTGTGTTCAGGCACCATTTATGAGATTGGTATGCAGGAAACTTAATATTAAATACGATAGTTATAAACGTCTAAGCAATAAAGTTAAAAGTATCTCTTAGTTGAGTTTATTCAAAACTTTTCTATGGTCATAGCAAATTAACTTAAGCCATTATATTCATAAATATACTTTTAAAGGTTTTTGTGTTAAAAACGGAAATATAATTTCTATTCGAAGAAATTTACCTTTTCTATCAATGATGAACAGGAAACATAGAAGCTCCAGCTACTTACAGCAGGAAACTATAATGAAAACCGACTCATTTACTTGTAAAAACGCTTTAACCAATCCAAGAAAACCTTTCAATCTCACAAATTTTGCTTTTGGTAATCAACGTGCGTAGAAGATGTGAAACCTAAGTGGGATATATAACTGAGTTGTACTTATTTTTTAACATGTTTTTTATTAAGTCATTTGATTTTATCTTTAACTTAGATAAAGTACTTCTCAAATTAAAACTGGTCACAAGATTACACGAGTTTTCTTGATCTTTTAGTTCCATGGATAAATTTTTACACAAAGTTAAGGTTCTACAATTTTACAACAATACTAAAAGTAATTTTATAACTTTTTTAAGTTTCTAATTTTTTAAATTATATATTTTGTGAAAAGCATTTACATTTCGGTGAATAAATATACAAGTCCAAAATCTCAAGTCTACAGCAAAATAATTTCAAAGTTGATTTTAATAAAAATTTAGAATGCAATTTATTTATTTCAAAATAAGTTGGATAATTAAAATATTGAATAAAATTACTCTATGTATGTGTAAACCTTTTCAAAAAAATTTAATAGATAATTTTATTTGATACAACTTTCTTAGAATATTAATATATTTGTATAGAATTTAGTTTAACATATTTAAAAGTCTTATACAATTTTAACTCTATCAATTAAAAGTAAAATATACAACAGCTTCATTTGTTTTTTTTAAATATTTGTTTATTTTATATGTAGTTAAGAAAACTTAGATTGTAATATATCTTATTATTTCTAACATAACTCAATATAAGTAGATTAATTTCTTTTTGAATTTGTTTATCATAGTAAGATAATGATCTCATAATCTTTTCATTTTATAATTTTTCATAAAAATATTTATTTTTTAAAAACTCTTCTTTAGTTTATCTTTATGTAGCTTCATATATCTTATTATTTTTGTCTGGTTCAAAATGTTATCTTACAGAAAACTTTTAACAAACAGATTTTCTTGTTTTTTTTTTCTGTTTCCAGGTTTATTATTTTAGGAAATTTTAAACTCAAACTCCAAACATGGGTATTTTAGAA
Organism: Pegea sp. RAD2-039; assembly: GCA_034620365.1. NCBI lineage: Eukaryota > Metazoa > Chordata > Thaliacea > Salpida > Salpidae > Pegea > Pegea sp. RAD2-039. Next base: position 556,506 of record JAQGEQ010000272.1, on the reverse strand, counting down.
AAAATTTCCGAAATTCAAAAAGAGATTGACAGAACCCAAAAAAACAAAGCGACAGAATATCACTTGGGTCTGTTGAAAGCCAAATTGGCCAGGTATCGAGCCCAGCTGTTAGAAGGACCCAAAGGTGCTTCACAAAAAGGAGAAGGATTTGATGTAATGAAGTCTGGAGATGCAAGAGTTGCTTTGATTGGTTTTCCATCAGTCGGCAAATCAACTTTGCTCTCAACTTTGACCTCTACTAGCAGTGAATGTGCTTCTTATGAGTTTACAACTTTAACCTGCATTCCAGGCGTGATTGAATATAATGGAGCTAGTATTCAGTTGCTGGATTTACCTGGGATTATTGAAGGAGCTGCATCTGGTAAAGGAAGAGGTAAACAAGTAATCTCAGCTGGAAGAACAGCTGATCTTGTTGTGATGATGTTAGATGCTATTAAGGGAGATGTCCAAAAAGTTCTGCTGACTAAAGAATTAGAAACTGTTGGAATTCGTCTTAATAAAAAAAGACCTAACATCTATTTCAAGATTAAAACTGGTGGAGGTATTTCGTTTAATTCTACTTGTCCTTTGACTAAGATCAATGAAAAAATGGTTCAATTAATCTTACATGAGTATAAGATCTTTAATGCTGATGTGGTTTTTCGTGCTGATCATACAACAGAAGAATTTATTGATGTGGTTGTTGGTAATCGCAAGTATATGCCTTGTTTGTATGTTTACAATAAAATTGATCAAATTTCATTGGAAGAAGTTGATAGAATAGCTCATCAACCAGATTGTTGTGTGATCAGTTGTAATATGAAATTAAATCTTGATTATTTGAAAGAAATGATTTGGAAGTACTTAGCATTGATTACAGTGTATACAAAGAAGCCTGGAAGGAAGCCTGATTTTGAAGATGGTTTAATTTTACGTTCAAATGCAACAGTTGAGCATGCTTGCCATACTATTCATCGTTCTTTGGTTGATAACTTCAAACATGCACAAGTTTGGGGCTTAAGTGCTAAATATGATGGTCAACATGTTGGGTTAACTCATAAACTGGCTCATGAAGATGTTATGCTGATTGCCAAGAAATAACAATTATCTAATTTTTAGTTCTTTAAGTTATCATTAAAATCTGTTTCAAACTGATAAATCTGGAATTTAAATTAAATAATTATCATTTTATTTATGTAAACATTTGTGATGATTAAAATCGATTTAAAGTTTTACAGTGTCACATTTGTTTAGGGGTTTTCGATTCATGATATAAAATTGTAACTCTTGTGATGTTATTGTTTACAGAAATTGAAGTAATTATTATGGATTTGCATTTTGGACAAATTTTTATCATTTTTTTATTATTTAAAGCTACTTTTCAGATAGAATCCACAAATAATGAAGGTAGTTTACAGATTTTTCGTTTTTATTTTGTTATGTCCTATTTTTTTTAGATGACACCAACAATGTTCTAGTTCGATTTGAATATGTACTTCCTGGACAGTGGACACCAGAAATTACTGATCAGCTCAAGATACAAGTAGCTGGATCATTATCTACATTTTGTTCATCTTCTTATAAAAGATGTTTAATGAAGAAATTCAGGTTTTTTTTGGAAAACTTTGAATTTATAATAAAATTTACGGATAAATGTTTTGAAACTATTTTTAAAGTAATTTTTTCTAGCTTAATATTAAAAGTCCAACATATGGAGTTTATTTTTTGTGTAATTATAAATAATTTACTAACTTATTACTTTTTTAGAAGTTTAGTTTATTTAATTAAATTTAAAAAACTTTATTTTGCGCAAAATTGATAAATAGAAAAATTGGTAATCCTACAAACAACTATAAGAAAAATTTTGTTGGTTTAGTTTTGTTGGTCGAAGAGTTGTTAAAAATAAATCGATTTGAAATGCTTTTGTACAAAGATTAGAAGCAGACTTGCTGATATCACAAATTAGAATTTTATGATGTTGCCAAACGAGCTGAAATTCTCTTGATAGAAAGCCAACTTTTTATTTTTTTCTGAATTCGGAAATCTGAATCAAACTGAATTTACGGTTTTGATAAAATCCTTTATTTCGAAATATTTTTACTTTTTAGTTGAATCTTCAATTAACGTTGAAAATTGCATTTTTCTAAAAATAATCTTTCAGACAATTCAATATTTCAAGTTTTTATCATTTATTCAAAAAGAAATTCATAAACATTTCGATATTGAACCATATTTAAACAGATTTGTTTTCATAATGATGAATTTCTAAATAGATCTTTGTCTTCAATTGATCATCTCTCTTATTTTTGACCTTAAAAGTTTAAATGTTAATTGATTTAAAAGGGAAATTTTCTGTTGAAAGTTTGTTGTGAAAACACAACTAACAAGTTTTCTTTTAGTTTGTTTATTTTACTTTGTACAGAAAATTTGCTGTTAATTAAACTCAACTTTTTAAAATTATTTCCATCTGAAGTTATTACTTAAGCAAATTATTCTGATATATTTATAATTGAAAGAATTTTATCAACATTTTTCAGTGAGTTTGAAAAAGATGATGTCAAAATTAATTCGGAATTTCCTCAAGAAAAATGGACAGATAGTTTGATTTCATTTCATGTCTTGCTACCATCAATATCTGTTCAAAATATCTCAGTTGTTCAAAAGTCTCTTCTGATTGGTTAGTTTTTTCAAATATAATATTTTTTAATTATAGAAAATTTTGTGGTAAATTCTGTGATTTAAAAGTGAATTTAATGAAAGAAAATAAAAATATCGAAACGTTTTCAAGAATTTTCAAAATAATTAGTTATAGAATTTCGTGAATTTGAAAATTGTCATATTTTGTGGCAAATTATTAAAAATTAAGTTTTTGAAGTTGTTGTTTTCGGAAATTAGCATTTAAAAGATTTGAAATCTTCAAATTTGTTGGATTGAAATCTGAACAATCTTTTCAAATATTTGCAGAAGTCTTAAAAGCAAATAGAAAACAAATTTCTGAATCATTGAGAGAAGTTGCTGATATCAAAGACTCTGTTTCATTTCGTGTGTCTCGAATTGAAGAGGAATCAGTAAGAAGTGGTCGAGGACATCTTTTAAACATTACAATAATCCCCTCAGCTTGTGGATTCATGATATTGTTGTTGTTATCTGTCGTATTTGTGGAATTATTTAGGTTTCATTCAACAATTTCATCTAAAAACTTTTGATTAATTCCTTTTGACAGAAAACGTCAACGGACTCAAATATTTAAACAAGTCTCAACTGATTCACCACAAAATAAAAAAGTCTCTTCTTCTAAGGATCAGCTCCAGCAAAATGGATCTTCCGGCTGTGATCTTCCTGATGTCACCATCACGTGATCTTCTACTTTCAAGCATTCACATCACCCTAATTTTATTCTCATCAATTATTCATCGAACTTTTCAGCTTTGTCTTTTTATATATTTTTTTGAATAAATCATCTTGAAAATGGCGCTGTAATAACTTGCCATCAACTTAATCATTTATTTTTTATGTTTTTTTACTAAATTGTACTATTTATTAAACTGTTCTTTTAGGTGTCTAAACTTTTTATAAAATTGATAAATTTTGTTGTTTTTTTTGTCACAACTTTTTATCTTTCGTTTTCCAATTCATCAAAAACTTTGTTGTTGTTGTTGTTGTTGTAAATACATCTTCAGTTATTGAATTTTACTTCATCTGAAATCTACAAATTTTATTCCTTTCATTTTACTGAATTTTAAAATAAACTTTTAATCTTTATTGAAGACTATTTTTAGATTTCACAAATTTATTTATTTATTTATTACAATAAATGTGAAGGAAGGTGCCTAAAGAGAGCACCTCTCGCTAACACACATTCTCACAAATGTTCACAATTTGCAAATTTTAAATTAAACATTTCTTAGTTGGTAAAAAACCAGTTGACATCGATGAATTAATTCACTAAAACATAAAACTAACTTTTTCAGTTTAATTATTTTGGATGTTAACATTTTTGTAAGATATCAATTTTGTAAGAAGAATTCAAACATCTTTAAAAAAGTAGAATCTTTTGCAATTTACATGAGCTTTTTACACAAAAATAGTTTCGATAAAGTCTTAGTTATAAAATACAAGTTTCCTGTTGGTGGAAAGTACTTAAGATTCTGCAAATGAAACCGACAAAAATAGAATCGAAAACTGAATATTTTGTTGCCTGAAATTTGATATAAATAATTAGTTATCACTTAAAAGTCTAATTTTTAATAAAATTGTTAGTTATCACTTAGTTATAAATCGTTAGTTGCAAACAGTGGAAATGTTAGTTGAAAATATTTCATTAATTCAAGCAATCATTGGCTTCGTTTATTGCTTGAAGTAGTCAGAGGTTAAAAAGCGATGTGAACTTTAATGTTTCAAAAGTTTAAAAGAATACTTTCTTTATTGTAAACAAAAATTAGTTTATTAAACAATAGGTTCTTGATATTAAAAGATTAGTTGTTCTCTGTTCAATTATTCTGGTGTTAAATTGTCCTAAATATTTGTTTCATTAGATTTGATGTTAGAATAAATTGAGATTTGAATAATAGATGAATTTTTAGTAAAACCTGAAAAACAGTGAATTTAATTTAAGTTGTTTTGAGCTGAAAAAAATTTAGAAAAACTATTTAAAAATTTGTTTTTTAACTTTTTCTACAAAAAAACGGTTGCATTTTTAAATGATCAAAAAATAGTAAACACTTTATATATCAGAAAATATTATATAAAAAAAATTAATGTTCAAAAGGCATTTAAATTCTTTAATTTGAGCTTTTTATAGAATAAAAATTGTTTCTAAAAGACTTCAGGAAATGTATAAAACTTTTATAATAATGAATTTAATTTAAAAACTTTTTGTGAGAAAACATAACATTTAAAACCATAAAAAGTTTCAAATTGAATAGAAGTCATTTAGCAGATTAAATAACAGCTTTAGTCAGTATTTTGTACATATCAGAGTGTTTTATGCTTGGACAGTTCCACAGTGTTAGTTTTATTTTTTCAATTGCCAACAGTAAAAATTTATGAGAAAGTTTCTTTGTTTACTACAGAATACTTTCAATCATATGTAAGTTTAAAAAGTTAACTAGTTTAACAACTTTTACAGACTTCAAACAATTTTGTATTCTCATAAATATTTTAAATGTTTAGCTTATTTGATTTCGGTTTTTCGTGATAAGAATAAAAAAATTTAAATATTTAAAAAAGTACTTGAAGAATTTTTTATGGAAAATTTTCTGAAGCATTATTATCAAGAATTCATTTCTTTTTACTAATTTTGAACACAAAGCGCAAAATTTTGAAAGGTGCTAAATCGCTTGGCCTTTAATTAAGTGTTATTCACAGGATTGCAACCAGAGCCATTGGTATATTGCCAAAAATTAAGGTATCAAATGCGCTAGTTATTTAAAAAAGAATTTAAAAAACTTTTCTGTGATGATATTCATAAATCTTGATTTAGAGTTTGTTTACCTATTAGCTTGATTTGTTCAGATTGGGGTGAAAAAGTTGAACAGTTTATCTTCGATTAAACTGTTTGATAAGACGAACCGTCGATTGAAATGAGTTGTTATTGGTTTGTTCATAGTGAAAGAAAAGTTTATGAAATCATTTGTGTTTTTGATCGTGGGTTAAATCTAAAAATAGATAGTTCAGAAAACATAAATAAATAAATGAAGGAATTGTTGATAGCAATTAAACTTTATTTCAATTTTGATTGAAGGTCATAGTTTAGTAATTTTTTGTGATAATAACAAAATAGCGACAAATAGAAATTTTTGTGTCAGTCCTCTTATAATTTATCTGATTGTTTTGTTTATATCATAATATAGAATATTATCAAAAGGTAAATCTCTGAAAAACGTTATTTTAGACTTCTTCAATTGAATTTGTAAATCGAAACAAACATTAAACAGACTCGATTATAGAGGCTATATTGAAAAAGATGGAAACAGATTTATTTATTTATTTTAGAGTTAATATTTCCACAAGTTTTATTAGTCGTAAACCTCTTTCCTTGACAAATTTGCAGTTTAGTTAATAAATTTAGTTTTTTAAATTTTTATTGGATTCTGAGTTTATTAATTTTATTGCAGTAACCTAATGTAAAGTAAAAACTTATTTTTACCTATTAACAACCTTTTGAGTTGAAAATGTTATAATTTTTCATATTTAATGTGAATTTTCAAATCACTTTCTGTTTAAATAAGAATTGAATTATAAGAAAATTGATCAATAATTTTGATTTGAATGTTTACTTAGTTACAAAAAATATTCAGATAATATTGTAAAAAAATGGTTTCTAGTAAAAAAATTGACACATTTGATAAGATATTTTTTATTTTTGTTTAGTAAAAACAAATTGAAAACTATAATTCAGTTAGTTTCCAATACTAATATCATTAGTAAACAGTGGAGCCAAACTTGCTATCTACCATTTTCGTTTATTTTTTCACCTCATTTATTACAGCTGCAACTACAGCAAATTGACTTAGTAACCGAATAGCTAGCGTCTTGGCTTCTTCTGCTGTATATGAGGACTGTTGCTTCATGTTTATAAATAGACAATTTATAAGATTGTTTAATAATTGTAGTTTGTTACTTTTTCAACCTTTTATTTAATGTGTTTATCATTAAGTTATTACTATTCTCAAATTTTTTTTTATCAAGTCAGTTCATGATTGCTTTATCATTATTTATATAATTATTATCAAATACTTCTTTTGGTAAACCATTTGAATTAAATGACAGCAATTAAGATAAACAACAAAATAAGTCTCTCAGTTTGATTAGTAAAAAAAAACATCCTTTAATAGGTCATTATAATTTTATTTGAAATTATTATAAATTGTTTATAAATATTTTTAATTTTATCATTTTGTTGAACAACTTTTATTCTAATAAATATTTTCTAAGCTTATTATTAAAAAAAGGCTTTCAATATAAGTTGCAGAATTCTAAAGATAATAGAAAAAGAAGAAAGACTTGAATTCAATTGGAGTTTACAGATTTGACAAAAAAAATTTATTTTTATTATTTATTTACATTTTTAGGGTTTTCAATTTTGATTTTTTACTTTTTTTAAAACTATGAGTTCTGTAGAACCTATTAACAATGGTTCAGCTGAAACCAAGGAGGAAATTTCAAACAAAAGCTCTATGTCAATAAGTGAAAAGTTTTCTAATGCTATTCAAAATGTCATAGAGACAAGGTCAGCTGTTCACTATTGAAAATACATTTTGTTAACATTTTGAATATTTATTTGAATATAACCTTTTTCTTCAAATATTCCACAATTTTCAATTTAACTTTTATTATTTATCAAATTCTTATTTCGCTTTTCTTTTAAAACGTTTTAAATTTTATGTTGATGTTCCTATTAAAGTAAACAAAGCTAATACTACATTTAATACCTATGTTTATTTAATAATATTCAATGTTATTATTGATTATTTAGAACAAGAGATGTAAAAGGTTGGTTGTTGAACTATGGTTTAAAAGCTGGTGTTGGAACCATTATCTGGTTAATCGGATATTCAGGAATGAGTGTTTGGTGGATATTAGTTGGCAAGTTTTCAATTGACCTAATTATTTGTCACATTTTCAAAACAGAAAAAAAAAAAACAGTTTTCTTCTTTATTTAATTCTAAATAAAAAAATTTGGAAACATTTAACCAGAATGTTAAAATATTAAAAGATAAATTTTATGAATGAATTGATTTAAATTAAGCAGAAAATTTTTAAAAGTAAATCTTTTGTTCTTTTCAACCTTATAACGTGATCATAATCGCCATAATATGACGTCATCATCTCCACAATGATATGACTTCATTACCCTCAAAGCATAGTGATGTCATCATCTTTGTTTTGAAAATCTTTATTTTTAATAGTTATCTGATTTAATCATTATTTGTCATTTCTATTAATAATCATTTTTAGATTAGTAATTAAAAGTCAACATGGATGAAAGTAGACCTTTTCTGACAAAAGCCATTTTTACCACTTTTAATTATTAACTTGTTTAGGGGTCTTCACTTTCATATATTCTTCGGAAAACTTCTTCCAGAAAAAAAGAACAAATAAAGTACTTTTCTTCATCTTCATCAAACAAATCTTTCAAAATTCTTTTGCAGATCATTAAAACAGCTACAGAAGATAAAGTGAAGTTAATTGAAGCTGTTCAGAGCTTGTATCATCAGTCTGGCAACTCTCTACCTTCATGGGTGATCTCTTTCACTATCACGTGACTTTTCTAACTTCCATTTACAGATCTACTTTCCGGATGTGGAGAAGGTTGAATGGTTTAACCGAATTCTGCATCAATTGTGGCCCTCTATCAACATATACTTCAAGGACATCATCTCAGATGTAGTAGCTCCTTCTATCCGATCTTCAAACTCTCTTCTTTCTACTCTCAAATTTACTGAAATGGATCTTGGCAAGATTGCTCCTCAAATAATTGGGATCAAAGTTTATAAAGCTGAAGAAACTTCATCAGATGAAATAGTCATGGATCTTCAACTAATGTGAGTTTGTCTAATTAAGTCATGTGACTTAAATCGTCCAATCACGTGCAGGTATTCTTCTGAATGTAATATCGAGGTTAATCTGAATCATCTCTCAGCTGGAGTTTGTGATTTAAATTTGAGAGGTTTGATTCGAGTCGAGATGAATCCAATCTTAAATAGATCTCCTTTCATCGGAGCTATCGGCATCTCATTCGTTCATGATCCCGTAAGGTGATGACGTCATCAACTGATATGATGAAAATGAATTGACAGATGTTGGACTTCAACATGACAAATCTTGGGAACTTCCTTGATCTTCCAGGAATCGACTCTTTGCTTCGAAGATCACTCACTGAGAGTATTAGAGATATGATGGTTTATCCTCAAAAGTTGATCTTTCCTCTTGTCCCGGATGTTGATCTTTCATTGCTCAAGTTTCCTCTTCCCGAGGTTCTTCATCTTCTCTATTTTTCTAATCAATTTTTCAAAGTTTAAAATTTTTTAATTCAAAATTATCAAAAAGTGTTTCCATCTAAATTATCTAGAAATCTAAAAAGTGTTTCCATCTAAATTATCTAGAAATCTAAAAAGTGTTTCCATCTAAATTATCTAGTAATCTAAAAAGTGTTTCCATCTAAATTATCTAGAAATCTAAAAAGTGTTTCCATCTAAATTATCTAGAAATCTAAAAAGTGTTTCCATCTAAATTATCTAGAAATCTAAAAAGTGTTTACAAATTGAATAAAACTTAAAAAAAAAGTATTTAATTTGTGCAGCTAAAAATTAATCTAATGAATTTTTTCATTCACTTTTTATAAATAATGAAAAAATAATTTTTATTTATTTATTTACATAATTTAGGGGATTTTACGCGTGCACGTGTTAGAAGCGAAAGATTTGGTTGCTAAGGACACTCAAGTGTTTCAAGCTAACACAAGTGATCCATACGTAGTAGTGACAGGTATGAAGTGATGACGTCATTAGTCCTCAGCCAATCAGCAACAAGTATTTTAGCTTGTAGTAAGAAACAGAAGACATCAGTAGTTTCCAGTTCGGTGAATCCCCGTTGGAACGAAAGTTTTGATTTCATTGTTCACGATGTGTGGCATTCAAGTGTTACTATAGAGTTATTTGATGATGACGGCAAGTTTAATACAGATGATCAATTAGGAAGGTTGGTTGGTTTGAAATTACTGATTTGAAATATCATCACTGGATGTTTTTAGGGCTTCAATTCCGATCAAAGAAGTTTACGAAAAAGCTCAAATGAAACAAGTGAGTTGATTTGCATTTAAGCGGTGAAACACCGAGTGACGAATTTGGCTTTTTTAGTGGGTTGATTTAAGTGAAACGAAACATGGAAAGATTTTAATGAAGTTTGAATGGATGGAATTAAGTAGAGAAGTCGACACACTTGAATTGGTTCACCAAATTCCAATTATCTCAAATATTTCATTGAGAAATTTGTTTTTAGGCTCTTGCTTCTGATCTTCATCCAAATACTTCCAGTTCTCTAATTTCACTTCAAATAGAAAACGCCTCCGATCTACCAGTGAGTGACGTCATCACTGTTGCCTACCAACCGATGACGTCATTCAACCAAACTTCTACTTTGTAGAGTCGTTCTCGAGATGCTGTGACGTCACAAGCGCAAGTAAAGGTCTCAATTTTAGGGGAAAATACCGAACGTGAAACTAAAGTAAGAAACAGAAAAAATAAAAAATCCCCGAAGTTGAAACTGTTTTTTTAGTTTGTAGATTTTAATCATCCGATTTGGGATGAAAGATTTCTGATTCCAGTTTCTGATCCTCGTCATTCTCAGATTAAACTTGAGGTAATTCTCTTTTTTTTTTAACTTCATTTTCAGCTTTAAATGGTGTTTTTACTGCTTCTACATCAGATATTTGCGAACGAAGAGGTACGTTTGCAAATGGTTTATTTCTCGCATGTTAACTTACATATTTAATTTATGCAGCTGCATGATCTACTGCGCATGCGCACAACATTACTTCACTTGCTATTGTTTTTATTTAGATAAAAACCAAACGAAATAAAATAGATTTGTTCGCTAGATGGTCGCGAAGACATGTAAGTACACTTGGTCACGTGATCGAGTGATGATGACGTCAATCAATTTTCTCGCTGCAAACTAATTTGCATGATTTCGCAATTTTTTGTTTCGTTTTTCTTTTTAAACGAAATTATTTAGACGAGAACTGTTGCTAGGTGACGTCTGATTTGTGCAACAGCCGCGATTTGGGTCACGTGCTCTTACCTATCAACAACTTGCTACAAACAACTCTGATGTCAATAGAAGGAAGATTCGATTTAAATAACTCCGTTGCAAATTCGAAACTAAAGCTTCGCGTAGCGCTCAGGGTGAATCACGTGACTTCGAAATGAAATCATCAAAAAAATAACTAAAATGCAAATTCAGATTTTAAAGCTGAAAGAAAAACAAATAGAAGAACATGATGAAAACCTCGTCACTATGACGACACCATCGCAACCAATTTCTATGACAACCACTGAACCAGCTGTCAATGCAACTAATGACCCAGCCGTCATAACAGCCAGTGAACCAGTTTCTATGGCAACCAGCGAATCACCCGTCACAGCAACTCGTATTTTCATCAACTTTCACATCGATTCATTCACTTGACAACTTTTTAATAGATAACGTGATAGAAGTACGAAGCGATAACCTTTCAACCAATAACAACCATCGAACAGCGAGCATCGCGTCATTTGCATCGGTCCTCAGCGAAACCGCTTTCAATCGAGATAGGTGATTCCCCGTTTCGTTGATTGATGTGACTTTTATGGTCGTTTTTACAGTAATCCCGATATTGGGATGGGACGAATCAAACTGACAATTCGCGTTGTAAAGCGCCAACTTGTGGTATTTGTGCACAAAGCTGAGTAAGTTGATTCAAATAGAAGATTAGGGATTTAGAAATGTGAATTTCAGAAATTTGATTATTTGTGATGAAGATAACGGAACTTCTGATCCGTACGTAAAAGTTTCAATTCAGGGGCAACCCCTTTCACAAAAAACTAAAGTTGTGAAGAAAAGTTTGAATCCGATATTTGATCAGAGGTGAACGTTTGTAAGATTTTACAATCACTTGAACTTCTCGATGCTTGCAGATTGAGTTTTCAGATGACAGATGCCTCATCGAGCAAATTGAAGGTGTCTGTGAAGAACTCTACTGGCTTCTTATCATCAGAGAAGAAACAGATGGGTTCTGTTGCTATCAATTTATCGACTTTGACTAATCTGTCCTCTCCACAAACATCATGGTTGGTAACAGGTGGTAGTGGGTGTCGAAATGATTGATTGATGTGTCAACCCAGGTTTGCGTTACACTGACGGTTGTCATGGTAATCGAGATGATCGCTTTCTTCAAATTCCCGTCCATTTCAATCCATTGATGTTGTCTTGTCACTCAAGCGTGAAGACAACATTTGCAGATATTTTCTAGAGATGATTGCCAGCAGAATCATTCATGGAATGAATATATATTTATATAATTTTTGAGGATATATATTTTTTAAGAGATTGTTTTAAACAGAAAACTTTTAATTTACGAATATGATCAAGTGTAAGACGAAATAAATTTGAGTATTTAAACTGAAAGTTTGTGTTTCTTTTAATATTAGAAAAAATTATATTTTTATTTTCAAAACAGCAGCTCGACGAGGAAATCGAAGATTTGTTTAAAATTTCAATTTGAAAAAATCATTGACTTGTTAAAAGAGTTTGATTATAAAAAATTGATTTGCCATTTTTAGGTTTGACAGAAGGCAGTTGCTAAGGCAAACAAACAAAATAAAAGAAATTGATCGCTGGTTGCCAAGGAGATGGTTGTCAAGGAGATGGTTGTCAAGGAGATGGTTGTCAAGGAGATGGTTGTCAAGGAGATGGTTGTCAAGGAGATGGTTGCTCCAAAATTAACGAGGAAAAATCAAATCGAAATCTTCACCTTCAGAGCTAAACGACTAAAAACAATTTTGATTATAAACAACGTCACTGATGACGTCATTCTTACCTCATCCTCATCATCAGGAACAGACTGATCGCGTTTCGACAGTGGTTCGAAATCAAAGCTAAAAATAGAAGAATAAACGCGCGAAGTGACAAAATAGGCTTACCCGCCATCCCATGCCGATGGTACTTCACTAGATTCATCGCTGAACCGGTCACGTGATCGAGTTCGCTTGCGTTGTCGATGTTTCATCGAATCAGTGACGTCATAAAGGCGAGCTAGAAGGAAGTGATGAAGAGATGAAGGTTGGTGGAAGGTTGTACCTTGATTAGAAGTAATTTGAGGCGAGTATTGGGTTCCAACATCACATTTAAAATTTGATTTGTCAGAAAATTGTTTCAAAACTTCTTCAAGTTGATTTGAGATTCCCTACAGATTATCTAATCATCAAATCGCCCAATCACAGACCTTCTACCACCTTCAAACCATCTTTCATATTTTCTTTTATACCTTGTACACAATTCTGTAATTCTTTTGATTGTGACGTCACGAGACTCGATGTAGAAACTTCTTTGATAGATTCCAACAATTTGAACTGATAGAATCAGATATTAAAACTTCACAATCGACGTTGAAGCCTACCTGACATGCTGAAGCTGCCTGTTGGTTCTTGTTCAAGTTTTCAATCTCACCAAGCAATGTTTGTTTCACTGAAAAAGTTTCAAGTCAGAAATCTGTTGATTTGAGACTTCAGAGGTACTGTTAGTGTCTTCGTCTTTCAATTTCATCAATTCTTGTCGAGTGTTTCGAGCGTCTTCAGCAACTTGCTCCATCAGTTGTCTAGTCAATTTAGCGGTTAGTTTGGGAGTTGATAAAAATGATTATAAAACTTTCAGAGGTTAGTTAAGATTTAAAAATCATGAAAATTGATAAAAGGTCGTGATAGAAGTCACAAAATGAAGTTTATATTTGAGTTTTTTAGGTGCCAGCTTCTATTTTCATCAAAATTTGATGATTTTATTCATTTAATTATGAAATAAATTAGAACTAGCCATACACGAGGTATTAGAAACTATCGAACGTGATTAAACTGATTTAACGAAAATACTTTATGACTTTTGTTGAAGGTTACGTCTTGAAAGTTCAAAGTGATTTTGTGAATAACGAATATTTATTCATAGAAATGAGCTTAAAGTTCAAATTTAGAGTTTGAATAAATTTTAAATCTTAAACAGCAGGCAGTAATAGAAGCAACTGAAACTTCAAACTTATTCAACCCCATTAATCAATCAATGAACATTTTCAAGTTCAGAAAAAGAAGATTTCACTTCAATTAAATGACATCATCAGATGATTAACCTTTCTAACTTTATAGATTTGATTTACAAATTACTTTTCTTGTTGATTTTCTGAATTCAGATAAACTTGAGTCATTTGTCGAAGTTCTCTCTTAAGTAAACAATTTGGATGATTTTTAGATTGAGAATATGACGTCAGATCATAAGAATAATTTCCTTCTGAAGGTTCCATCGAATTTTCCAGAGATTGAATTTGATTAGTCAACAAACTATCCTGAAATATTACTTTTCAGTTTCCAGATGAATCATTTGAGCCACAAATACTTGTGATTGAGACGAGAAAGGGTAAACGCCTCCTTGAGAGTCTTCTTTAGAGTTGTACACGGTTTTATAAGCTCGAGAAAAACTTGAATAAGGTTTCATCTTTGGTTTCATTGAGTTTAAATCACGCTGAAAAATAATTTTAAATCAAACTTATAAATTTTATGCGAATTTTTCAACCTTATGGCTGTGATATTTATGTACAACTGGGTTTCTTGTTTGAGATGAGCACCACGGCATTTCTTTTCTATTTGGTCGCTTAGGATATGAAATAACTGAATAATCTTTTTGAGAACTGAAAGAAAAATGTGTAGTTATCAAAAATTGTTTGATTGAAATGTTGACAAATTACTTGTCAAAATATGAATTGATTTTTTTCTGGGACATATTTCAATAACTGGAAACTATAAAAAGAAAAACAAATTATAATTGTAAAAAATAACTGGAAAAAAATTAGTAATACTTTATAATATTTTATTTAACTTATAAGTAAGTTGATCTAGTTTACTAAATAATTTTTCTATCTACTAAAGTTATTGTTAAAAAAAAGTATTTACAAAATTGCTGAAATCTATATTATTACTTATGTTTAATTAGCATAAGGCAAAATTTAATGAAACAAATAACTACTAGTTAATTCTAAATTATGAAATATTTTTAAAGAAAAAAGTTATTATTCAAAGAATAAACGAAAACAAGTTTAAGTAAATTTTGATCAAGTAAAGTATAAGCGAAAAACTAAAATATTTTACAAATTTTGTATAAATCCAATGTTGTAGTAAAATTTATTTAATTTTTTTCCTGAATTTGAAAAATAACATAATTATTGAGATTAGAATTTTTAAATAATTCTTTTGTTTGATCATTTTCCAACTAATTTTAATCATACTTATAAACTTAAATTTAGTTATTTTACTGTCACTATACTCACTCTAAATACAAGAAGAATATTAAATTTAATTTTATTAGTTGATGTCTTTACTAAACATCAAGCAATCACAAAAACATCTATTAAGCGCTTAGAGAAAATTAGGCGAACTAAAAAATTGATATCTAAATCTAGACAAATATATCAATCAATACATCAATATGTTAAAATGATTAAATTTAAAGTAAAATTTCATCGAATATAATTTCGCTTTTATTATAAGATCAAAATTTAATTTAACTCAACTATCTTAAGTAAAATTTAAGATAAAAATTTGAAGCGTGGGTTTAGATTATAAATTTTGATAATTATAAGTTTAAATTTGTTTAAGTTAGAAATAATTCGTCATTAAGAATTAACTAAAGCAAGATGATACAATACATTTAAAATATCTAAAAATGTAGAGTTGCTTTGTTTGTAACTAGCATTTAAAATAATTACTAGTTTAAAAGTTATAAATGAATTAAAAATACAGTTTTAGTTTAACGTCTAGCTGAAAACTAGAAAATTCACACTATCAAAATAAATCGTTAAAAAACTAATTATTATTTTGATATTTTAAAAGAGATTTTAAAAATAATTAGTCAATTTACTATATAAACTCGATAACAACAAGGCAATTTACAAAAGTGTCATCAGAAATTAAATAACAGTAAATCACGTGATCAAAATAAAGCTGATATATTTTTGAGTGCCATATTAAATAATTATAATAAATAAGAATATTACAAATATATAAACATAAGTTTGCTTCTTAAATATATCATTTATAAATAATACCCATTTAAATCTGTACACAGTTTATAGAGTTTAAAAAGCAAATAGCTCTTTAAAATTTACTTAAACAGTCAGAAAACTCTTAAGCTTGATAATTCTTTGCTAGGATTTCATTTAGTCATAAATTTAGATATGAGAATATAAAGATTATAATAAATTTCTTTTATGATGCAATAGCGTTTCATTTACTGTTCATTAGGATTAGACAATTTTTTTATAGAAGTAGTTAGCAAATAAGTTCGTCTGTCTGACTTTCTAGCACCTTATCGTAAATGACTTTAGGCTAAATTTGAAATATACACAGCTTTTGTTAAAGTATAAAATATAAAGCTTTTAATCAAAATCGTTACATAATATAATGTAACTTTATTGAATAATTCACATTTGGTTTGAAAAAAATAACTTTGTTTTTATGAGTTGTTTACTTTCACAGTAAGCAATTTTTTTAATTGCAACTTTTTTATAAAGTAGCTGAATATTCTAGCATTTAATTTTTTTACTTCTTAAATGAAGATATTAGAAAACAATTAACATTTTGACAAGAAAACTGACAACGATCTAATCAATACTCGATAATGAATAAAAATCTCTATTTAAATCAGAATGCAAACATAAAACAAAAAAATTAAACCTTATCAGCGAAATAAAATTGTTAAATATTAAACCACTAGTAAAATTTGAATAAAACTGAAAATCGGTTTAAAAAATTTAATTTTAAATTGTTTTTATTTTTGAAACTTTTCTTAAAGATTTTTTACAAAATTCTTATTAGATTACACAAATATTGAAATTTTGTATAACAAATTTAGAAGTAAAAAGAAGCAGCAAGTATTAATTGAACTAAAATTTTTTCTAGATGAGTTTCAAATAACTTTGAGATAAGAAAAATAAAGATAATTATTCATTTGTTGAAACTTGTGTTTTTGACTGTTCTTCAGGTTTAGGAAGTAAACTAAGCAGCATCTCCAGGACTTTCTCATCCATTACATGATCTTTAACAGCCGACTACAAGTAGAATACAAATTACTTTCAACAAAATCATCCTGAAACTGACCTTTAATTTGTCGAGATAAGTTTCACCATCAGAAAACTCATGTGAAAAGTTGACAGATAAACCTCTCTCACGAACAAAATCCAACAACAATTTCTTTGAAAGATTTGAAGTGAGATTTGGAAGTTTAGTGACACGGTTGACTGACCATGTGATTGAGTTGATCTTCAGTAGTTCCAGGCTCGTCTAGAATAGTATAAGACATCTCAACAGGGGTCCCCTCATACAACAGCTCGACCGGGTCACTTCCACCACTTTTACTCTCATTTGAAGGACATTGCCAAACAACCTTGAAATCAGGTGCTTCATCAGGCGGCGTGGCTTCGTCACTTGCTGTTGAGGTTTGTTCAGGAGTGAGGAAAGGTGCTGTAATATTTGAGTGATGAATTGAATCACGCGTGAGTGAACACACAATTGATCAGCATCACAAAAGGATGGTTAAGTTGAAATTGAGCTTGTAGCTGAGTGTGAAGTTCCAAATCACATAAAGTCGGGTTGGCCGGTGCTGTTGGATGTGAATGATACCATCCAATTTTAGCTAACTTCTTTACATTCATCGCTGTTTCAATCTACAGATCAATTGATAACACTAGAGGGCGGTATTTTGCAACAAATTACTTCATTCTCGATTACTAGTTGGACTTCCTCCGGATCTTCCGTTTGACATCGACATGGGAACGCTTTTAGAATGGTGAGAGCTGCAAACCAATCAGTTGTTACTAGGTACAAGTCTCGCGGTTTTACTTTTAGTGTCTTGGTCCCAAGTACCCCCGAGGTATCCACTCATCTCTACCGTAGTTGATAAACAATTGTGGAAGTTGATAAGCGCTAGTGCGGCGCGCGAGATAAAGATGCTGAAGAGTTGATGTGATTCGTATTTGGATGTCTTAAGAGCCATATCAGGATCTCTGGAAGACAATTGAGACGTTTAAAAGATTGTTTGATGAGATGAGAGCCGACTGACAAGTAGGGAACAGGAACAAATTGTTGGAAAGTTGGTGAAAATTGTTCAGATGTAGATTCGTTTGTGACGTTTGCATCTTCTTCTACAGCGTTTACAGACTACAAATTTGTTTCAACATTTTTATATTCTTATCATAAATCTTTAAATCAAAACAATAATTTAATAAATTAATTTAAAATAATTAAATTAATAAAATAGTGCGAAAAGTACAAACAGGAGCAGGTGATGGTGTAGCAGGTGGGGCGTTTTTGGCTTGCATCATTTTCATATAATCTAGTTTGATTTTATCCAATTTTTTACCCTACAAATATTTCAGATAAAAAACTTTTATGATTTTACAACATTTACTAACTTTATATTTGACAGAATTCCATCCGCAACCAGATTTCTTGGCAGGATTAATTTGTTTTTTCACAACAGTCGCCCACGAGCTTGGCAAATCGTACTTCTGATCGTTCCACAAAATCTTACCACAATCCAACAAGTCACCAGAAACTTTTTTACCCTGAATCGTATCAAATGTATCGAAAATCGATCTTCAAAATGAAACTCACTAAATATTCAACAGTGAAGACACCTGGACCTGGCTGTAGTAGTTCAGCTTGTACCAATGTCAATAAGGTGATGTTACGTTTTGGCGTCGAGTTTCTGACAGTTCGCGGTGAGCTATCCTTAAAAAAGTTCAAGCAGTCAAAAAACAGATGTCACGTGCTCGCAGGAACCAATCAGCAAGCTTAATTTATTGCTCGCCATTAAATGAAAGATCACTTGCTTCTAGCATCTTAATGATATTCAAGTAAAATGCAAACATAGATTTAAAAAATCTAAATTTTAAAAGAATCAAAAAACTTTATAAATCGATTAAAGATTCTGATTTGTCAACAAAAGATGCAAAGTAATCTTACCACTTTCCTGCTGGAGTTTGAATCAATACTTTCAGTGTCATCTCCATTAGAGTCATTATCTTTAGCAGATCTTGAAACTAAATGTGAAACTGGAGTAGCTGGTGCAGGTAATAAAATAGGATTTGTTGATGTAGGAGTAGAAGAAGGATTTGAGAAGCTGTGATTAGCTGACATGGGTGTAGAAGGGGCTGATAAATGAGGTGATCTAGATGGAGGCGTAGCTACAACTGTTGTGGTTGGTGTTGGTACTTTTGTTGAACCACTCTCTGTTGGGTTGGTTTCTACATTCATTGTATGTTTATATGATTCAAATTAATGATAATAATAAAGTATGAAACAATTTTAAAATGATTTAAACTTTTTTAAATAACTGAAATCATAATGTTAATAAGTTATTTGACTAAATTTGTTTTTCAATTGGATTAAACTAATAGAGTTTAAGAATAACATTTGGAAAGTTTTAAAAACTATATGTGAAATATATATTTTATTTAATGCTCTCAAAATAAAATTTTTAGAAATAATAATAAAAAATGGTTGATCAGAAAATAAGTTAAACAATTTAAACAAAATATATTTTATATTAACAATAAATATCTTATAAAAAGGTTTCAAAATATATTTTTATAAAATGTAATCATAATTATGTTAGATAAATGAAGTAAAAAACTTTTATAATTTTATCAAATAAGATAATTTCATAATTGTTTCATTACCAAAAAAAACCTAAGAATACAAAGTTGAATTTGAAATTTCAATTATTACATTTAAAATAAATGATTCATTATATTACCATAGTTAAACTTATATAACTTTATGTATCTACCTAAAAAATTACTGTTTAATTGATCAATTATTAACACATTTGTAAACTAATTTTAGATTAATGCTGTTTAATACAACTTACATTTTGCAATTATGAAAAAATACTAAGTAAATTTATTAAACAAAAATGTATAAAAACTGAATGACAAAAATTTCAAAATATGAAAGTATTTCAAATAAACAAATCAAACAAGTTCTGTTATTCATAACATAAATAATTTAATTCTTTATTTGCCACTATTGCATCTTATTTTCATTTTCAAATCTAATTAATTAATTAATTAATTGAAAAAACAACTACTAGATATAATAAAGATTCATTATATAAAAAAAGTAAAGAAATTTGTTCCTCTAATAAATTTCAAACTTTATTCAGCATTCATAAACACCATCAAATATTTTTCGCCAAATTTAAAAAAGTTTAGTTTTTAAATTTTCGAGTAGAAATAACTATTAAAAATATTTAAAGTTAGAGTTATATAGATTTTAAACACATCTTTTTTAAACTAAAATTGTCTAATGCTTATTTTTATTTTGTGTCCATGCAATTAGTTGTACAATAAGTCATGTGTACAATAAGCAGTTGCTTTAAGGCAAATAAAGTAAAACATCAAACTTATTGAAAAAAAATTCCAAAAATATTTTTAGAATTTTTAAAGAAGTATTTTGCAATTAGTTTGGTTATAAGAAGTTCTACTAGGTAGTGTGAAAAGCTTTGCAATAGCAATAATGCTTGTTGACTTTATTATTATGCTTGGTAGTAGAAGATATTAGTTGCAAGCATGATAGCGTACATGCTGCTGGTGTAAAAGTACAAACAGACTGTTGCAAACAGTGTATGATAAAGTTACCCTTGGAATACTTCATATACGAAATGATAACCTTTTTCCACTAATCATCACAGAAACGATCGAATCTGTTGTGATTGCATTGAACTTAAGACAAACTCACTAAGGAGAATGTTACATAATTGTGTAAGAGTGGAGCTTAGACATAAGAATCAAATTATTCTTTGATATTTTTAAGTAAACCATGACAACAGTTTCAATGACTTGAGTAACGATTTACGAGATGAAACTAAACAAATAGAGATCCTTTATTAAATCTTTCAAGTAAGTTTGATAATAAAACAATTATCAGATTTCTTAAGTATGGTAAGACTATAAAAGCTTCTAATTTCTATTTATAATCTTTTTTGCAATTCTATAATTGTTTAGATTTACACAAGATTATTTTGAGTGAAATCAAATAAAGTCTCATATATAGATTTTGAAGTTGATGGTTAAAGGTGTTTAAGATTTGTTTGCTTTTAGCAGCTCGTGGCAATGCATCTTGCTAAAGGTGGACCTATGATTCTTTAAAAGACACGACAAATTAAGAGAAGTGATCAGATAATAGCAAATTTATTGGGTAACATAAATAATTTGATTAATTTTCTTGACTTAGTTTTGTTGGTAGAGAAGATTAACAAATTAAGGAACTTAAATAAATTTTATTAAAATGTTATTTTCTAGCATCATAAATAAGTTAACTGTCTCAAGAAGCAAACACAGGTATTTCTAAGATTATTTTTTCTACTTTTATAATTTGACAATCAGTTTAAATGAATCAGCAACTCACCCAGGATCTTCATCAGTCTGCATACTCGGATTTGAAAGCAAACTGATCTAAATGAAATTTATTGCAAAAGAGATATTCATTCTAAATATATTTTAATTGATTATGCAGAAGATTCTATGCATTTAGTTGGTGTCGAGCAAGTGATAGAAGAGAATGTTTATGATGAAAAAAATCAAAGTTTAATCTCAAAAGTATTTTCTTTCTTTTATCTAGTATCTTAGTTTATATATCTTTAGCATATACTTAATGTTGCCAGCTATAAGATTTAAATTCAAAAGTTATTATTTTTAAGAATTAAATTCATGAAACCTTAAGAAAGAATTAGATCTCAAACTTGATCAACTATCTCCAAAAATTTAATAAAATATTAACAAACATTAAACTAAATTTACGTAAAGTTTCTCAACAAACAAAGTCTACTCTACTCATTAATTATAACTTTATTTATAAAGTACGACTACTTACATCATATTTGTTAGAAGCTTAATTTTTTTTAAATGAATGATAATCTTGTTCAAACTGTTAGATTTAAGAGCAAGAGTCAAGGTTGTCAACATGATTTTTCTTCTAATTTTAATTAAATATTTGTAACTTCAAGTAATAAATACTATTAACTTACAAATATTTTCTAGTTGAATTTCCATTTTGACCAAATAACAAAATGATTAATGATATAAGAACTCGTTTTATAAAAATAGATAACTTAAAAAGTCCTAAATATTTAAAGCAATAGCATATATATCAGATGCAAGTAAATGCGATCTTACAAAAATGTAAGGTTAAATTCATTTACAAAACTATTTTGATATAGCTGATTGTGCTTTAACTTAACTTAGTTTGATTGCTTAAAAAACAGTTTGTTTAAACAAACAAAAGAATTTTGATACATTAATTATAGTGTTAATCACTGCATCTTTTACATAATTTATCATGGTAAAGATGTCCAAACGAATGTAATTAATTACAAAACTCCAAATAAAAGTTTGTCAAATAAATTTCAAGATGCTTAACTACACACAGATAAGTACGCGTTATTAAACTAATCTTTTTTATTACTTACGACAACAAGTTTTGGGTGTTAACCTTAAAAGCTTTTTAGATTTGTTTAAATAGAAATTTTTCAATCAAACTTAAAACCAGCTTTTATTACAGCACCAAGTCTGATTGCAACTATGTCAAAGTGATTTTATAGCTTGTCATTTTATAATTATTTATAGCTTGTTATTATAAAATGATGATCCAAAAATAGCGAAAAATATCAAAAATTCTTTATAATTTAAAAAAGTTTGTTTCTTATAAACTGTTAAACAAATTATCTGTTCTTTTAAGAATTATATAATAATAAATTATATATGTTTTTTTAAAATCAATCGGTAAACATCTATTTAAATAATTACTAACAAACCATTTAGCTGGTGGAAATAACTTAGTTAAGTAAGTTATAAACATTTTTGTCAGACAATTGGCTAACTTTCAAAGTTTGTAAAATTAATAAAAGAGGTTTAATGTATTTATAGTAAGTTAAAATTAAATAGTTTATTTATTCAAAGCTTATGTAGCTTTTTATTGTAATCATATTTATAAAATTTAGGTTTTATTTGAAAAATTATTGATGTTAATAAATAAAAAGGTTGAAAAGATTTATTTAGATTAAAATATGTTTGATTCAGCTAATAAAGCTTTTTATTGAAAAGGAAGTTTCAAACTGCTATAAATTAAAATAAAAAATGCCTCAAAATGACAGCTTCAAGATCAATGGCATTTAAAGGGGTCCTATTTTGCTTAAGAACATTCATTAACCAAGTTTTGATAAAAGTTGGTTGATAAATTAGCTTGCCATTTTTTAGTTTTGTCATTTATCTTTCATTTAACACTTACCTAAATATCTTTCAATTCTTTAAAATGTTTCAGAAAACATTTTTGGAAAGTATTACTTGGAATGTAGAGATGTGTAAGGAGAAATATTATAAACCTAAAAATTAATTTACAAATAAAAAACCAAGTATAAGATAAAAAAAATAATGACTAAATGTCTTGAAAGTTAATTAAAAATCAGAAGTTATTTTTTGTAGACAGAAAATAAATTCTCTAATTTAAATATTTAAACTTTCATATTTTCAAAGGAAATTCAACAAACAAAAAAAGATAGATGAAAGCACAGGCCGCTTATGTAAAAAATGATGCCAAAAAGTTATCGAAAAACTTAGATAGATTTATAGAGAAAACTGTTTAAAACTTCCAAATTTCAATCAGGTAATTTATTTGTAATAAAAGTTTTAAAATGTTCAAACAAATATTGAAGCTTGAAATAAATTCTAATAATATGTTTAAGGATTATTGGTAGCATCATAATAACGCGTTTTCTACGTCATTTTGTCAAAGCCTTAGCTGCTATTGGCAACGCATGGTCAATCTATAACACAATCAAACGGTTGACTTATAAAGTTTGCTTACAGCAAACAACCCGGGTTGGGGCTTAAACGACATTAATGGTTTCACTAAAACCCTAAACTACTTTACTTCCTTCAATTATTTTGTTTTTAACCTTCTGACTTTTCACAAGAAAGATGGATTTTATCAGAGCTTTTTGAAACTTTACAAATATTTCTAAGAATAAATTTCTGTTTGGTTTTTGACTCAAAAAACAACTTTTTGTTTATTATTTGATTTTTTTCGGATCTGGTTTCTAGGTTTCTGCCTACTTTTTAGACAATTAATTTAAGTCAACAATTTGCATTGCAATTTTAAACTTGAAAAAAATCAAGATATATTAATTGCTTATTTTTTAAACATCATTTTGTAACTATTTTAATAAATTAAAAATTTTTTCTATTTAGAAAAGTCTAAAGAAGGAATTTACAAAAACATTCACAAATTTATTTGTTTTAACAGTTAACAAAACATTTGACAGATAATTTAAAGGTCTTACAACTTTTCTGTACTTTATTTGCTTGTTTTTTTAAGTTGTATAATCATTCAAAACAATTTATTTAAGTGATTTTAAATTACAATTCTTATTTTATGAGAAAAAAGTTTTAAATGTTACAAACTTTTTAAAGCTTACAATAATACTTTTTGAAATACGAAACACCTTATCAAAAGTCTAAATGTTTGTTTTTCTTTAACTTTTATCTTTTTACTACAACGGCTATCAGTTTAAACAAGAACAAAAGAAAAGTGTACTTGGCTTATGAAACAACCAGGAAAAAGTGGTTTGTTTTTCTTTAACTGCCGTTTTAGTCATTGTCCGTATTTACGATGTCAAATTCAAATCACTTGAATATCTGAGCTCATAAACCATCAAGTGTTACTAAACTTTAAGGTTTTATTACATTCAAATTTATGAGTTTGAAATAACTTGGCAGAATTATATTCAGAAAAACATATTTATAGAGTAACATCTTTAATACATCTTCAGTCTATTAGATCATCATGGGATTTTTTGGTTTGATTCATTGATGTAAGAAGCTATTATAAAAAATTTGAAATATTTTCACGACTAATATTTAAGCTTTTAAAAAAGTAAATACTTAGTTGTGTTTATTTTGTAATATTTTTTGAAAGTTCTTAAAATGATTTTTTATTATTAAGCAAAACTAACTTTTTATCAAAGTTCTATTTGTAATGAGGTAATAATAATAGTTTTGTTTTAGAACTTTTTTTCGTATTTTTTATTTTTACAAATTTTAAAGTTTAAAAATCGTTTGCAACTTAAGGTAATTTTATAATTAAAAGAACAATTTATTATTATGATTAATTTTGCGAATGTGTGTTAGCGAGAAGTACTCTCTTCAGGCACTCTCCTTTGCATTTATTGTAATAAATAAATGCATAAAAGTATTTACCTAACAGTGGTTAAGTCTGGAAATTGAAAATGTTATTTAAATTAACTTAAGGACTCATCTAGTTTAAAGTTGTCAACAAAACAAAATTTTAAATGTTAGCTCTAGAAATCTGCAGTAAAAGCATGAATATAAGACAGGCATCTTCATAACAAACAATTTATTGAAGTTGTAATACTATTATTTATGTAGAATAATGAATAAAAATAAAATTTATTTCAATATTTCCGATATAATATGTCTATCTCAAACATATATTTTGAAAACTAACTTTAAGATTAAATAGTTTTGTTTACGAAAACTATTTTCAATATTTTTACAAGCTCAGGTTCTGACTATGCATAATTCTACTTAATAGCTGTAGATATACCTTGAACAAATTTAATTTGAAAATTTGATTTGTAAATATTCTATTATAGATCGTATTCGATTACAAAATGTGTCTTATAATTTAAGTTAGTAAAAAATTTACTACAATTGCATTAAAACGATCTTTTTAATCTTCATTATTGAAATTTATTTTGGTGATGTTGTAGTCTTATCTAGCTGTATCAATAACGTCCAGACAACATCTTCAAAATGACTGGTTTTTAACGAACAAAAAAAAACTTTGTTTAAAGTGTCGAAAAAATTAGAATCTTTTAATAATTAACTTTTCATTCAAATCTGTTTTGGTTATAAAATATTATTTGTAAATTACGTGAGTAAAGAAATTTAATTCCAAATATTTGAACTAGGTAATTAGTTTAATTAAAACCGAATTCTAATTTGAATATAATTAGCTGAAATATACAACTTAATTAATAATTCCATAAAACTTTTCTTTTTATCCTTATTATTTGCTTTATTAGTCAAATGTTTTTACATAGATTTTCATTTCTTACGAAAAAGAAATTTTCAGGATTGATGTAGTAAATTCAGCAGTTTGAATAATTCTCTTTTAACTTTTATTTCTTTCTACTTTTTTTCAGCTTTCCAATTATTTGTTTTCATTATTGTTTGAAGCAATCATTTTATAACAATGAGGAAATTCAAATGGCAAATACCACCGAGTATTTAAAGGAAGTTTTACCAGCTGTGTTTTTGATCGTATGCAAATAAATGCGCAAAAACGCAACTTACATCACGACATTAAAGTAATAATGCTTCATCCAAGATAATCCTAAACTGCAAAAGATCTTCATCATCACAATCTTTTTCATTAAATCTAAAAGAAGATTTTTCTGATCTTTGCTGTAATCCATCTTTTTATTCATCCTTCTTTCAATTTCCTTGAATCTAACCGTCATCTCAACGAAGCTTCTTTTTTCTTACCCCCCTCTCGAATAATCTCTCAAAACTTTTCAATGTTTGCTTCTTATTAACCTGTTTGCTGACATCATATTCCAATCTTCTCGACTTTGCGTCATGGCAACCAGCAAGTACAACTGAACTGTTAGCTTCATTAGATTTTAATTGTTGTAACGGTTTGTTTAAAATTATTTAATTACAGAAATTAAATGATAATTTAGAGAATTTTTATTTTATTATTCAGTTATCAAAGTTTTAACTTTTTATTTGAAATTATTTGAATTTCAGGAGTTATTTTGATAATTTTATAAAAATTATTTTATATGCTTCAAAATTTATTATTATGAAAAATATTTCGGAATATTTTTATTTTTAATTTTGTACATTTATTTTGGCAATCAATATTTATAAAAAAGTTATACAAAATACTTGAAAAATTATTTTATTTAATAATGAAGCATTAACGCTACCATCAAATAGGGTTTCTGGGTCTTTCAAGTTTGATTACTAAACGTAAAATATTTTATATAAAAACTAAATTAACAAATTAAAT
This sequence comes from Pegea sp. RAD2-039, assembly GCA_034620365.1. Classification (NCBI taxonomy): domain Eukaryota; kingdom Metazoa; phylum Chordata; class Thaliacea; order Salpida; family Salpidae; genus Pegea; species Pegea sp. RAD2-039. Next base: position 529,636 of record JAQGEQ010000272.1, on the reverse strand, counting down.
ATTAAGTACTTTTTAATTTTTAATACTGAAAATAAGAGATATTGCTTTAAAAAATAGATGTTAGACTCCGTGTTTGAATCAAAGAATGAATCGGAAAACCGTTGACTTAAGTTCTGTTAACTTGTTTAAAATCATAAATAAAAATATTATTGTTGAAATGAAAATCTGATAAACAAACTTTCTGTTACACTTAAACTAATATTTTTCTATTGGTGCCAAGATTTTCATATTATACAGAATTAGAGGACGAATGTTTGTTTTTAAACGAATTTAAAACTTCTATTTGTTCTGCTTCAAGTTTTTTTATTGATTTCTTTGAAAAATAATAAGATTAAAATTTTTGAGAAGTTTTACAACATTCTATTAAAGCTTTTACTATATTTTGTTATACTAGTTTTCAAAATAAAAAATGTAATCTTAAAAAAGTAGCAATAAATCAAAATAGTATTAAGAAAACTTTAAGCTTCTTGTAAGCTGCAAAGTAAACTAAAATTTCAATAAATTTTAAAGTAACCTTTTGCAAGTACATAACAACTTCAAATATTGCGGTCTTGTTATTAATTAATCTACAAATACAGAATTATTTTCAATTGAAGTCACGTAAAAGTAACAATTTAAATCTTATCTTTTTAAATATATATTTTAACACTTTATTTTTCTAGCCGCTTTGATGGAAAGCTGCTTAAAGAGTTTTTATTGTGAATAAACAGAAATTTTGTTTGCAACTAACAACTGTAAAACTGATTTGTAACTAAAGTTGCAACTTACTAGTCATCATGATGAAACTTTGTGTTAACCAATCAAATGACGAATCAAGATATTCAGTCAACTCTCCAGCTTTATTTGAATATGAAGAGGTTTCAGATTTTACAAATTATTGAACTTCTGATAAAAACGATTTAAAACTTTTAACATTATCTTAAGAATTCATTGATTAGAGCTTAAGAAAATTGATTTTTTATTGACTAAAAGGTTTTTTAATTATTGTTTTCATCAAATAATAAAAAATAAAATGTCTGAAGAGCAACTGGTTTTGTTACAAACTAAAATATTTCTTCTTTATTTCAAATATTTGAATTAAGAAAGATTTTTGAAAGTGTTCACCTGAATTTGTAGGCGGCGTACAACCCTTGTTCAGTGTCATATGCAAATGAGGTTAACAACATGAGAAGTATGTCAAATGAGTTACATCAACAAAACTGTTTGATTCAGGTAAAAACAAAGATCTCATTTTCGTGTTGACTTCTAAACTCGTTTCTTTTTTACAAAGACAAACAGCAATCTGACACAAGTTGCTTTAAACTCTCATTACAATCAGACCCACAGTCCAGCATCTATTGAAAGTGTGGCTGGTCACGGTACCCCTGGAACATTTACCCCAAGCCCTTCACGAGGCTTTGATTACCCAACATCACCATCGACTAAACCTTCAATTCCAGCTAAGTAAGAAAGTTACTTTCTGAAGAGGTGTTTTATGCTTAGAAACCAGTTTGCCATTTGGTACAAAATGATTATAACCAGCAAACTTATCAAATTCTTTTGTGATGTTTTAGCTGAAACATATCAGTACTTTTTCACATCTTTTAGGAGGACTTGAAAAACAACTTTTTAAAAAATATATCGATCTGAGATAAGGAAAAATAATTTAAATGATCAAAATGTGATTATAATGATCTGGTAGATTTTTAAAGTTCTTTTGATTCCTATTTTAAGGTCCTAATTGTGATAACTCAAGATAATTTTCAACAAATTTATATTTTGTTATTTTCTTTTACTTTTTTGTTTGTAAAATTCTATCGTCCAAAAACTTTATTTGCTTATATATCCCAATTAAATTTTCTCCGATAACAAAAATGAAGAAATATTTTAGTAAAAATTTAAAATAATTTCTTACTTTATAGAATTAATTTCCAAAACTTTGTTAAAAATGTTACAGATTTTAAGAAGAGATAATTTTTCCGTATAGCTTTAGATATCTTTAAAATTGTTGCTTTCTAAATAGTATCAATTTATTCATTTTAAAATCTATTCTTATCATTGATGGAAAGGTAATTATAATTATCATTTTTTTATATACTGACATTAACGCAAGCATTGTTAAAAAATAAAAATGCCTGAAAAGCTTTTTTAATACTATATTGAACAATTTAGAAGCGAATAAAGAGTTTTATTGTTGTTAAAGCAACATTAAAGTCCACAGAATAAATATGATTTTTGACTTTTCAATATGAACTGAATCTTTTATTTTGTTCGAAAAGCTTTGTCAATTTGTTTAATTTAAAGACTGCTTGGTAAAAATTGGAAATCAGTTTATAGATTTGTTGCAAGCTGGTCACTTACTTTTAACAACATTCTTCTATGTTTCAAACCAACAACTATTTTGATCTTTTGATAATCCCCCTTTGTTTTAAAAATGCATTCTGAAATTACCAAAAGTATTTATTCTTTATCCGTAACTCATATACAAACCATTATTGTTTATAGTTTAACTAGAAGTAAATAAAGTTTACAAAAATTGCTGATTCATAGATTTTTAAAAGTTTCAAGTTTCAATAAAACTTGAACTCTGAGAAAGAATACAAATATCAGATAATGTGACCGTCACTATCTAATGTTAACTCCAACCACTTGTATTTTGTTTGCTTTCCTCTTTTTTTGTCTGATTGTTTTTTGGAACAAATTGGCCACACGCAAAACTTGATCAACTTATTGGCTTAGTCAAAACGATTTCTTAAAGTAATAAATTTCTGTTTACTTTGCAAATACAACTTGCATCATACCTAGGACTTTGATTAAGTTGAACAAAGACGGCGTCTTAACATAATGGCACTGCTAGTGGCTTTTAGTTTAGTATTCTTTAATTCTAATCAAAATTAGAAATCATTTTTTAATAAAAACTTTCTAAACTACCTCAATTTTTTTAGTACTGATTATCCAGGAGACTTTGATTTTCAAATTGATTTTGGTGAATTAACTGAGTATGCCCCGAAAAGTGCTCAATACACAGTAAGTAGTTTAGTTTTATCAAGCTTTAACATTTAAATCAAAAATTTCTCAAAAAGAAGATCAACTAAGGTTACCACAATGACCAATTACTACAAGGTTTTTGACTAACTCTATAAATCAAGGCTTTTCCGTCAATAGAAGTCTTAATGATTACATTAAATACCTCACAGACATCATTTAAGATGCTTTCATTTACTCTTTATGTAAACCCGTTCATTTCAATAAAAAATAATCACAGCAACTTTTATTCGACTGGAATTTCTTATTGTAGTTCTTTCAATTATGACCTTTGGCATCTGGTTATAAATTTTGAGTACCTGTAGTGAATGATTTTATTGAAAATTTTTAGAATCCTTTGTTCAATACAACATTACATCCGTAATATTCTTTTCAATACTTCACTCTATAAATCCTTTCCATTATTAACTTTCTATTTATTAACTATTTGTGAATTTCTTTCTATAATATCATTTGACTTTTAATTTCGATGAATAACAAGTCATATATATGTTTCCAATTGATTCTATTTTAACTTTAGCTCTGCAAACACACAACTAGAAAAATTTATTCTAAGGACACAGTCCAGTCGTATAAGATTACATCTGCATACTTGCAAATAAAGTTATATACATCTAGTTGAATAAACACAAAGGCTTAGCATATATACTTTAACTGGTTTTCAAATTGTCTTATTAAATAAAGCTCTTCAAAAAGAAACAACATATTTCATTAACTTTATTCTAATAGAGAAATAAGTTGATCTTTCAAATACTCTTTATTTTTTACTTTTAATCAAACTTAAAATATTTAATAATTTTGTTTTTTGAGTTACTTTTTCAAGACTTTTATGATTAGGTATGTGAAGTTATCATAGATAGAAAACCTTTGATGTCTTTCTTGCTAATAATTAAATTTTCTATTAGTTAAACATTCAAGCATACAGAATGCTTATTTTAAAGAGATCAAAGAATCAATTTAAGTGACTATCCCTTCAACACAAATACCTGATCTTTTGCAGTACTCAAAACCACTCAATAAACTCTTCGTGAAGATGAATGTCACTTGTCCAATCCGTTTCAAGTGTGCAGCGAGGCTACCTCCAGCAGGATGTCTCATCAGAGCGATACCAGTCTTTAAAAGGCCTGAGCATGTCACCGATATCGTGACCAGGTGTCCAAATCATAAAATACCAGATGAAGGTAAGTTTAAAAAAATTATTTTTTTCTTTGAAACTTTTAAGACTTTGAGGCCCTAAGAGACAAAATGTTGTCTAGACCATGAGGCATCAGCACCAAAACATTGTCTACTTGCATTAATAACTGCGAAATCATCTATAGCTTTCAAGTGCCTCTTAAAGAAGCTTTTAGAGCTAAATTTCATATTTTCATATAAATCTACTTTGATCTTAGAGCTTAAGTCTACTGGTTGGAATTTCCACAAAACTTGATGGTAGATTTATTTGTGCCTCTTATGCTTGTTATCTAATCGTTTTTATCATAAGAGGTATCTTAAGATTTACACAGATCAAAATTTATTGATTTAAACATAAAATCGTTGAAGTGTTGAGCAAGCTGTGTTTGATCTTGCATAGATTATTTAGATGTGATTTCAAAGTCAGTTGTAATTAAAGTGAAAGATAAAGTATTTAAGGCATCTTGATGGATGACTCTAAAGTTTCTTTCAAGTAAATTCAAATCAAAGTTTCACTCGAAGCTAGCACACCTAGTGCTTGTCAATAAAATTTTGCTGATGACAAATATATTGATGACAACAAATGAATTGATTTTCTTTATTCATAAATCAAACAACACATAAGCAACAAATGAATAAGTCTAGTGTTATGTTACAAAAAGTAAAAGGAACATACACAAGAAAAAATCCTGTTATTTTTAGCTTTTGTGTCACGAACATTTTTATTTGTTTAACAGTCCAAAAAAAGAGAAAGTTTTGGCAAAGAAGTATTGAAAACTCTACAAAGAGTTGCAACAACACTTTATCACGTCAGTTTATTGTCATATTTCATCTTAAACTTTCAAATCTCTACATATGTAAAAAATATTTCAAAACAAACCCGTAGCTGTGTTAAAATCTTTGAACTTTTATGCAATTTTGTAATTAAATTCTGAAAATTTTTGAACATATAATCAAAATTTGATTTATTAGTTTGAATTAGATAAAACATTTAGCTGTTTTTTATTAAATTATTTTTTAAAACTACGTTTTTATACTTTTTGAATATTTACAAACAACTCATTTCATAACTTTTTGTAGATATTTTGCTTATCATACCAGAAAACAATTTTTTACATTTTGTAATGTTTATAAAGCGAAAAACAGGTCACTTAAAAGGAAACTTTAAGTTTGTTGTAAGAAGCTATACAAATACATTTATAAGCCTATGAGTTTGACCCACAAACCAAGATCATATTTTAGTGTTGTAAAGAACTGCGGAAAGTATTTTTGTACTTTAATTCTGAGGTATAATATTGTCACCAATTTAACTATTTGTGATTAGCACTAATAGAAGCATAAATAAGTTTTTACATCAAGAAATAACATTTCGTTTCTCAACTTTTCTAAATTATCTTTTTGTAATATTTTTGTGGCATCAATACATCTAAAAGAAGTTTAAATTATCATCTACGACAAACTATGTTAATACGATCTCTTTACTAAAAATTATAAAAGATTATAGGATCGAGAGGTTTCAAAATATCTTGCAGGAAAACTTTACAGAATTCAATATTAAGCTTAGATCACTGATTTCGTTATTGGAGTTACCCAACACATCTCTAGATGTTGAAATTCTTGTTAATGTCGTCCTCGTACCCAAGAACAGGATAGTGATTGATAATGGCTTTCCAGGGCGCCGATCTACATCACTTCTTGTCTTCCCTCTTCTATTCTCTGATCCATATGGAGCTGATTTCATTAATCTTCTTTTTCAAACTTCAATTCATCTATAGAAGCAAATATGGATCCATTTTTGCAACTTAGTAATCTTGAAGCTAATGCCTTCTACGAATCAGCTTCTTATTCCAATCTTTAGGAGCTTTTAAGGAGCCCAGATTTTATCAATCATCAATATAACTCAATCATATTTCAAATAAATAAATAAAAATATAAATTCGAATATATAATAAGTTTTAGATAAAAATTAATACTTAGATAAATATGCCTCTCCAACCGCCAAGAATTAATTTTTAAATCATTTTAAACAGTTCATTATATACCAAATGGACATTTGATTCGAGCTGAAGGAACAAATGATTGTCATGTCAACTACAATGTTGCTAGTGATGGACGCGAGAGTGTCACTGTCCTCTACGAACGCCCTCAGGTAGTTTCACGCAAATTGCTTCGATATCAACATCGAAACTTCAAAACTTCAAAGGTTGGAGCAGAGTACACGACAGTCCTCTACAAGTTCATGTGCTTGTCAAGCTGTGTTGGGGGGATTAATCGAAGACCTCTGCTTACTTGCTTCACTTTAGAAAAAGAGTAAGTATGATTCATCTCATTTGCATATTTACAGACTTGTTGCTCCCTCTAGCGGGCAAGTTTTAGGAAGAAGAGTTGTGGAGGTCCGGATCTGTTCTTGCCCTGGTAGAGATCGATCTCAAGAAGAAAGGAGAAAGAAAGCGAACAAAAATGACCCTAATTTTGCTTACGGATCCTTATCTTCTAGAAATAGCTTCAAATGTCAGCAAGTTTGAAAGTTTTCATATTTAGTTTTTTAAATTGTAATTTTTTAGTTATAAACGGAAAAATTCACAACATCTTGGAGAGCTCTCATGTTGGAGGAAGTAAAAGAAGAAGATTGAATCAAGGAGCTGCTAATTTAAACGATCAGGATACAGGAGATTTCATCCTAAGAGTAAGATTAATTTTAAGCTTTTGTTTTTAGTTAAATTGTTAAAAGAAATTGAAACTTTAAAGCTGTTGATCAGTAAACATTAAATTGAAACGTTTAAACTTTAATATTTGTTTTAAAAGTTTTTGAATAAACCGTTTATACTTTAAAAGGGGATTTTTTGATGCTTGAAAAGCTTCTGACAACAAATATTTACAAGTCTTACTCCTCATCTTTACTTTCTTCTCAAAACTTGTTTTCTTTTAAACTTCATCAAGTAATTAAATTGCTGCAGATTCGTGGCAAAGAAAAGTTTGAATTGCTTCGAAAGATGAAAGAAGCTTTAGATTTGATGGATTTGATCAGTCCAAGTCAAATAGAAGCTTATAGAAGTCATGATAACGAAGAACACGCAAATTTGTTCCGACAGTAAGTAACAGTAACAAGTAGAAACAAATAGTAACGACAAACATTTAACAGAATTAAACCTTCGACAATTATCACGTCGGATACTCGACGTTTCAACGGTTTGTTATCAAACATCTTCAAATAAGATTTTTATCCTCATCTTTTTCTTTCTATAGTTGATGCATCTTCAGTTATGAAGAACAACTTTTCAGTATCTGAGCCTCTTTCTGTGACGCCACAAAACCCTCCAGCCAATCACAACGCTCCAATCTTTCAATCTCATTCAAGTCCATCTTTGACAACAACTCCAACCGGGGCTTCCCCTAACTCGTGTCCTACTAGTGTTGTGAGCAGTTGCACTAGTGGCTCGTATTGGGGTTTTGTAGACAGTCTTCAACTTGGGTGCGATGTGCCTGATGTTTCACTTTCTAATAAGGATTCTTGGTTAGAAAATCTTCAAAATAGTCTTCCTGATTCAAATAACAGGTTTAAAGATTTATCATTCTGCGTTCGGATGTTTAAAAGGATTTTGTTTTTAGAAACTCAAAAATTCATGATAGTAGAAATCATCCAGTTGATCAGAGAGTTTTATCATATGCTTCGAGTTAGTTACTTCGAATATTTCTTAACTAAATTAAAGTAACAACTTTTATCAAAAGGTTCAGTTTCTTCATCTGTGCCAAGAGTAGAAGGCTCACATAAAGAAGATAGTAGCGAGGTGAGTGTATTTATTCAAGAAGCTTCTATTTACAAAGTAATAGTTAAAGTAAAAAGCGAAAACTTTTTCACGTTCAAATAATGAAGTTTGAATATTTAGGAGAAATCTAAACTGTTTGCTGAATCTTAGTTTCATTTTTCAGCTTTTCAATGTGACATATCTTCGGAATATGGAAGGAGTGGGTCCTGATGCTTCAATAAAAAGAGAAAGTAGAGAAGAATATTCAAAGTCTTCTCATTCTAATCTTCAGAATATTGGAATTAGTTCTTCGTTGACCCAACAACTTTTATAACTTTGATCTTATATAATTTGTATGACTATATAGCTTGTGTACGTACTTTTAGTTTTTATAATTTCTATTTTATAAACAAGAAATAAATCAAAACTTTCTATTCGGTAAAATAAAAGATGCTGTCTTCTTAAATCTTCATTTTCAAGCACATTTGGCTGCTTCAATTTCACATTCTGCCAACTACAAATCTCCTTTAATCAACATTTATCAAAAATTAACTTTAAATAATTTCCTGATTTCATTTCAGATGGTTAACATATTTTATTTATTGAACCAAAACCTGAAATGTTTTGATATGTTAGAAGTTATTACATCTTTACTGTGAAGGTTTTATTTTTGTATCCTTTCACTTTCTGCTTCACGCACACCATCTTTTTCACTGTAGTCTCTTCGTTATATTCATTGAATCTTTCGTTTGATGCTTTAACCACTGTTTACAATAATTTTTAATTTTCAGCTTTTATTGTAACTAGAAAATTACTCATTCGTAAGAAAAGTTGTGCCCACTGAAAACAAATGCTGCTCTGAAAAGTATTTGAAAAGTTTTATCTTTGAAATGACTCAATCTGCTAAAATATGAGCATCTTAACCAACCAGTAATATTTAAGCTGCTCGTTTATCCTCAAAAGTCTTTAGGTTATTGACTTTTTTCTGCCTTCAAACTCAGGTTTTTGCTGCTTTGAATCTTAACTTTTGTTACAAATGTTAGAAATTGAACAATGGGCTTTTGAACAAACTTAAACAAACTATCTTTGCTTTCCAAACACCAGCAGCAGTTTTAAAGTTTTATGTAATTTGGTACAAGTTTGTCTACGTAGAGATATATCTTCAAAGTTCTTCTTGTTGATTAGCTGCTTTTATTTTAAGTTAAAGCTTTTTTCAACTAAAATCTGTTTTTAAATTTCAATGAAAATTTGATTTTGAATTCTACTTCAAAGTGCTGTTTATTGAACTGTGCTCAAATCTTTTCATTTGTAAATAAGTGTTGTAAATAAAATTGATTCTTTCAAGCGAGTTTTGTGAGATTCTAAAATAAATGCTAAATAATGTTTAGACCAATAGATTTCGGCATTTTATTTTTTTAGTCAGAATAAAAATGTATAAAAATATTTCAGAAATATAAAGAACTTGTTTTCTTCATAAAAGAATATAAATAAAAAATAGTTTTATACATTAAACTGATTTATTCTCCTATTCATACTTTTTGATTAACTCTAATTCCTTAAAATAACTTATTTCATAAAACTTTTTTGATTGATGTTGAAAATGTCTTCTTTAAATCAAACTAAATTGATCTTAATAAATATGATTTTAATTCAAAATTTTTGTAGGAAGAAAATTTGTATTTAATTATTTAGTTATATGATAATTGGTTAATTGATTTTTGTGTTTCATGTGAATATTTTCTTTATAATATTAATCAATTACCCCTGTTCAATTTGAGCCTTATAAGAATTCAATGAAAGTTAATTTTTAACAAAAACTTGTGAAACTTGATTTTAAAGCATTAATTAGTGTAAATAATAATATTAAAAAATAATTGTTTTTTGTAAAAGTTTAATTAATACATTTTATACTCGTATATTAAACTTTTGTTTATCATTAGCTGTTTTTTTTCCTTTTTTACTAGCATCACATGAAGTGATTCGATATTTTATTTTATAATAATTACTTGTTTACAAAAACTGAGTAAACTTTAAATTCATTTCTTAAAATATTATTTCTAAGAAAATAGTCAAATAGTTTTTGATAAACAAAATTTTCTACTAGTCGTTTACTAGTTGATAGAATATATAATTTAATTTTTTTGCTAATAAATAAGTATATGTATTTCACAAAATATAATGGTTCTTATTATTAATTAATAATAAGATAATTATATTCAATAATTAATTTTTTTGATAATTAATTATAGTTTTGATTTTAATTATAATTATGATAATAATTATAGAAGTTTATCAAGTTTAATAGATTCTTACAGTTAAATCATAACTTTTTGGAACAAAAAAATAAACTCTAAAAAAAGTTGATCCTAAAATAATCTTTTCGAAAATTAAATTATTAGCTTAGAAAAATTATTTCTTTAATTTTTCTTTGGTTTATAATAAAATTATCACGTGAAAAAAAGTAGCTAAAATTATACAGATTAAATATAAATTGATAAAATAATATTTATACTTTATAGCAAAACGCTACTAATCTATTGGTTACAAAAACCTTTAAATAATCATAGAAAAGTGAAACAAAGTGAGAGAAAAATACATTGATTTATGATTGATTAATCATTGACAATTGAAATTTGGTTGAAAATCAAAAAAAATATCAATTAAATTGGAATAAAAAAAGAAATTTGTTTTAAAATAATTGAAGTTATTAAAAAGCTTTTTGAAAAAATTAAAAAAAGGAATTATCGAAAAAATTAATTTAAAGAAGATTCTAGTGATTTCACTTTTATAAAACACGATGCAGTGAAATTTTGAACTGGAATATCAGCCATGCTGATTCGAATCCTGCTTAGTATATGACACATTCTTGCACCTTCACCTCAAAAACTTCTCGACCAGCAACATCAAGTCAGTAATAACTTATCAGACAAATTGTACGTGGTCTAAGATGCTTGAACTTTTTCAATTTTTATAGATAATCAAACATACATTTTGTCATTTCTTAAAAATCTGTCATTTCGATTGGCATGAAAGTAAAAAATGGTTTTTCTTAAACACAAACAACATTCATTTTGACAACTATCATTTACAACTGTATAAATAGATCAATACATCTATGAAAAAATCAATCCAACTCTTGCTTAAACATTTAAAATCATTGCATCAAAAGCATGACGTCAATAAGGAATTATTTTTTAGAAACAAAAAATAAATCTCTTGTGATTAGATATACTAAGGTCAGGGTTTAAGTGTTTTTTGACGTATTTCAAGATTTATCCGACTGAAAGATACCAGACATAATTGTGTAGTCGTAGACCTAGCTACAACTGTTCAATTCAACTTTGATAATACTGAAAATAAATCAAATTTATTTTGAATTTAATTTTATAACAAAACTGTTGAAGTTTATAACTATTGGTCAAAATCTTGGAAATTTATATAAAAATATGATTCAAAATTTGTAAATTAATTTCAAAAACTTTTATTTCTTAGTTTGGTAGCATGAATAAGCTTAGAATATCTAAGAGAAGTGAATTGATGCACTTTACAAGTTTAACTTTACGATTGATGCTATTTGGCTGGCTCATTAGTAACCTTTTTTAAAAACTTTATCAAAGAAAAAATCGATAAATAGTTTGATCTTTAACTTATGCTTTAACTGATCTTTAAAAGCTGTTAACTTTTTATTAGATTTTTATGACCAAAAAGAATAACGACAACAAAATAAAGTCCTAGATAATTCGTATCTTAGGAATATAATAACAAAATGTACTTCTTGATAATATTTTGATTTAATCATATCTTTATTATTCAACTTAAAATTGAACTTTTAGCTTCAAAAGAGAATTTTGTTGGTTTTAACCCTTTAAATAAATTACTTAAAAATTATATCAGTGAAAGTATAAATAGTAATTTGATTTTATTTATTAAACAAATTCTTTTTGTAACACATGGCTGCAGATAACTAACCATGAAGCTTTAAAAGCAATCAGAAACAAATATGACTTCAGAGAAATAAAAAGAATATCAATACAGAGTTAACAGCAAATTGGTTGCATTTATTACTCAGAAATAAGAAAATTATCCAATATATTGTTAAAAGTTTATTTTGATTATTTAGAAAATTCTGTTGTTTTCACTATCAAAAATTAAAATAAATTATCAACAGTGAATTTTGTAGTGGATGTTAAACTTCATGTAATTAAAATCAATAGAATCTATTTAATTCATGTTGTACAATACTAACATTTGAAAAAACTAAAAGTTTTTGGTTAAAATCAACTTTTAATTCTGTTTTAATTTTTTGGACTTTCCTATTTTCAATCAAGCTTTTCTATTGGACGATAGAAACCCAAAAATCAATTCTTTATCATTGACTCTTAAAACGAAAAAAGTGATTAACCAACAATTCAAACGTTTTATTTTTAGTTTTTCGGAATTTAGAATTAAACTTCAATGAAATTTTAAAAAGATGAATGTTTATAAGATAAATTTAATCAAATCAATATGATTAAATAAAGATCCAGAAACATTTGAAAATAATTGATCATTCAAATTCAAAAGTAAACTAGTTTTTCAAATGTTTCTTTCAAAAGAAATAAATTAGATTCATTAGAAACAGAAAAAAATATTTTCATGTTAAAAACAAGTCAGAGGTACAAAAGTTAAAGTAAAGCCTTAAAATCGATTACTTCGAGAAAACATATGAGTTACATGTATATTCATTTTCTAATAATTAAATTAGACATGGATTTATTAGTTGGAAATTATTTAGTAGCTTAAATACTGGTGAATATTTTAATCTCTAAAAAAACACCTGTCTGTTTTCAACAGTTTTGTCGGTAACAGTAAAATTAAGATAAAATAAAAAAGTGTTAAGTAATTTGTTGTATGTTAGAAATAAATACTTATTATAAAGTTAGATGGCTTAACATGTGAATATTTTCACTCAAAAAACACTAACTTATTTAAAATGATCGTTTATAATAACACTATTGGTGCTTAGATACTAAGAAAAGTTTTAAGTAAACATATCATAAAGTTTTGTAATAAAAAGTTAAAAGTTAAAAGTGTTTGACTATCAAATAACTTTATGGCATTTTGAATAGTTTAAATTGTTATGTACTAAAAGATGTTTTTCGTAAGCTTAACATTACTGCTTCTTTACGCTAGTTTCAAAACTAAAAGTAAGATTAAACATTTTTAGTTGTTAAATGAAATTATTTTCCAGTTTCAATCGATTGTACAGCAAAGTACATGCTTGTGTGGGTGAATTATGTAAAATTATGTTTTGAACATTCGTTTCAATAATTTTGATAATATTTAATATTACTTATGAATAGCAAATATGTTTTAGCTGAAATCTTTAACAGCAGTTTGTGAAACTTCAATCTTCCTCAATTATCAAACTTTAAAAATTCAGTTTAAACCACTAAATATAAATAAAATTTAATTTATAAAAAGTTGTCATGAGATTAATATAGAGATAAAACTAATCAAAAAGTTTAGAAACTGCTGAAAGAATAAAACGTAGAAAAGAATTAATTTAAATAAATAACTAAATTAAAATTTATGTTTATTTAAGAGAAAACGCTTTATATCAATATATTATTTTTTTGCATCTACCAGTAAAAATATCAAGGAATTATTTCATTTGCAAAAACAAATTCAAAAAATTTAAATTAATTATAAAATATCTTTGCTTGAAAATGTTAAAAAAAGAAAAATTAGATAAATGGAAACATTAAAGGCTAATGTCTCCTCAAAGCTCCAAAAACAATTTGTCTAAAGTGAAGGTTGCCTTCTTGATTAATCTTTTAGCTTGACATTTGCTTAATTGATGATTTTCTAAATTGTTTGATGATATATTTTAACCACATTTGCTTTAAAAAGTGGAAATAAAGGTTTTGAACAAAAGTACATTGAAAGATCAGCATACGCAAAGATCGATAAAAGGTCTGCTGAGTTTCTCTCCTCTATCTCTATATAACAAGCAGCCTGCTTCATATTATTCGTATTTTGAATTTGAATCCGAAAAACTTTCAACACAAAGACTGTCTTCTGTAACTTGGATTGGTTTCAATTTTAATGGACCTTTGTTTGATATTACTTAGTATTTTATAATTATTTTGCTTTTCTTCAAACAATCTGTAATATTTTTAAACAGTTTATGTTTTCAGTCAATTATTAATAACGGATTTGTTTTTAGTATCTATATAAATTTCTAAAGAACTATAAAAGTTTAGATTTAATAAAGTTTGACCGAATCTGCTTATATTTGCATCTCTCTTACGCAAGATGCTATTAGTAAATGTCGCTTGATTTATGAACTTTATTTATCAACTAAAAATGCTGAATTCTAATTTAGTCTAAGAAAAATCTTTGTTAGATTTTTTTCTAAGATCCAAAAACAAAAAGCTTTTTTATCTAGTTACATCGAAACCCTGTTTTGTTAAAAATTTTTAGAGCACCTTTATCTTTTATTATGTTTCTAGATAAGCTGTAAGAAAATGAACCTTGGGTTCTTTAGAAAAATCAATTTAGTGTTTTTAACTTAAGATCTGTATGCAGTGTCAGACATGTTTTTGAAGTTTTATACAAGGTACTGAATCAAAGAGATCCGCGATTTAAAAATGAGATTTGCTGATATTTTGATCGAAAAATTTTTGATTTTTTGCTTAAAATTGAGCTTAAGATTAATTTATTGCTAACTCTAAAAGAATATCCTAAAAATAATGATTGGCTTGAAACAAATTTGATTGTTGAAGGTGTAAGCAAATCATAGTTTCATTTAAAGTTAAAAATCAAAGCTTAAATTGAAAACAGAAATTAAATTTTCGATTTGTTAAATTGTCTAAATTGCTTTAGTAGATTTGCTTCTTTTATTATTTAAAAAATAAAAAACTTTTTTTAAAATGTTTTAAAAATTGTTATTTGTTGTCAATAAAAACTGCAAATAATTCAACTTTGAAATCGAAATTCGTTTTTTGCAAATTTCTTCCGAAAGCTCCATTGGGATTCTTTCAAATATGATTTATTAAGACCTTGAAAAGAAAACATCACTTTAAAGGGCAATTTTAAATTTCTTATAACTTCATCTCATTATTTTTGATTTTTTCGAAAACTTTTCAATTTTTAATTCAATTTTTTGGCAGATAAAA
Organism: Pegea sp. RAD2-039; assembly: GCA_034620365.1. NCBI lineage: Eukaryota > Metazoa > Chordata > Thaliacea > Salpida > Salpidae > Pegea > Pegea sp. RAD2-039. Next base: position 514,533 of record JAQGEQ010000272.1, on the reverse strand, counting down.
ATTTTTAACTAAATCGAAACCCAAAAATGAATTTTTTTCCGAAACTGAAGATTAGAATCATTTTTCTGGCTACTGTGATCTTATACACAACATCTAATGCGTCTCCTGTCCTCCAGAAAGATCAAATCTACGATGAAGATGAAGCATCAAGGACTCTTATGACTCTCAACAGACTCTTGAAGTTTTTATTCAATTCTAATTTTGAACATCAAGATCAACATCAAGATGAAGAAATCAAATCTCCGGAAACTCGTCAACATTGGAGCGATGGATACCGACCTGGAGGTAGAAGATCCGATCTTTCCATGAGATCCGATTATGATCTCGATCTTGACTCATTTGTTCGATATCTTCTCGAAAATCAAGGAGAAATCCCATACTTTAAAGATCAAGGCACTAATATCAAAGATCAGGGTCAAGTTGAGAGCAGACAACACTGGAGTATGAACTGGCAGCCCGGAGGCAAGAGGTCTGAGTCAAAGAGGCAACATTGGAGCTATGGTTATGGGCCAGGGGGCAAGCGAAGATCAGAAATGATCAAAACTCAAGAAAATGATCAAGATTGATGACTTCATGTGGATTGATTTGTATAAAGCATCGGTTGCAAGTGTCTGAAGCACGTTGTGGTTGTTTTGTAAACTTCAAGTTATTAAATATTTAAAATAAAATTTGCTGATTAAAAGTTTAAAGTTATTCAGAAGATTGCAGAAAAAATCATTCAGATAAGAATAGGTAAAAATGTTTCTCAATTTGCTTGAAATTTTATTTAAATGAGCATTTTACAAATTTTAAAAAAATACTACTGAGTTAAATTGCTCGATAATTTATCATAAAAACTAGGAAGCAAGTGATTTTATTTCTATATTTTTCGCTTCTTCTTTCAAGTGAGAGATAAATTTATAGAAACTAAAATTGGAAAAAATGAAAAAGAAGATGTTCTACTCATTTTTAGAAACAAAATGTTTGATAAGTTTTTTTGAAAATATTTTTTTGACATAATTTAGTTTTTTTTTCTTATATTAATTAATTAATTTTAAAATTAGACAAAAATAAATTTCTATTTTTTTAGATTTTTAAGCAAAAATAGCTTTTTAAACTTTCTGAACTATAATTTTTTTTAGTATTGATTTATAAAAGGATTCAGTGTTATGCTTGTCATCACTTTGACACTAGCTAAAGTTGATAAAATACTTGACGACATTTAAAACAAAATCCAAAACTAATCATCATCAATTTTTCTCATTTTTATATTTTACTTTTTTAATTTTGCTGTAAGATTAATGAAAGTTTAGAATAACGAAATGATAAAAACTTTAGGGAAATTTTATTGATATTCAAGTTATGAAATAAAATACCCCTGGTTTAAAAATCAGTACAAATATTTTATTTTAAACAAACTACTTTGAAGTCTTTAATTAAACTCTTGATTGCTATAAATAGACCTTTATCATGATAGCAATGACTTCTTATCTTCTGACATTTAGTTTTATCATTTATTTAATGACATTTGTTTTTTCATCACTTAAAAGTAACAACTGAAGTTTTGAAGGGATTTATAAATCAAAAAAATTGAAAGCTTAAATGTTTCCAATTTAGTTGTAACTTTACATCCAAGGTTAACTGTACCAATCTGTGCCATTTGTGTGTAAAAGTCATGTTAATCATTTAAAACTTTTGGAAGTAATTTTAAAGCAAGTAACAAGTACTAAAATCGATTTTTTGAAACTTAAAAAATAAACAAATTCTCTCTTTTAGTTTTTAATGCTGAATAATTACAAATACTTATAGATAAAATTTGGAACTATTTAAATAGAGCTCTATAGATTTCTATGCAAATTACTTTTAGGAGTTTTATAAATTTGTTTTGTGAGATTTGTTAAGCTTGTTTATATTCTAAAATGAAATAGTTTTATCAATTCTTTTTATAAAATTTTATCTGACCATACAGGTCATTTAAGCAAACCAAATTTGCAAAAAAAGTTTGTAATAATAATTAAATTAAAGTGGTCAAGTTAATTAGGATTGAAAATTTAAGTTTCTTTCTTGTAAATTTGTACTAAATTTATTAAAATTGTAAAGTTGTATTATATTATACATATATTTTATATATTAAAGTAAAAAATGGTAGAAAATATAAACTAATATAATAAGTCTATAAAAAATTGAATACTTATTGCTAAAAGTTGTTTAGTTTACTATTTTTAAAAATGAAATTAATGAAAAGGTGGAAAACTAATATGTTTCAATCATATTTTATTTTATGAAGATGTCAACATAAATTAGTTTTACAGAAATGTTGCTTCACTTTAAAACTATTTTTTTATTCGTGACATCTCGTTGTTTTTACTTTCAATTATTTTCTTTTTTTTATTGAAAAACTTTGTTCGAAATTTATTTATTTATTTATTACAATAAATGCGAAGGAGGGTACCTGAAGAGAGCACCTCTCGCTAATACACATTCTCAAAAATAACATCTGTTTAGTCAAAAATATAAAAGCAAAAGATGTAAGACATGGTATTTCGATATCACTCAAAGCATATAACAGTGAACAATTACATGGAATGTTAATAATATAAAAAAGAGAAAAAATCACAGTTTTGAAATGACAATGTTGGCAATATTATAACGGTTCAACTTCTTTTTGAACAACGCGAGCGACTTCGACATGACAATGTCTGATGGCAGCTGGTTTCATGTATTAATTGTACGGTATGAGAAAAAATTTGCTCTGACCAATGTACCAGGTGATATAGGCTTATTAAGATGTAATGTGTATCGTCTGAGCTGATATAACTTGAGGGAAGGACTAATGGAAAAGAAATCATCAAACTGAAGGTCAATTAAATTGTGGAAAATTTTAAAAATAAGAATTAAGTCGTATTTAATCCGTCGAATTTCAAAGTATCTAAATTAAAGAAAATGAGACGATGTTTATAACTATCATATTTAATATTAAGTTTCCTGCTTACTAATCTTGTAAATGTGGCCTGAACAGATTCGATTTTTTTGATATCACCAACTTGATATGGCATCCATGCACTGATACTGTATTCAAGAATTGGACGTACAATTTGAGAAGGTTGATAAAAATGCATGGATCCTTAGAATTAAATTAGAATTATTGGGATATAAAGTTGTTTGTTAAATTTACTATGATTAAGAAATTGTCGAAAGTTATTTTTATTAAAAATATATTTATTTATATTATTTATTAAATGTATTTATTAACAAATTGATTAACCTGAAATTTAAATAGCTGTTAATCATTTGATACTTCTATTTATTGAAATAAATACATGAAATTAGTAACTTTGCAACAATCTCTCCGTCTTATGTAATCTCATTTTGCTTATAGGCTCAAAAATTTTATTCAAGAAATTTCTTCAAAGACTTAAAACTCTACAAATCACTTTATCTACTCTCTCATAACAGATGTTAAATCGTTGATTAATACTTTGATGAGATCAAAATTGATGAGCAATGAATTGATTCAGAATAAATAGGAGTAAAGACTGATATTAAATCTCAAGGCTTAGTTAAAATTGTTCAGAACCTTTTATATTTGAAGTAATTGCCTAACAAAACAATTACATCAAATAGTTGCACTATTTACTCAAGTTTGATTATCAGAAAAAAATTATAAAGAATTTGTTGCGTTTAATTAAAAACTTCTAATCATATACCATCAAGTACAATCCAAATCACCTCAACACAAATTTAAGTTTTCATGAGAAAGTTTACTTGCAGATATCTTTCAGGCTTTTTGTACTATTACAACTAACTTAAAGTTACGGATTTTTAAATATTTAGATTTAATAGCCATCTTAAAAAAATAGTTTGATTAAAAGTCATTAAAAACTTAAATTAGATTGACAAAAGTAATGTGGTTGAAAAGAGGTAAATATTGCCACTGGCTCGTAGTTGCTTCGGAAGAAATAGATACTATTGAAGAAAAAGCCAAGACATAAAACCTTCAACTTTTTGACCTCAGTGTTACAGATCGAGGTCACTGGGCCGCGTGTGTTAGGGAATAAAAAATATCTGGACACAGTGGTAAAATTGAGAAGGACAAGTCTATACTGATTACGGAAATTGAGCTTGGTTGAAGAACTAGTCCTACCGCATCTGATAGCATATAGGGCGAACGTGTTGATTACTTCTATGTTGGTCGATTTGTTAAAGAGTTATTATTTCACCCTGTCACTGAAAGCGGGTCTAAAAAGTGGGGATAGTTTAGTGCACGCTGCTCTTCTCTAACTTCAAGTCCCATGTGTAAGTCAACTTCCTTCCATCTACTGTTTCAGCAAAACTCACCAAAAAGACCGAAATGTGATGATTGTTTGATATTTCAATAGTTTTGTTAAATCATTTTTTTAATTTGAGTTTTTAATTAATGAAATTATAAATTAATATTCCTTTTTAAGCAAATAGTATCACTGAAATCCTACCAGGATAAATGAGCAGTTTTTATTTTCTAAAACCTACAGCTGCTGAAATAAATTGAAATATTCTTACAAATTTGTCGAATTATCTTTTAAATCTGATATTATTCAGACACGTTTATAAGTTTGATTATCACTTGTGGACTTGCTAAGGTTTCATTAACTGTAATCATATATAAACTATCAATAAAAGTTTAATAAGTATGACAGGAAAGCAACTCGTATCTGGAAGTTTTTAGTGACTATTTAGATCGATTCTAATATTTATTCGTTTTAAACTTTATACTTTGGATTGAGATACTTAAACGAGAATGACGACTATATTAGTAGAATTAGGCAAGTTTTCAAAATAACTTCTCAAGATTTGTTCATTAAAATTGATTTTAATGCTTTTGGTAGTAAAGCTAAAGGAAAAAATTCGAATTAGAAAGATAAATAAGATCTTTTTGTACCTCCACTTCAGTTTTCAACTACTTCTAATTTGTTGTTGACAGAAATGAGAAGACTTTAGCCAGCTTAAAACTGATCTGATAATCAAATGTTTGAAACTGATGTTTGCCGATTTTAATCACTTTTATTTGATGAGAAGTTACTTTGTATTGCTGATATTTTCGTTGAATGACATCGAACGTTAAAGCACTAACAAATTTACTTGTAAAGATTGTCGAGTTCAAAAGCACTGAAGTTAGTCAGCTTTACAAATCATATTTCCAAAACACAAAAAACTTGAATAGATACTAAGAAATCAAAAAGATAAATAAGAAACTATTCAACATTTCTTCATATGTAAAGCGTTAATAACATCAGGACTGTTTTGTAAACGAAATAAAAATTAAAAGTCAAATTGAACTCGCAAGTAAATTTGCTGAAATCTCACCCCAGCCAACCAACCAACAAACAAACTTGAACACAAGAAGTAAAATTAGATCTTCATTTAAGTTATCAGCAATTTACACTGCTTCTTCTCCACACAACTCCCAATGTTCTACTTAAGGAGATAAAACCACCAAATACAAAAGAGATGCTTTTTCGTTAAGATTGCGGCTTAAATTTGAGAACAGAGCAACAACTGAAGAAAACTCTATTTACTAAATTTAAATTTAAAGGATAATAAATAGAAGCAAATAGAAGAGATAATGTAATTAAATGGGACAAAAAGAATACATAAATTCCAATAAATCTCAAATCTGATGATTCTAATCAAACTGAGATACAATCGTAACATAACCATCAGTAGCTGGTTGCTATTAGTAACGGGTAGAACTGAGCGCCGAGAACTTGTTGCCAATAGAAACGTGTTCACCGCCTTGTTGCTGGCGTCTACTTCGCCATGGCTGTGATGAGCTTGCCATGTTGCTGCCACTCTTGACTACTTGAAACCCTCTACCAGGTCTGCAAGCAAGTAAGTAGGTTGCACGTGAGATTAGAGATCGAATGATGGATGCTTACTCTTTATCTTCAGCAGCAGTTGCAAGTGAGGGGAAGTCCATGGCGTTACCTATCTCAGGTGCTTGCTGTTTTCTTTTCGAGTGCCGAAAACTAAAAACTTCTCCAGATCTGTGGAATGAAAAGGATTAGTCACGTGACAAATTTGAAGAACTGAAAGTAACCTTAATGAAGGAGGGCGGTAAGCTCCACCACCACCACCACCACTCCGGTTCGATTCTACAGATGCTGAAACAATCAACGTTTTTCAATTTGATTCGATCTTGATAAGGATTTACTTGGCAAGTTAGATGTAGTAGATTCAGTTCGAAAGGAGTTGTTGTTGGACTTCTTGTTCCATGGTCCTTCGTCGGATCTTAGCGGCATCAGCTCGCCTGCATCATTGTATTCGCGCTCCTCTTCGATCGGAGCTGGTTGCTCTTCCCTGAAAATATTCAGCGCATGACAAAATTGGCGACAAAACATTGAAGATGAAGAGGATGAAGAGGCATCGATAAGATTTGACAAAGATGAGGTTCAGAGCAGGATTTCTGGGATATCTTAGCTGCAAGGATGTAGAGCTAAGGTGGAAAAAATCTACATCAGATGGGAAGGTGATAAAGGAGATAGGTGTCTTGGGTCACGACCAATCATTGTCCTTTCCTTGGGTACCAGGCAACATTTAAAGACATGGAAAGATACAATGAAAAGGACCTTTAAGGGTTAAGATGAATTGAAAATCATTTAATAGAAATGTAGTTACAAAAATCAATAAAGAATAAGTGAGCAGTTGACTTAAAAGATCAATTCAATGTTAACATACGCTATCTGAAGATTTTGAATCTTTAAGTCACTATAGTCCTTTATTTCTTCTTTGAAATCATTCCATTCCTCATCCTGTTTAAAACATACAAATTTGAAGTAAAATTTTCAGATAATTTAAATTTAGAAAACAATATTTACAAGATCACAAACGCTGATCATATTCAATTACTACAGAAGTTAAAATATTAAGTAGTAATTGACTGATCAACAATTTTATATTTGAACTAAATACAAATTTCTCTTTTTCTCACTTCATTTTTACTTTCAATCACAACTGTTTCTTGTTCGACTCCAGAATTTTCCTTTTTAATTTTGGATTCAGTTACACTACTACCTACATAAGAAAAAATTTGAAGTATAATGCAACAACTAATTCATATCATTCATGGTAAGATATATTTAAACACTTAAAGATACTTGTAACTAAACTCTACTAAAAACAATCTTTATAAACAATGTTTGAACAAAAATAAATTATTTTTTGTATTTTAGAAATAATTATAAATTTTGGTTATAGTGTGAACTTATACAATTTTTATCATGACCATACCTGTATCTTTGACTTTGGTCTTCTTCTTCTTTTTCCCTTTTTTATCTTTCTTAGCAAAGAAATCATCCAATTCATTGTCAACTACAATTTCTTTAGACTCTAATGACATTTTGATATAAACTTTTACTTGAACAAACAGGAAGGAACAATACTTAAAAAAAAGTTAGATTTATTAAAGAAAGACTTATACAATTGTATAAATAAAAAACAATCTAATTAAAAATGTTATCAAAATAACCAACAAAACATAAAATATTAATATTTATTAAATGGTCATAATCATTTAGCTAAAAGTTTAAAATGATTGAAATGAAATAAAAAATATATATGTCTAGCATAACTTAAAAACATAAAACAATCTTTTTATTTACAATAGCTTACACAACAATAAATTATTTCTTTTATCTGCAGAAATATATTTTATAAAAATTATAAATTGATTATAAATAGATTTGAAAAAAATGTTAAATTATTTTAGAAAAAATTAGTTAGCAACATTCTAGTTTATTTTGTTGTTTAGATAAATAGAAATTAAAAGTTTCATAATATCGTTTAATCTTCTTTGAAAATATGTTTTCAATAACTGCCTAGTTTTGAAACTTCACAAACTTAATAATTTTACAAATTCTTAAGCTAAACTATTTTAATTAGCTTTCAAAAACATTTTTCAACAAAAATAAAATTGTATCTAAAACGGCAAATTTAAAGTGAAGAATATATAGATATAAAAACTTCATTTGGGAAATTAAAAAAACAAAAAAAATGATAAAGTTTGAAATAAGAAATCATAGGGAACATTCAACTTGAAAAATATGATTGATTTTGAAAGCTTTAACAGCGAAAGAACTGGTTCTGGTGATTCTGTCCATTAAGTGACAAGACATGAAATTTGAAGAAAATAAAAATAACAATTTCCGAAAATGTTAGAATATAGGTAATCGATGCATATATATATCGTAGATATGGAGTAGATATCGATAGATTAGTGTTTCCACAAATTTACAAAAAAAAAAAGAATTTAAAAAATGAAGAATTTTTAACACTTCATATTTATAAATTATTATTTAAACTTTTTGAAACTATACTCATAAAAAACATTGTCTATAAAGTTATTTTTATCAGCCTTTTAGAAAGTTGCTAAAATGATTTTTTGGTTGCCTGATAAATCAGATGAAAAACATGTGATTTTTATCTGCCCTTCTAGCAAAACGATAATAATTTCGAAAGACTCGAGTTCAGTATATAACATACAAAGTTAACCAAAAAGTAGTTAGCTTATGTACCTGACCGGCAGTATGGTAGATATATGACTGATCTTGGTCTAAACTTTATGTATAACACAAAAATAAATGAAAAGGTAAGTTGGGTTGAGTTTGGACTTTCGTCTATGAAACTCTATGTCAATATAATCAAGACTAAGAATTAATGATTACAAATGCTTAAAACACTTTTAAAAAAATAAAATCTATAAATTGATTTAGCGAGAAAGCTACTAAAAATGCAGTTGAGTAATATTCTAAGGAATCTTAGAGTCTTAGAGTGACTTATAAGTTTATTGATTTTCTGGCACTGTCATTCATAACTTTCCTTGATATTAGTTTTAGGCAATGAATTTTATTACTCAGCTTAACAAAGCTAGTTTATTTCGAAAGTAGTGGTACACTTCTATTGTGTTTTTAATCATGCAAATCGCTATAAAACAGAAATAAAGAAATTTTTTAGGAGGGATTAAAAAAATGGATGTACTTACTTTTATAAGAATTTAAAAAATGGCAATCAAAGCGAATACAACTTATAGCGAACACAACACAATATAACTGCAGAGAACTAAAAAAGTCTCAAATACCAAAGTTTAACATGAAAATCGAAATACACTGTGTACAAGCATAACAAAGTTAAGAGTATGAAAAATACAAAACATGAAGAAAATGCCATCTTAGTATATAACTTGTCAACGAAATAACTCAAATCACACTCTTCTTATTTAATCATAAGAGAAGTGATATAATTTGCTGGAGTTGGAAAAACGATTTAAGCCTTGTCTACCCTATTGAAATTGTATTTAGCCCACACTAGTGTTATTGAAGTTTTTAATGCATTAATTTTGAGCGTCAAACTTCTGAGAGCATAAAGGCCTATGAAGCACAGGTTGTTTATAAAGCACTCATTTAGGCTAAGGATAAACCATTGATAGTTTTAAACAATAATACGAGACCAGAGAGGTTGATAATCCAAGGTTTCAATATTTAACTTTGAGGGACGGTCCTTGTATAACAAAAGGATACCACACCCAGTAACAGCGTTATTAGTAAACAATTGTTAGACAGACTGGAGATAAAGTATATATAGGTTAATATGTATACGTAAGATGCACTGGCAAAGCTAAAATTATTTTTTTTAATAGATACATGTTTTGAATCTTACTCTTTGGATCTTGCTTAGTTTGGACTTCAGAAAATTGATGAATGTTATTTGGAATAAACTTGGATTTTACAATTAGAAATTCACTAAGTCAAGAAAAAACCTTTCTAAAAATAAATCTTGTGTTTGGTGATCGAGAAAAGCCTCCGCAGGAAGGCTTCTATATTGATGGTATCGTGTATTTTTGAAGTCGCATCCACAAGTATATGTTTTCTAATGAACGATATCTAAAAATTAATTTCATAGAATTAATAAATATTCCACTTTTTGTAGAAATCTTCTTATATTTTTATTTACTGTAAAATTTATAAAGCAGCTTAAAAAATTATAAAAACACGTTTTTTAGTTTGAGTATTTGAATGCTGAAAATAAATAAAAACTAGTTACAAACACTGATAGTAAGCTAAGATTTTCAATATGCAATTACTAAACTGATAAAACTTTTTGTTGCCCCAAAATTTGTTAATTTTCTCACAAAAAATGGTTTTATCATTAAAAAATATATACACAAAATTACTCACTAAAAGTCTATCCTTTATATTTAATAAAAGCAGATTACATGGAATAGTGTTGTTTCTTATCATTACTGCTTATTAAAAAGTAAAAGTTTTATTCAAAATATATCAATATTAGATTATATCGAATAATTTGATAATATACAAAACTTTTTGCATTCTTGTTGAATATAATTGTTAAGTTGAGATTTTAGTTTTTGTTAGTCTTATATAAGTTCTGAGTGATTATTGAAAAATATAAAAAATTAAGTTTTAAAAATATTTTTATTTAGTATTTTGATAAAAACTAAATATTAGATATTAATGTCTTTGTATCATATAGGTTCAAAATAAAGTTATAAATAATTCATTATTGTTTGATTATTCTACAAGAAAAGTGTTTTTATATGTTTAAACAAGTTATTTTTTACTGAATGACCATGGAAAAGAGGATAAAAAACCATGAGTCAAATATAATGATGAAAGTTCATGAACATTTGAAAAATAATAAACTTTGTAGGTAGGTCAGTTTACATCTCTGATGATAGTAATCTTCTGAAGAAATCAATCTGTTTAAAAGATAAAGTTTAGTTTAAGATAGGTTTAGATTTTTAAATATTCTTAATTATGATATTTATATACATTTTATAAACTTTTCAGTTGAATATTTATATATCTGTTAAAGTATGAATAATATTAACAGCTGGAAAAACCAAAATTCCTGCTCATCGTATTATACTATCTGCTGCTTCAGAATATTTTCAAGCAATGTTTACTGGCTCAACCATAGAAGCAACTCAAAAAGAAATCGTTCTTCATAAAATAGATCCTTATGCTTTGCAAGAACTTATTAATTATATGTATACAGGTTTGTAGTTGAACTTAATACTTCTAAATCTTATCAATTATTTAAGTCTTGTAAAGGATTTGCATTATTAAATAAACTTGATAGAGATTAACCATTATATTTCTCTTAAATTGTTCAGTAAATCTGATATAAATTGCCTTTTTCTATACTTTTTCTCTAAATATCTTTCTGAAAATTGTTTCCAATCTTTCTTATTAGAAATTTGTAATTACTCTATATTCAGTTATATTTGATGAATAGATTTTATATCAGATAGCTTTGAAAAAATATTCAATGAATAATTCTTTTTAAAACTCAATTAGTTCTATAATATATTTTCAAAGATTAAATTAAGTTTTTTAACTTTCTTAAATTATTAAATTTTGATCACAAGATTTGATAACTAGATAAAATGAACCTTGAATTTCTTTATAATGGGTACAATTCAAACCTTTCAATATTTTAGAATTATTATTTATCTTTTAGAGAAGAATATGACTTTTTGATTGATTTGTTTTCAAATCAATTTTGTTCCACATCAAAGAGTTTTATAGATTGTTTAAAAATGATTTCTTGGAATGTTTTTTGTAAACATATTTTCTTTTACTTCAACATTATCACCACGCTCTCTATTTCAAACAAAGAAAATTCTGTTTAACTGTTAAGTTTGTGCTGAACTATACAGAAGTGACTTTGTTTAAATTTCTACTCAACAATTTTGAAGGTAAACTTGAATTAAAAGAAGAAAATATTGAAACTTTGATGACAACAGCAAACATGTTAAGATTAGAAGAAGTTGTTGATGATGGAAGTTCATTTCTTATTAAACAACTTCACCCCTCTAATTGTCTTGGAATTAGGACTTTTGCTGACCTACAGAATTGTCATTTACTCCTTAAAATGGCAAACAATTATGTATTTGTGAGTTACATTGTTGTAAAAACTTCATGAACAAACAATTACTTTTTTGTCAGGATAATTTTACTGAAGTTGTTGAAAACCGAGAATTTTTGCAGCTTCCACTAGAACAAGTAATCACTTCTTGAAATGAACATTAGTGAACTAATTTAAAGTTTCATTTTAGGTGATTTTACTCATTTCAGATGACTTCATCAATGTTAAAAGTGAAACTTCTGTAGCCCTTGCAATAATATCATGGATCAAACATAAAGAAAATGAACGATTATCATCACTACCTCTATTATTTGTCCACATCCGACTATCATACCTCCCAAAAGAAGTAATAACATTTTGGTATTACCCTCTAGCTTATATATTCCTTTTTTTCAACAGTTTTTATTTAATGTGTTACAAGAACACAATTACATCAAAAATAGTTTGTTCTGTCAACAACAAATTATCCAATCACTATCACAACAGTTACTAAATAACCATTTACCCAAATCGATTGGACCTAGGACATCTACTGAAGGCATGTTGTATGCTGTGGGTGGTATGGATAGCAGCAAAGGTGGTCATTAAACATATCTGTTAAAAACTTTGTAATCAATCTTATATATTGAAATAAAGTTTTAATTTGAGAAATAATCTTTTGTTGAGACTGATATTAAAGCTTTCTCTTTTTGACAAACCTATCAGGATATTCATGTAAGTATTACAGCATGTCATTTGTTGTACTTTCAACCAAACTTTTATTCTTACTGAGAATAAATTTAGCATGATTGCATCTTCCATCTCTTGTTTAATTCACATTTTGATAAACTGAATTGAAATTGAAAAGAACTTAAAACACTTTGATAGAAATAAAACGAAGTTCGAGCAAGTTAATCAGGTTTTGTGGTTTCTTCTTTAACCACTTTCGAAGTGTATTTAAAGACTTTTTTGTTTAAAAAAATCATAGCAGCCAGAGATGCCACAATATTCTGAAAGAGATTAATTTCATTAACTTTCGTTTGTAAACTATCCAATTATTTCCAAACGTCTGCATTTACGAATCTATTTCCATTTGAAGAAATAATTAATCGAAATAAGACTTTTGCATCAAATTAAACAATTTTTTTTATTATTTTTCTTATCGGCAATTAAGAATTATTAATTTGAATATTTGATCTCTATAAAGGAGTTATTTGAAGAAGAATTTGACGATTCTAACTTTATTAGATCCTTCAAGACTCAACTTAAGTTCCTTGATTGAAAGTGATTTCAATTCCCACTCACTAATTCACAATCTTGTACAAACTCACTAAATTTCCACGACTTTCAACCAGGTGCTAACAGCGTTGAATGCTTCGACCCTCGACTTAATACCTGGAGGTTCGTCACCAACATGTCGATACGACGTCAGCAGTTCGGCGTGGCGATCTTAGAAGGGAAGATTTATATCGTAGGAGGAAGAGACGGGTTGAAGACGCTCAATTCTGTCGAGTGTTTTGAACCAAAAACACAAACCTGGTGTTTTATGCCCCCTGTGACCACACATAGACATGGTTTAGGTTAGTTTCTACTGGTTTCTATGGCAACTAGTCACGTGTCCACTGGTCACGTTTACAGGCATTGGAGTCCTGAATGGAGCCATGTACGCTGTTGGAGGACATGACGGTTGGAGTTTTTTGAACACAGTCGAGCGTTGGGACCCTCAATCAAGAGCTTGGAGTTATGTGGCCCCTATGTCGGTATCTCGAAGTACTGTTGGTGTGGCTGTCATTGGCAACAAGTTTGTCTACATTTTAGTGTTTCCAAACCAAATTTCTTCAGTTTTAGTGTTTCCAAACCAAATTTCTTCAGTTTTAGTGATTCCAAACCAAATTTCTACATTCTTAGTGTTTTGAAATACAATCTTTGCCAGATTATATGCTGTTGGAGGTCGTGATGGAAGTTCATGTCTTCGGTCAGTCGAATGTTTTGATCCAAATTTCAACAAATGGCTTCCTTGTGCATCAATGATGAAACGAAGAGGATGCGTGGGTGTTGGAGTTTGTAGTAGTGGTCTGTTGTACGCGATTGGTGGTCATGATGCTCCTGCTAGTAATCAAATATCGAAATTAACTGATACAGTGGAAAGGTACAACCCATCGACCAATCAGTGGACCACAATTACCCCTTTAAAGTGTCCACGTGATGCTGTTGGTGTTTGTACTCTTGGTAACTCGTTGTATGCTTGTGGAGGTTATGACGGTGAGTAGCATCTTCATCTTCCTATCTTCATTCCCTCATCTTCATCTTCTGATCCCCAATCTTCTGATCTTCATTCCCTGATCTTCATCTTGTTATCTTCATCTTCTGATCCCCATCTTCTGATCTTCATCATCTAATCTTCATCTTCTAATCTTCATCTCCTGATCTTCATCATCTAATCTTCATCTTCTAATCTTCATCTCCTGATCTTCATCATCTAATCTTCATCTTCTAATCTTCATCTCCTGATCTTCATCATCTAATCTTCATCTCCTGATCTTCATCATCTAATCTTCATCTTCTAATCTTCATCTCCTGATCTTCATCATCTAATCTTCATCTTCTAATCTTCATCTCCTGATCTTCATCATCTAATCTTCATCTTCTAATCTTCATCTCCTGATCTTCATCATCTAATCTTCATCATCTAATCTTCATCATCTAATCTTCATCTTCTAATCTTCATCTCCTGATCTTCATCATCTAATCTTCATCTCCTGATCTTCATCTTCTAATCTTCATCTCCTGATCTTCATCTTCTGATCTTCATCTTCTAATCTTCATCTCCTGATCTTCATCATCTAATCTTCATCTTCTGATCTCTGCAGGACACTCGTATCTTTCCAATTGCGAGGCCTTCAACCCACACACCAACCAATGGAAAGAAGTTGCATCCTTTAATATTTGTCGAGGTGGAACTGTAGTTGTTCGTGTTGACGCTGAAATCTCCTGAAATACTCGAGGGTACTTTTACATGCCGCAATATTTCTGAGACGTCATCGCGGCTTGAACAGCTTCAGTTGTCATAGCAACAAGTTGTAGCTGTCACTATTTTGTCAATTTGTTTTTAACTTTAATTCTTTCAAAAGATTTTTTCATCTTTTTTCAGAACTTTTTACAAAATCGTCATTTTTATGAAAGTTTTAAATTTTAATCAAATTTTTTCTGTTTTTAAACCATTTTTGTAATCAGCCGCTTTCGAATTTCTTCTTTTATATTTAAGTTAAAATATTCAACTGTTTAAATTTGTCAAATGCATTCATACAAATAAACCCATCTTCGTACAAATCTTTGATAAATTTACTTTTTAGTTTATTGACAAAGTGAAGAACAATTTGTGAGTAGCAATTGTCATCAATTTAAATAAAATAAATATCAAAATTATATTTTCATCAAAGTTTGAATCCATAAATGTAAAAAGACATTTTGGAAGATTTTTTAATTTAAAAACTGCTTATTTAGAAAAAAGATGAAACTGTGGAAGTTAAAACTTCAGTATTCAGATAACTTGATGATCTGTTGGAATATCTACATCTGTATATCTCTACAATTATGCAAATTAGAAATCTGAAAATGTCACTGATGAAGTCACATACTTCAATAAATTCGAGTTTTTTAGTTGAAAATAATTCCAAATATTTTGTGATAAGAAAGTTGTTTATTGAATTCATTGTTGGCTGAGATGAAGATAACTGGAGATCTGTCATCAAAATCAATTGAAATCACGTGAGACTTTATTTTAGAGTTTTTCAAAAATTGATTTGAAAAGTTAAGAAAGTTTTATTTGTTTATCGACCAATGAAAAGTTCATGATTAAGTCACGTGTCAAACTAATAAATCGAAAATAGATGTTTTTATTGTCGCCATTCAAATTTGAATTCAAATAGTTGATAAACCGGTTTTGTAGTCAGTCGATCTAGTCAGTACCCTCAGGCGAAGGTTGGTTATATAAAGAAGATGGAGTTGGATAAGGTTTGAAAATTAAACTTTAAAACAGAAGTGTCAAGATGAAGACGATAATCTTATTTTGTTCTTTTATCTCTATTTGCACTGCTTGGAAAGCATCAGAGGAATTTGGGATTAAAGATGCTTTGAAATGGAAGGAATCATATAAAGGTCCTTCAATTGATGAGTTGCCAACTCTTCCCTACACTGTGATCTCTGAAGTGAGTATTTTTATTGTAACTAGCTTGTAGTTAGCTGATCACGTGACTTCAGGGTGATGGTTATGAGTTAAGACGTTACCCTAGCAGTAAATGGGTTTCCACGTCAACATCGAGCGTTTTGTATGACGTTTACGGAAGAATTAGCTTCAAGGAACTCTTTGATTATATCAATGGGTCTAATGTAGATGGTAAGTGAATTGGAATTTTCTTCACAAATTATGTTTTTGTGTTTAGGGGTAAAAATTCAAATGACTACTCCAGTATTAAGAGGTTTAGGGACCAGACCATGTTCTTTCTGTCCTATACCTAGTAGTATGAGTTTCTACCTACCACCTAAGTATCAAACAGAAGCACCTGCCCCTCTTAGTGAAAACGTCAAACTCATAGACTTGCCACAAACAGATGTTTATATCAAGTTAGTTTTTTGTATTCATCAAATATTTCATCATTTCAATTTATTTCGTTCAGAAAATTTGGGGGTTTCCCGGAGTTAAATGATTGGATGAAAGAGTCGAATATGTTATTTGAGATGTTGGTTAGAGATGGCGTAACTAAAGACCAACTAGAAACCGCTTATTTCTATATGACAACTTATGATACTCCGTGGAAACTCACCAACAGACGCAACGAAGTTGGAATTGTTAAACGTGATTGATGACGTAATTGCTGACGTGATTGATGACGTAATTGATGACGTGATTGATTATGACATTTTTGAATTAATTGATTTGGTTATAAGCTAAAATAAAAGATCAAAGACGAGATTTGTTACATAAGCAAGTATGAGCAGAACATGACGTCATGTTAGCGAAGTTAGTGACGTCATGTTAGCGAAGTGAGTGACGTCATGTAAGCGAAGTAATGAAGAAAGATATTTTTTTATATAATCAATTTTTGATTGAAAATATTTTTAGCTTAATAAATAGAAATTTGATTTGAAAAAGATTTTGTTTGAAATTGCTGAGTGGAAATAATCAATAAATTTATGAATAAATATAATTTATAAATGAAAGATTAAACTTCAAATCAAGCTTACTAGAAATTTCAACATTTGAAACTTCTTTAAATGTCTACTTGTTATTTTAATCTCAAAAAATAGATTTTTGGAGCTTTTTTAATCGAAATAAGAAATAATTTAGCAACTTAATTTTCAAACTACTTTATAATGCAAAATTTTTATTAAAAGAAATAAGAAATTGGATAAATTTAGTTGTTATGAAAGTTAAGATAGATTACTTCAAGCTAAAAGCAAAATGTTCCATCAAACAAATTTGATAAACAAGAAAGTTGTCAGAGATTCAAATAAAATCAAAACAGATCTCTCATCATTTTCGATGATCTATTCTAGAAACAAATCTCTTCTCCGTTGCTCCCTTTTATAGTTGAATTGACTTTTGAATTAATTTTAATTAAAGTTGATAAACAATTTCTTTAAAATTGAAAGAGACAACTTTTGTGGTGTCCAGAAGTGTTTTTAATGACGAGGAAAACAACAAAATATTTAAAGACTTTCCGTGGATTAAATAAGTTCATGAGAAAATCTTCTTCTTCTTGACTTTGTTGATGACACAGTTCTTTAGAAGACATTAAGATTTAAAAAAGTTTGATCTGAAAATGAGCGAAAGAGACGACTTCTTCGTGGAAGCTGGAAACATTATCGTCTTATATAATTTATCCTCTTCAAAATAAATTATAATCAATTTAAAAAAGGTATTTAAAAAATGCTAAGTTGATATTTCCAGAATTTTTGAAGAGATTAATTTTTTCAAAAGTAGAAAAAAAGTTATTGAAATTTATTTCAGTTTTTTAAATTTCTAAAAAAAGTATAAAATATTGAAGTTAGTTTTGTTGAGTTTGAAATCTACAAAATTTAATGTTCATTTCAAAATGTTTCTTGGATTTTAACTATAAACAAATTTATTGATAAAAAAAACTTCAAAATATCGAGAAAATGTTTTCAACATCAAATCTAAAATGGATATTTTTTAAACTTATTTTCTCGTCAAATTAGAAAAATTATTAAAATAATAAAAGTTTAAGAATTGAGAATTTTTATTTCGATTTTTATTAATTACAACTTTTAAATATGAAATATTTTTGTTTTAAATAAATAGATTTTGAAAATTAGAAAATAAAAAATGCCACAAAATATTTGAATAAAAAACTTTTCAAAAATATTTTTATTTATCGATTTTAGCTGAAAATATGATGAAGTTAAACAAAATTTTATTGAAAATAAATAAGAAATAAATAATTGCAAAAATTTTTCTTCAGAAAATTATTATCTAAAAATAGAAGTGACGTCATCATCGCTATTCGAAGCTTCTTAGCTACTCTTTCTTCGATTTTTTAAAAGTTTTGTAATTTCATCTTTTGATAAAATTTTGATCTTTTGGATTTGATCTTCTAAATCATTAATATCTTGCTTCAAAAATTGAATCTGAAATTCGAAAGATTTGAAACAAGTTTTTCTTCTCAAATTTCCAAACCTCTTTTCTGTACATCTTCTTTTGATGATCAAATCTTTTCAGAGACTCTAGAATCAATCCTGGATCATTCAACACAGCTGAAGCTTCTTCACTTGTCAATCTACTTGCTACGTAAATGATGACGTAACAATAACGTCACAAGCAGCCAACCAATCACAAACCTGAATCACTATATTGAGATTTCTCTCCAACCAATTTGAATTTCTTAAAAATTTGCAATTTTATTTTTAATTTTTTGACAAATTTCGATTTTTTACCTTTTTTTCTTTTTTTGTGTAAATTTCGATGCTGCTTCTAACTGGTTCACTGCAAAAATAATTGATGAAAAGCATGTAAGTGACATGATCTGCTTTCACCTTCGTATCTCCTCTTTAATCGCTTTTTTCTTTATAAATTTGGTTTTATTTTTCCACAAATAGAAATATTTGATAATTTCTGAGATGGTTTTATGAGGGAACTGCAACCAGTGAACACTTTAACAACCACCAGCAACCAGTGAACACTTTAACAACCATCAGCAACCAGTGAACACTTTAACAACCACCAGCAACCAGTCAACACTTTAACAACCACCAGCAACCAGTCAACACTTTAACAACCACCAGCAACCAGTCAACACTTTAACAACCACCAGCAACCAGTGAACACTTTAACAACCATCAGCAACCAGTCAATACTGTAACAACCACCAGCAATCAGTCAACACTTTAACAACCACCAGCAACCAGTCAACACTTTAACAACCACCAGCAACCAGTCAACACTTTAACAACCATCAGCAACCAGTGAACACTTTAACAACCACCAGCAACCAGTGAACACTTTAACAACCATCAGCAACCAGTCAACACTTTAACAACCACCAGCAACCAGTCAACACTTTAACAACCACCAGCAACCAGTCAACCCTTTAACAACCACCAGCAACCAGTCAACACTGTAAAAACCACCAGCAACCAGTCAACACTTTAACAACCATCAGCAACCAGTGAACACTTTAACAACCATCAGCAACCAGTGAACACTTTAACAACCACCAGCAACCAGTCAACCCTTTAACAACCATCAGCAACCAGTCAACACTTTAACAACCATCAGCAACCAGTCAACACTTTAACAACCACCAGCAACCAGTCAACACTTTAACAACCACCAGCAACCAGTCAACACTTTAACAACCACCAGCAACCAGTCAACACTTTAACAACCATCAGCAACCAGTGAACACTTTAACAACCACCAGCAACCAGTGAACACTTTAACAACCATCAGCAACCAGTCAATACTGTAACAACCACCAGCAATCAGTCAACACTTTAACAACCACCAGCAACCAGTCAACACTTTAACAACCACCAGCAACCAGTGAACACTTTAACAACCATCAGCAACCAGTGAACACTTTAACAACCACCAGCAACCAGTGAACACTAACAACCATCAGCAACCAGTCAACACTTTAACAACCACCAGCAACCAGTCAACACTTTAACAACCACCAGCAACCAGTCAACCCTTTAACAACCATCAGCAACCAGTCAACACTGTAAAAACCACCAGCAACCAGTCAACACTTTAACAACCACCAGCAACCAGTCAACACTTTAACAACCACCAGCAACCAGTCAACACTTTAACAACCACCAGCAACCAGTCAACACTTTAACATCCACCAGCAACCAGTCAACACTAACCACTTTCTGAATAGCAGCAAAGTCTTTCCCGATCCATCTAAGAGCTTGTTCAAAAAGGTTCTTCTCCTCACTTGTCCAAGCATCTTTAAAAAATCATCTTCATCAACAACAGCGCCATCAGGTGTTATCAGTTGAGTACCTGGACACGGAATCTGGTTCTTTAACTCTTTCTTTGCTCTTCCAATATCCTTCTCATGGAAATAAAGGAATTGAAGAGCTTGCTCTTCGTTGTATTTATGAAATTTTTCAGCAAACTCCAAATATTTTGTCACTAAAAGAAAAAAATAAAAAAAAATTTGAAATGAAATCAACAAAAACCACCTTCGTCTGCTGATTGGTTGTCTGGTTTCCACAGTAACGTCTCGCGGGAGATGACGTCATTTGCGTAAAAACCTGATGTCAAAGCTGACGACAGAAGAAGTTAGAGCTTCGCGACGATGACGTCATAAAGATTTACTTTGTGAAAGCGATGGGATTTTAACTTGATACATCTCACCAACTCTCATTCGAATTCTTGGAAGCTCTAAAGACATACAAGATCAACATCATTAAGATCAACATCATTAAGATCAACATCAGTAAGATCAACATCAGTAAGATCAACATAAGTAAGATCAACATCATTAAGATCAACATCAGTACGATCTTACCAATATCTGCTTCTTCTTCTTCTTCTTCTGCTTCATCTTCTTTTTTCAAACTAAAAAACACACAAATCAATCACTGATGACGTCACACGCTGATGACGTCACCTTCGATCGACTCCAGCTGTTTTTTTGAACTCATCAACTTTCGGTTTATACATCCTTGTCGAAGATCGCGTTCCACTTCGCAGTGAGACCCTACAAAGATGACTTCATCACTAGATCACGTGACAACCTGATAACCAACCTGTTAGCAACTAATGGATGACGTAATCGATCGTTCCGCTTCGTTGGTTCCAAGTTGTTGTCTTGTGAAATTTCATTGAGAATTTTGTTACAATTTCTACAAATCCTTTTTCCGGGAGCGAGAAGCGGAAGATAGTAGTGACGTCGACAGATATTGAGTGTCACGCGTAACAGTCCCTTTCTCACTGTCTTGCGATGTTTCTTGAAAGGATCACAACACTTGGTGGCGTGCAAGAGTTCGTACTTGTCAAGAAAATGGGTTTTGTGGTGGTAACAAATATCTACTAGCTCAGATCTGTTCATATTAGTCCGATGCTCTAAGATTTGTAATTGATCGGCTGTTAGCGCGACTGATGACGTCAAAATATCGCTTTTGTGACATGACGTTTTCGTTTGTAACCCGACACTGCATTTTGCTAAAAAGTTGAAAAATATAATAAAAGTTGGTAGTCACGCTTGAGTGCTTTCAATTGTTTCTGATTAAGTTTTGTTAAAAGTTGAAAATATAAAAAATTTTAATTAGATCAGATTTATAAATTTTCCAGAAGTTATTTCAAAAGATTTTTAAACTTTTAAAAGATTATCTAAATATTTTTTAAGTCATTTGTCGAAATTTTTAAACCAACAATTTGAAATAGAAACCTTTATTCATAGCTTTAAAAGAAAATTACTTCTTCAAATCCTTCATAAACCAACTTTGATGAAAACTCAGTAAAAAAAGCTCCAAAAATTTATAGATAAATCTGCTTCAAAAATTTGTTAACAATATTATAAAGTTTTTCAACTTTTTATAAAATAGAAAAACCTTATTAAGTTGTAAGATAAACTTTTTGAATTTCATTTTTAACTTAAAGGAATAGGAAGTGAAAATTAATGATTCATTAAAAGCTGGAAATATTTTTGCTAAAAATTAAGTTGAAAGTTTTTGATAAATCAAATTTTCTTTCATCAATTTTGGATGATAATTTTTGAAGAATTATTTATTTCTAAAAATTCAATTTTTAACTAATTTCTAATTTTTAACGATAATGAAAATATATTGAAAAGTTTGATTGATAAATAATAAAAAATCGCAGAAAAAACAACAATTAATCCAATAAATTTAATAATAATTATAAAATGAGAAAATCAAATGAAAAGTTGTTGAAGCAATAATATTTCTAAATTCGAACAAACTTGAAAACAGTTGGAAATTTTTACTTAAATCTCAAAAATTATCAATAAAATCAAAAATAAAAACTTGATAAGAAATAGATAAATCTAAATAATTACAAAATCAAATTGACTCTTAACTAATAATAACAATTTTAATAGATACAAAGTCGATAACATAATGTTTTGAAAATTAATTTTAGCAAACCTACTTGATAAATTGTAGAAAACCACAAAAAATTAAAGAGAAAAGTTAAAATTAGCAATACATGTTTACAAAATTCAAGTTATCCTCCTAATCTTCAATCCTTTAACCTCAAAAACCTTTTTTTGTCAATTTCTCTTAAATTTCTGGAAAAGCTATTTTCATTTTTTATATTCAACATTCACATCTTACTAAATATTCTTGTCGATAAAAATTAAACTAAAATATGTAAATTTAAGTAGCAAGTCTTCAATACTTAAAATAATGAACGATATTAATATATTTGTTGAACCATAAAATTTACCGAAGAAAGCAAGCTTTTAGTATCAGGGTTCTCAACGAATATTCAAATCTAATAGTTACAGATTTCGAAATATTTTCTTAAATGTGTATTTGTTTAGATAACGAATTTATAGTATTATTATAATTTAAACAATTTTGAATGCACGATCGAAATATATGTAGATTTATTTAATACTCTGCCTTATAATCATAAATTGTCTTTTTACTTCTTGATTACATTTCATTTGAATAAATTTAAATGGTTCATATATGAAATGGTAATAGAAATTCTACATTAAATTGTAGCAACTATTATATCATGGTAGAAACATACTTAGTTTTGCTTTAAATTGGTGATAACTCCAATATTAATAACTATATTTTTTTAACTAAAGAATTATCGTTTTATTACGCGTTTTATTGGTAAGATGAATTTGCTATTACCTTTAATAAAATCATTTATTGATCTTATGACAGCTGATGCAAGTACAGTTTCTGATCTTGCTTAGTTAGAAGAACCAAATTTTGCAGTCAAGTTACCATAAGAAAATAATGCAGCTTTGCAGTAAATCTTCAGAAGTTGAACTTACAACATTGAATCACTTTTAAATAGAATTAATATCTTATAGCTGAAAAACTGAATAGAAGTCCTCAAGTTTCAAAAATCAGAGAAAAGGTTGATGCTGGTAGAAGCAAGGGTACTGAGCCGACAACCCCTTTCTCTGAGTTTACAGTCTTTATTTTGGGCTAGAACAAAGTCAACTTCAAAACTTATTTTATTGTAAATATCAGTTCGGCTGAATTGAACGATATTTGGTTAATTGAACTTTTTTAATTTTTATGTTCTTGACTAGTTAGTTTTGATCTTTTAAATATTTCAAACAAGATGGAACAGTTCACAACTAACTTGCCATATTTTTATGATTTTCATTCTAAAGTTTCTTTCTTGCTTAAAAATATGAGATTTAATTTAGAAAATTAATCATTGAGCAAATTCTTTTTACTACGATTCAACATTTAGTAGTTTTTCAACAAAAGTCTAAGAAACTTTTTTCGTGGGCAAGCTTTGATCTGCAAAGATTTTGCTCATAATCCTCTCTCACTTTTTAGATAAAATGTTTTCTTGTTTTTTAATCGCTTTCAAATAATAACACTTTTTAAAGAGTTTTTTTTCTGTGAGTTTTAATATTTTTGTAAAAGATTTTAGTTTTCATTTAAACAAAGAAAAAACTAAAACTTGATTATTTCACAAAACTTTAATTTCCAAAACTAAAAGAACAACTTTAGCTTTTGTTTTTGCAAAATGATTTGTAAAATTGACGATTTTGAGGTCCTATCATCCTCAGAAGGTAGTTTCTTCAAGCAAAGTTTTACCAAAAGTATCTTCAGAAATCCTCGACTGACCAATTGAGGCCTACATACTTGGGTATTTCCCTTTGCTGAGACTCATCACACAAAGTTTTCTAAAAACTGTTTAGTTGAGAAATGCGTAAAAAACCGAAACACGATTAGGTTGAAGGTGTGCGAAAAAAACCTTTAAAAAATTCACAAAGGATTTAAGCAAAGTATAAAATCTTATATCTCAATGGATTCAATCTTCTTCCTCTTTTAAAGCTGTAACAACAAAATTGAAATAACTTAAAAATCAACATAAGAAGTCCTCACTTTGATCTTCTTCTTTTTGAGAAAACTTATTTTTAATACTTTCTAAAATCTCTTTAATTTCTTTCTCTTCTCCTAAATTATCTTGCTTTTGCTGCTGGACCTTCAAATTGTTCAAAGATAAAAGATGAAGATCAGAAAGATCATTTTTCACCTCATTCTTTAATTTGATAATTTCCTTATCAATAGTATTTAAAGAACTGAGATCGCCGCAAAGACTTCTCGACGCTTCATCAAGTTCACTTGCTGTGATTCGATCTGAACAATTTCAATGATTTTGTTTTTGTTTTGGGAAAACCCCTTTTTCACTTACCTCCAGCCCCAAAACCAGAAAATCCGATTTTTCCGTTTGTCTAGAAATTTAAAAAATTAAGAGGCGAAAATGGTCAGATTTGGAAATGGTTTTAACATTATTCACCTTCTTTTTTGAAAAACTCGATTCTTCTTCACCATCCAAACTAAAAAAAAGAAAAAGTTGAAAGAAAAGATAAAGATATAAAAATATAAAGAAACCTGCAGCTGGAGTTATTCTCATTCTTATTCGCGACCCAATCTACCCAAGAACCTTTACTCCTCTTCGCTTTTAATTTATAGAAATGATGAACTAAGTCCTGGACACTTTTACCTGGCAGCTAAAAAAAAGATCAAAATATTGAAAAAGTCATTCATAAAACTCACAAATTCTTTGATTTTGTGAAACTGTTTTCCATTTGTCTCAAAAGCCTGTCTAAAGAGGTCTTCTTCTTCTTGAGTCCATTGTTCTGTGAGGTTAAAGGTCAACTTTCAATCGAAAACAACATTTTTTTAGAAATTGTTAGCTTTGATAAAAACAACAAAAAAGAAAGATAAATTCTACGAAAAAATCACCAGCAATAGAAGCAAGCTTGAACATAGTTTTTTTGGCATCTGCTATATTATGCTTGTGCCAGTATAATATTCCCAAAGCCTGGTCCATATCAAAGGAATGCTCCTTGGCAGCCTCGTCACAATATGTTTTGACTGTAAAAATTGTTTATAAAGTTTTAACAATTGAGTTAATTAGCACCAACGTTTAATTGGATCTAATTTTTCGGACATTTCCCAGTATAAAACACTCGGGTGTTCTTCTTCTAGTTTTGCTGCTTCTAAATCTAAAATTTTGTTTTTAATTCAATCAGTTTGTGAAATTGTGAAATGTAACCTGTGTTAAGAGAAGGAATTACTGCTTGATGCTGTTCACCAACTTTTATACAAGCATCTAAAATAAAATAACTTTGTTGAGTTTCTGAGGTTATTATTAAAATAATTTCAAAAATGTTAAGCTTAACAAACTTTGAAAGTTTTGATAAGTACTTGTAAACAATATTTTAAAACATATTAATAAATAATTAGTTTTATTGAATTATCAAAAATATAATTTTCAAGTCAAAATAAGATTCTAATTTTTAAAAAGTGTTCATTTTAGAAAAATATGCAAAAATAAATATTGAAATCTATAGTTTTATTAAACTAATAACAATTTATATGTATAATAAAATAATAAATTAAAATATAAATATTTTGATAATTGTATTTAAGGAAAATCTTTCACAGACAGAATTATAAGATGCTTTTTTAAAAACCTTTATATTCTTCAATCTTGTCATGATTTCGTTTTCGTCCAGGAAGAAGGTAATGATATTTTGACTGATAGATTTGCATTTTTGTCTCTTAACTATTCAACAAAATAAATATCAAAATTTTAAAACATTTTCAACATTTGCCTTTAATTTAGTTTCTAATAGCTTATTAATATAAATTATTATACAAACTCAAACATTAAAGTTCTAAAACTTTATAACATATTATATAAAATATTTTATAAAAATATTTAAAAATAACTATAAATAATGATATCAAATAACATTAGCCAAAAGCTAAAATTTAAAACTATAATTGTTTGATTAAAATTAACTTTTTAAAATTTAGCTAGTCATCAACATTAAGTGATTTAGAAATTCTATCTTTCTAAATAAAACACATTTTTTGCAAAAAATCTCTATCATTACTTCTATTAAATACTATAAAATGCAACTTAGCTTTCTGTTTAAATGTTTAAAATATAATAATGTGAAATATAAATCAAAAATATTTAAATATTTGAATTAAAAAAAAGTTAATAATTAGAGAGTAGTTCATCTCAAATTGAACAAGTAGTCATCAAATGAGATGTAATTTGTGTCTGAGAGTTTATAAAAAAAAAATTGTAAGAAGTTTGATATTCGTGATTCAAAATATTAAATAATCGTTTACCCAAAATACATGCTTCAATTGCAATAGTTTGTTGAAATTATGATATCAAAAACTTTTGAAAATTTTTTATTTTTACTAAGAAGTGTTTTTGAAATCTACAAAATTAGTACCATTGCTTAGCTATCTTAATTTTGCTATAAATATCTTCGACAACATTTTGATTAAAATTGACATATGAAAATGCCGAGTTCTACTAAAAAGTTTGTTTTATTGAAACAGTTAACAACAAGAAGTTAAAAAGTTATTCTCGGAAAAAAAAACTGCTCTATCTTTTAAATGATATGTTAATAGATAAATATGAATTGATATAAACATTGTAAATGGAAATCGGAAAGCCTTTACTAAATGCTGACTGCCTTACATAATTATGACAAACTTTCACAAAAAAATAAACAATAATTTAAAATAGATGTGTTATTTTGTGAGAAATAAGACTTGAAAAGTTTAAATTAATGTATTTATGACTGAAAATTATAAAATCGATCGAATATTTTTCACTTTTTCGTTTTCTTTTTATCTTACATATTATAGAATGCAGCATTTATATCAATTAATGGTAATATTTCATTTTTATTTACACTTAATCTTTATTTAACATTCTGCATTAGGTGTTTAAAAAATTCTTGTAAAATTGAACTCACTATAGAGTAAAATTTGAACTGAAGCTAAATTATAAAACCAGGGTCAAAACAAGTTTATGTAAGGCCAGGTGGTATACCTTCACTACCTGCTGCTTTCCCAGAACACATTGCAGAAATAGCTTTGCTGATTTCTCCTTATGTAGGTTTACAATCTAGATCTGATTGGTAAACATCCCATTTGGTCCAGTGCAGTGTTCGTCATGGAAGTCGTTTTTTGTGTGCTTCGGCCGAGAACGGTCATATATATATGTCAGGACAGAAATTATGGAGACCAAGTAGTTACCTGTGCAGCTGAGAGGATTATACTCTCAAAGCCAGTCATGCTATACAGCAGAACAGACTTAATAATAAAGCTACGCCCGGCTGGCGTCACAGGAACTTCCAGAACGATACTGAGTACAGTGACGAACTGCCTGTGGTGCTCTAACTCCTACTGACTTTAAATTTAGAGTTTTGCATTTCTCAGAAGTGTTGTCATTTTACCAGAGTCACAAGGCCCTTCTATTTGGGTTATTTTTTAATGGAATCTTTCTTGTCATAAGCATACGCCAGCCTGGGCTCGAACCCAGAACCTATCACGGGGTAGGCGGGTATGGTAACCACACAGATGGACGTATTTGTTGGGAATAGAGAAGAGAAAAATGCTCAAATTACCACATGTTCATCTCTGTTGTACAAGAATAGGTTGGTAATAAAGAGATTTTGTGAGCGACAAAGATCAAAAAGGCGTTGTCCGTTAGAATTCATCTTTAAAACCAAAACGTCCGAGACATGCAATCTAAGAATGGTGATCAGCACCTGATCTTCAATTGAAGTCATCCAGATATATAGGATTGTCGTGTTTGGGAATGTTGCAAATAACGAGATTGAGTTTCATTTTTGACGTCATCAGCAGTGTACAAGGTGTGCGCGTGACACTGACTGAGGTCGATGTGTTTTTTTGGTGTGTATGTGGAGACTTGTTCGTTGCCATCTAAACCTACGACTACTGAACGTAGTAGGATGTTGTTGACAGCAAAATCTGCACCATATTTTCAGCGTTCGTTGGTAGGCTTTTCTTACCAGTTAAAGGTTTAGTCTCTTTTTCTTACAGAGTTTTGTCCGGCGCGTCTCTTAAAAAGCGACAACATCGACTTTTAGAGGAGCAAACTCATCGTTAGTGATGCAGTTTTTCTGAAGTCACGAATGGTCTAGACTTTTCTTTAATTGCAGTGAAAATTTAATTTATTGCACTAATTTACAGTCTGCATGCCCCTGTAGAACGTTATTAATTCCCAATGCATCCAATGTAAATTGAGGTTGTAACTTATTTGTGGCAAAATATTGGCTGCGCTAAGTAATGGAAGACTCGTTTTACTAAGAAGCAGAGGATTTCAGCCGTTGTCTTTTTTAAGATCTTTTTAACCATAATAAATTATTTTACTTTAAAAAGATCAGTTTATGCACAAACCGTTTTTGTCGAATAAGAAAATAATTGAAAAAATAAAATAATTATATTTGCAAACGATTAGTTTTCTATTTCGACTGACATGCAAACAGTTAGTTAAATAAACATTTTGAATATAAATGGAAGTTTTTTTCAATATGCAGAGCTTTTGAATTTTAAGTTTCTAATTTGTACAATTGATTCAAACAAAGTAATCCAGTTAAAGTTATTTTTATAAAATCTCATTTTAGAAAACTTTATTAAAACATATATTTTCAAACCTATTAAAATCTAACTAATTGCTTTTATACAAACTTTCATTCTAAATAAAAGTTTAAAAGCACAAAAAATGGAATCACACGCAAATTAAATATAAGTTTAATCAAATTTATCTATAAATTACTTTTACTTTTTTACCAACCAAAATCTGTTCCTAACATTTTATATAACTGTTCATTTGAATGTTGGTAAAATTGTTTGAGATTTTGTAAAGTTTCGTTGGAAATAGGAGTTCTTCCATTTCTAGTCCTCATCTTTCCATCACCAAGACATGATAGAGTCTTACTGATCGGATGTTTAAGACAGAAAAAATTCGTGTTTGGATCACGAACAAAATCTCGCTTTAGTATAAGCTTTGGTAGACCCAAAAAATCTTGGACATTTTCGATGATTTCTCCAGGAGATTTAATCATTTTATCGCCATTTATAACCATTAAATTACTAGAGTTGTAATATTCTAACCACCTTGAAAGATGCAAGGCGTAGTAACCAGTAGTTAAGATGGTACTCGAGTATTTATAGCGATGAGCTTTTATCAAACTTTCTCGATAAACTTTCATCTGTTCTTCATTTTCCCATTTGCCAAAAATCTCATAAATTTTTTGATATTTTGTTATATAATCTTCAACAGTTGGAAATGTATTTTTGCTGATTGATTTCATAATGAGCTGTAAAAAAGCAAGTATCTAATTATAAGCGATTTAATAAGTTGAAAGTTGGTGAGTTAAAAGCAAGTCTTCAAACACGAGATTTGTTAGTAAGGTAAATTGTTATTGATTTGGTGTTGAGGACTTTTTACAAGTCAAGGAGTTAAACACTTCTCTTTAATCTTGTATGAGATTCAAACTTGAAATCTCTGTCTGGAATCTTTTCTTGTTGATCAATTAACAATCTTTAGTAACTAACTTTATAATTTTACAAATCAACTAACCATAAAATTTAGGATTTAAAAAAAGAAACACTAACTTCTTGAAAATAATCGGAGATCACTCTTTTGGCAGGATCACATAAAATCAGCAACAGCTTGGCTTCAGGAACACTATTCTTGATCAACTGTGGGATGTTTGAAGGGGGGAAACTGAAGTAAGCTGGGGTTTTTTCCATGATCATCACATTTTCTTCCACTTCTGGCATCATTTCTCTGCGAAAAATCATTCCTAAAAAGTTTCGCGCAACTTTTCAATTCAGCCATTTTCGTTTAGACTTTAAACTAAGTGATGACGTCATCAACTCACAAGTATTTATTCAAATCTTTGTCTTTTCCTCCTTCAAAAAAATGAGCTTCGATGTTCTTGAAACATTTTACTAAAGGATGGTCCCAGATGAACTGAGCAAGAGCGTGAGTCCCACATTTTTCAACCCCGATTCCGATAATTGAAGGCAAACGTTTGGATTTTTGCTGAAATATTTCAGTTGTTACATTTTGATATTCGTTATTCAAATCAATCACTTCTTTCTTCAACATTTTTTCAATCAGCCTCCATTTCTCGATCCGAAGTCTTTCATCATTATCCAGATCAGATGAAGATTTCGAAACTTTTGTAAAAATATAAATTAGTTGAGTAGAAATAAAGAGATTTTTTAGGACCTTTCTCTTCCGGGCAAGACCTCTCTTCCAAGACTAAGCTTTTCTTTGATCCAACAAAAAAATAAACTAAAATTAACAGAAAAAAGCAAAAAGCAAATTTATATAATTTCACTTTCACAGCCATCTATAGAAGATGAAGAATATTTTCAGCAAAGAAGTTTGAATTGAAAATCTTTTTTGCTGTTTAAAAGTTCTTAGGAAACGTTTTTCACTTAAAACCTTTGTTAAAAAGTCAAGTAGAAACGCGAGAATATATTCAAGTAAAGTGATGACGTCATAGATTAAGGATTTTAACTTTTTTTTCGTGATTTCTACTTTTTAGCTTTTGCAAAGCCGACGAATAGCGTCAAAGCACAGTGACGTCATCAATAGCGAGATGTTACTGATGTTGATCTTTCTTACAAAAACCAAAAATTCTGATTGCTTGAAATTTGTAATCTGGATAAATTATCTTTTATAATTCTTTATTTTTTTATCTTTCTTTTATAACCAAAGACGGTTATAAATCTACACTGCTGTTACCTTCGCTAAAATAAAACCAAAATTATAATAAACAAAACAAAAGCTTCCAAATTCTTTTTCTTAATAACTTCTGAAAAGCAAATGTCATAAAAAACATTTTTGTTTAAAATTTTTGAAATTTATTTCGAATAAGTCTTATAAAGATTCTAATTAAATAGATTCAAAAATGATGCAATTTTAGAAAATATTCATGAATTTTGACAGAAACATGTTTATATGTTTTTAACAAAAAAATGTTAATTTTATTTAATGAAATTCAAATACATAAAATAATCATTCAATAGATTAAAACACAAAGTCTATAAACAAAACAGATTAAAGTAACATATAAAAAATACAGTTAATAAAAGTCTTTAAAAACCTTTTAAAAGAGTAACTTTTTTATAAATAATTTCTATTAAATTGATTTCAACTTGAAAAATAATGCTTCGCCTGAAGCAAAACCAAAAAAGAAACTAGAAAAGTTGTTTTATTTTATTGCTAATTACTTGATGACAATATAGTTTATTTCAACCAGCTTCAAGTTGTATACACAAAAATCTTAACAATAATTTACAAAAGTTTTGTAATAAAAATAACCATAAAAAAACCTTCAAAAATAGAAATATTTTGATATTTTCTGCTAGATGTTAGTATTTATTCAAGGCAAAGAATGTTTTACATAACCATTCGAAAAAGTTATACTTTTTACTTCAATAACGCTACAAACTTTGAAAAAAAACGGTGACAACAAAAATACTTCAATTGAAAAAAATATAATAGAAAAAATAATAGCAAAGCCACAAAACTGAATTAACTTCTTTAATTTTTCTTCATTTTGCAAACTTATTCAACTTGTTTTATTCACCAAGCTTAAGCAGTTTTTAAATGACAACTAGTTTTTCAACTTACTTGTTCTTTCTGTATGTTATGTAACTATTCCAACACATGTATCTTAATTTTGTGATCAACATCTCTATTTTCTTTAAATTTTTCGTAAGATTGCACTAATTTGCATATTGAGTAATTACGCTTAGTGGTTCATGAACCAATAATGAAGTAAAATTACTAAGAATCAACAAAATCAAATGAATCAACCAATCACAACTTTATGTACTTTTGTGATATAGGATTTTCTTTTTTCTATTTTTATAATGGGTTTTTAATCTGCTGTTTAAACAATGAAGATATTATATGAATAAATTTTTTGTTTGTTACACTAAAATTCAAACAAAAGTTTTGATAAAATAAACATGAAATAAAAGTTTTGGCATTTGTTTGTTCATAGTATCTATAATTTTATCTTCAGTAAATTGTTATGAAATCAAGCGCGGAGGTTTGAACCAACTTTTTGTATGTAAAAAAGAATAATATATTTTTAATTATAAAAACTTAATTGATTATATCATTGCAATTTTAAAAAAAAATGAACTTAAAAATTTTAATTTTTTGACGGTCAAAATTAAAGTTTTATCTAAACAATTCAAAAAATTTTTTTTTAACCTAAAATTATACACTTAATTATATTATAGTACTCATTTGTTTTTGTTTTTCTTCTTATATCGATTTATTTATTTCTATTATATTCATTATTATTATTAATAACTAAGTAATTAAAAGTAATAATTATAAAATATCGTTATATAAGAAAGAGATGCATACATTCTATAGAACGTTTATTATCAAAACTAAAATATTAACTTCATTTTCTATGAAAATTTTTTTCGATGGAAATATTAAATGTTGGTGCACCTAAACTGTCTTTTTCACTATTTCCTTAAAAAGTATGATGTCATTATGGTGACGAAATCATATTTCCTGTAGATAGTTATTTTAGATGTGATTATTTACTAAGATAATTAATTTTAATTTCTATATAAGCTTTACTTTAAAAACAAATAGATAAATATTGAGTCATTTAAACTTTTTAAATATATCTATCTAAGTAAGCAGCTACCAATTGAATTGATAAATCAAACAAATCAATATAATGATAACAGTTTGGTGTAACAATTATTTTATTATAATATACCCTTATAATTATTATAATAGTTTATTCATAATTTTAATAAAAAGCAAATTTATATCACAAAATCAGAAAATAAATCAGAAAAACAATCACAGGTTAGAAATGACAATTGAGTCAATATTAAAACGGTCAAACATCAGTTTGAACATCAAGAGAGAGTTTGGCAATAATTGCTTGGCCATTGGTTCCAAGTATTAATTGTATGGTGCAAGAAAAATATGCTCTATTTAAAGTACCAAGTTATATGAACTTATTAAGGTGTATTATATATGGTGCAAGAAAAATATGCTAATTTAAAGTACCAAGTTATATGAACTTATTAAGGTGTATTATATATCGTCTGAACTGATATAACTTGAGAGAAGGATTAATTAAGCAACAATTGTAGAACCCTAAGGAGCCCTACTGGTGACTTCACTAGGAGTAGATACAAAGATCTTTCTACATGAGTTTGGTGGATTCCACCTAATAAGTAATCTTCAATCCCCTTTAAGATAAAGCTGTTGATTTTTAATTTTGTAAAACAGGTTTGTTATGAAGCTTTTAGTTAAAAAGGAAAAATTTGCTATATTTTAAAGCTCTAAATTGACTTAATTGGTTTTATAATAACATTTTTGCTACAAATATACCTGAAATTTTTGACTAATTACTGCAGCTTCCTTATTATACAACCAGGCGAGCTAGTTTTATTCGTATCTTGTTTTAATTGATTAAAAACATTTAAATAAACAAAATAACTGAAGAAAATTAGTTGTGGTGCACTGACAATTAAAATTTTTCTTCGAGATCTTTCTTGATGCAAAACAATAAATCTGAGATGAAAATTAAAATAAATAAATTCAGGAAAGTTTAACCTAAACTGTTCGAAAAAATTCTAAAAATTAAATGTCAGCAAGGGTACAAAAAATTTACTTTTTAAAAGAAAATATTTGTTCGAAAATTAATTAAAGTTTCGTGAAGATGAAAGAATAACTCCGAAGCAAATCTTGTCAAATAAACAATCAAAGTTTACAGATACAACAAGTGAAAGTTGAAGCATCATAGTAAACTTTATAACTGAAATTATTTGTTTTCGGAAAACTTGTTTAGTTAAATCTTAAACAAATCTTAAACAAATCTTTAAAGAAATAATTTTTTTGATAAAAAAAGTTTTAATTTTATTTAATGAAATTCAAATAAATAAAACAATAATTTAAAAGATTAAAACACAAAATCTATAAACAAAACAGATTAAAGTAACAAATAAAAAATACAGTTGATAATTAAATTGATTTCAACTTGAAAAATAATGCTTCGCCTGAAGCAAAACCAAAAAAGAAACTAGAAAAGTTGTTTTATTTTATTGCTAATTACTTGATGACAATATAGTTTATCTCAACCAGTTTCAAGTTGTATACACAAAAATCTTAACAATAATTTACAAAAGTTTTGTAATAAAAATAACCATAACACAACCTTCAAAAATAGAAATATTTTGATATTGTCTGCTAGATGTTAGTATTTATTCAAGGCAAAGTATGTTTTACATAACGTATTGACGAATAAAAGTTTGTTTTTGAAGGGTTTGGAGAGTAGCTTTTAAAAAGGTTTCATTTGCTTGGTTTGTATGACGAGATAGTTTCAGCTGAGTTGTGCCCTTCAATTAATTTTAAATTGTTTTTCTTAATCTTTTTAAATTTTGTTTTTGTTGAATTCAATTTTCTTTATCTAATTATAATCACTTTTGTTTTTTCAGTAATTAGATTTTTTAGTTTAACCGTTTGTAAAAATAATGGAAGGTTTTTAACAGAATATTTCTTAAAATAATTTCTTGATTTAGAAGAAAAAGATTTTATTTTTAGCAGAAATTAATTCGATTATTTATTAGTAGAAAGTAAAAAATTGTTTTTAGAATTTAGTAAATTACTTGTAACAATTCAATTAATTTCAGTCAAAATTTAAACTCTGTTTCTAGATTCATCAAATTTGTAATGGATCCTAGAGTCGGTTCAAAGATTTTAGGAGGATCTAAACATCCTGATCT
The DNA here is from genome assembly GCA_034620365.1 of Pegea sp. RAD2-039. Taxonomy (NCBI): domain Eukaryota; kingdom Metazoa; phylum Chordata; class Thaliacea; order Salpida; family Salpidae; genus Pegea; species Pegea sp. RAD2-039. The sequence goes on along the minus strand of JAQGEQ010000272.1, from coordinate 479,313 downwards.
GTTAATCCTAGAAAATGCTAAAGTCGCTTTAAACGCGATTCATCGATTACGAAACAGAGAAAAACAAGAAACTCCACAAAGTTAGATTTATTTGTATCGTAAGCACCGTTCGGGTGACGTCATTACCGCGTGGATGACGTCAGAAACGTTGATAGTATGAACGACGATAAAAAAGGAAATTAAGAGTTAATGTTTGGAAAGATATCGAGCTAAAATTTACAGAAAATTGCTTGATAGGCACTCGGCTGTACAAAATCGATTTCTTTGTAGATAAACATGAAAAGGAAGAAAAAAAAGTTGAAAAGTCGGAAAAGCTCGCGTTTTATGACGTAAGAAAAGCGAAAAACTCCACATTCCGTGGATACGGTAAAAAAGAAAAGAAATATTGGTATGAAGATAAGCACGTGATTAGTTGTAAGTGATTCAAACGAAATTTGCTAACATGATAAGGAAAAAAAGTGAAATTGCTGTGCTAGAAACACCAGCCTGTAACATTTGATCAGCTTGCTGCTTAAAGAATTTACAAATCTAATTAAACTTAAAAGACACTAAAAACTTAGCAACGTAATTAGTATGATAAGACACTAATTAATTATTTACAAATTCTCAGATCAATCAAAAACAGTTTTAGGACGAAAAGGAACTTTGCTCGGTTTGGTCGATTCGCCCTACAAGTGATTTCAAAGTGAAAAAAAGCCAGAATGTTCACTTTAATGAAAATTGATGTTTGTAGAATAAAAATGATATTTAAAAGGAAAAATCTCGAATTTTGAATTAATTTTCATTGCAACAAAATTAAAAGAAAATGAAAAAGATAGAAAATAGCATAAGTTAAAAAAATTACTAAGTGTTGTTGTAGATGGTTGCTAGGTGGTTGTCGTGAGTGGTAGATGGTTACCACTGTCTGTTAGATGGTTTATATAGTTGCTACATACTAAATTGAAACTGGTTCTGATTGGCTTGTTTCTCAATTTTCTTCAACCACTCATCAGCCTCAGATGGAGTTCGTTGATGACGTAATGATGATGTGTTGTTGTTGTCTACCGCATGTAAGCGAGCGTCTGCGGCCCAAGGATTAGTGTCATGAACCGGCGAGGACGGACCAAAGTTGATAAGTTGCTGGCTATTTTCAGATGGCTGGTTGTGATAGAGTTGAATTGGTTTCAAAATCTCTGAGTTGGAAAGATCTAAAAGAAATGGAAATTGTTTTGATCTTCAGATGAAGATTTAAAAAATCTTTAGATCAAAAAAGAATCTTTAAAAATCAGAATCTTTAAGATCTAAATCTTTAGAGGTTTAGGTTTTTATTCAGATTTTATATGATAAAATGTGATGTTATTTTAAATGTAGTTTTGTTGAGAAGTAGATAAAAACTCACTAGTTATTTGGGGAAGACTAATCTTCGACATTGGAGCCTTAGCAAACGGATCATCAATTTGATGAGAAGATGCTATCAGATCTTCATCAACTTCAGGGACTACAAACAAGTCAATATAAAAAGTGTTTCCAAATAAGAAATGAACAAACCCGGATTCATCATTTCCCTTTTGGCAACATTTGAAGGCAAATTATTTAACTGAAGCGAATAATTCCTTTTAAAAGGAGAATGCAGCAGTTCCTCGCCATTCTTCAACCGATTCTTATGACTCAGGGGTCTGAAATTATCAAATTTAATTGATTTGCGGGTCGTGAACATCCCAAGGACCTCATTGAAGCTTGTCGCAGGAGATGCGGAGGGGCATGGGGACGAGGAATTGCCTTGATGTTGTGAACTTCAACAGTTGTTTTTGCAGTTTCATTGTTCACTTCTAAAAATAATATGTTGATAATGACGTCACTGACGCGATCACGGGATCACCTGAAGACTGCTCGTTTTCAGCGCGTTGTTCTGTCAAAGTCTTCACCCGAAATGAACCTTCACGAGCAAACGTCGTTCCGTTATTGGCATATGTTGCACTCACTCCTTCTTTTTCCCGTTTCTGCTTCTTTTCTAAGCAAGCAGCAAACGCGCACCCAACCGCGTGACTCAAGCGCTCGCCCTGTGATTAAAATGGGAAAGATTGGCGTTTTACAGTTTTAGCACTTGATAAATTTTATGACATTTTATCGCGAGTTTTGGAAAAAGGTTTTTTGTTGATTGAAATAAAGAAGAAAAAAAATAAAGTTTTCTTTAAGAAAAAGGCAACAAAATTATTCATTTCAGTTAACCAAGAAAATTGTTCAAATTATTCACATTTTTTGCGTTTTTACTTTTCTGAAAACAAGTTGAAGCTTACTGAATCTTTAATAGCAAAAAATGAATGACATAACCATCTTCTAGTGGTTCCATCTCGACAAATATATGAGAAAGAGCGCTCATAGTTTCGATCTGGGGCACAAAATGAAACTTTTTCAATAGTTTGATCCAAAAGTAGGGCTTTTGTTGAGTCTTCAACAACTCTTAGAGCATCAGGAGTAATATAAAGCATCGCTCTTATCTTTTTCTTTTTTCTCTAAAATAATATTGTGGCTTTAGAAAGTAGTTAGAAATCAGGAAATTTAATTAATTTAATTGCTATTGAGGAATCTAAAAAAATTTGCATGCAAAGATTTTACCAGTCCAAAAAAAGATGTTTTTCTGTTTTTTCTAATATCCTGTAAAATAAATCGAAAAAAAATTACTTAAAAAATGAAACTGCTCAAAAATTGATGCAAAAAAAAAAACAAATTAAATTTTTTTTGAAATTAGAAAATAATTGAACAAAATAACTTGTAAGAAATGAAAAACTGAAATTAAATTAAAACAGAAAATTATAAAAAATGCAAAACAAAAGCAGCATCAAAGTGACTACAAACTCACAGACTTCAATCTCTTCACAGCTTCTTCACAAACTTGCATCCCTCGTGATTCTTGGACCTCTACATGACCCAAATACTACAAAAAAAAGGTTCAAAAACGAGAAATGATTCCACAAAGACTGACTTTCACGTGAAAACTACATCTAGATGCCTTAACAGCATCCTCATCACATTTCCATTCTGCTGGTCGATTGTTTTCTGTTGTAGGACGTCGCTTTTTTCGTCTAAAACTTTGTCTAATTGTTCTAATCATTTTCTAATTTTAATAACTTTTTTTTCTGGCGAATCTAAAAAACTTAAATTCTTAAATTATAAAACTTTATTATTACAACTTCTCACCAAATATTTTAAAGTTTACTTAGAACTTTTTAGTGGAACTTATATTTACTTTTTATGTAAACATTTGGTTTGAATTAAACATAAATTATCAGTATTAAGTTAAAATCATTTAACTTTAAAAAGAATTTAAAAAAAATCATCAAATTTTACATAAAAATAAAACTTTATAAAATCATACAAAAAAGATATTATATTTATATATATTTTTTGCCATTTATACCAATTATTGAAAGAATAAATTAAGGAAAAAATAAATATCATGTTAGTTAATTAGATCTAAAATAAAAATTATTAAAAAGCTTGAAACAGTTCATGATTATAATTATTAAAAGAAAAAGAAGTTAAAGATATCAGTAATTCTAAAACTATCATTGTAGATAAGTAAATCAAATTGTTGTTATCTAAATATGGAAATATTGTCACTAAAAATCATTTCAATTTCAAATTAAGATAAAAGCCAAAGTCTTAATTTTGTCTAAAAATATATATCTTTAATATCTATTTAAAAACATTTTACATCTTAAAAATAAAAGTTAACTTAAAAATTATAAAACTAATATAGATTCTACTGGATGAGATTAAAACAAACAAAAGACTAAAAGCAAAAATATTTCACTATTTTAGGATAAAATTATCTTTCAAACCTTTGCTATTTACTCAGTTAAAGGTTTTGTTTATACAGCAAATGTTTTTTAATATTTAACAGATTGAAAGTAACATAAAACTTTTGCAATAAAACTAATAATTCAAAAATTTATTTCATAATTTCATTTAAACTTCAAATATAGAATAAACATCAATAATTTGGAAAGACACCAAACATACTATGAAATAGTAAATTATAAGTAATTTTAGAGAAGTTGAAAATAACAATTTTATTAAACTTACAAAAATCATAATTACATAAAAAATCAAAACAAAAATCAATTAGTTTCTTATACTATCGATTACTTTAACTTTGACAAGAAAATCTCCACCCATTTAACACAGGCCAACTTGACACATGCATCTACTACTAAACTCATATTTTGTCTAATGCCTTTTAATAAATTGTTTTTCGGTATTTTTTTTTCGTTACAACATTAATTATTACATAAAACTCTATTTTTTTCTAAATTTTTGTGGTAATTTAATTATTTATCTTCGTTATTCAAAGTAACATTTCATCTACAAATTACAAAAAAATAGCTAGAAGAATAATATTTGAAACTTTACAGCCATCATAAAATTTTATTTGCTATCTTCTTACTATTAATAGTAAATAGTAGTACCATTTACTAAAAGCTGACACTAAGAATAAACTTTGAGCTTTATCGGTTTTACTAAAGATTTTCTTTTCACCTGCTTCCCCTATTTCCTGTTACTTTTCAGTTAAATTGTTCACTTTAATAAAAGCTGTCAATAAATCACAACAAACAACATTTTTTTAGTCTTGTTAAAGTTTTTTTAAGTTTATATAAATAAACAAAAGATTGACAGAGATGGGCTCAAGAAGTATAAAATCCTTAAAAATACACAATCAAATTTAGTAGCATCTATTTAGTTCCTTTACAAAACACTTTGAAAAACAGATACACAAAGAACCGACCACGAGAATAAAATCAGCACTAGTAAATTATGTTTATCAATATAAACTTTTTGTATATAATTTAACTACTATTACAATTGTATAAAGACTTGTAAGGCTACCTGTTTTTTTCAGCAGGTAAACATTTTTTGAGATCTTACCTTATAAAATATAAAAAGTAAAATTGTTTACCAATAAAATCTTTATAACTACCAAAAGATTTCAATTTAGCAACTTTATGATAAGTTATTTTGAGTGAAAACCTTAAAGTTCAAAAGTAGTGCAATCTAACAATTAAAAAATATAAATAAAAAATAAATATATAAATAAAAATAAATAGCTTGTATGCAAAACCAGTTATACAAAACCATAACTTCAATCTTACTTCAGAACAAAGCTTCATTAAAAGTTTTATAATAAAAGACCTTTCAGTTATGTTAAATTGATCTGAATAAATATGACGTAAATAAATATTTAATAGTTTTGATCTCTCATTTTCAGTATATTTATATATTTTTATCTGTTTAAATAAACAAAAATCTGATCAACTTAGCAAAAATTATTTTGAAGTTTTAGAATATGAAACCTCTTTATATGATTGTTTGTGGTCTTTTAAAAGCTTAACAACGGTTAAGATAGTTTCTTTTTCTATACCTAGTGTACATTTAAATAAGATTTTAGTTGAACGAGAATAACAGTCTTTTTTTGTTACCAATTTTTTTTTAATGAATCAACTATTTAAACCAAAAGTGCTGTCTGTAGATCCAAATTGTTCATCGGCAACCAATGAGTGGTATTAATGGAAGAAAACTTTTACCAATCTCCTACACAAGTTTATGTCAGATAGAAATGATGAAGACAAATTGACAGCACTTGCTAATTGTGCAACTCCAGATGTGTATGAATACTTCGAGGGCTGTCATACTTATATAGAAACTGAGGCTGAAACAGATGTACTTAATATTATGTATATTTGTAAGTTCAAAAATGTCACAATCTAGTAATCTCGATATCGTAAATCTCGTTGCCTTCACCAAAAACCAACTTAAAGCTGCCATTCGCCAAATTTCGGAAAAAATTTAACTCATTGATCTTCTTTTGCAAGGCATGCAAATCGGTTTCAATGACTTTAGCTAGGTGATGCCGCAGGAGATTCTCCGATTCGTGCGCTAGACGGCTAGGTAGAGTCATTGACCACCTCGTAATCTTCGCTATACATCTTCGATAGACTCTTGTAATCGCGTTGAGTCTAAACGCTCTGGTAATTGACTTCTCTAAGAACCTTTTCTAAAAACTCCAGTCACGTTCAGCACGTAACCATGATTATATGATTTATGGAGCTAAGTAAAGTTTCCTTAAGACTGTTAGCAACAGGGTTGGAGTCCGTCACATTGTGATTCACGACCCGCTTTAAAGGTTTCTAACTTCTTAAATACGAAAAGTAAAAGGCTATGGTCCTATTAAAATCTGTAAGATGTCTGAAGCTTGTTTTTACAGCCAAACTAATTGGGTCACCATTAGCGCGACATTAAGCCAAAAAATCATTAAGCCCCTAATAACGTAAAACCGTCTTAGCATCCCTCACCCCCTATAGCGCTCACCAATCTATAGACGTCCTGGGTGGTCGGAAGTGACCCTGTGACGTGACTAGCGCTCGCAACAACACCAACTTTGGGCCATGCGTCTCTTTGCAGTCTCAAGAATGCCCATAAGAATGAATCATTCTCGTAACAAAAATGGAGAGGAGAGATGAATTGGAAAAACCTTCAAAGATAACAATTTGGAATATCTGAGGACCGATCTGCCAACACTGAAGTATTGATTGACCCGCGGGGCGTCCTCAAGTGTCACCGCCTTGTTAAATTCTTTCTATTTTATTTGCTTTTTCCATTTTCTTTTTTGTAATTATTGTATTCCTAATTCTGTATGCACAAATTTGCCTTTAAAATGTTCTTATTTGTTTTTCTATCTATGTTAAACTATGGTATACTTCAGGCCTTTCACTATTTCTCTATAGTTATCGTTATGTGCTTACTATAAAAGCTGTAAAACTTATTATTTTCAACTATTCGTTAAATGAATCAATAAAATCAAAAAGTATTTACAAATTAGCGATTTATAAATTTAATATAAAACCTCAAAAAGTTTTCGTCACACATTTACTTTATATAAGCTAACTAAAACATACATTTTTACAACAAACTATTCTTGTTTAAGCTGAAGGTTTGTGCTAATGCTATCATATAACTCATCGTTATTTGATTGAAAAGTTTACTACTTACATCAATGCTTAAATTTACAATACAACTTCTTATACAATTTGTTTGACCTGTATTTTTCAACTTTCGAAATTCTAGTTCAAAAACGATGAAAATACTTGAATAAACGAGATGCTCAAACCGGTTATATCTTTGTTTCAAGTTTATTTCTTAATAATATTTCAAAAGAGCCGCTAATGTAATACTTAAATATTTAGTTTTATTTGACCTTAGTTTAAAAAAGTCTATTTATTAATATTGTTTTATTATCGAGAATTAATAGTTTGTTTTGTGGGAAAAAACCTTGAATCGCCAGCGTACTGTTTCCATGACTACAACCAATTTTTGTATCAATTACTACTAAATTTATTTTTACCTCAAAAAATTTCAAATATTTATTTTAATTTGTTATATAAAGATATTTTTAAGATGTTTGCTTGATTTTGAGTCTAAATAAAATTTCGAGTATAAAAAGCTTAAAACATAAATTGCTAAAAATTAAGTTTTAACTGATAACAAGATAACATCGTATTTAAATATCCTGAGGCATAAACTTGATGAATTTTTTTATTTAAATCATACTGTTGGTTATTAAATTGATCTCTTGATAATACAATGAAACCAGTTTTTTGTACTCATTTATTTGATGAAAGTTGTAAATAGTTGATTCAACTACAAAACATCAAATAAAAATTAGAAAAAATAACATCAACATATAGTCGGTTATTATCAACTTTTTAAAAATAAATTCAATGAATAAACTAATTGTAATAATACTATATAATAAATTCTACCCAAGACAAAAGTATATTTAACATCAAAAATGCTAAAGTTAAGAACAACATAAATAAAAATGTTAATCAAATTCTGATTCTTAAAACATTTATTAAAAATTCTGAAAAGCTAAGTATATAACTGAAAAGAAAACATTACTACTTTAAAACATTTATAAGTTTTTGATGAATATCATTAAAATGATCTATTGCTAAAATAATAATGAAATTATCAGTACTTATTGATCCCAAATAATCTAACCCCGTGTAACTGAGGCAGTTTTGGCAGAAGACATACTAACAATACTAAAGTATTTACAAGAAAATGATAATGATCATATTTGGAATAAAAACTGGCGAGGATATACATGACAACTGGAACAGTCATGAAAAATTTTCTTGCAGCCGTGAACTGCTGCCCAGAATCCATCTGTTCCCAGTGAGTGAAGTACCTATACTTTCCTTGGTCACATGTCTCGAATGGTGTTCCTTTTATGGTATGTAAGAAGAAATACATTGATGTACCATGTAAGACATTGGTTAAAGTCCAACTAACAGAAGTTGAGAACCAGGGAATGCTTAATAGAATCATATGGACCATCCCTATGACCAGCACATATGTGACCCATATACCAGGGCTATTCCAAACAATAGTGTTTGGGTTGGAAACTTGATTGGATGTACCGGCCTGCATTTATACTAGATTCACACTCACAAGTTTATAGTCTTAAATTCATAAAACTAAACTTCTTTTTACAGCTTAAAATTTTAAATAAAATGTTAATCAATACTCAAAGCAATCAGTCAAAATATATAGTAAAAAAAAGTGATAAAAAATCCATAACAATAAACAAAAACATTAGCTAAAGTATTTAAGTTATGTAGTTAACAAAATTAATGCTATTTTTGTAATATTATTTCAACAACAAAATTATTTTTTAGAACTTATAGTTATCTAAACTATGAATAATCAATTCTTAAATACTGTCAGTCAAGTAATTTAAATATCGGAAATATATGCTTAGAGAATACAATAAGTCATGCGAGAAAAATTTGAGTTATTTTGATTAATGTACCTCGCTTATTCAAATGTTTTAAACCCAGATAATAAATTTACACTGAATATTATTAGTTTTATAAAGCAACTAGTCAATAGAAAAAATACTTTATTCTAAAATGATAAGATAATGTTAAATAATAATCTAAAATAATAATCAATGAGAAAATAGTTTTAAGATAAAATCATGATAACAAATCTATTTTAAAAATACATTTTAAAGTTTAAGAAGTTTATTTTTAACGTTTTTTGAACTATATTAAAACTATGAAATATAAAGCAACTTATAGAAAAATAAACCCTCAATTATTTAAATTAATTTTAGCAAAATTATAAATAGTTCAATGCTTTAATTTAATGATAACAGAGCTGACACTAAAATTTTACAAAAATTGACAAAATATTGCAACTAACTAAACCTTAAATGTAAGCTTCTTAACAAAGTAACATCACTAAATGTATAAGATTTACATACAAGTCTATAACCAGTAATTTTAAACTCAATTAGTCTAATATATAAACACACTTAACAAGTTACCATAAACTTAATAAAATCTATAAAGAAAATTTGTTAAATCAAAAGTTAAACAAGATAAGAAATGATTAAATGTCGAATTTAATCCTTTATATAACTATTTTTTTCTAAAATACTGTTGAAAAGTAGTACTAAAAGCCTTTCTATCATTTTTCTGGAGTTATACTGTTTGCTATAAGAGCTGTCTGAATTATTACCTGCAACAAAATAAATGGACAAATCAAATCTTCAGGATGATAACCATCTTAATAATATTAAAGTCAAAGTAACTCATTCACCTGGAAAAGTTCTTCTTACTTTATTAAGTTCTCTATTTATTCTATAATATCTTCTATTACATCTCTTTAATTCGTCACCACCTCCAGTTATGTACCTTTCGATAAGAGTTCCATCATCGTTGTACCAGTCCATAAACAAGATAAGCCACTAAACTAGCCACAAATTTCTCTCACTAGTAGCTACTTCTGTTAAATCTTCAAATCAGTTGATTGGTAAAAAAACTGATTTGACTTCTCTGAATATTACTTTCTGAAGATCAACTCTTTACCTCTTATTTCTGAAATTGAGCAATTTCTTAAAAGTATACAAGTCACCATAAATGACCCTGTTCCATTCTTCCTTGGGCTTTTTAGTAATGTTTTCTAAGGCCTTTTCTCTTCAATATTTATATCAATGATATTACAGACTATACTTCAACTCTAAATGGTTTTAGCTCTCTTCAATGATGGTATCATTTTCAGTACTGATTTATCTTTCTTTGAAATCTATGAGCCTATGGCTTGAATCTAGACAATTCAATCTTGCTAGAATACTTCTACCTCTTAATAAATAAATCTTCAAATTAAAATCTAAATTTGTTGGAATTCTATTTAAATAATAATAATACATTTTCTTATACCTTATCATTAACAACTTGGATATTATCTTCTATGATCTCTCATCACATTAACCACTTATTCAAATATAGAGTTTTCATCTTAAAAAATATATTTTCAAGTTTGAATCAGTTTAAAGATTATTTACTAGAAGCCTTCCAGTGATATGTGGACTTTTCTTCCTCATATAAAGACTGTCTCTCAAAGCTTAATAAGAAAACCTTGGTAAATTTATTAACTTAATATGGTAAATTTATACCATATTTTCTGCAATCTTTTATATAGTTTGAATCATTCTTAGTTGATTCAATTAATTTTGGAATCTTCTTTCTATCACTTTTTTTAAAATTAAGCTATAAGACTTGAGTAATCTGGTTAACAAGTGATATTATATACTGCCATTATCTTATTTTGTACTCTTAACTATATTTATACCTTTTCTTGAATTATACTTTTACAATGTTTTATCTGCATCATATATTATTTCATAAATAAATAAAAACTTTAATCTGTAAACAAAAGAAACCAATACTTCAGATTAAATTTAAACTTTTTGTATATAAAGCAATAATTATAAGGATAATATAGGTGAAAGATTAAAACAAAAATTACAATAATAAACTTTATATAAGTTTAAAAAATATTAAACTATATCTTAAAATTAAAACAGAAAAAGTTATAAAAAACAATTTTTTAAGAAATAAAGTATAGTATAAAGTAAGTATAAAATAAGAAGAGGAAATTAATTTTATTTCAAAATAGTTTATAAAATGAATAATAGTTTATAAAAAATTTCAGTTGTCAAATTTAATAATATAAAAACTCAATGTCAAGCTTTAGAAAAATAGTAAAAAGTAAAATTAATTTTATATAAAAAAGGTGATATAACTTTATACAAAATTTTCTCAGAAATTGCTACAATTAAAAACATTTGAATTACAAAATTTATTGTTATGAATTATTTTTAAATCAAAACAAACTATACCATAAGCTGATTGATAACGCCAAAAGATAGTTTCAATATTTATTTAAAACTATATAAAAAAGATAATACAATAAATAAATAAATATTTGTTATGAAAACAGAATTATGACGAACTTAGTTTTGTTATTGGTTTGCCTTCCTATTTTTATTGGCCAAAACCTTTGACTGGAACGATATACAGAAATTGTTCTGTAACAATAAACAAAATGGGTTTTTCTGTAAAATCAAAATTGATTACTATTACTAAATTAAAACTTTCACAAGTGATTAAAGATTACTAGCTGAAAATATGTCTCTGGTTTGAGTTATAACTTTGCGAAATGGTAAAGTGTCAGATTAAGTTTTTAAATTAAACTTCAGCTTTCGTCCAACTTAGAGAAAATGGTATAACTGACTGATTGCCATTTTAAGTATCTAATGTATTATATCTTCAATTTTGTGTGTGAAGAGTTCATTTTCACTATAGTGATTATTTTATAAGGCTTTATTTATAATCAAACTTATAATATAATCATCACTTTCTCTTAGTTTTGTAGCTTACGTAATGTACGAAAATACTGGAATTTATAAAAGCTATTATTCAAGAAACCAATTATTAAATTATTTGTTTAATGAATAACTGTCTACTATAATATTACACAATGGTAAACACAGCAATCAGATGAAGCTCCTGTCTTATTAGGGTCAAATTATTATCAGCCAATATATAAGAATTAAAAAGTTAGTAAGAAACTTGTTTCTTTATATTTGCTTTGAAATAAGTTTGAGTCAGAGGTCTGCAACAAAAACTAAGCTGAACTATTCTAAAATATTTTCTTAAAAAGTAATTGTGAATTTGTATAATTTGGTGTTGGCAGGTCAAAACATTATTTTAATGAAATATTTAAGTTAGGTTAAGACACCAACCCATTTATCCAAAGTTTTAATCATTTTCAAAAGAACTTTCGATACAGTAAAACACACCGACCCTTTGACATCTTTTTCATCAAAGATTTAATTATCAAGATGAATTTTTTTTAGATTATGTTAAGTTATTTTTTACTTGTTTACAAATTACCAATTTCTACACTTGCTGTTACCTATGCTAGATGAAGAACTTTCTCTATTGAAATACAATGAATGAAAAGGTTAAGCATTTTATTTAGAAAACTTCTTATAGAAAAAGATTTTAAAGAATAAAATAAATAAGGAATACAAAAAACAAAAACACAAAACAGTGTTCTCCTGCTAAATAAAGGTTTTTAAGAATAAAATAAATACAAAAACACAAAACAGTGTTCTCCTGCTAAATAAAGATCATTATCATCAAATAATATAATTAAAATTCCTAAGTAAAAACCGCAAAAGCCTGAATGTTTTCTTCTCATTAAATCAAACTTTTACATACTTTTTCATTTTATATTTCACATAAACATACTTTATGGCTGAACAACTTTTTAATATTTTACTTTGAGAAGTGAGCACTGTAGATGCAAAGCTATCTCTTGCATAACATAAACCTTTGTAATCAAGTTATTAGACTCTATTTGGCAAACTGCTAAAATTACAAAATATTTTTATCAAGCACATGGAGAATTATATACATTTTGCTGCTAATATTACAAATTAAAGCTGAATTTTTGAAAAGTGTATAAAATCTTTGGTATTTGCAGGTACAACTAGATACTTTTAAGCCTAATGGTTAATTTTGTTCATATATGAAAATAATTAAAGTTTGTAGACATCTTTAAATAGTTAAATTACGTATCTTATTACATCTCTATTAAATTGAAATAATCACTAAAATAATTTTAAGATATTTATTAAATATAGTTGGAGTTATTAGCTGTTGTATTCCCATGTATACTGTTAGTATACTGTCATTTCTTAACTTTTTCAGCTATAATGTTTGTTTAATAGGTTGATATGAAATGCGATGTAATTGTTGACACAATGAAAATATACTATATTAGCTTTAATCTGCTTTTAAGCCATTTTGTATTATGTGGAAAGAAAATTAATTCAAAATTTACTTTATTAACAATTTATAGATATAGCACGTCAATAGTGAGGAAAGTTTATTGATTAGAATGAGTGCAAGCGTGACTTTGCTAATTATATATTTATTTTCACAGAAATCAAATCGTCATATCACAATGATAAAGTTTATTCATAAGTTTTACATATACAATTAGTTTTTGTGCTAAGTTGTCATTAAGTCATTTTGATAATTTCATTCAATTAATTTTATCTTAAAATTTGTGTTTACTTATTCATAAATTTTTTATTGCTTAAGAAAAATTATATCAAACTTTCTGTTGTTACTTTTATTATTATTATTTAGCTTTCTTTAGTAAATTTTATATTTATTTAATATTTAATAAATTATTGTTATTTAATTATGTAGTTCTAATAATATATGTTTGTTTTATCTTTTTGTTGAATTATCACTAGTTCACTAATAAAAATAGTTTTATAAGTAGTAATTAATGTATTTTTTTATAATTAGAAGTTTATAAAGGTTTATAAACATTTATTTTTACTTATAATGACTATTTGTTGTTTTGATTATTAACTGCTCCCATTAAAAGTGATTTTATGAATGAAATTTTTATCTTTTTGTCAATTATAACTTAGAATAAAAACTGAATATTTTTATTTTGAAAGCTAAAAGTTGTATAAATAATTGTAATGATTTAATGAAAAATAACTCTTTAGTTTTTAAATAGATTCTTAGAAATTATTTAATTTAAAAGATGAGTTCTGCTATTAATCAAGTTGATGATGACACTTTAAAAAATCTTGTTGAAAATGCTTCTGATTATGCTGGAGCAAATGGAATTGTTATGATTGCTCCTGATATTCAAAATGCAAAGGTATTTTTGGTAATTTGTAAAACAATTTATAAGTAATCTTATTTATTTATTTTATTCAATACATGGCTGCAGATGACAAGGTAGACAATTCTTATAGCATTAAAAAACAATATGAGCAAAAAAAAAAGTTCTTAAGTATCACAGTTTACTTGTAAGAAATAGGAACAGATAGAGTAAACATAATTTATGTATAAAAATACAAAATAAGTGGAGAAAATAAAGAAATTGTAGCACTACAACTAACTTTAAGGAAGTTACTTAAATCATATTTTTTTAAACACAATTTTAAAAGAGGTGATAGATTTTGATGTAGTCATGAAGTTGAGAAGAAGATTCCCTCCTAGCCCTAGCTACCCTGGAAAAGCTGTCAGGTCTTCTTAAGTTTTTTGAATGGGTTAATTTTAATAATAAACCCCTAAGATTATATGAAAGACTTTTAAAGCGTTCATTAAACTTCAGATAAAGAAACCATTAATTATTTAGATAGTGATTTCAGATCAGAAAAAAATGTCTTGAAGGATTTTTATTTAAAGTTTTTAGAGATGGTCTCTGTACAAAGTATGCTACATCTAAGAAAAGTTTTCCAATAAATAAATAAATATTTGTTATGAAAACAGAATTATGAGGAACTTAGTTTTGTTATTCGTTTGCCTTCCTATTTTTATTGGCCAAAACCTTTGACTGGAACGATATACAGAAATTGTTCTGTAACAATAAACAAAATGGGTTTTTCTGTAAAATCAAAATTGATTACTATTACTAAATTAAAACTTTCACAAGTGAAAGTTCACTTTTCTAAGAAAAGTAAAAGATCTTTGAAAGGATTTAAGGTTTATAATATCTTTTCAAGGTAAGGAAGAAAGATTGTAGCATTTGGTATAAAGTGATTCACTTTTCTTTAGAGGTACTTTACCTTCCACCAACTTTCGAAAAAGTTTGAAAATCTTTCTTGAAAAAGCTAAGAATTTCACAGTTGGATTTTGAGGATATTTCCTTTATCTATTGAGGAAATTTGATTAAGTTGTTTAGTTTAAATCTTCAAAGTTTTATCTACATCAGCCTCTAAAGCCTCGTTTTCCATCTTCTTAAAGATGTCCGGTTTTTTATTTAAGCTTTTTATCTTAGTATGAAATTGGTGCAAAACAGAATTACTTTGACTTGGTTGATTGTTTTAAAGTCCTTGCACAAATATTTGACAAGACCAAAAAATATCAATGGTTTCTTTTTAGCATTGCTTATCATACATAAATTTACCAAAGATACAAAAACATTTTTGTCGTTGAAATAAATTTCTTACTGAATCTATGTCAAAAAAGAAAATTAAAATATTTATGATTGTTATTTAAACTTTTCTAAGTTTTTTCAAATAGATATTAACTTTAAATTTTGATAAATCATAAAAAGTTGAAAATTATTTAGGGTATAAATTTTTCAAATTAGAATTTTTTTGTAAAAATTTACTACTAACTTTATGATATAATTTAGAGTTAACCAATCTAAACATTTAGTTTATTTTTTGAACTTTTATAATGAAATAGAATTAATTATTTAAATGAAGAGTTCTATTAAATAGTTTAAAACTGTTTGTTTGTTTTAACAATTACTTTAAACGTTTATTGTAATTGATTTTATAGAGATTTAAACATGTTCCATTCACCCTCTTTCCATCACCAATAATTAAAGATGAATTTGAAGACTTGATATCTATTCAACCTCATATTAACCGATTGATGCACCAATTGAGTTTAGATCATGAATTTTTAATAGAAACACTTTCAAGGTTTGATTAGTTTCAACTTTCTGTTTTAATTTAACTAATAAAATGGTAAATAAAAAAAGCAATTTTCTGTTATGATCAATTTTTCATTCACATCTTATACTGGACGTATTTATTTCAGTTGATTATTTATCATCAATTATTCATAAATAAAATTATTTTCTGCAGTGTTATTCGAGCTGACGACTTCATGAAAAATCTTTTTGACATTTATTTGCAAACATATCATCTCAACAAAGAAGTAAGTTGATATTCATATGTAGTTAAATACAACTTGATTTATTTTCAGATCTGTACACTTGGTCTATTTCGAACTGACTATATGCTTGACAATATCACAAAACTATACAAGCAGATTGAAGTTAATACAATCGCTTCAAGTTTCGGTGGCGTAGGAACTGATAAAATACGACGTTTATACCTAACTGTACTAAAAGATGAACCTATGAACAGTATAGCGAGTAGGATACCTACTAATTTAACTTTGAGGAGTTTCGGAAAAGGCTTAGCGGAAGCATGGAAGGCATATGGAGTAGCTGATGCCATTATTATTTTTTTTATTTCTGATAAAGAATATAATGTGTTTGATCAAAGAGCTGTAGAATATGAAGTATATGCTGAAAATCCTTCGATAGTCATACAACGGGAAAAATTTGCAGATGTAACAGATAAACTTCATTTAGATGAGACAAGCAGAAAACTTTATTTGTAAGAAGAAATTTGCTTCTAAAATCTTTTTTTTTTGTTTTTTAAGAATTTATTAATCATCAATTTGAATAAAAATTGAAATTATGAACTTCTTTTACAGAAACAATCAAGAAGTAGCTGTCACTTACTTCCGCTCTTGTTACATGCCCCAACATTTTCCTGAAAACAAAGCAAGTCCCTAAACATCAACATCAGGACATCGACTAATTTGTGTCTTCCAGCATTGGGAGGCAAGATTGAAGATAGAGAAAAGCACAGCGGTGAAGTCACCGAGCATCGGTCATCAATTAGTCGGAAGTAAAGCTATCCAAGAAGTCCTCACGAGACCAGGGACAGTTGAACGTTATGTGGATGCTGAGATCGCTCAGAGGATCAGGAAGACCTTTGTGGGATTGTATTCACTGAATATGGTGATTATCACGTGATCACAAGATTGAGTTTAATTGGACGATTTCAGACTGATGCAGGAAGCTTAGCTGTCCAAATGGCTCTCGAACATCCAGAAGATTATGTTTTGAAGCCTCAACGCGAAGGAGGAGGTGATATATGATGACGTCATCAGCTCGCGTCATCTGTCAGTTTCAGGAAACAATTTTTATGGAGAAGAGTTGAGAAGTCATCTGCAAGAAATCGGTGAAGATGAACGAAGATGTGCTTACGTCATAATGGAGAAGATTCGATCGAATCCGACTCCCAATTACATCATCAGTGACTCGAAAGCGCGAAGAGTTGACGTCATCAGTGAATTAGGAGTGTTTGGTGTCCTTTTGACGTGAGTTGATGACGTCATCATTGGAGTTATTTTGAAGTCTTTTTATAGAAAAGGTGATGAAGTGATGAGTAATTTCACTGCTGGACATCTTCTTCGTTCAAAACCACATAAGTTGGAAGACGGTGGTGTGGTGAACGGCGTCGCGGTTCTCGATGCCCCCTACTTCGTCGACGTTTCTTCAAATTAATCAAATCACATTTTTATGTCTATCAATTATTTTTTTACTTTTTTTTTAAATCACTTTTTATGTAAATTATCTGATGTAATCACTAATTAGTCGCTTATACGTTGAATTATTTGTAACTAACTTGCCTCTCGTGCTTGGCTCGTTTGTAATTCTAGCTTTCTTTGATATTTCGCTTATTTTGTGCAATTTCTTCTTGCTTTTAGATTGAATTAACTTTTTTCATACACTCTTACCTCTTACATATCTCTTATTTGTTTAGATTTTTAAATTTAATATTTTTAAATAAAATTTGCTGTAAAGAAATTTGAAGCTAAATAAATTTCAACAAGTTGCAGCTAGTCAGGAAATAAGTCACTCACCAAATGTAACTTCATCGTTTAAATGAAGGAAAAAGTAAAATAATTAACAAAATTTGTCTGCAATCATGTAACTTGTAACGAACAAATCTTGTGCTTAGTGGATAAAGGTGCTGAAAACTCGCCTGCTCCTTAATTTTTACTTGATGGTAATTTTTATGATTTTAGATATAATTTTGTAACCTTTAAATGCTATAAATTCTTTTAGAAGAAATGAAGAAATTCATAAAATGTTAAATGTCGTTAATGTCAGTGTTTTATAATCCAAAGAAATTCAGACGAAATATTATTAAAAGATGATAACGCAGACATAAAAAAAGAGCTGCAATTTGTGTCTTGCTATTTGAACAAGGATAATTTGAAGTCAGTTGAATTCAATATTAAAATTGTTGTTTTTCTCTGATAAGAATCGTATTTTTAAAAGACTTCTAGCAAAGGTTCTTCCTCTATGATGTAATAATTGGTAATTTTAAGTTGTTCAATTTGTAACATTTGTAAGTAATTGAAGAACATTAAGTTAGATACTTTAAATGTTAAATGTGTAAAATTTGTGTCAAAGAAAAAAGCAATGTCAGGAAAAATTAGAAGAAGTGTCCCGTTCAATAAAGAGCCCTATTACCCTCCTGGTTATAGCGGGTATACTCCTCAGCTTGTTTTTAGATTTGGGGACACTTTTGGTAAAGCCACTCATAAAATGTTGACTGATTCTGAAATTGCCAGATCTAAAAACTCAGTTTTAAATGAAATTATTCCATTAAAAGTAAAAGACTCTGAAGATGATATATCATCACCTCAGAGCTTAGAATGGCTTAAAGAAACTTGGGGAGACCGTAAATATGTTGATCCTATGATGCCTGGTTATTCAGCTTATATACCTAATGGTGAAGAGTTTTTTGGTAGAAGATATACAAAAATTTGTTCACTTTCTAACCAGAGCTTCAAGAAACGTATAAATAGCCACAAAGAAAAGAGAAACTATTCACCTTTAGCAAATGACTTAAAAGTAAGTTGATTAATTACGAATACTTTCTAATCAACTTTTAAAAATATAATTTTTTTAGCTAATTCATCAAAAATTTACATTTAAAAGTACAAGTTCATTTCTATAATATTTTGTTTTATGATAGCTACCTCTAAAACCTTTGAATAAACAACTTCAAAGTGAAAGAATTGATAAAAATCAGATCGATTTAAGTATTATTGGTGACAAGCCAGTTACTTTTCCTTGTACTTATTCTGGTTTCATCCCACGGTCTCGTTCAAGGTTTGTAAACTAATCGATAAATTAAACCATAAAAACTATTTTCTACTCAAAATTATTTCAAAGATTTAATAAAGCTTAATTTTTTTAATGTTAAGAAAGGAAATTTTTATTATTTTATTATTAATGAAGTTGGTTTCTCACAAATTATTAATATATCATGTATTATTACTTTTATATCTTTTTATTTATAATATTAATAGTTATAAGTTCATATTAGAAATAACTTTTATGTAATTGTAAAATTTTGTTATAAAATTAAGCTGCTTGAATTATGAATTTCTAAAGTATTCCGCAAAAGCATAAAAATATTTCTTATTCTCTTTTTTGCTTACTACTTCATATATAAGTATTTCAAATTAAAAAAAACTTTTTATTACCAGGTTTGCAAAGTCCTACAGAAGGTTGACTAATGAAGCAATAAAAGAATTTGTTCATGACACACGAATGAATATACATTTATCGAAGCGAGCAATTGATTTATCCATGCAAAGTCAACAACTTCACGAAACTGACTTCAATGTAAATACGCCTGTTTATCGAGAAGAGGGAGTTATTCCGAATTACAACGGCTTTCTACCGGGTCACAAATACCGTTATGGGGCGACATATGGAGCTAGCTCTCGAAAATTCTTTGCTTCATAAAACACCTTTTTTAATTTAATGACTTGAACTGAAATGTTATTTTTTTGCCAGATTGAATCGTAAATACAATCTTGTGTACTAACATAATTGTTTTATTTAAACATTTATTACAAAATGTTACAAACATGTTTCAGCTGCAAGTAACATCTTGAACAGCTCTTACAGCAAAAACATAAATAGTATGAGTAAAGAGATATTTTGAAGGTTTATCAATTTAAGATTAATATAGAAAGAATACAAACACTGTAGATGCATAGATAAAACGTAAATTATATATCAAAAATTTGAGATGACAAAATAAATTAAGAAAGTGAGGAAACTGGTAGTGTTGCATATAGCTTGCAAAGAAAACTACTAAAATCTTTTTTTTAATTTAAAAAAATGTAATAGATTTTGATGTAGTGATGGAATTGGGCAGGGAATTCCAAACTTTGGTTACCTTATTAAAAAAGCTGTTACTACACTGGGTGTTATTAAAATTGTTGAGCGGTTTAACTTTGATTGAAGAGCCTCTGAGGACGTATAGAAGATTGCATTTTGTAAAGTTATCTGTGAAGTTTAGAAGACATATCATCAGTTAATCAATTTATCTATTTATTACAATAAGCAGGAAGAAGGGTCCCTGAAAAAGAGCATCTCTTGCTAACACATGACATATATTTAAAACCAAACTGTTTGTTAGTTGAGCTTTCTAAATGCAGGCGTTAAATAGAAGGAAGTCATAGTCCTTTCCTGCTTGTGCAGGGGAGATACTATTTACTTGTAGTTGGAAAAATGCTTTCTGCAGTCTGTTCTTGTAACGTAAGTAGTACGACATGTTGTACTTTCAACTTAAACCAATATATAAATATGAAAATTATGATAACGCTTACTTTTTTATTGCGCATGCGCATTATATCTTTCGCTTAATCTCTATAAAAGTAAACGTTTGCCGAGGAAAAGCCAATGTCACTACATTCAAGACCTTTTAGACAAAACGCAAGATTTTTTTGTATGAAAAGACTCTAAATAGGATATTTAGGATTAAGATTGACTTAACTAAATATTTTTATGGAAAAATACTTCACATAGGAGGGCTGATGATGATAACTTTAAATATTCCACCATTGGACGGAGAAATAAACTTTTCTGAAATGAAACAAATAATTTTAAAGTTTCATTAAATTTTCTTCATAAAATCTTAAATTATGAATATTACTTTTTAAATCAGAATAAGACGATAAAATTATTAAAATAATTAGCTTTATGTTTCTTTATTTAATTAAAATAAAATTGAAAAATATTTTAACATAACAATTGATTATTAAACAAAAGTTCAACTGAAAACCATTTTTGAAAGCCAAGCATTTTCTATATATATTAAAAATAGATTGTAATCAGGAAAATGTTTTCTAATTTAACTTAAAATTGATGCATCGTAGTTTTGGAAAATTACAGCATTTATCTGTTCGTATTGCTCTTATGTCTGTTTAATAGATGCCAGCAAATATCTTTAAACATCTTTCTAATACAAAGAAGTGATATCTTGTAATTTGGAGAACTTTACGTCGATATTAGAAAAGATGTAACATTTCGTAGCAACGATAAAAATAATCGAAAACTGTCACTTAAGAAATAAGTTTCAGTTTTTCTGAAAAGCTACAAAACTTAAATATTCGAATAATAACTTTAATTAATAAACTTGTCAGCTGATTTGTTTTATTTTCTGGTTTTCGTTCTTCGGTATCGTAGGCTCGATAACTGCATCAGTCTTTGCTGTTAAAAAGCAATTATAGAAAAAATCTAAATAAAATGAAACTTATCAATTTAGATGCAAAATTATTTAGTAAAAAAAATTGCTATTAAACAAACAGATATATTAATTATTCAAAAAAATGCAATTTCAGATTTAATTAATTTCTATGAAAATTTCTTTTAAAATGTTGAATTTCAACTTTCTAGATATTCTTGATATTTTAAAAATAACAACTTTTGCATAAAAATACGGAAAGTAATAAATTACGACCGCTAGCTGTGGTGATGTTGTTGATGGTTTTTTAAATTATAATTTAATATTTTAATCTAAATCTTTATTTTTATGTATAAAATGAGAAAAAAACAAATTTGTTTGAAACAATTACAAAAGTTGATATTAACAAAAAATTTTTTAGTCTAAAAGTTTCGTGACTTCAGATTTCAACAAACAAACAGACAGACTACAAACAATTTCGTATGCTAATTTTAATTTCGTGAATAAATGATAGACAAGTGTAGTAGAAAATTGTTTGCAGTGTAGACTTAAAGTAAATTTGAATTCATTTTAATCTTATGTTACAGAAAATCTTTTTTTAAACCTGAAAATTGCTAGTATTTGTTCAAATCGATTTCAAAAAAGGTTAATTTCTTCTCTGCCACAACCATCGCATAGTTTGAATTTATTGAAAGTATTCAATTTGATGAAAAAATAATAAATAAAAGTATTTAAAGTATTTTAAATAAAAATAGTTTTGTAGCGATGGTTTTTTAGAATTACTAAGTATATAATTGGATATAATAGTGAAAAAGTACCTTAAAACCTGCTAAGTTATGACAGCTTTTTATAACTTTCTAGTAGTCCATTGTTAAATCTCATTAAGGTTATCTTCTTGTCTATCAATAAATACGAATTAATATTTATTAAACTGAGAAAGCACTAAGTTACCAAGGTTTTAACGTTCAATATTAATTAAATCATTTATGATGAAGTTATACGTATTTAGGGAATAAACTTTTTAGTACATTTTGTGTATTCTAAATTGTTTATTTAAATTATTTCTAACAGAGAAATTATTTGCTTTAATCAAAGTTTCTTATCATAAAATTCATATCAACTAATCAAATAACGTTGTCTGCGAAAGATATTTTTAATCAAATTATATCTAATCTGTTTCGAAACACTGTAAAATCGAAATGCCTAAGGACATGCTCTCTTGTTATGGTATACTCACGAAAAAAGGACGTATCACACTGTTCACTCACTCTTGCTGTTTTACTGGTAAATCGATATTAACTCGAAATTTTTTTAAAGGTTACTATAAAAAGGTGATTTAGTTACAATTAGTATTTCATTCATCCAAAAGCTTTTTTCTTTCCTTTTTGTTAGATAGAAGAAAGTAAGTTTTTATCATACAGGTGATTATGTTACTACATACACAAAGTAGTTTCATTAATCCCTCTGTAAATCTACATCAGCTTTTGAATGAGAGATAGTTTAGTAGTTTCTATCACGAAACAAAATTTTGGAAAATTTTTATCGTAAAAACAGCATTTTTACATTTTTAAAGTTTGGTTGACGATAAGTAAAGTTGTTTTTATCAAATTATTGATACTCAGCTAAAATTTTTATATTTTATTGTTTGATTTACTACTTCTAACTTGAAGATTAATGTCTTCCCTTGTTGAGTGATGACAGATCATTTATTGAAATTTGTATCATTAAATGTAACTTCCTCATAGAAAGCTTATATAGTGTCAAAATGCTTAATATTCAGAAAAAGATCAAAATAAACTTCTCGTAGTAGAATAATTTAGATATAATATCATGCAATATATCTGGTATAAGTCATCTTAAGAAGATTGATAATTTTTGGGAAACAATTAATGAAGTAAAACTATTACTAATATCTTTTTAAAACTTATTTAATTAAAAGTTTATTTCATATAAAAATAAGGCAATAATTAAATGATTAAAGTAATCTTATCAAATAAATTAACTTAGAATTTTATATAATTGTCTGATAAATAAATTTGAATTAATTCTTATTTACAGAAGTTTCAAAAATAAATTTTTAATTTAATATTGACATGAAAACTTTTATTGCATATCATGCAGCTCACTAATTTAGAAATATTTCGGGTTGCAGGTTCTAACATTTATGATTTATCACAGAAGCTTTGTAATGTGTAAGGCAAGATTTTAGAAAAATGAAAGATAAAGTGTTAATAAGAAAAAATAAAATTCAAACTGTTTGTATTTTTTTGCTGGTTTTTATCAGCGTTCAATTATTACTTAGTTTGGATTGCAAAATGAAAAATACTTCAACAAGAGGTTCCTTAGTAGTAACAAAACAATGTATTCCTTGGAAGAATACTTCGGAAATTCTAAGCGAAAACAAAAGAAAAAAAATTGAACCTTATTTTAGATTACGAAATAATCGTTTTATTTTACCCTGGTTATATAATGGACCAACAAATCAATTATTTGGACTTCGACAAGCTGCCTATATTGCAATCACTTTAAACAGAACCTTAGTTCTACCAATTTTTTTTAAACATTTTACTGATGTTAATGAAACAAAGTCAGTGAAAGTTCAAGTAGACCCGGCTGTAAGGTTAGTTTATTGTTGTTCACCTAAAAAAGCTCAATATTTGTATACTTGTTAAAATGTATATTTGTTAAAACGTATACTTGTTGTAATGTATACTTGTTAAAACGTATACTTGTTGTAATGTATATTTGTTGAAATGTATATTTGTTGAAATGTATACTTGTTGAAATGTATACTTGTTGAAATGTATACTTGTTGAAATATATACTTGTCGAAATGTATACTTGTTGAAATGTATATTTGTTGAAATGTATACTTGTTGAAATGTATACTTGTTGAAATGTATACTTGTCGAAATGTATACTTGTTGAAATGTATACTTGTCGAAATGTATACTTGTTGAAATGTATATTTGTTGAAATGTATACTTGTCGAAATGTATATTTGTTGAAATGTATACTTGTTGAAATGTATACTTGTCGAAATGTATATTTGTTAAAACGTATATTTGTTGAAATGTATACTTGTTAAAACGTATATTTGTTGAAATGTATACTTGTTAAAACGTATACTTGTTGTAATGTATATTTGTTAAAATGTATATTTGTCGAAATGTATACTTGTTGAAATGTATACTTGTTGAAATGTATATTTGTTGAAACGTATATTTGTTGAAATGTATATTTGTTGAAATGTATACTTGTTGAAATGGATATTTGTTGAAATGTATATTTGTTGAAATGTATATTTGTTAAAACGTATATTTGTTGAAATGTATACTTGTTGAAATGTATATTTGTTAAAACGTATATTTGTTGAAATGTATACTTGTTGAAATGTATACTTGTTGAAATGTATACTTGTCGAAATGTATACTTGTTGAAATGTATATTTGTTGAAATGTATATTTGTTGAAATGTATACTTGTTGAAATGTATACTTGTTGAAATGTATACTTGTCGAAATGTATACTTGTTGAAATGTATACTTGTCGAAATGTATACTTGTTGAAATGGATATTTGTTGAAATGTATACTTGTCGAAATGTATACTTGTCGAAATGTATACTTGTCGAAATGTATATTTGTCGAAATGTATATTTGTTGAAACGTATATTTGTTGAAATGTATATTTGTTGAAATGTATACTTGTCGAAATGTATACTTGTCGAAATGTATATTTGTTGAAATGTATATTTGTTAAAACGTATACTTGTCGAAATGTATATTTGTTGAAATGTATACTTGTTAAAACGTATACTTGTTGTAATGTATACTTGTTAAAACGTATACTTGTTGTAATGTATACTTGTTGAAATATATATTTGTTGAAATGTATATTTGTCGAAATGTATACTTGTTGAAATGTATATTTGTTGAAATGAATTTTTGTTGAAATGATAATAACTCTTTACTAAGACTTTAAATTTGTTAAAACTTGAAGCAAAATTACAAACAAAAATTGCGGTAGACGCGATAATAAAAACTAAACTAAAGATTAAAATAAAATCATAGGAATATGAAACTTGATTTTTTAATGCCCATTTGCGTTATGTTTCTCGCATAAGCTCGTTAAAATTGATCATTCCCCCTAGAGACACAACAATCAAATCATCTTTACTTATTGCACTTAATTTCAGTTCTTTTCTAAACTTTCAATTATTGATTAAATTTAAGTCAAGCTTATTCAGCTTAAGTCGATTAGATGACTTGACAAGTTTGAATTTTCTCCCTTTTTGTTCAGTCTGGAACGATTTTTTAGCTTTAAAATCAAATTTTTTATCATAGATTTGACGTATCGTCATTCACAAAACTCCTATCAGTCATCAGTTTAAGTGATTATCTTCAAATTATTGATCAGTCTTCACCTGATGCGATGTTTGTTGGGACTCATTTAAAACAATACTTCGTTGAAGAACTGAAACAAGCAGAAAAGATCACTCATCTTGACTTGTTCAATAAAAATGTGAGCAAAAATCAAGTTTCCACTTTGTTGGAAAAGAAGCAACAAATATTTTATTAACAGATAGAAGTCTTTCCTAAATCTCCACAGAAGAATTATCATGTTTCAAGCAAACAATCAGATTTAAAGAAGATTTTTAAAACAACCAAAAGACACGTCTTTTATGCTTTTCCGTTTCGAGAGCTTGACAACTTCACGCCTCCAAAAAATCGAATTGCGGTAAAAATTTTCTTAAACCAGTTACCAGGCTTGAAAGTGTAAAAACCCAAATAGTATTTTTACTAGCAGTCTCTAAGGACTACTTGTTTCAATATTATTTGAATAATCAACCTTTTATAATATTCATTTCACTTGTATCTTTCACTTTTGTTATATTTTCTATTTTTCCAAAACAATTTTAATCTACATTGAGCTTTTTATATAAAGCATTCGATTGTTTTATTTTGACAACTTTTAAATTCTTTAGATAAACTAAAGAATATAAGAAGGTTGGATAAGCCTCAAATACTTTATGTAAAATATTTATTTCATTAATTTAATATAAAAATTTAATATTACAATCAACATCCGATCATCAACATCCGATCATCAACATCTGATCATCAACATCTG
The DNA here is from genome assembly GCA_034620365.1 of Pegea sp. RAD2-039. NCBI lineage: Eukaryota > Metazoa > Chordata > Thaliacea > Salpida > Salpidae > Pegea > Pegea sp. RAD2-039. The sequence continues at coordinate 452,665 of JAQGEQ010000272.1, read as the reverse complement.
ATCATCAACTTCCGATATCAATTCTTTTTTTCTCTTTTTCTTTTGATGCTCTTCAAATTCAAAATCTTTAACTTTTTTTCAAACATCTATTTAGTATCCTGGATTCGAAGAAATTCAATCCAGAGGTTCTAGGACCCTCAGTGACATCAATCTGAAAATGTTGATTGATGAAATGACGGGAGTTCCCAAATATTTTTCTGTAATATTTTCTTTATTTTAACTGAATTTCGATTTTTGTTTTAAAGTTTATGTAGCAATAAATAATTGTTAAAATATTTTCGAATTTAAGAATTTAATAAACCCTTAAGCTATATTGATGTAAAAATACTTATCAAAAATTGTTTTAGGTGCTTATAAATAAGCTCTAGTTAAAATAAATAAACAAATTGTTAATTTGATTATTAGAATTGAACCGTTTGTTTGTTATCAGAACATTGCACAAGAATTTGTCAAAAATCAGTTTAATGGAAAAGCTTTTGTTGCTGTTCATTGGAGATACGATTTAAATGACTTTGTTAACTTTATGTGCGAAGGAGGAAACCCTCAACATAGTAAGTATCTGTTTTTTGTTTGAAAATAATTCGAAATATCATTTGACAGATTATTCTAATTCTAATTATTTAATAAAGTTTATCTGTAACACTCAATAATGTGATTAAACTTAAACAATTTTTGCAAATACTATGACATAAATGCTTCTACATGAAAAGGGAAAAAACCTAATCAAAACTTAGAAGAAATGTGTGAAGTTATCAGAAGTATAAGACCGGAAGTCATCTCTAAAAGTCTTGTACAATTAAAGAGCAAATATAATCTGTTTCCTGAAGATGAGATGAATGTTTATCTCGCGGCTCCTAAATCTACTCATTCTTGGCTATTCAAAGATCTATTACCTACTATAGATGGGTAGATCAGTTTATTCATTAAAATTTAGTTTTTATAATAATAAGTTATCTTAAAAGATGAAAATTTCAAAAGTAGTACTTTTAGGAAAATGTTTGATAATTTAATCTTTTTAAACTCGTAAAAGTTGTATTTACTGACAAGAATTTTGTCAGACTTTAATTAATTTTGTGTTTAATGACCACATATCTATTTTCAATTAATCAACTCTGTTTGTGCAGAATAAAGATTAATTATTTTACATCAACTCAACTGGAGCAGTTTTTAGATAACCAACAAGTAGTTGGAAACTGTGACGATTATATCCAGGCTTACTCTGATATAATTGCTCAATTGGAAATGGAGATATGTTCCATTAGTGACGTAAGACTTTTAGAAATATTTTAAAAATGCATTTTCGAAGATTGTGAAGTAGAGAGTACTATTTATGAACACAAAATAGTTTTTAAGAATTACTTTTCAAATCTCGTGAGTAAACCTGTTAAATGAGTTTTTCTATAGAAATTTCATCTAACAATGATGTTAACTTTCTTGGCAAATATACTTTAACATCTTCATTACATCGTTCATATTCTTTGAAATTCTCAGGTTTTTATTCGTTCAATTTATTCAAGCTGGTCAACTAATGTACGAATTGCAAGATATTTCAAAAAGACCTCAATTAATGGGACCTCTGATATGACAATCACAAGACTAGTTAATAACTATACTAAAAAAGCATCTACAATTAATTCTTGACAACAGAATATTTCGCTGTTAGAGAATTTATATTTATCATGAAAGATTTTTTGAAAATATTTTATAATATTTTAGAAATCAAGGTTTGTTAATTGTGTTCAAACAATTTAAAAAAATCTAGATAACTTTTTGTGTGAAAATATTACAATATTTATTAGCACTTTATTAGTTAGCTGTTTTATTATATTTGATTTCAAGAATAAACATTTAAAATGTTTTTTTTTGGAAAAAATTGTATTAAGTATTCGAAAGTTATCTAAGCAAAATATATTGACGAATTATTAACAGAAAAAATTTAGTTGATTATAATTATATTAAAATTCATACTGACTTAATTATACTTATTTATATTGAAATAAATAAGATGAAGTAAAAATGAAATAGCAATAAGTTACAAATAAAATTAAAATTTTATAAATTAGATCAAAATGATTGAATCGAAAATATGTTTTTCATTTTGTTCAATTATTGTATTGATATCTTTTATCTAGTTTATCTTATTTTCAAACAAAATAGAATTAACTTATTAGAGTTAATTACCAAATGATGAAAAATTATTTTGTAATTGTATATTCTATGAATATTAAAAAAGATTTAATGACTAATAGCTTTTAACTCCGAACATTTATTATATAAAATTGTTGAAATTTATCTTATTCAAAAGCAATTTAAATAAAAAGTTTGTTAAAAATGACTTTTAACCTTTTATTAAAAAATTCACTGAAATTTCTTCTGTGTTTTTGTAAAAAAGGAACCAAGCGAATTAAGAAAATAGTTTTGTAAAAGTTGATTTTCAAATCAAGTTGGTTGTAAATCTGACTTTTTTATATGCAAAATTTATCAATATTTTTGCAAATATACAAAAAATAGAAAGCAAAGAAACTTGATTAAAAAATGTTGAAAATTTTTCTATAATAATAACTAGTTAAAGTAATTAGCTAAGTAATTTATCTTCATTAGAAGTTTTTTTTAATGGTTTTTAATTATATTATTACTAAATACAAACGAGTATAAAGCAAAAGTATCTAAACAACAACCCCAAAAAATATTATTTTGATAACAAAAGAAATCAGTTTATACTGATATTAATAAGAATATCTAACTAGTCGATAATCAACCATAATGTATATTTGTTCAATAAATTGTTGAAAAAAGTTTTAAAATAATTAATAAAAAATTTGAGACGATAAAAATTAAAAAATAAGTAAAAACTCTTTTGTCTACTTGTGGCTTTCTTCTTTTAACAACTAAATGTAAATTTTTCTGAAGTTAAAATATTCAATTAAAATCAATTTGTTTTAAAAGATCAGCAAAACTTTCTTTGGTTCGATAACTACATCAGATGATTGCAAAATTCAGAATTTCTTTCTTCAGATTAATATTAAATGTGTCTTGATGTTGTAAAAATAAATAATAAAATAAATAATAAATTTATCTTTAGTTAATAACTTTATTAACTCTATTTTTTTATATAAAAAGTTAAGGAAGTATATCTTGTCAAACTGTTTACTGGGTTTTGTTTTATTAGCCAATTTGGCTTTCATGAATTCTGTCTCAGTTTTGTTAAGTTATTACAAAGAAGTACATTGATTGTAACTATTAGATTTTGTTTTCTTTTCTCATTTGTTTTCTAGGAACTGAAATTTGTAATTGAGAAAACTGTTTTTTGTTGAAATTGAGATATTTTTTAATTGTTTGAAATAAAACCATTGTGTCTTTCTAAATTTGCAAAGCATAAAATTATCAGAAAATTTACGCAATTTTTAGTCAGAAAAATTAAGTATTGTTTCTTATAACGAGCAAAAGTTTGACATTTTTCATGTTAAATTGACATCTTTTATAAAAAAGTGATGGTAGATTATGGGCTGAACATGTTCAAAGCCACAACGATCTGACGGTTATAATCCCTTTTTGAAAGACATGCACGATCATAATTCATCAGCATCTTCAAGTTTGGAAACAAATTCTATCACTAGAGGACTTTTAAAACAAAATTCATATTTTTGATAGTTATGCAAATTATTGTTATAGAGTTTGTCATATTTTTGATGAACTGCGACACATAATTTAGAATTTTAAGAAATAAACTCTATCAAATTGATTTACAACAAATTTAAATAACAAGTTTCTATTTAAGTCTAATACAACAAAAAATAAAAATAATTTTTTTGAATTTTAAGTTGTTAAACTACATTATTATGTTTGATTGATAAACTTTAATAAATTGTTATGATGCTTTATAAAAATAAAATAGATTTTTTTTTAATAAAAGAGAGATTTGTAATAAAACTATAATCTAAAATGAAATGTTGAAAAATCGTTATTAACAGTTATAGTTAAATGATTTGTTTATATGTTAGAAATACGTGGTTGTTAGAAAACAACGTTTGTGAAACCTGTAAAATGAAATTCTACTAATAGTTTGAGGTAATTACGATTTATTTGATTGATAAATAACTTCAACAATAAAATTTTATATTTAAAAGCAAACAATTTGAATTTTCATTTCATTGAAAAGGTTTTCACCCAACTTGTTTGACTTCATAAAATAATTTTAATGTTTTTAGCAACAATCATCAGATGAAGATCGTATCTTTGATAAGATATTATTTTTCGTTTGAGTTTCATCTGACTTTGTGGTAAACTTTATTTATTTGGTTAATTACTTGGTAAAAAAATCATTATTTTTTGAAAATGTTCAGATTTTAGTTTAAAACGAGTTCGAAAACAAGATTTCTTTGACAGTTTGAAAATAATAACAGAACTTTGAATTAAATTTAACATAGAAAAAATATTTCAGCTTGTTTTCGTGAAAAAAAATTTATAAAATCTTAGTTGAGACATTTTTTTTGGTTTTTAAATCTATTATAAGAAATGAAAATTATTCAGCATAAACTAAATAAATATAGTTGTCATGTTTTTGGCTTTATTAAATAATGTTGAAACAATATTCTATGCAAAAAACGATGTCAAGTAATAAAATTATAGAATACAATAATAATAAATATATAAGAAAAAGCGAACAAACTAGATATAGTTACAAAAGATGAAACTAACAAAATGTGTTTACTGGTATCAACGCAAGATGTGAATATCAAAGAATATCGAAAATAAGTTCAAGTACAAGGATCTGGAAATCTGAGATAAAAACCTTCTAGTTGTGATTGGTTCATTAGGAATTGTATGAAAGAAACTCAAAAGGTTCACTGCAGAGATAACAGGAACAATTTAAGGAAGTGAAATCATTTTGTTTCTGATGTTATCAACAAACTTTGTTCCGCATTTTTTGCTGCCATTAAATATTTCCCATTTTTTTACTTTTCTGTGCAAAGGTGACTGCTAACACCGTGGACTCAAATCAATCTTGTTAAATAATTAGTTTTAACCAACTTACTTCTATGAAAAGTAAGTTCTGATAAAAATGTGGTTTTCACATTATTCTTTTCTTTTTTGAAACAAACCATCTGAATTTATTACTGCTAAACAAGCTTCTGTTTGCCGAGCAAGTTAAACAAGTAAGTTTTTATTTGAAAAAGAAAATACAAAGATTTTTAAACGATTTTTGAGAAGAATAATAAAAAAGAATAAATGAACATTGATCCAATTAATAAGACAACAATTTTGATAAATTCCAAAAAAAAACGTTTTTTTCAGATTTTTATCAAATTTTTTTTTCATTTCTTTTTGATGCTTTTGACAGATGGAGCGAGAAGTTTATTTCGTTGTTCTTCAAACAATTCTTCTAGATGATCAGCTCTTTTACAGGCTGCTTCACATTTCAAGCGAAACTGTAAAATAGTCTCTTCTTTTTTTTCCATCATTTGACGAATTCTATGAAATATGAAAATTTCTTGAAGATTGCAGCAAATGTTGCAGCAAATATTGCAGCTTGCATTTACCTTTCATCGACTGCAGATAGTTCCTGAGAATTCACCGACTTCAGTTCTGCTACTTCATTTCTAAAAAAAAATCTTTATTTTTAACATTAGAAGAAGATCAGATAAACATTCTATAAAAACAGATAAAGATCAGGCTTAAATCGAATAGAGATTAGGCAAATCTAAGATAAAGATTAGATAAACATTCTATCATACAAGTATAAGACAAAGAGAAAATAAAGATTAGACAAGGATTAGATGAGCTACCTCCATTGTAATTTGGCTTTGCTTAGAGCTTCTTGACATTGCTTCAACTCATCTTCCAGTTGATCAATCTCATCTGCAAACTCTTTCCTGACAACCTCTGAGATATTTGATCTTTCTAAATTCAACTTCTCATTTTTCTGTCAAATCAAAAAGTTGAGAAAAAAGTTAAAATTTAGGAAGTTACAAACTTGCTCGAGTTGATCAATGTGAATCTGAGCTGATTTCAAAGAGCTTTTTAACCTCAAATTCTCATCAGTAAGATCATTAACTGCAGATTTGAGAGAGACATATTTTTCCTGAAAGCATTTCATCAATTTGAATAAATTTTCAATCTGAGGATCACCTGAAGTTCCTCTTCAGATTTTTCACAATCTTTTATCTCAGATTCATATTTCTTTTTCACTCTCTTGATTCTGTTAAAGTTAACATCAAATTTAGAAACAAGATAAAAATAATGATATTTTAAGTTTGATTTTAAATGGATAAATTAACACGTGTTTGAGCGCCACCTTGCGGATACTGATTTAAGAAATTTTTCATCCGCTAGATGGCGCTACAGTGATTTTTTTAATTCTTCAACCTGTTCTCAGCGCTTTGCTCCAACTCTTCTCGTTGAGATTGCATTTCTTCTTCCAACTTCCTCACAACCAGATTAATCTCTTTATCGCGATCTAAGCGAAGAACTTCTCGAAACTCTTTTTCTTTTTGGTACAAGATTGCTTCCTAAAGATCAGACTCATCAACAATCTCATTTAGAGATCAGACACCAACCTGATTTCGAGAATAAGTTTCCTGCCAAGCGGTCTTCTCGGCTTCCAGTCTCCTCCTCATCCTTTTCATCTCATCTTCATGATCAGAAGTAATCTCAAAAAGCTTTTTATCAAAGTTGACTTTGACTTGAGCGGCTGAAGTCTCTGTGCTACCCCGAAGTTGAGTTTTCAGCAGTTCAACTTCATTCTCCTTCCTACAAAGAGTACAGATGAAGATCAAGTGAAGATCAGATGAAGATCAAGTGAAGATCAGATGAAGATCAAGTGAAGAACAGATGAAGATCAAGTGAAGATCAGATGAAGATCAAGTGAAGATCAGATGAAGATCAAGTGAAGATCAGATGAAGATCAAGTGAAGATCAGATGAAGATCAAGTGAAGATCAGATGAAGATCAAGTGAATATCAGATGAAGATCAAGTGAAGAACAGATGAAGATCAAGTGAAGATCAGATGAAGATCAAGTGAAGATCAGATGAAGATCAAGTGAATATCAGATGAAGATCAAGTGAAGATCAGATGAAGATCAAGTGAAGAACAGATGAAGATCAAGTGAAGATCAGATGAAGATCAAGTGAAGATCAGATGAAGATCAAGTGAAGATCAGATGAAGATCAAGTGAAGATCAGATGAAGATCAGATGAAGATCAAGTGAAGATCAGATGAAGATCAGATGAAGATCAAGTGAAGATCAGATGAAGATCAAGTGAAGATCAGATGAAGATCAGATGAAGATCAAGTGAAGATCAGATGAAGATCAAGTGAAGATCAGATGAAGATCAAGTGAAGATCAGATGAAGATCAAGTGAAGATCAGATGAAGATCAAGTGAAGATCAGATGAAGATCAGATGAAGATCAGATGAAGATCAAGTGAAGATCAGATGAAGATCAAGTGAAGATCAGATGAAGATCAAGTGAAGATCAGATGAAGATCAGATGAAGATCAAGTGAAGATCAGATGAAGATCAAGTGAAGATCAGATGAAGATCAAGTGAAGATCAGATGAAGATCAAGTGAAGAACAGATGAAGATCAAGCGAAGATCAGATGAAGATCAAGTGAAGATCAGATGAAGATCAGATGAAGATCAAGTGAAGATCAGATGAAGATCAAGTGAAGATCAGATGAAGATCAAGTGAAGATCAGATGAAGATCAAGTGAAGATCAGATGAAGATCAAGTGAAGATCAAGTGAAGATCAAGTGAAGATCAGATGAAGATCACTTACTTAACCGCCCACTGTTTCAACTGATTCTTCTCAAATTCAAGTTCTTCAAAAATCTTCTTCTTCTCTTTCTGGAAATCCATTTCAACCATCTCAAGTTGATGCTTGAATCTGTCAAAGATCAAATCAGTAACTTCACTCTTTTCTTCATCTTCAATTCACTTCTCTTTCGCGATTTCGACTTCTCGTCGTCCGTAAGTCTCTTTCTCGTTTTCTACTTGGGTTTGATGAGTTTCTTTCCATTGTTTGAAACGAAAATCTAGCGAAGCTCCAAGCTGAAGATGAAATTTAGCTTTGAAATGTGAACATCAGATTTTCTACCTTCGATATTTCTGCTTCATGTTGAGATTTGATATTTGAAACTTCATTTTTATGTCTTTTCATTAAAGCTTCAATCTCAGGTTCAAGACCTTTCACTGTCATCTCCTGCATAAGAACAACGAAGTTACAAACTGAAAAGTAATCAACTTCATTTACTTTTATTCGATTAGTTTTTTCTTTGACCCATTGCTCCCGATAAAGCTTTTCAGATGCTAAAATATTCTCCTTGATCTACAAACAACATCATCAACAACTACCCAACAAACAATATCATCAACAACTACACAACAAACAACATCATCAACAACTACACAACGAACAACATCATCAACAACTACACAACAAACAATATCATCAACAACTACACAACAAACAATATCATCAACAACTACACAACAAACAGCATCATCAACAACTACACAACAAACAAGCACAAACCTTTTTCACTTCAACTGAGTTGGAATCATTTAAGGTCCGAATTTTACGCTGATATTTATCATCTAACAATTTCAATTCTTTAACTAAATCTTCACATTTGGAATTGAGGACTTTTTTATCATCAATTAACTGGAAATTATTTTTTAAATTGATTTAAATCAAACTTTTATGGAAAATTGCAACCTGATCTATGAATGTCAAATGCCTCTGAATAGTTGCTTCATATTGTTGCTTTTGCATTTTTAGTTGTCGCTCCAAGTTATTAACCTGAATTTGAGATTTCTGTTCCAAAGTCATCTTCTGATCACTCTAAAGTTGATAAAAGGTCAGTTAGATTTCTGGAGTTTAGTTGAAGAAGTGACTCATCAGCCGAATACAAGTTTTATGATGAATGTATAAAATTGATATTGATAAGATAGATGATTTGAAGGCAAAAAGTTGTGATAAAAATGAGAATAAAAGTTAGATTCCCAGAATCTCTTAGATTAAATATCAGTAAGCTAAGAAAATTGATTTATAACTGCATCTATAAACGTACAAATGTCTGAAAGAAAAGGTTTGTGAAAGTCCCTTGTAGGTCATCCGTCAGAGAATGTTGTCAAAAAGGGAGAAGACAAGAGGTGATGTGGAACAACATTCTAGGAAACGATCACTAATCACTGTCCCTTGCTTAGGTACCGGGACAATAACAGAAAGGTCATTATTTGTAAATACATCAGAAAACCACGCGGGCAAACACGGGTCAAAGGTCAGTGAGAAAATCCTAATAAGACTGGAATTCCTTCCAGGATATTTTGAGATCTTTTTTCTACTTCAATTTGAATTCAATAATTTCATCAAAGTAAATTTTTTCAATAAATATCACAAGATATGCTGACGTACCAACGCTTTTTCGAGCAAGTCAACGTTTCGAGTTTTTTCTTCAAAACTCATTTTCATTTTCAACATCTCTTGTGTCATCTAAAAGCAAAATCTTTTTTAGTTAAAGAAACAAAATAAGTTAGCAACAGGGAATGTGTTTCAAATTTTATTAATTTCCTCTTTAATCAATTTGATTTTTATAATTTGATAATTATGATAACAACTGTATTAAATCTTTCGGTAATTAAATTTATATTTTATTATCTGTCTGTTAACTATTAATAATCAACATTATTATAAATTAGTTATTAAATTTCATAATAATTCCTTTTTAAAAGTTTACTTCTATTTGGTTAAAATGTTTTTTGATTAATTTGTGCCCAGATAACATCATTTAAATATCAAAACAATCTTTACTTCAGAAGACTTTTCTTCAATTTCATTAATCTGTTTCTTCCAACAAGATTGATCAATATGATGAAGTTGTTCATTTGAAGCTTTCTTTTCAACTTGATCTAAGAACTTCATGATGCTTGTCAGTTTATCATTCGAAGGTTGATTTGAAGATGCTGAAATTATAATTTAAACAAAAGAATTAACAACTGATAACTCACTTGCTAAGTTTTCTGTTGGTATGTTGTTTGTTAAATAATATTCCGAGTTCTGTATTTGAAATAAATTGAAAAATTGAATAAATCTTTTCTAAAATCATTAAAAAATACTTTCTACCTTGGTTGTTTTATTTTCTTCAAACATTTTTGACTCCATAAAGTTACTTCCACTACTTTTGAAACAAAAAGATTAAAGAATGAATTATGTGGAAAAATTCAACAAACCTAATTGAACCTTCATTAGTGGAATTAGACTAAAAAGAAAGTTAAATTCTCAGTTAGTAAATTAGGAAACTAAAAAGTAAATAAATGACTACACCTTAAAAAACTCTTCAACTTCATCATTCTCTTTTTTTTTATAATTTTTAGAATCATCAGTTGAAGGAGAAAACTTTCTGCTCTGAGCTTCAATATCAACAATTTTTCCCAATTGATTAAGTTCCTATTTCAAAAACTTCTTTACTAATTTACCAAAGATAAAAAGACATCTTACTCGAAGAGCATTTTTACGAGCCTGCCTTGATTTATATTCGCGTCTTTTGTTTACCAGATCCTCATCACTTTTATCTTCCATCCTGATGCAAATATCTTAAATTTGAGAATCTTTTAAAATATTTGAAAATTGTTAAAATGTTTTAATTAATATATTCAAAAAAGATCTTTTGTTAGAGCTTAAAATTTCTGGGAAAATTTATTTATTTATTTTCTCACATGTTAAACAAAATTCAAACTTTTACTCATCTAGATACAATTTCTTTTATTTCAGTTATAATCTTTACAAAAATAATTTATATTAAAAATAATTTGACTAAGTCACAAATTTAAATTTTATTTTTAAATCAAGTAAAACAATTCTCCACTTTAAGGTTTTCAAACTTTTGTTAATGAATTAATTAGTTTTTTATTAAAATATAGAATGCTACACTTATATCATAAATGTTATAGCTTCTTAAAACAAAATTTTACTTTAGTTTTATGTTTAAAATACTAACACAAAAAAAAATAATAATATTTTCTTATAAAAACAGTTAAAAGCAAAACATCACGATTTTCATATTTAACGTTAGAAAAAGCTTGTGTAGAAACACAGCTGCCAAACATATAATTTTTAATTTTATATATTTTAAAATATTTTAATTTTAAAGGATTATGTATTAATTTTTTTGTTTCCTGAATCAATAAATTAATATTTAATGTAAAAATTAATATCTCAAAAAATTCACGAAATACAGACTTTGTTGATTCGATCACGTCTCCAGACTAGAGAATAACTGCTAACCCAAAGTTGACTACGAAAACAGAGGTGCTTCTAAAAAGTTAAAACCGAGTACTTAATAAAGAAGAAAGTGCAAGAAAATAAAGTTTTTATGATTACCCAATCTTAATCCCTTTAAAAATTCAATCTGGTGTACTTTTAACAAGTTAAACAATTGAAGTTGACTGTCAAAAGAAAAGTAATTTGTTACTATATCCTCTCACCGTCTTTTAATCGCTTTTTATTGGTCTATCTTTTGTATGTATTCTCTTTCACTGTTTGGCCATTTGTACTGTGTCTTCGGACCTCGAAGCCCTACCACTGAATAACAATGGATTTAAACCATTTTGCAAATGTTTTAATTAATTGTTTTCTTTAAAGTTAGATGTTTTAACTATTTTCCTAGCTGTTTTAGTCTGCTTATATTTAAGTATTTACATGATTTGTAAAATTCAATCTGGTAATTATACAAGAGTCATAGTTATTCTATAATTTTTGAAAAAAAAACTTTATACAATTTATGTAACATAAGTATGTCAAAGCTATTATGCAGTTACAATATCGACTTTACTTACAATATCTGTGCATAATGTCGTAGTCGCTAACATTTTATCAATCTGTTTTTATTTATACCTACGACAGCTTCTATATAAAAGCATAAAATATTATCTGTACAATCAATGTGACTCACTAGCGTGATTATTTAGAATTTATTTTATTGCTTTTCTATTAAAAAAAAACTACTATAATGTGTAAACTTTTTTTATTGCAGAAATTAAATTAATCAAAATAGTTACAGTAAGCCTTCAGTGTCTACTTATCATAATATTAGTCTTTATATTTTATAAATTTTGCGATAACTTATGGTTAATATATAATTTTTTATTAAAATGCTAAAAAATATCATTTCCTGTAGCTACTGTGTTTGTTTGTAAGTTAATTAAGTTATTTATAAATTAGATATTCTATAAGACCGTTTTAGATTTTTTACTTCGTTTTTTCTAAATCGTTTCACTATTGTTTACATATTTTCAAGTTTCACGATTTCTCTTCTTCTAGTTTTGGATTTATTTACTTTTTCGTTTACTAACTTATTTTATTTTTGCAAATTTTTTTCAGTTACTATTTGCTATTGTATATGATATTTAGTAATAATTTTGATGCTTTTATAAAAACTACAGTTATTAAACCATTCCTAAATTATTTGACATTTCATTTAAAAATTACTTTAAAATGTTCTATATTTTTTTCAAGTAGAAAATGATTATTAAGTTTCTCAGAATTTTTTGTCATTTAAAATTTATTTTTAATTGTAGTTTTAGGTCATTAATATGATAGTTTTCTTTGTAATTAGATATTTTCTTCTTTCTGGTTCAAAACACGTCTAAACCACATAATTTGAATTTAAAAAACACAGGAATATTTAATTAAACATTGGGAAAAAATATTTTACTTTCTATATTTTAGTAAGATAATCTACTAATCTACTCTATGAAACAAACTGATAAAATATGATTTTTTGAAATAATAAGTTTTTTGCTGTTACATTTATATGAAATTTAAAATAATTAAAAAAAGTTCTATAATTATCTGCTTGTTTTGTACTTATTATCTATTAATATTTAAATTTATTATTTATTTAATTGTATTAATTGTAAATGATAAGTCAGAGTAGAAAGCAAATACTTTTATAATATAAAAACTGTAATTACTGATATTGTTATACTTTAACATTAACTTAATTTCAACAACAGTTTATACTGAATTTTATGGCTGTAATTTAGTTAAATTATTATTTAATAATTATTATTATGATAACGATTTAATTATTGTAATTTAATATAATCACATTAATAGATATCTATTTTTTTAGATATATATAAAAGCTGAAACTTTAAATCAATTTTTAATTTTTATTATATAATCATTAGTTAAGAAAATGTTAGTAAGTGTTTCTACTCCAACAAACTTGAAATAACTTTGAAAATTTAATCAATTATCTATACTCCTTTTTTGTATGGTTTATCATTTAATTTAAAAAATTCATTATTTTACAGATTGACTTTGAATTTTTTAAATATTACAAATTAAAATGAGATCTGGTCTACTAGTTAATGCCAAGCTAACAGCTACAAGCTTTATATGGCAAACAACATTCATTACTAAGATTTCTTGTTCTTTGTTAATATTTTTCTATCTTCTCTCATTTGCTGTTGATGTCAAGGAAATCTTAGCAATTACACCAGGCCACTTGATCCTTCCCAACTTTTGGATCTGGACTCTCTTTACTCATCAACTTATTGAAACTAATCTCTTTTCATTAGCTTCAAACCTTATAACAATACTTTTTAGTGTTAAATTTTTGGAATCTATTTGGGGTATTAAAGGTTTTCTAATCTTCTTTAGTATTATAACAGCATCAACAGGCTTAGCAACCTTTTTTGTTTATCTATTTATATACATGTCAACTTTTGATATATCTTATTTATTTGATGTTCATGTTTATGGTTTACATTCTTATGTTGGTGGCGTTTTAGTTTGCTTTAAGCAAAGTAGGGGAGATCAAATGGTTATTGGATCAATTGGTCTGAATGTTAAAAACTTACCCTTTCTTTACTCTTTTATCTTGATTTTGTCTAAGATATTTGGCCTTATACCAGCCCCACCGCTTATTATGACACTTTTTGGGATATTTATATCTTGGATCTATCTTAGATTTTATCAAAGTCACATCAAAGGAAGAGGTGATCAAGCTTCTCATTTTGCTTTTAAGACTTTTTTCCCAAAAGCCCTACAAGGGCCTGTGGGTGCTCTTAGTAATTTTGTCTTCAAATTATTGCTGACTCTGAGGATTTGTAGAAAGACCTCTTATAGATATGATGTTGGTGCCCCTAGCAAGCTCACAATATCTCTGTCAGATTCTTTTGATGCAGAGAGAAGAAGGTTAGATCATTTTAAACAAATCGTTGTTTCTTATCTCATTATTTAAATTATTTTATTTTGATAATTAAATAACTGTTAAATGTACTTTAATAGAAATACAACTAAAAACAATAAAGATAGAATTAATTTAATTACAGATTTATTTTATTTAACAATTTTTTTTAAGTCGCAAAACAATAATTATTTACTAAGAATGAAATAAAGCAGAAATCTTTCATATTTTCACTTTTAACATTTTCTGCTGTTTTTAGAAACAAAGCAATCAAGGCTCTTGATGAAAGATTGCAAACACAAGAAAAACAGAATACTGAAGAGACTGAATGGCCGTTACTTGATGAACCTGAGGCTAGTCAAGAACAAAAACCATTTGAAGACCAACTGAAAGAACCATCTACTACTACTAGTAGTCAAAATTTATCGGAATCTGTCACAATTGATATTGAATCAACACCTGATTCTCAGATTTAGTGTGTAACTTTTAGAATTTTATAAGTATTTAAATCTCAGTCAATTTAGTAGATACAAAAGAATTTTTCTGTTTTTATCATCTACTATTTTATGACAATTTGCTTGATGTATCAAATTCCTATCAAAATAGATTCATTTATCTGTAGATTATTTTAACATTTATCGAATAGTATTTGCTTCATTTATTTAGATGTCTGGCAAAGTTGATACAATTTATTGGTAAGTACAATTGTATTTAAATACTTTTCAAAAATATTAAATTTCTTTTGTCAGAAATAAGAAAAATATCTTAAAGAAACAAAATATAATCTTTATTTTTCCAACAAACTTTTTGTATCGAATAAATTTAACTTGATTCTTATATTTTCATCATATTTTATCCTTTAGTAAAACAACTGAAGTATATTGTTTGATAAGTTTTATATTTTCTTCTACTTTATAGGAACTTAAAAGTTTCGTAAAAATTTGTATCAATATCAACTTATATATGTAAAGAAGTGTATATATAGGTGTTTGATTTTATATTTTTTCCAAATATTCTCTCTCTAATCACCATATAAACTTTGATTTCTCTTTAGAAGTATTGTAGTATCAGTGAAATATTTTTCATGGTCTATATACGATTTATAAAAGTTTGAAGATTTTTCAATTCCAAACTTTTTCGGAGTATTTTTTTGTTTCAACAAATTTTCAAATTCAATGAACTTTGAATGAAGCTAATAATTCGACAAATTTATATAATAATATATATTATTTTGTTATTAGATTTATATATTGATATATAATATTTCGTTTTATTAAAATAAAATCGAATCAAAAATGCTGAACTGCATTTGAAAAAATTTAAAAATGTGAGATTATATGGCCTGTTGCATTACTAAAGATTTTCTGAATAAATTTTATGTTTTCAACTTTTTATCTTGAATTTGAAAAACTTTTATTGAAACTAGCTTTTAGATGAATTGTAAAACTTTCCAAGTTTTTGAAAATAATTTTATCGTAAAAACTACTTTTAAATATTCGTTTAAAAACGTAATTTTGAGATTTTAGTAGAAATTGAAGCAGACAAGACCTCTAATCGAATAACTTTAATGATAAAACTCAAACCTATCTGTCAATATCCAACTGAATCCAAATAAATTATTAAAATTAAGCAAGTTCCTTAAAAACATTTTTAGATGAATATGTGGAGTTAAAATTGGACGATTTTGTTTTAAAAACAATACCTTCTGCTGAAGTTTTTGTTAGACAGATGATGACTTTTGCAACTAACGTTTTATATAATCCTAACTTTCAAATATCTTCTTTCATTTTGATATATTCTCAACATAACTATTTTCTTAAAGTTTTCATAAATGACTCACAATTTGTATCTTTTAATAAATAACAATTACAATAATGTGATAAGAATTAAGATATCGTTAAAAAGTGATTCTTAACACCAGATGTCATTCAAATTTCAATAAAAACTAAAATTAAATCATTTTTTACTTATAAAAGATTGATAATTTTCTACATAAGTACATTCTCACAAGATCAGATTATTGAAGAGCAATAGGCAAACTAAGAAGTATAAAACACAAGTAATATTGAGATATTATTTGTTACTCTACTCGAATAACTCTGCTTGCAAAAATCGATTCAAAAGGGAGACATCATTAGAGGCCATAAAAAAGGATCCAGTGTGATTTGGTTTTCACAATTTTGGGAGCTTTTTAAAGAAACAGGGATTATGATGACTTTAGAAGTTGTGAGACTTCAAAGTACTATTGTGCTGATAAATCGTAATAAAGAACCTCAAAAGTAATTAGAAGATGATGAGTTGAAAATATTTGTTGCAAAATTTCACACTTTTAAAATGTCAACTACTACTAGTAAAAAATGTTAAAGTTTAATTGCTGAATTTTTATATTTCAAAATGAAAGTTTGTAATACAAAAGAACCATTTTTCAAAATAATACCACCAACGTAGAGTGGTTTTCTTCACACACTTGCAAAACTGCTAAGCATCAAGTTCGACTACCAAACGCAAAAGTTGTTTGTAATTTTTTTGAAGTTATAGTTTTTATTATACTACTACACAAGCACACTAGATATATATATATAAATAATTTGACAAATTGTTGTTAAATGTATGTTTGAAGCATTTAGATTTGATGGTATTTTATTAAATTGAATAATCAAATTTAAACTAATGTTTGTTATGAAAAGTTTAGTTGAGAATTTTAAATCACTTGTACTACTGCATATTTTAAATTTTACGGTTGTGTTTTGAAGGTTTTAACATAATGCGAAGATTGCAATGCAATGAAAGAAAACATGTAGCTTAAATACTTCGATTTTGCATATTTAAAATATCTCAATTGTAAAAGAAGATTTTTGTGTTTGAACTAAATGAAGTTTTTACTTGAATTATCTTAAAATTGTTCAAATCATTTTTCAGGATATTCAAATATTCTAAATCAAATTAAATTGTTAAGTGATTCAAGCATAAACATTTCTAGCAAACAGTTAATTTCTGTAAAGCAACTTAAAAGTTTCAGATTGATGAACTGATGTCCAGTGTTTCAAATCAGTATTTTAATTAATTAATTATTTGTCAACAAATTATCACTAAATTATTTTCTATCTGAATGACGAATGAATGAATATATTAAAATAAATAAATCTTATCAATTTTATTTTCATTAAATAAGTAAATTTTATTTCGTATACTATTAGTATATGTTTGAATTTATCATAGATAATAGTTTATTTAGTTTTTATGTTATCGTAATCAAATAATCTATAAATAATCTATAAAAAATATAAAATAATACAAGAATCAAAATTAATATTTTAAAAAATATATACCATGAAATTTTTCTCTAAATAATAAATTTGCAAAAAAATAATTTCTAGATACATTATGTTTTCAAATAAATGTTTTTATATGGAATAAGATTTTCCCAAATAACTTTTTCATTCATTCCATTCGATGTATTGTGAGCATTTTTCTAGCAGTTTTTTTCTTCTGCTATTTTCTCTCATATATAAATCTCAGCGCAAAATAGAATGCACACCAAAATAAATGTAAAATACAGCTATGCTTGACAGAACCAAGCAATTAGTTTGAATTGTGTTGTTATTTTTGAAGCATTGTTACAATTTATTTTTTAATTAATTAAAGTTGTTTAACAATTTACTTTGTAAAGGACAAAGAGTTTATTAGTCGATAAAAAGTGCTTTGAAGCTGTTTTTTAATTCTAAAAATAAAACTTTAGAATGATTCAGAAAAGTTAGATTACTGATAGTGATAATCAGCTGATCAATTTGTTTTTCAGCTGCAATTGAATAAACTTGAAAACAATAAGGCTTCCGTTAAGAAATTTCTAAATGAGAAAACGCCTTGTATCAACACAAGTAAACGCTGCTCGAATTGTTGCCTAGCAACAGCAAACCAAATTCTTAAGTATTTGGTTAGATACTGAGACTTGAACCATTCGACTTATTATGATAAAAAAGATGTATTTTTTAAAAGACGAAAGATTTGTGTTGTTATATTTTAGAGTAATTTTTTGTAGCTGTAATACATAATTTTATGAATTAAGTTTTTGAGTAATTTTTAATCATTTCTGGTAGTATACTTTTGCACTAAATAATTTTTAAAATCTTTTTTGTTTACCTTTGATATTTTATTAAATCTCTAATGTTTGTAAACCGTCACTAAAATTACAATTTCACTAATCTCTAATAAGTTACAAAAAAACTGGGAACATATTTTTTAATAAAAGTACATTGAAATGATGATAACTTCTTACTAAGATAATAGCTTATCTTCAAACTTGTTTAGTTTTTTGTAAAATTCAATTACTTATATCAAATCGAAAACTCACTTTGACTAATATAGTTAAAGGATAAAAACTATAAATTATTAAAAGTTTTCTAAACAAAAGTATCTCAAATAGCATTGATTTCATTTAATAGTAAATTTGCAGTATCTTTACAGCTTGAATTTCATGTTTTTTTTAAAAGGTAATCTTTTTTGTAAATATTTTGTATCTTTCTGTTGAAGCAAGCAGCTTATCATGTGTAGATGGAACTGTGTTTTTAATGACACGGTTAGATGTTTGTTGAAATATTAGAAGAATTCTTATCAAATGCGTATTTAAATAACTGACAAAAATTTTCAAATAAACTTTAATATATTAAAACAAATATTTAATCTCAAATTAATGAAAAAAAGGATATATTTTTAATCTAAAAATCTTTTAAATTTGATTCATGTGAATCAGTTGAAGTTAATTTATAAAGATTTTAGTCAAACTAAATTTTCATTCAGTATAATCCCAAAATTGTGTTTATATAAAAATGATTTTTAAATCATTCTTTTAATCAAATTCAACTTTTAATTACATAAACTCAGTAGTTGTTTATATTAAAATTTTGTAAACAAATATGCATAATAGAATTTAATTCTAATAAATATAAGTTTTGTAGATATTTAAGGAAAGCTGTAAAATTATTATTATAAAAGAATAGTTCTAAAAGGATATATTAAAATTGTTACAACAAAATGATTTAATAAACCTACTTTCTAAACAGCATTGGTCGGAAGTACATAAATAATTCATCTTAAATTGATTTTTTAGAAACTAATTTTTAATTTATTTGACAGACTTTTATGTGCAAGTTTTGTGGAACCCGTTTTTGCAGAATTTGCTTGAAAGGTGAGTTCGTTGGTTTCATGGAATTACCTGATCTTTGCAAGAAATGTAATCAGGTAATCTAATAGCAAATGTTTCAGTTACAAATTAACTGTTTAATGAAAAAAGACTAAATGTGCTGGAAAAAGAGTAGAATACGAAATAGGTCAAGGTCCTTCGGCAGCTTCAAAGGAAAGATTTGAGCAATTAATGAACAAAGAAAATAAAAAAGGAAATAAACGAGGTAAAAAAGGTAAAAAGGGAAAGAAAACTAAGAAAGGTAAAAAGAAAAAGGGAAGAAAAAAGTGAAAAGGATTTTAATTTAACTTTTAAAAACTTTATTCATTTTTGTGTTTCTAATTCTACTTTTTAATATGCAAATGTTAATCAACTGGACTGCAAACGCGTTTTTCTTTTTCATGAATTCTTCTCTTTTCTTACAACTTTTTAGCAATTAATTTTGTACTTAAATATTTATTTCTTTATCTTATTTTTTGTGATTAAAAAATGACCAAAGATATAAATTCTATTTGAAAATGATTTCATTTTGCTGCATAAAATAAACTTTAAAGTAATATTAAAAAATGTTTATTTGAAATGAAACAAAACTTAGATAAGAATTGTTCATGAACTTTAAGCCATTTCAAAGAATGAAGTATATTTAATCAAGCTGTAGCAAAGCTATCCTGAATTTAATAGTAAAATATCTTATCTTGAATTTACATTCAGCAAGATAATTACTTTTTGAAATTAAAACCTTTTGGAAAATAAAAAAAATACTCTAGTTAATAGTAAGCTTTTTAGCGTTTTAAATGATGTTAAAGAAAGATATTTAAATGATAAGATTTTCTAAAAAATAATTTTAGGACCATTAAATTACAAATTTATTTGTTTAGTTATAATTATTTATCTACATGTGGGATATTTTTACTTTTAAATATTTGTATTTATATTTATATTACTGAGAATGGAAATTGACATTATCAAAAGAATTATTTGATTATAAATATTGCTTTTTTACTCTTAAATATTCTACTTTTATTTATAAAATATTTTAAATTAGAATTATTTTATCAAAATATTCAAGTTTTTATTTCATATTTATTTATTAAAAACCTTAAAAAATGCTTTACGAAAAATAAGATGATATTTAATTTACATTTTCACAATAACTTAGAAACATCTATATTAGGCTGTATCAAAAAATTGTTCATTTTCAAATTCTTGTTCCAACTTTGCCATTAACCAATCAATATCGCTGTAAGATGGAAAATATACGTCACTAGAGCTCTCTACATTCACCAGGCCTTCTGGGTTACATGCATATGCCCCACTTTCGTCAATACAATCCACATTTTTTACCTTTGTAAATTTTCCTTTACCCCTATAGATAAAAAATTAATTTATTCAATCAAGAAAGTTAAAAAAAATCCTTTTTTATTTATATTAAAAAAAATCAATTCTACAGTGAACTTTTTCTTACTTTATTCTTATACTATAAACTTTATCTAAATGATTAAATTATTCTAAAAAACTGTTACTTTAAAGTTTAATTTTTAATTTTTTGCTTACACAACTAAAAAGTGGTTGACATAAAAGTTTAAAGCCATTTATTAAGTTATTAAATCTATTGCTACAATTAAATAATAATACTTTAAATGATATCTTTATATATATATTTCAAGTAAATAATGTAATATTACATAGTGTTATATAACACTATATAACTTGTTATATAACTTGATGGTGTTTGAAATTACTTATTAGCATACACAACTGATACTATTAAAGTATTTGAAATTAAGCAATTTTAAATCTAGTTTTTTAGTTTATTTAAGATATCTGCATAAGTAATGTTATGCAACTTATGTGAATCTAATGTATTTTGTCTATAGTAAGTTTTTATTTTTAAAATAATAATCAACTTACTTATTGTAATAAATATACATTGCATATGCTGGTAAAGCAACCATGAAAAGCATTTTGATGTTTTGGTTTTAGTTTATTTCAAACGATAAACTTTTTTTAATGATTTTCTATCAACAAAAACAAACAACATAAAAACAAACAAACAAATAAACAAAAGCTTTTCTGCTACAACAGAGATGCTACATAACTCTTTCAAAATTTAAGCTAGCTTTTTTTTAAGTCAGATGTATTTACATACATTATGATGTCACAATCTCTTAACGATCATTAAGTATTAAAAAAATCATTTAAATATTCCACTAAACCTCATTAAGGCGAGTCTATAAACCAAATAATGCTACATTTTAATTGGTTGTATCTTTAAAAAATATCTTGAAAAAACCATTATGGACATATTTTTTTCAGTATACTAAGCTAGGTAAAAAGCTTTAAAAATATTAAAAGATAAACTAAAAATATTCACAGACATAAAGGATATCAAAACTGAAGAAATAGGAATTCTCTATTAAGTTTATTATAAACAATAAATATATTTTGATATTCATTTAACTTTCAAGTCTCTTATAAGTTTGAAATAAAGTTTAATTTGAGATAAAACTTGACACAAAATTATCTGTAAAAAATTTCAAGTAATTTCTATTAAGCAACTAAATGATTACAAATATTGAAAAAGTTTAAACTTTGCAAGATTTATCCAGAAAGTTATCTGAAAACATTTTGCGGTCCTGTTCCAAGATCAAATAAATCCGATGATCATCACAATTGTTCCCTAATTGCTCTTCTAGTAGTCTCTTTCCTCTTTCAAGACATTCTGCTTGCTTTCTATAGTTCTTTAGGAAAAAGTGAACATTCGCAATATATCTGAAGCAATAAGCTTCATAAATAAATCTACTTTCTCCAAAATCATGAAGTTTGATTCTTTCTTTCATCTCAAACATCAATGGAATTATACAATCTTCTAACACAGCGACATCTTGCGGCGAGCTTAAAACTATTCGACGAGCAACAAAACTGATTTTTTCACAAGATACAGCGATTAGATCTGGGAGGTTACTTTCTAATCTGTGTTCTTCACAATGATTTAAGTAAAAGAGGTACAAAAGGATTGCTTCTAGAAACTTCTCCTCTTCTTTTAGTTGATCTCCAAGGCTATAAAGACAAAATTGAAGACTGTTTGGAACTCTAAGGACTTCTTTCATCAAAACTTCTGCTGCTTCGAGAAAATTTCCGCCTTTTAAGAACTTAGAGATTGTTTCTGTGAAGAATTCCGGAAATAAATTAATAATTCTGTGATTAATCAACAAAATTTTAATTCTAGAAATTCTAGTCACCTGATGAAGTAAGTCTTAAAATTTTCCCAATAACTCCGATTTGTTCTTCTTGAAATACTGCAACAAACCGATTAAAAAATTAAGTTAATATTCAAATTCAAAACAAATATTTAAGAGAAGAGTTAGTAGCAACCTAAATCATTTTCAGAAGTTGAACATTCAATCTCTAAAGGCATCTTTGGATGATGAATTTTTTCAACATCTTCACAATGATCAGTTGACATATTTCTTGAATTTTTAAGCTTATTAAGTGAATAACTGAAAAAGATTTTGAACCGTTGAAAGTTTGAATCTGAAAAACAATTTGATAAAAATTAAAAATGCGATTTAATTCAATGTGAATATTTTCTTTCTTGTAGATATTCTGAAAAATTTTAAGTAGTGACTAAAACCTGACTAATAAAATAGTTTTCTAAATTGTTGAAATAACTAAAAAAGAAACTTTTCTCAGCAGCTGACTTTGCAGTCCACAAAATAAATTCTATTTATAAAAGCAACCTGCTTGAAAATTGGAAAACTTTTTTAATTTATTTTGCTATCCTATACTATACTAGAATAGTTTCTTCCTGATTAGATATTGTAACATTGTCTTATCTTGATACAATTTCGCCCATTAGTTTAGTTTAAAAATTAATTTTATATAAAAAGGTTAATTTTTACAACTAAAATTACGTTTTACCAAAATTACACTTTTTGATTAATTATATTTTACTTCATAAATAATAAAGTTTTTTAGTGGAAGGATATAAAAAACCTGATCAGTAATAAAGTAAGGATTTTCAAAAGCTTAAATATAAAATTACAAATACGACTTTCTCTTGAAAAACATAATTATTATCAGAATATTTAATCTGGAAGTACATTTCATAAAAAGAAAATATTGTAATAATATAATAAATATAAATATAATTATAAATATAATAAATAAAGATGATTAGAAATTCAAATTTTGCAAAATTATAACTTTAGCTTATTTTCAGTAGTAAATACAGATTGATCAAGAAACTAACGCTAAATCAGAAAAATTCAAAACTGTTGCATCTAGAACACAATAAGTTATAATTTTGAAATTATTTTCAGTTGCTCACTAAACTTAATAAAACTTTCTAAAATAAAAAATAAGAAAGTGGATTAAAAGCTAGAAGCTCAGCTGGTTGTAAAGAAAACCTTAGTTTTATTTATACACCTGACTTAAAAATCAATATGAAATCAATTAAGCACTGGTAAAAAAAGGAGAATTTTAAAGATAAAATAGTTGTGACAGCGTGTAGGTGGTTCTAAATTGACAAACTTTAAAATATAAGAAAACTTCTAAACAGCTTTAGATATCATTTTATACATTAATAAATTATTCATCTTTTTATTGAAGAATAAATTCTTTTTTAAAGAATACCACCAGCTGCTCCAACTACGATTGCTTAATAATAGAGTAAATCCTACTGAGAAGATGACACTTAATTGAGTTTACTGCAATTGTACTGATACGTATCCATAACGATAAAGAAGAAGCTGGTTTGAAATAATTTAATTTTTCTAAAGGTTTCTAAAATTTAATTATATTTCAAATATCGTCTGGGTTTTGTCATCTATAAGTCGAATCAAATTTTGCTTGAAAAAAACTACTCGTCTTTAATATATGTAGCTATAAACCAATTTCTTGATAGATAAGTAAATAACTAACTGACATAAGTATTTATGTGCAGATTTTGCAGTTAAGAAAAAGCATAAAAAATAATTTATACAAAAAATGTGATACTAAATTTTCTAAAAAAGTTCTATATCTATTAATAATATTAAATAAAGATTGTTTAAAATGAATAGAAATGCTAAACTTCTCTTGATAATGCTTTACATCATGAGTTCTTCAATTTTATGTTATACACTCGATATATCGGATTTTTTAGTTTTGTAGAACAATCTGAAGTTGAAGTATTTAAAAAATAGTGATGATGTTAGTTCAATAAATAATTTATATGATCAAATCTCTAAACGTGCTTTATACGAACGTATTAAACTCAAAACATATCACTTAAGACTATTTTTGTTTTATAATCTTACCTAAGTAAGTGATGTTTTCAATTTTAATAAAACTGAAAAAAGTGATAAATAAAAATCATAAAAACAAACTTCAATATACTGCAATTTTCAAATATGTTTGTAATATTTAGTTTAATAATAGTTTAGTAGAATTATACCAGCTTAAAATTTCAAGAAATTTTTGATAAATTACTGAGAAAAGAGAGAGAACTACAAGAAAAAACTTAATAAGATATTAAGAAAGACAAGTATAAGAAAAACAAGCACATAAGAAACAAGCACAAGAAAGACAAGCATAAGAGAGAGAACCACATAAGAAACAAGTACAAGAGAGACAAGCACATAAGAAACAAGCACAAGAGAGACAAGTACAAGACAAACAAGCACAATAAAGACAAGCTTAAAAAAATACAAGTAAAAGAGAGACAAGCACAAAATAGACAAGCATAGGAGAGACAATTATACTCGGAATAGGGCGCTTTGAAAAAAAAATTTATTCAAAATTCATTTGTGTCAGCAATAATTGGAATTACTTAAGAAACATCTAAATAAGCTGACTAAACCCTTTAGACTTCAACTAAATTCAAAAATACATTAAAATCACAAACAATGTTTCAATAAAATCAATCTAAAAATTACTTACTAATCACATTCTATAGTGTTTCAGTTTATCAAACTTGATGATTCAACCAAAATAATATTTTTACAGTGTTTTAAAACGGGTTTAAAACCCATTAAAAACGCTTAACTTGAAAATATAAAAACATATTTGCTTTGTAAAATGTATTTTTTATTACATTACTGGTTTTTGAAATTGAAGTAAAAACTTGTTGATTATCTAAAACGATATAAATGAAATTATATTAGATTTTGTTTTTTTTATTAACAGTTATCTTATACAAACGTGATAGAAGAAAAATGAATATCAATTTGTTCTTTTAACTGTTTGAACTTATATATAATTAATCTAAAAGTTTTCAAAATTTTGAAACTAAATCTGTCCTAATATTATTTCATAAAATAACAAGATATCATTCAAACATTTCTTTCTTTGCACAAAAAATATCTGTTTTCAGACTGCTTTAGTCTGTCTCCAGCAAACAAAAAACTAAATTACTCGTTGCAACTCATACTACAACTCCAATTGAAAGGCCAATCAATTCGATAAAGAATGACATCATTAACTTTCGACTGATCTGAAAACTCTAAAAAATTTCAAACTCTAGATAATTTTATTAAACTTTCATTTCATTTAATTATTTTCTATTTCTTTATATTTGGTGCAAACTGACAACTAGAAAAAATGCGTTATTAAAAGCTTATCGAATAATGAATACAATTTGTTTAGATTAATATCTGAGTAAATATAATTTTATAATATATTTGCTAAGAAAGTTTTCAGTTTTTGATATTTTTATTTACCTGATTTACTATTTTGAATGTAGTTTTTGATAAATTTTAAAAGTACAACTTTATCAATATCAGAGGTTGTGTATTGATGTTTTACTGCTTGTTTCTTATTTTTTCTGATTTTTAACACTTTCATAAATTCATTTAATCAATTTTAACTATTTGATACAATACATTAGTTAGTATAAGTAAATTCTAAATGTCATCTCTGAAATTACTTCAAACTTAAC
The DNA here is from genome assembly GCA_034620365.1 of Pegea sp. RAD2-039. NCBI lineage: Eukaryota > Metazoa > Chordata > Thaliacea > Salpida > Salpidae > Pegea > Pegea sp. RAD2-039. The sequence continues at coordinate 426,368 of JAQGEQ010000272.1, read as the reverse complement.
TGGGCATAAAAAAGTTTATGTATTTTATATTTAACGATTACGATATTACTAACTTATTTTACTTTAAATATTTTAATTAATTATTTTAACTTGTTTTTATTAAAAGTATCTTGCTTATAATACCTAATTTAGTGTTCCTTAAACTCTACAGTTAAACATTTCTATAATAATACTTAATGATATAAATATAATTTTAAGAAATTTTATTTAATTCTCTAAAAAGTTTTATAAGTTTATTCTAATTTCATTTCGAAAAAATCATTATAAAATCATAAAATTAGTTTAAAGTACAATATAAAAGAAAACTTTTAAACAGAAAATAAGTTATAACTTTTAATAAAGCGTAAATTTAATTTCCAATAAATATAAATGTAAAAGTGTTTTATTAAAGTACATTTTAAAATAGATAACTTTATTAAAAGTTTATAAAGTTGGAAAAATTATTCTTCTAATAAAAAACTATTTCAATAATGTTGAATTTTACTTTGTAAAAAATCACATTTTATACAAATCTTAAATAAGACTTTGAAGCTTTCAATAGGACAAAAGCTATAAATTTTAAAACGAATAAAACAAGAAAAAGTTCACTTTGCAATTTCAAGACTAGATTTATTGCGCTATCATTGCTAAATAAACTGTAACCTCATATAAGATTATATTTGAGGAGATATATTCTTATCATCTCTTCTTATCAGAAGCTTTTATATCTATTTGCTCATCATAAGTTTGTTTGAAGTAAAAACTATATTTCTAAACTTATTAAAGCTAATTTTAAGTTGCAGCTATTCTAGAAAAACTAAAACTTGTTACCTTTATTCTCAAATGAATGCTTCTTAAACTAATATTTTTATCTGTAAATCATTCAATTATATGAAAATCTGATTTGAGTTTCTCAGATTCTTTTTGTTCTCTTCAGTTTTATTTTCAAAACGATTTAACTTTCGTAAAAATTCTCATAAATATTTCAACTGTAGAAAAGCTGGCTGATATTTCAAGCACTTAAATTCGAGGTTTAATTCTGATTTAATAAAAAATTTTCAATTGATTATCAAGAATAAAATGATAAGAAATCTTTAACTATATATTTTTATGAATAAATGAGACACTAAAACCACAAATATCGACAGAAGAAGCAAGTTAAATATTGCAAGAAGTAAACTCCTTGGTTAAGTAAATAAAAATGTCAAATATTGAAGCTCAACTTCAATATATAACTTCAATTGTTACAAAGAATTTTGTTTGAGTTGATTATAAATAGGTATAAAATTTCACTAATTTTATTTTATAAAGAAATCAGTTAACTTATAAAAGTCTTTTATACTAATAAAACAGAATTTTTGATATAAACACTAAAATGAAGCTACAAATAACTAAAGAATAAAAATTATATTGATTAAGTTTAAGAGAAATTTACAGCTCTTTAGAAAACCATAACATTGATTAATAACTGCATTTATCATAATAATTTCTAAGCTTAGAATCAAATCATTCAAATAAAAATTGCTTCTTACATAACTTTATGTTTAAATGATAGTAGATGAAGTATTTTAAGTTTTAATAAGTTAAGTACTTTTCAATACTTCACATACGCTTTATTTTCAGTAAAAATACTTTTTGAAAAGTCAACTAGCTTAGTTTTCGTTTGTATTGTTAAATTTTGTTTACCAGTGAATAAAATGTGAAGTAAAATGGTTTTGCAATTGTACAATGCTTTAAAATTACACAAAATCAGTTGTAAATTTCCTTTTGCATGAAATCTTTTGGAGATAGAAGTAGAAACGCCCACTAGTCTAACATTACTTTGAATTTATCATTGTGTAAATATAAAGTAAACAAGCTATAACAAAATTTTGATTTCCAAAATCATTTTGAACATTTACTAAATAGTATTTATTGTCAAAGAAGCAGTTATGATTTTTGTTTGAATTTATTTTGTAGATTCAATTAATTTTAAAAATGAAATTATTTTTGATTTACATTGAAATTCTTAGTTTCAAAAACACAAGATTACAGATTGTTTTTAATATTATTTTAATTTTCAGGAATTTTCAAGGTTTATACAAATAAAATTACAACTAAATTAATTTTTTTACTTCTTTTAATTTGTAAAATTATCATAAGAATTAATATAAACAAAGAAAAGTCAAAAATATGATTTGTGAAACTACTTTTTATACTCTAAACACGCTAAGGGCAAAACCTGTAAACATATTTCATCATGTTACCAAACAAATTTCTTAAATTGTTGACAGAACATTTTTTTAGGTTGAAATGAGTGAAATAGTCTGCGAAAGTAACTCATTAACTCACTCAACTGCTACTTTAGTCGGCAGTTTGTGTATTTTTTATTTTCTTTTAAAAATTCTGATTGCTTTGCGTAAACTATTTTTACGTGAAGACTATAACACCGCAAAACGTTATGGTGCGTGTACATGGGTATTTATTACCGGGGCCACGTCTCCACCTGGATATGGACTAGCCCTTGAGCTGGCCAGGAGAGGTTTTAACTTAATACTAGTTGGACGAGATACAGAAGGTCTTCAGAAGATGAGAGATATTTTAGTTTTACATCACAATCAAACAGTAAAGGTTTGTGAATGAGTTGAAATTTATAAAAACAAATTTATGTGAAGAGTTTTAGAGAAGCAACTATTATAGTTACCATCATTTTATTATGAATATTATAGTTTTGATATATTACTTTCTACTTTACAAATAAGCTTTTTTATATAATATCGTTTAGTAAAGTAAATCTAATTTCAAGAAGTTGTATCTTTTAAGAGTTTATTCCAATTTTATTTGGAGAAAAAATGATGATGTAAAAAACCGGTTGAATATTATTTCTAAGCATAATAAAAAGAGATAAAATATCTAGTGAAGCTAGATACTTAAACTAAAGAAACAATTATCAATTCTTCTACTTATTATTATAATAATATTAATAAAGCTTTTGATGTGGATTAGAAAATCAAGAAATATTTAATTGATAAAACTGACAAATTATCTTGTTGATTATTGAGCTTAAATACTTGACTTAATTTGTAGGTTCGAATTGTGTATGCTGATTTCCGTGAAGCAGTCAATTTGTCTTTTTACACGGATATAATGAAGAAAATAGAAGATTTAGACATCTCGATCGTTATTCACGCAGTCGGTGCTGCTGCTTTATCAAAAAGATTTCATCAACTTTCGATGGAAAAAAATCAACAGTAAGAATTAGTTTATATTTGGGAGTATATTTGTTTGCGATAAAAACGATTAAAAAATGTTTTTAAGATGGTATAAAGCCACTTACAATGTAAATATTCCACTGAAGGATCTAGATTTCACTAAAGTTTACAAAACAAGCTTACAGATCAACTTCTTTATCAGATTTTCATAAAACAAACATTTTAGTATTTTGTATCTGGTTACATGTAAAGTGTTTAATAGCGGATTGAACTGAAATCCAACTCAAGCAGATTTTACGATTTATTTGCATTTTGGCTTCAGTGAAAAAAAAATTGTAAATTTTAAGAACATTTTTTTAATATATTATATTTACAAATATAAATTCCTCCAATAAGTAATTGTAGCATGAAATGAAATAATAATTTCCATTCAACTAGAAAGATTCATATTTAAAAATTGTAAGTTTTAATCAAACGAAAACTTTCTAATTATAAATGTATTTGAATATAGTTTAATTTAATACAAAAAGCTAAAAACGAATAATAAATCTTAAATAAGAAATGGAATTGACAAAATTGCTTCTCTAATAAACTAACTTGAAATACTTTTGTTGTATAGATGCTTAGTAGTGAATATGTTTGCGCCTGTCTTGCTGAGCCATCAAATAATTCCAAGAATGCAACAAAGATACCATCGAAGTGCAATTATCATTGTTGGAGGTGAAAATGCTAAGCAACCGATTCCAGGGATGTCTGTATCATCTGGAGCAAAAGCTTTTATTGGAAACTTTTCAGGTAACTAAATTGATGTTTAGTTTAAAACCATGTAACAGTTGACAATCAAGTCAAATATTTCAGTGATTTTAATATAAAGCTTTAATATAAAAAAATAACAAAAAGTCATCAATAGTAAAAAGATAAATTTAAAAATCGCAAACGCCAAAGTTGTATATAAGAAATTTGTACAAACAGTTGCTGCATCTGTGGAATATGAGGAAAAAATTGATATTCTTTCTGTTCAGCCATTTGCTGTTAAAAAGTTTGATCCTGAAAGTGAAGAAAATAAAAGAGAAAGTATCTTTGTGAGTAACTGTTTCCTTTTCTATTCAATCTAGTTTGAATCTTGAGTATTTTTTAGGTGATTGATTCAGAAAAGTTTGCCAAGGCCACTCTAGGTCAATTAGGACATGAACGGGCATCAAGCGGACATTGGATACATCAGTTATTATCGTGGTTATATTCCTTGCTTCCGGAAGAGATAGCTCTCCAATTCTGGTCTCAAACTCTTTTTGCTAATCAAGTGATAGATAAGAACGACACAAAAACAAGTTCAGAAAATTCAGTGAAAAATATTATTAAAAGGCTTTCCAAAACTTCGCAAAAAGATAAATAATAGATAATTTGTATGTATTCATATTTTCATTTCTAAGTTGTAAAAGTTGTTATTCAAGAATTAAATGTTCAATTTAGTCGAAATGTTAGTTTTATATGTATCTTGTTTGCATAAACTTATTAAAGAATCAGTCTTTGAAAACAAATTATTAGAATTTATAGAACTAAATGTATTTAGAAGTTACAAAAGTATTGTATAATATTTGTGTACTAATTAAAAAGATATATTTTTATTTGAATAAAGTTTATTTTAAAAGGTACAATTGTTCACTTTTCTTCTAAGACTTTACAAACTAAATAAAAAATGAAACAATCGAAATTTTGTATAACAGTTTTTCTGTTTATAATTTATATTAAATCAAAAAAGTTCAAATTGTAAAAAGTGAAAAGAAATGTAAGTGAAAGACACTTATAAATAATTCAATGATTTTTAACCTTCATATTTAGTGGTTATCAAACTTTTTTTACATTTTTGGATTGCATTCAAATTTTCTTTGTTGATTTCATTCAATGCCTGGCTTCAAAAGACAAATTATTCAGCTCTTATAAAAAAACGCAACACAATATTACTGCAGAAAGATAATGAAAAGGTCTTAAGTATCAGATTTTGATAAAATTAATGTAAAAAGTTAGGAAAAAACAGCATAGCCAGTAGTAAATATAAGTTATGAATCAAAAATATAAACTAAGCAGAGAAAATGAAGAAACTGGCAGTAATACATATCATTTGTTAATAAAATTGCTCAAATAGTATCTTTTAAATAAATTTTAAAGAAGATTTTAGATTTTGATCTATTGATTGAGCTGGGAAAAAGATTCTAAACTCTATCGAAAAGTTATTAATTCACTGAATGTCATTAAAGTTGATGAGTCAGCAAATTTTTAGTTACAAGATTAGAACAAGGTTACATTTTAGAATTTGTTATAGGGTTTATTGTATAAAAATACTTATTTTTGTATAAGTCTTCTTTACATATAGGCAAAAATATTTTCAAGTACTTTTATAAACAATTAGTATTTTTTTCGAATCGTCAGTTTCCAATTTATCTTTTAATTTTTTTCTTCTCTTATCTATTTTAAATTAATAGAATAAACAATATGTAATAAATAACTTAAACATTTTGAGTTTTTAATAGTAGTGAGTTATATTATATATTATATGATATTATGCTTATACTGTAAAAAGCATCTATAATTTCCAATATATATATATAATCCTGAATATATATGAATATAATCCTTCCAATAACTTTTAATTTGCTTTAAGTAGTTATTCGTGGATATTTTTTTTATAGATAGCTACTTTAAGGTTGACTGGCATTAATAAATCAAATGATATATACATACATGAATTTCTTCATTAGCTTTTTCTATTCAACTAATTGTCATTTACTAATATTTTAAGAATGAAGTTTGAACAAAGCTATAGAAATAAAGATTATATTTGGTGGTATATAAGTTCATTTTGAAAATTGAAGTTAGTCATTTTGAATCATAATATCAATCGGGGTTTTCTCAGGCATACCGATGGAAGAATTTAAACAAAATAATTTATTAAAAATTACGTAGCATAGTGAAATTGTTAAAAGCTTTAAAATTTTAATGTTCATGGGCTATTTTAAGGTTAAACTTGTGTTACAAAGTTTTCTATTTAGGGGCAAAATCGCCCATCTCACATAATTATCAAAAATTATTTTTATTTATCCAGACGTACCGATTTAGGTCATACAAAGTTTACTGTACTTTTCATAATAAATTCTAAACTGAATTTTCGAACAAAGTTTTATCTTGAAACTCTTATACAGAATTAACTTCAAGTATCCTGTAAATCATATATATATTATTAGTATGTTCAAATATATCATATATTATGGCGATAATTCTCACAGTATACTAATTACTGACAGCTTTGAATCTAATCTTGTTCCATTATTTGAAACACTGCTTTGAAACCAACGCTCAAAACCAAAACTAACTCAAATCCTATTGAATAGGAAAGTTTTTGATGAAAAAAAAGGTTTATTTATTATTGCATAAAAAGACAGAAGTTTAAGTTCATATTATTCGATTATTGTTTTATATTATTTAATCAAACAACAAGTATGGTTTAAAAAATACAGGTAAATTTATTTATTTATTTCAATAAATGCGAAGTAGGGTGACTGAAGAGAATACCTCTCGCTAACATACATTCTCACAAATAACATCTATTTAGTCAAAAATATAGAAAGTAAAATATGTAACACATGGTATTTCGATAGCACTCAAAGCATATAACAGTTAACAATTACATGGAATGTTAATAATATAAGAAAGAGAAAAAATCACAGTTTAGAAATGACAATGTTGGCAATATTATAACGGTTCAACTTACTTTTGAACAACGCGAGCGACTTAGACATGACAATGTCTGATGGCAGCTGGTTCGATGTACTAATTGTGCGGTATGAGAAAAAATTCGCTTTGATTAATATATCAGGTGATATAGGCTTATTAAGGTGTAATGTGTATCGTCTGAGCTGATATAACTTGAGGGAAGGACTAATGGAAAAAAATCATCAAACTGAAGGTCAATTAAATTGTGGATAATTTTAAAAATAAGAATTAAGTCGTATTTAATCCGTCGAATTTCCAAAGTATATATATTGAAGAAACTGAGACGATGTTTATAACTATCATATTTAATATTAAGTTTTCTGCATAGAATATTTTTGTTTGCAACTTTATACGGAAGTAAATACCAAAAAATAAACTACAGTAAAACAGCTTTAATATTAAAACAAATTTTAATATTTTAGCTACGATAGAACACTTCCAAGAAATTGTAAATCTTATTACAACTGTTTAATAATTATTAGTTAATCATCACAAAATGGATTTTTTTATAAAAACATTTTGTTTAGTTTGTTTTTATATTAAAGTATAGGCCAGTTACAAGTGAAGTTGAACAAATTAGCATATGATAAAGCTGCTTTTGAGATTACTTGTTTTTTTAATCAGTAATATTCTTTGCTTCATATTTTCTGCTTGTGTTGATTTCTCTGCATTGTGTCATTTAAGTTTGAAAAGTCGTTGAAATCATGAGTTTAGTAAGTCTTTGATTTTGAAATACCTTATTACTTCACTTTAAATCTTGCTTAACTTTAAAATATTTTTTCAGAAATGGAGATGAAAAATGTTTAAATGATTTAGTTATAAGCTCACTTAAGAAATTATGATATAAAATATTATTTTATACGTTGAATTTATAAACATTATTTTTGTTATTTACTCAAAAAACTATGTCACTAAAATATATTTTCAAAATTGCTTCAAAAACAACTGAAACATTTTATAGAATATTTATAAAATCTACTTTGTTACCATTATTTTTTGCTTATAAAAGTATTTATTTTACATGTTTAGTCATTACTGGTCATTGCTTTGATTTATTAGTTTTCTTATCACTAAAATAACAAATATAATAATAATAAATAATATTTCATAACTTCTGTTTTTTAATCTCTAATTTATTTACTTTTAGAAAAATAACTAATTTTAAAAGTTAAATATTATTAAAAGTCTATAAAAATAGTTATGGAAATAAGAGTTTATCTGAACTGACGATGAATCAAGTTATAGGTTAAGAAATATTTTGATTACAACACGAATTTTTTTAGCTATTATGATAGTTTATTTTAATTTAAAATTATTGAAATTATACATGCTATTAAATATTTATATGTTAAGTCAGTTAGATATTTTTATAGTTATTTTCTGTGGCTATAGTACTTATACTTTAATGTTCTAACTTTTTATATAAAGTAATTTAGAAATTATATAAGGTTCTAATTGCTCAACAATTTATTTTTCATTGAAGCAACTGTTGTCTAAATAAACTTCTTATGAAGTAATTGACAAATATTTGTTCATCTTTTAATGTATTAACTTAATAGATAATTTAATTTATAATTGATTAACTATTAGTCATATAAAGTATAAAGAAGTTTTTTATTCAGATGTTGCTATAATAAACATAAATATAAAATTTTGTGTTTGTACATATCATATACTTACATAATCATCCTTTTTAATATGTTATTATATTAAGTAATAATTAGAATTCATGTATATTAAATATTTTTTATTTATTTATTCATTAAATGCACGTTTGCATATAATATAACTCTCAAAGCAAACAAAGCAATATGACTACAAATAAATAATAAAAATATAAAAACTTTATTGTAGTTTTGAAGTTTAAAGTACTTTTTATTTCTTTTGTTTGTTTTACTGATGACTAATTTTCATACTAATATAATTTCTTATGTAAGAATTTCAGCAAAAAAACTTGTTATTATTAAAGTCTTATTTATAACTTGGTTGTATAGAATTGAAGTTGTATTTACAAAGATTTAAATAATTTAAAATGTCAAGGTGAGATAAATTGTTTTAATTTGATTTTATTAATTTTTATGTTTTATTAAAATAGATTAAAGTTAATTTTGTTTGGCAAAAAAATATTGTATAAATATGATGATTTTCAAAATTGATTTTATAATCTTTAATAAATAGTTTAAACTGATTTTACATATAGACTTATATAACTGAGCTTGTATATAACTTAAAATTCTAAGTATTGTAGTTTACATAGGTAATATTATATAATGTATCTATAGCTGAACAAATTCAATGGTACATTTTCACAAAACCAAATCAAGAAAATTAATATTAAAAAGTCTTCAAATTTTTTATTTTAAAATTAAACTGACTTCTTAAAAGTCAGATTAAAATATATTATTAAAACTATTTTAGGTTTTTTCAATCAATTTTTGTTGTTACAGAAGATCTGTCCAACATAGTAAGCCTCATGGATTGACAAATGTTTCATTAGATCATGTTTGGAATGATTTGCAAACTGGACTCAATGAGGTATTAATTCTGTATTATAGAATTTGATAAAATTGTAAACAGTTTTTGTAAAAACTATTTTGGTCAACTAATTTTATATTTTTATGGATATTTTTAACTAAATATTCTCATTAAATACTTATATGATTTTCATTTATCAGTTTTGGTGATATTGAACAATTTTGATAACAATTTAAATCATTATTTAGGTTTTCAGCAACACAAACATGGAAAAAAAGAGATATATCCAACTTTATACGTTAGTTTTAAAGTTTTATTTCTTTATTTGAAACAATTATAAATAAATTATTTATATTTTAAATATTGTTTTTAGTTTTTATCTTTCTTCTTTTCATTTTAATTCCCTCAAATTTATAGATTGAAAACATAAATCTTGTTTTAGAAATGTTCTATAAACAAAAATACTTTGAGTATAATTGAAAAAACTATAATATAAAGGAAGTAATATTTGTGAAAATAAGTCTATGTTGTGTTCATTATAATCTTATATAATTTATTTACCCTAAAAAACAAGAAATGATTAATAATAACAAAAATTAGTTTTATGATGAGCACTGAGTTGATGATGTCTTTCAGATATGTCTACAACTACTGTACCTCTGTAAACCACAGTTCTTCAAGACAAGGTCCCTCAAACTCATCACTGAATAGTGGCAGCAGAAAGACACAGAATGCAAATGGAACCCAATTAGTTGGGTTAGAATTGTACAAAAAATTAAAGCAGTATTTACAAGGACATATCCACAATATTTCGAAGGTTTATTTTGTTTATATTCTCAGTTTTTTGATTCCCTTATAAGTATAATATTTAATTTTTATATTTACGTAGAAGATAATACAATTATATTTCAAAATTTTTATCTTCACAACAAAAAGCTTATTCAATTAACAACAAGAACTCAGTTTATTAAAGTTTTCTTTTCTCTATTTTATTCTAACTCAATTTATTAATCTTTCTAGAATGGTTCTTCTCTTCATGATGAAGAGATTTTGAGATTCTATACCAAACAGTGGAGCGAGTTTCGATTTAGCAGCAAAGTTCTCAACGGAATTTGTTCTTATATCAACCGGCATTGGGTTAAACGTGAATGTGATGAGGGCAGAAAAGGAATCTTCGAAATTTTCACAGTAAATCTCAACACTTCAAATACTTTTTGTGAAATTCATCAAACATTTGAACCACTTTCAAATACTGAAGCAGCTAGAAGCCCCATATTATCCTACAAGAGAGTCCAGCCCATTAATACTTCCCAGATCTTTGACCGCCTTTTTGTTCATACCCTTATCTTTAGATGTTGATCCTGAAAAAGACAGTAATTAGTTACCAGGACTTTGGTCCGCATCACCTCGTATCTTCCCTCTTGTATTCTCTGATGGTTTACCCGTAAGGGGTTGACTTCAGGGACCTCACAAACCTTCTCCTTCAGACATCTGTACGTCTACAAATCCACCTCCTTAGCTGTACATCCTTGTAGGTATCCCAGAAATCCTGCTCTGAACCTCATCCTTGTCAAATCTTATTGACGCCTCTTCATTATCCTTCTTAAAAGAAGACTTGAAGGATGAGAAATTGGATGCTAATGATGTATTCTTGCAGCTCTCCTTATCTATGTGGAGAGATGAACTATTCACGCCTCTAAACCTCCAAGTAACAGCGGCTGTATTGAACTTGATAGAGAAGGAACGAAATGGTGAAACTATAAACACAAGTCTAATCAGCGGTGTTCTACGTTCTTATGGTTAGTTTCATTTACATCATTTTTAAACAATTTCTTCGACAACAAACGTAAGAAGATGTAAGAACTAGTTCAGCTAAGTTATCAAGAACAGGATCTTTAAAATCTCTTCACTTACTACTTAATTGCATAAACAAGTTATTTTTGGTTCTCACGAGACAGTAATGATGTTATCTACCATTTCAGCTATTTAAAGTTTTCTTGATGCTAACTTGAAATTAAAATCAAAAATAAATGTTTAAATAAAGATAATTTTCTGCTAAAGCATCAATTTGATTGATTTTTTGAGTAATCGAGTTTTATTTGTTTTTGGAATTTTGAAATCAGTTGAGATAGGGGCTGGGCAGAACAAAGCAGAACCGGAAGATAGCGCGAAAAGGCCAAGACATCAACCTCTGCCAGACGGTGAGACCACCTCAAGTAGATTTCAGTCTAAAGTTTTAGTAACTAGTTTAGTGGTAGCTCAGAACTTCCACAAAATCTTTCAGTTGACATCTTTAATAATCTCATTTTGATCTTTTTTTAGCTGAGATTGGATCTGATGAAGCTATAGCTCGTTCAGAGATGCTCACTGTTTACAAATCCAAGTTTGAGGAACCTTTTCTTGACAACACTAAACATTACTACACAACTGAAAGCACCGAATTCCTCGCCCAAAACCCTGTCACTGAATACATGAAAAAAGTATCTTCACTTACTCACTTTTACTTTAAACTTAAATATTTTGAATCATTTTCAGGCAGAAGCTCGTCTATTAGAAGAAGAGAAACGCGTCAAAACCTATCTCGATGATTCGACAGCTAAAGTTCTTTCACAAACTTGCGAAACAGTTCTAATTGAAAGACACCTTGAACAATTTCAATCTGAATTTCAAGTTTTATTAGATGGCGATAAAATTGAAGGTTACTTTCAACAAACTTTCTTACTGATTGACATTTATTTGATAAACAGATGTGGGTCGTATGTACAAGCTTGTTTCCAGGATTACAGATGGAACCACAGAGCTAAAAAACATTTTAGAAAAGCACATCTACACACAGGGTGACTGTAAAATCAAACAATGCGCTGAAACAGCCATCAATGTAAGATGTTGTTGATGACGTCACCGCATGTGACTTCGCGTGTTTTATCAAATGATATTTACTTTAATTGACGTTACTAATATGATAAAAATGATTATTACACCCGATGTAAGGTCATAACACTGTCCTCAAAACGTGCACAGGACCCGAACCAGTATGTCCAGACAATTTTGGAAGTTTACCGGAAATATGAAAATTTGGTGACCACTTCATTCGAGAAAGATGCTGGATTTGTAGCTGCTTTAGATAAAGCTTGTAATCGTTTCATCAACAAAAATCAAGTCACAATTGATGCTAAATCTTCCTCAAAATCTCCTGAACTACTAGCCAGGTGATATTTGTCTCATCTCACTGAGATTTTAACTAAATTTTCATCTTCTTCAGATATTGTGATATTTTACTTCGAAGTTCAAAAGTTTCAGAAGATTCAGAACTTGAAGTGTTACTAAGAGAAGTGGTGAGTACCTAGCAACCACCTAGCAACCATACAACAACCACCTAGCAACCATAAAACAACCGCCTAGCAACCATACAGTTACCACCTCGCAACCATAAAACAATCGCCTAGCAACCATACAACAACCACCTATCAACTATACAACAATCACCTAGCAACCATACAACAACCACCTATCAACTATACAACAATCACCTAGCAACCATAAAACAACCACATAGCAACCATACAACAACCACCTATCAACTATACAACAACCATCTAGCAACCATACAACAACCACCTATCAACTATACAACAACCACCTATCAACTATACAACAACCATCTAGCAACCATACAACAATCACATAGCAACTATACAACTATCACCTAGCAACCATACAACAACCACATAGCAACTATACAGCAATCACCTAGCAACTATACAGCAATCACCTAGCAACCATACAGCTACCACCTAGCAACCATACAACAATCACCTATCAACCATACAGCTACCACCTAGCAACCATACAACAATCACCTAGCAACCATACAGCTACCACCTAGCAACCATACAACAATCACCTATCAACTATACAACAATCACATAGCAACCATACAGCAATCACCTAGCAACCATACAGCAATCACCTAGTAACCATACAGCTATCACCTAGCAACTTTTCTAACTTTTCCCTCTCATCTTTCAGATGACAGTTTTTCGTTACATCGAAGACAAAGATGTTTTTCAAACTTTTTATTCGAAGTTTTTGGCGCGACGTCTCGTCAATCACTCATCAGCAAGTGATGATGCTGAAGCCCAAATGATCAGCCGCTTGAAGGTAGGTTGATGTAGTTGATGATATTTTTCAATTTAAACTTGTTGTTGGTTTCTTAGCAAAGTTGTGGTTTCGAATACACTTCGAAGTTACAACGGATGTTCCAGGACATTGGATTAAGCAAAGATTTAAATGATCAATTCAAGACTCATTTGAATACATCAGGAACCTCACTTGAATGTAAGTTTCTGAATCCTCACGGTGACGTCATCATCGCTTTTTTTGCTTCAAAAATTATCCTGAAGTCTTCATCATTTTTAATTTGATATTTTTTTGGGGGTTTGTTTTATCAATGGAATTATTTGTTCGACGATGACGTCATCGAAACTTCTTTTTATTTTGAAACTAAATGAAATAGTTACAAAAATCGAATTTAGTAAATTATGATAAATAATTGAATTTTGAAAATAATTAATTTTTTCTTCCAACAAATCAACTTTTAAACACAAATTTTGATAATTTTCAGTGGATTTCTCTATTCAAGTTCTAACCGCCGTTTCTTGGCCATTTTCACAATCGACCACTTTCGCCCTCCCCATAGAAGTCAGTTTGTTTCATTTTAATTTCACTTTTCAACCCAGTCCTTGTTCAGTTGGAAAAAAGCTACCAGGCGTTCCAAAGCTTCTACACAAGACAACATTGTGGTCGAGTAGTTAACTGGTTGTATCATATGTCCAAAACTGAGATTGTTTCGAACTGTTTCAAAAGCCGCTACACTTTCCAAGTAATTATCGTCATTTTAAATCTTTTAAGAAGATTCATTTAAATGTCATTTTATGAGCAGGCTTCTACTTTTCAAATGGCCATCTTACTACAATACAATTGTGAGACTTCACACACTGTCCAGCATCTGGCTGAGGTGACCAAACTCAAAATGGACATCCTTCTTCAGGTAAGTGATTTGTTGAAATAGTTGAAGGTTCGTAAACTTCTCGTTTGTAGGTTTTATCTCATCTAATGCGTTCGAAGCTTCTGATATGTGATAGTGTTCCTGAAGCGTCTCAACTTGTAGCTGAACATGTCTTGAAATTAAACTTAAATTATAAAAGGTAAAAGATCAAGACACTGATGTTTAGTAAAGACTGAAAAGGAGCGATCATTTAACTTCTTCAGGAAAGAGATCTTTCAACTAAATTAATTTTTGTAGCAAAAAGCTTCGAGTGAACATCAATAAGCCAGTTAAAACAGAACAGAAGCAAGAACAAGAAACTACTCACAGACATATTGAAGAAGATCGCAAGATGCAAATCCAGGTAAACTTCATTCTCTATCTTAGCGGTTTTAGGGATCCAGTTTATCCTCTTCTTCTTCTGGACTGTTTTCATTTCATGTCTAAATAACTCTTCATCTTATTAAGGCTGCAATTGTGCGCATCATGAAGATGAGGAAGACATTAAAACACCAGAACTTGATCAGTGAAACAATCGCTCAACTGACAGTTCGTTTCAAACCTCGCGTTCCAATGATCAAGAAATGTATCGATACTTTGATTGATAAAGAATATTTGGAACGAGTTGACGGCGAGAAAGACACCTACCAGTATCTAGCTTGAGTCTGACTTTTGGGATTTTTTGTTTCTTTTTTGTAAGTTTCAGAACGCTACAACTGACTTCAAAAACACTTTTTTGTTTAAACCATAAAAATAATCAACAACTAAACAGGCTTCAGACTTAACATTAATCTTTTAAAATCTTCTTTTTTTTGGAAGTCTTTTTTGTGAGCTGATATCTCTTAACTTTGTCAAGTGAACCTCATTAGAGATAGTTTACTATCTAACCTAAGTTTGTTTATATTCTACAAAGAATTATTTTTGATTGTTTCCTTGTCTGTTGTCTTTGTTGTTTTATTACTTTGGTATCAAAGAATTTGTTTACAAATCCGTATAAGTTGCTACATTTTCAATCTTCAAAAGAAAATCGTAATAAAATTTCTCAAATAACAACCAACTAACTTTTGTGTCAAGTAGTTCAGCACATTTTTCTTTATTTTGTTGACAAATTGAACAGAATTTTTTTTCTAAAATTTGGTTAAATTGAAACGAGAGAAAGTAACTGAAGAAGTTCAACTCCACCAGAGGCTAGAGGTTTCGAATACTTGTTCTTTTGTACATTTTCAAACCTTTTAATAAAAGTCAAGTTGTTATATAGAAAGTTGATAAGATTTTAAATAAAGAAGATTAGAAAAGGGATTTTTTTGACAGAAAAAAGTTGATTTATTAAAACTTTCAATTGTAATGAGATTTTATCAAGTGATGTTTTTGTTATCTTCAAGAATTAGGTTGTTAATTTAAATAAGGAGTGAATATAAGCAGATTTTATCATAAAACTTCATGTTGTACATCAACAACAGATCTTTTAAACTCATACTACTTGATTTAAATTTATATTTGATACACTGACAATTACAAAAAACACGTTTTGCAAGCGACGTCATCTACAAAATATCTAGTCTACAAATTATTTTGATATTTTTTGCTCTTAGAAAATACTTCTTTATTTCTACTTGCAAGAAATTAATGATTTATTACTTTTAAATTCATTAATTGGTTAGTATTTTGTAACTTTTGTATTTAAAATTTAGTATACATTAATTGTACTTTATAAACTTGTACATGTAATTGTATTTGCTGATTGTTTAAAACTAATAATTGACAATTATTTCAGTTTAGCCACTTACATTAAACTAATGTTTTCTTTTTTTAAAATTCTTTTTTTGTACGGAGCATTTTTGTTCTTTAACCAAAAAGTTGCTTTTTCACAAGATGATCAAGATGATACACAGATAGATATTCCGGTGAGCTACTAATCTTCTCTTAACGAATTTTAAACAAATTATATTTTGTTTCAGTCTTTGCAAGAAGTTGTTCATGTCGGTAAGATTGTTTTTTTTATTTTTTTAAAGGTATTTAAGATAGGATTTTATAATTTGATGAAAACTGATGACCAGTAGTTTCTTTTTATTAATTACATTTAAGTGCTTTTAAAGCACTTTTAGAAATAAGTACTTTAACTAAGCAATGCTTGTAATATTGCATTTGATTGGATAATTTTCAGCTATATTAAAATATCTACTTGAGTCTGTCTCTTTAAATATTTTATTTCAAATTCTGACGTTTTAAATTTAAATTTGAAATAAACTTAACTTTACATGAAAAGTTCAGCAGTTACTCTTGCCAATTTTGAAAATATGAAATTTTTTATTTGAAACCCGAAGAACTATCAGTTATACTTTCTGATTATATGGAATCACTTATAATAAGATTTTTAAACTTTTCTTAAGATTAACTTCTTAATTGCAAAAAAATGGTAAATTCAACTATTTATTATCAATTAATCTTCAAAACTGATAAAACTTTCATTATTTTAATAATTCAGTTTTTGTTTTTTTTTGTTTAAGATTCAATAAAACTGAATAAGAAGTTTTGATAAGTTTAAATTCATGACAATTTTCAATTTGTTTTGATTAAAGCAACAGGAAAAGCCTTCGACAAATTGGTCAGAGCAAAGGCTTGTACAGCAAATGATCTTTTGATATTACTCCAGCAGAAAACTCACATACAAGATGATTATTTAACTGAAGTATTCATGCAAATAACTAACTCTTCTAGCAAAGAAGGTAACTTAGAAATAATTTTTGATGTAAATCCTTATTTACTAGTTTCCAGAAAATATTTAAATTTAGTTTTTTAGAACAGTTTGAACTTGTAGCTTTCAATATTTGTCTTTTAAAAAGTGTTTTTAGAAACTTAGCTTTGTCAAAATTGTATTCATCATTTAACATTGAAGTTTAAAACAGAACTAAAAGATGTAATTAAACATGATGAAGAAGCTGTAGAACTGTTAAATGAAGTTATTTCACACTTTCAGTAAGTTACAATTATTATAATTTGGTTTTTAAATCGAATTTTTTAAGGTCGCATCCAGAAGGCGGATTTGATAAAAATAAGTTTGTAGAAAAAAAACCAACATCTCATTTATCAGATGAGTTGTAGAAAATGAATCGCTTTGAATTAAGTGTTGTATTTATCTTTTGGTAGTAAGTTTGAGTAGAAAGTTGTTAATGCTTAAAAACTGGGTATAAAATAAAAGCTCGTTTAGATGAAAATTATTGAAATACATAAAGAGTTAATCAGTTGATATTTGGAAAATATTTTGAAATTTGTAGAGCAAATTTGAATAGTGGTTTTCAATTAATCGAAAACCAAAATTTGAGAAGAAGAAAAATATTCACCAATATGTTGAAATGCTTATTTAGTTATTTCTTACATAATAGTTCTAACATAATTTGTCACTAGATATACTTCAACATAAACAAAAAACAGACAAAAAACGATTAAAAACCATTGATTTTAAAGCACTTAGCAAATTATACAGCTCGAAAAAAAAACGAACAAAAAGAAAACAGAAAGTTTAGCATAAGCAAAAAGATCTTAAGTATCGAAATTTAGAATAATTAATATAAGAAGATTTGAAACACTATAGAAGCAGAAGTGAAATATAAATGGCGGATCAAAAAGTTAATGTAATAGAATAACTTTAAAAAATGAAGAAACTGTCAGTGTTGTATATCATTTTTTAAGGAGATAACTTAAATCATACTTTTTAAATAATATTTTAAAAGAATTGATAGATGTCAATGTCGCGATAGAGTCGGAACGAAGTTCTCATTAATGCAAAGAAAAGAAAATTCCTTTGCGAAAGAATTATTCGTTTTCACCCAATTTCATAATAAAATTATTTCATTATTTTATTATAGAGATATAAAAATGTAATTTCAACTGCTTTAATTATTCGAAACTTACTTCTTGATAGGTATAAATATAAAATAATGATTAAACATCAGTAACTAGAACTGTATATGAAAGTTTTAAACTTTTAATCTTTTTTGACATCTTGATTACAAGAGTTATGGAATACTGCCTTAAATACCCGAAAGCTGTATTAATTAGAGAGAATAAAAATATCAAAAGCAACTCTTAAGTTTTTACAGCCTTAAGCAATAACTCACCTTTTTTAAATAATTATGTTTTTATTTAATTTAGTTTATGAAGCTAAGTGTTTGTTTGCAGCGTATATACAAAATTGAAATTATATATGGATTTTTCAAAACAGCTTATATAAAAAATAATTTCTTATTTTTGAATAATTTTGTGTATTTATTATGTTTTCTAATAATGGTTTAAACGTAAATTATTTAATTAAAAATTATTTTAGTTGAAGTCATTACTATAATTTTTAAACTTGAATATCGAGCTTTAATTCTAATCATAATATTACAAGCTATACTTAAAGCTGTATTTAATTTTTCATGAATTTCGATTTTAATGATTCTGTATAATAATTTGTTTAATTAATAATGATCTTGTATATTTAAAATACAAAATTTTTATCTTTTACTAACTTGTAGAATTAAACTCTGGTTTTAGTGCCATTTTATTATCAGTTACTTTTTGGAAAGTATGGACTTTCTATGAGTTTTTTTCTCAACAAACTTAATCTAAATTTCAATTGACAAAAAAGAATAAAAGTAAATTCATTTTAATAAGATTTTGATAAATATTTTATTAATGAAAATAAAAAGATGTTTTTAAATTTCAAAATTTTTTCAGATTTTTCTCATAATGCTTTCTTCTAAGTATTTGAACAACAAATTTTTTTTGAGAAGATTTTCTTTTAAAAGTTGGAAAAAGTCTTTAAATGAGAAGTTTGACAAAGAGCGGGACACTTTTCAATCTTGGGCTGAATTTGAAAACAGAGGATTTATAAAGCCCCAATATTGTAAATCGTGGATAATTGAAAATTATGGAAATATTGACGAAGTTTTAAAACAAGAAATTTTAGAAACTCCATCTAATAAACAAAGAAGTATTTATAGTGCACATAAAACCTACTTTCAACAAGCTGTCAGATCACCTAATGAAGTTCTTGTCAAAGTTCATGCTGCTAGTTTAAACCCAATTGATTTAAAAATATCTTTAGGTTATGGTTCCAATTTGTTTAATTTTCAACGAAATGCAATCTATAGTATGTTAAGTGTTTATAAAGATAAAAGTTTGATGAATGATGTAGTTCAAAGGGCAGAATTCCCACTAGTGTTGGGACGTGACTTTTCTGGTACAGTTGTAGATTGTGGATTACAAGTTGGTGACCTTCAACCAGGTGATGAGGTTTATGGATCACCATCAATATCAGCAAATGGTTCATTTTCTGATTATTGTTGTGTAGATTTAACCCATGTTGTTCAAAAACCAGCGACTCTAAGTCACTTAGAAGCAGCTTCAATACCTTATGTGGGTCTTACAACTGTTTCAGCTCTTTCAAGACACGTCAAACGCCCGAAGGAACCTAGAAATGCGTTAGTTTTAGGAGGTAGCGGTGGAGTTGGTACTTTTGCAATTCAATATCTACAAGCTCATGGATTTTCAGTGACTACAACTTGTTCTAGTGAAGGCTTTGATATTTGTAATAAGCTTAATGCAGATTGTATCAACTATAGAACAGAAGATGTTGAAGAAAGTCTAATTTCTAGATCAAGATTTTCACTTGTGTTTGATATAGTTGGTGCTTCATCACCTGAGTGGGCCTCTCAGTTTCTCATCAAAGGTGGGAGCTATATCACATTAAAACATCCACTTGTTAATCTAACCGATAGATGGGGGACCTTTATAGGTTTAGCAGCATCTGCTTTCACTTATGGTAGGACTCAACTGAAGAATTTAGGTATCTGGAATGAGTGGGGATTTTATAAACCTGATCGGAACTCTTTGTTGGAAATTGCTCGGTTGGTAGATAGTGGTAACATCAAGCCTATTATTCAACCAGATAATATTTTTGGATTTGATGATATTCCAAAAGCTTTTAAAGTGCTACAAAGTGGAAGAACTAAAGGAAAAATTGTTATAAATATTTCTGGCTTACCTGAATCAACTCAAAAACCAAATGTTGATAAAATTATTCATCTTTAAACTTTTTTGTTTTATTTTTTAATTTATTCTTTTTTTTTGTATATGAACTGAAAGATCATTCAATAAACTTCTTAACTGAGCTCAAGTGTTTTAAATTAATCTGAACAAATCATAGAGCTTCCATAATATCCTCAAATGAAACTTCATAAAGATTTCCTTATTAATTTTTGGACCACCTTTTTTGTTTGTGGACTTTTCTCAAGTTTTTATTATTTTGCCCTGGTACTAAAGAAAAGGACAGAGTTGGGTTTTGGTCCGCTTCACCTCTTGTCTTCCTCCTTTTTGTTGACATTATTTGATATCTTCAGGGACTATCTTAAACCCTTCAAACATCCGTACCTCTACGGATGAAGATCCATTTCCTAGCATAACGATCTTGAAGCTAAGTCTTTTCAGGAGTCCTGCTGTTATCCCTATCTTCCTCTAAACAAGGTGTGTTTATAAACAAGTAAACAGAACTTTTACTTCAACATCAGGAACTAAACATGTTAGTTTGAAAGTAATTTAAATATGTTTATTCGAAACGTACCTACTTCTTTATCGAAGATTTAAGTTTGTGAAAATAGAAAACAAGTTTTTTTTTATCTCTGAACACAGTTTCATTCTTAGCCTGAAAGTTTAATAATATCAGTGATTTCTTGATAGATCGCAATATTCCTAACGTCCTCAAAGATTCATCAATTAAAAACAACCATATCGATAACTTTAATGACGTTTTTATGAGAGAAGCAAAGACTGTGGAAGTAAACCCAAACAGAAAATATACAATCCGTTGACTTTGTCCAGGTCCATGGGTAGTGTCACCGTGCACTTAATCTAATGAATGGGACAGTTTATTTCCACTGTAGTAAAACCAGGCAGACAGGAAGGAAGTATTATTGTCATCAAAATACTTTAGTTTAAGAAGTTCAGTCACACAAAAGTAATGACAAATAATGCGAATGACAATTATTTTTATGCTAATAGAGATAACTTAGTTATAAATTTTACTAAAAAGCTACACATCTTTAAAATACTAAAATAATAGTTTATTAAAAAGAGTTTCTCCAGAAACTGAATAGTATATTTCAGATTAAAACTCAAAAAATGTTCTTTCAAATTTTGACTTTTTGATACAATATATCATTTTTTTAAAACCAAAGTAAAGCTGTTAAGATTAGGAGGCTTATACATTTCTACGTTTAACAAACTTTTGGTTTATAAGAATATATGCACAACTGTTTACTTAAAAGTACTCAGTTTAATAGTAAAGTTTTTAAAAATTATTATAAAAAGAAAATTAATCAAAATAAATTATTTCCACATAGTTTTGTTTAGTATAAATAGACTAAAGTTTTAATTCCTTAATTTTAATCAGTACCTGCAGAAAGTTTTACTTGAAATTACAAGAGGTGCTGAAATATTAGATTTTGTTAAGATTGAAAATTTGCACAATCAAAGTGTACAAGTTTTTCTAAAGTATCTTTTTAAAACTATATCAGCTCAATAAAAGTACAGTAAATTAAATTATTAATATTTATTGCTTGAAAGTCAAAAGTTTCATAAACTAAAAACGTAAAACGCCGTAACTGTCATTTTAAAACTTCCTTTTTTACTCTCAATTGTTAGCAATTGGTGGTGTTTCATGCACTCTTTTTGAATTTGTTCAATTTTTATCATTTAGTTTTAAGTATCTTTGTAGTTTTATTTAATTGCCTATTTCTTATTTAAGAATAATTGATTAATTAATTTGAACTTGAAACAACTGTGTTTATTTGCAAACTATTTTTATTTATTTTTATTATAAAATGGTTACTTGTTTTAATAATGCTTATAAAGTTCAAATATTACTGAAATATTCTTGGTTGTATACTAAGGATAAAAAATTTGATAAGAATATTTGTTAGAATCTCTTATACTTAGTTTTATAAATAGTTTTATCATTTTATTCTAATTTTTTATTATCATACTTTATGTTTCATTTAAATGTTAAAAAAATGCATTTATCAAATAATAATAGTTGAATAATTGATAAATACTTCAAATCTCTTATATTTCATAAATCAAACAAAAAAATTGTTCATTATTTATATATCATTTACATCATTATAATAAATAAAATATAATATTATCAAAATATAAACTTAAGAATTTTAATCTAGTTAAAGTAGACATCCAACAAACTTTTTTCACTGATAATTTAGATATCTTAAAATATTTGTTTCAACAAACGCCATAGTATCATTGCTAAATTGATAAATTTTTACCTAAGTCTAAATCTATTAATAATTAGAACTTCATTTAATCATTAAAATAAGTGACTTTCATTTAAGTTCCATATTTTAAGGAATTATGCTTTTTAACAGTAGATATGTAGTAAGTAATTTACATAATCTGTTTTTAAGTATATGACTTCCTATTTTTGGTTATAAGGTTCTTAATAATAATCATAATTATATATTAATGACTAAAATTTGTATATTTTGTCAAAAATCTTCTGTACTTTTATTTGTTGCCAAATTTATAGTGCAATTTACTTGTTACAAACACTAGTTTCAACTCAGTAATATGCTGTAATAATTTTATCATCAATTTCACTTTTGCAGCAATTTTGTGAAGTTTAGTAATGGAGGAATCAGATGAAGATCAGCTAATGGATGATTATGTTCTTTCTTTAGGGACACATATTGAACAACCAACTGATATTTCTCATTTTGAACTAGAAAGTTTCAGGCAAGGTTGGATTGATGAAATCAAATTGAAAAAAGAAACGAAAGTGTTTGATTTAATAAAACAAGACCCTTTACTACAAATAGCTCAGCAGTCAAATCATCTCATTTTTGTCAGTAGAGATTTAAGGGAACATTTTTCTCGAGGAACCTTATTCACTATGGATTATGAATATGGTTTATTTTTTGCTCAACTAAAAAAAAGAGACGAATCATCATCTAATGTTAAGCTGAAGCTGAGAAAGATGAAAAGTAAAACAATTGAGATAAAAGAAAGCGTAGATGGGATTAATTTAACTGAGTTTCCAACTGAACTTCTTATTCTGATCCTACGCCATGTCATCTCTCTTCATCATGATGTGGTGTCTTTAAAAGCGTTTGCTTCCACTTGTAGGCGTTTCTATAACATTGGGCAAGACCCTAGTATTTGGAAAGTACTTTGCCGGAGAACTTTTGGTGCTGAAGTGAGTTTAGGTGAGTTTTCTTCCTGGAAAGAGTTGTATTTGAGCCGACCGTTTGTCAGATTTGATGGTATCTACTTAACGGTGATTCCCTTATTTTCAAATGAAGATGTTGAAACATCTCAAACTTGTTGCAGGTAATTGATCATGATCTGATCTTACATAGATTTTCTACATCACTTATATTAGGGGTTTATTTACTTTTTTAACAACTTCTTAATAACTTATCTGAATTATCTTCTTGCTTGAAAAATACTTATTTTTTGCTTCAAATCCTTTGCGAGATACTTTTTGTCAAATCATTAATTCTACGTAAAACAGATAGTTTATATATAAATCAGAATAAATGATAATATCTAAATTTTTTGATGATAAAATAGACTTAAGAATTAAATCAATTGAAATTAGAGGTTATTTGCAGACTTATGAAGTTTTTCAAAGATGGTAAAGTGATATTCTACATTTCAAGCGGTTCTTTAACTGATGTTATTCGAGAATTTTCATCGGAGAATTTTACTGAAGATAGTTTATTTGTTGGTCAATACAAATGTATCCAAAATGAAAACTCCAAGGAAAAAACTGCCCAAGTCTCATGTGTTCTCAAAGAACAGAAAATAAAAGAGTTAGTGACAGAAGAAGAAAAAGCAGAACATCCAATAAGAGCAAGACATTTTAAATGTGTAAAAGATTATTCAAACAAATCGAAAAATGGTGAACGTATTACAACTGGTGTTGTGTTTAAACTTGAGCTTGAACTTCAATCATCTTTTCATGGTTTGTTCGATGAATTGAAATGGACAGATTGTAAAACTTATAATGAAAAATCGAGAGTTTTATATGATCGTGGTATATTTGTTGATACCGCAATTGATTGTCGTTTTAATTCTTGGACTCGTTATCATCGCTCACCGTTGAATTTTTATTCAATTCAATCTTTGGGTGGATGTACAGAGGGCCTTTTCTGATCAATCACTTTTTATTTCTTTACAAACTTTTATTTTCAGGTCATGTTTTCTCTAACTAACGTCAATCGAAAAGTTATTAAGGTTTAGTTGAAATTTTGGTGTTTTATGTTTTTATTGAAAACTTCAAAACATCCAAAGAAGTTTTTTTTATTTTTTCTCTCCGTTAATGATTCTAATAAATAGAAAACTGACTGAAATTCCGCTGGCTATATTAAGTAATACAATTATTACTTATTTTAAATTACCATTTAAAATTGCCGCTAAGGTGAAGCATTTCAATTTGTTAATTTAATAAATTTTTAATTAACTTATAAGAATTGAAATTCTACCAATATGTGTAAGGTCATCAAAACAACATCTAAGTACTACTAATTAATTATTGAAAAAAGTGATGAAGATCAAGAAATGATGAGGATAAGATTTGTGTCGAGGATCATTAGAAATAAAAAATTGAAGATCTTTTATTTAAATTTAAAATTTATTTAAAATTGAAGCTATGATTTTGAGGGAATTTTACAAATAACCTTTTTCTTCAGATAGATTAAACTATGAGTTTTGCCTTTTTTCAGTCAACGTTATTAAGATCAAAAAACTTTTCCTGTTGAATTTATAAATCATATTTCAGATTCTAAAGAGGCTTAAATCGTTTTAAAACTCTCATAAATTAAAATAAATAAGTTAAGATAAATCTTAGCAATTTTTGTCAAAATAAAATTCGATTATTTTTCAATTTCAAACTGATGAAGGAAAACTAAAAAATAAGTTGTTGGAAATTTGAAAAGATTTTTTTCATTTAATTAAATCTGTCACAGATATATAATTTTAAAAAATGAAGAAAAGTCTTCAAGATAAAGAAGTGAATGATGTTGGCAAATTGTTATCAAAAATTCTGTTATTTCTATTATTTGTCAATTTTGTTACAAAATTCAATTTAAGTAGATCTTCAATAAGTTTCATTCTCAACTTTTATTAAGACTAATCAAAAAGCTACTTTTCTAAGTTTTTTGATTCATTTTACTTCTAGTCTTTATCAAAAAATTATTCAGAAATATAAGAAGAAGTGGCATACTTCGGTCGAGAACGGCTATGATGTGAGCCAGGGTACAAATTGTAGAGATCCAATTGTTGCCCATGCAGCAGGATTCCACTCTCAATCCCAGCCAGGTTATGCAGCGGAACAGGCGGATTGATGCAGCTGTACCCGGCTGGCGTTGCAAGAGCTGCTAGAACGACACTAAGTACAGTGATAAACTGCCTACGAGGCTCCAACTCCGGCTTTAAATTCGAAGTTTTGCGTCTCCTAGAAATGTTGTCATTAACCAGGCTAACAGGGCCCTTCTACTCGGGTTCTTATAAACTTTTTCTTGTTTCAAATAGATGTCCGCCTAGGCTCAAACCCGGGACCTCCTACGTGGTAAGCGGATGTGATAACTGGTACACCACACAAAGTTTGTAAGTTTTTATATAAATCAACAACTTATTACTACTTTACAAAAATATTTAAGTTAAAAATAGTCTGTTCTGAATTGCTATTTGGAAATTTCTCGACTAGTTTATAATTCTTGCAGTTTTTGAAATAGTTTTAATGATGTTACCAAAAATATGGTTTTGAGTCAATTTAAGAAAAACGGTGAAAAAATGTATAATTATCATTATAAGCTATAATAGTTAGTATGAATAATAATTCGTTTTTCATACCATCAATGAATATTTCTTCGTTTCACTATTATTCATTCGATTGAAAAGAAGTAATATTGAGTGATTTGTTTGGTTATGTTCAATTATTAGCTCAATCAATTTATTTAAATTTAGAAAACTTTAAAATAAAATTATATGACAAAATTTTTACTTTTTTCTGATAAATTGCAAACTGTATGTTACATATTAAATAAATAAATTTTTCAAAGTAAGACTAGTCAAGCATAAATCAAAAAAGTCATTTAACATGAAAAGCTCAAGTTCTTGAAATAAGTTTTAAATTTTAAAAGCTTTTTGTTTTGTGAGGTACTTTGATATATTCATTATCAAATTCAGTTAATTATATTTCTAGATTTAGATCAACTTTAATATAGGGTAACGTTTTTTGAAAAGTTTAGAAATAATTTGAATAGTTATTATTTACAGAAAAGTTTGGCTTGAACTATTTGATTAATTATACTGCATAAGCAGTACTTTGTTTGTATGTTCACACTTATGTAACTAGGTTTTTCACCTAAATATTTAAACAGTTTACTTTTTCTAGCTCACTAAAATTTAAAAATCTCACAAAACTATTTGAAAAAAAGCTAAGAATTAAAAAAAAACTGTTTTTAAACTTAACAAGAAATTTTTTCAAGCTAAAATATTGTCTGAGTGTTTTGTTTTTTAAATTCTTCCTGCTGTAGTTGTCTTTATAGAAATGCAAAAATTTTAAGTAAAATTTTCATTTTATAAATTCAACTTGGTAAACTAAAAACTCCGGAAGTAACAACAAAGTGTAGTGGAAACAAATAAGTTTCAGATTATGAAAGGTTCAGCTTAAATATTATTAAAAGTTTAGAAAAATATCTTTAGTTGCTAGTGAACTCGCTGAAAATTTGTATCAAGCCGTTTTCTATTTTATTAATTGTAATTAAATTAGGTAATTTTAATCAAAATCGTGAAACTGTGAAAAGACAAATTGTTTTATTTATTTCTTGTTCAATTTTTCAAACTGATTCTGTCATGTATTTTCACCACGTTTTGAGCTTACAAAACATTCATAATTTAGTTATAAAATAGCTACAAATAAAATCTAATAAGTCTGTATAAAAATCTTTGACATTCAACATTTTTTGTAAATTGCTTATTGGCAAATTACTTAATTCAGTTTTTGGTTTTATTTAATTAATTTTTTAATTATTTCAGTTTTTGGTCATTGAATGAATTATACTGAAAATTTATGTTTTTTAACTTTTTAATATTTTGATAATGTAGTAAAATTGAAAGGATACGTCAAATTTTGCAAAGTCATAGCTTCGTAGTTATACGTAGTAACTAGAGGTAAATAAGACCATAGAAAATAATTATAAAAGATATTAAAGAATAAAGAAGCAAATAGTATTAAATAAAAAAGTTTGATAAATGTAATTATTAATTATAAAACTATCACTTAAATATAATCGGAGTTAATTATTCGATCTTATTCTTCTTTAATAATCTGATAGTTTTGAAGATTCAAGTTATTCCTAAAAACTAGAAGAGAAATGACAACTAATAGTATAACTAAGATTTTAACTTTATCTACGTTCGCTGCTTTCTGGATTTCGTTCGGATTTTCCGTTTTTTCAATTGGGAAAGGGAATTGGGTGAATAGCAAGACGACAAATGAAACATTTGGAGCATTCAAACAGTGTGAGGATAAAAACTGCATCAATATCTCAGGTTAGTTTGATTTTTTTATGACAACGCACAAAAATATCTTTAAGAAATAATTGAACAACAAATTGATATTTTGTAGATCGATATACAATTAAACTCTGTTGTAACAATAAATGCCAATAATTGAGGTATAAAGAATATAAATTAATTCTTGAATATCTTATGAATACTAGGTCACACTCCATTAATCACAGTAACTAAAGCCTTCTCAATCTTGTCTTTAATTATTGGATTTTTTGGATGGTGTTCATTGCTAAATGCGCAAATAACAAATTGGTTTAAAGCAGCAGCAGCTACTTCTGTTTTATACGCGTTTTCTGGTGAGCTTTTTATACAAATAATCTAGTGTATATGAGTTGTTACCGTGCAACAGAATGTGACTATGTGGCTCCTTCTTAACTTCCATGTTAATCTTCTTTTAACTTATTACTTTTACGGATTTTAAGCAACAAAAATCATGCGCATGCGCAATAGAAAAATCGAGCCTGGAGATGATTTATATGTAAAACAGAACTGCTTATATTTTATAGTTGTATCTCTTGCAAACTTTGCAAATTGTATTTCAGTTTTTCATTTATATATTGAGTTAATATAATTTTAATTAAGATGAACTTTTTAGGAGTTTTTTACATCATTGCGATGAGCTGTTTCCGGGCTGAATTCTGCAAAGTCTCTTGTGAAGAGTATATTTGGAATTATGAGTTTATAACAGGATGGATTAGTGGCGGGGCTGTCCTAGTTGGGTCGATACTAGCTCTTGTGTTGACCATCAGATTGAAGCGAGAAAGAAATTGTTAACTTTTACCTAAATTAATAATTCTCGAAAGTTTTGGGAATTAGTTCATTTTATTCTTTGATAAAAATGTATAATTCTTTTTACAATTAAAAATTTGTTGTTGAATAAAAATGCTCAGATTTAAATAAATCAAATGAAAATTTTTCAGTTTTTTAATTCAAGTCTTTTAATGTTTCAAATTTTGTAAAAATTAAATTTTAATTGGACATCTTTTTTAGCGCCTCTTAAAAAGTCAGCCATTTGTAGAGTTACTTCCAACATTGATTATCAAATTAGTTTGTAAAACTTAAACTGACAAACATGGTAATAAAAGATGCCTTGACTTAAAAACTTCAAAGCTAAGTCTAAAAAATGAGTTTATAGCAGTATGCGTATAAGTAAGAGTATCTGAAAGAGAATTCAATCCTTGAAGTCAATAAGGATCAATCATTAGTAAATATCGATAGAGAAAAAGACACAAAGTGTTTTAAACCAGCGCCTTGGTAACCTATGAACAAGCACTGTCCTTTCTTGAAGTTGTAGAGACTTGTTGGGCTTCCTTGAAAGATGTACTGAGAACTCTTGCTGCTATAATTTTAAAATTATTACAGGAATAAGAAGAAAATAAATAATCTTTTCGAATAACACCCAATGAAAATTATCAGTTTTATTTAAGTGCATTATCTCCAGATGATAAAACAACAATTATTTTACAACAACAGAATTTTTACAGCTGTATTTCCACACAGAAATCGCAAACTTTTTCGAAAACCTTGGACCTATATGACAATGGAAAGTTATTTATATATATATAAGTGATTTACATTTTTAAAGGTTTCTATTTTTTAATAAAGTTGCTTATAAGGTCGATAGGCAATGGGAAAATTATGGTGGAATTCTTTTCTGCACTGATCGATGTAAGAGTTTGCAAGTATCTCAACTGCATTGAGTTTGGTGATTCGCTCATGACGTCAGCTGCTTCTTTGAGCTTTCGTGAGGCATTCATCTCCCCTTCTGCAGCAATCACCTAAAATTATATAAAATAATTGTCAATAAAATTTTGTAAATTTTGTAAATAATTTAATTATTTTCAAGTATTATATAATAATACTTTAATAATTGATGTTCACAAACTAGAAGATTTATTTGTCATTTCTTCCTTCTATTGTATCTATTTATTGAATTACGTTTCAAAGATGACGTCATCGAATAAAACTTTGTTTAAAAACTATTTTTACAATTTTCAAAGAAGAACTTCAAAAATAAGATTTTTTAATTCCTTTTAAAACTTCATATTAACTAATTAATCATCTAAAATGAAATTAGAAAGAAAAACTAAAATGATGACGCTATCATCACGTCATTAACCTTAGCGCGTGCGTCTCGTGCAGCTTCCGCTTCTGCAGCCATCGCGCGCTGAAGTTGAACTGGAAGTCGAACGTCTTTTCTGAAAAATAAATTGAGGTGGTCACGTGACTGAACTTGAATTATTGATATTGAAATTTCAGAGGAGATATTTTTTGATTATTTCTTTGCTTTAAAACTTTTAAGTTTACATAGATCGATAACCGCGGTGATGACGTTACAAGACGTGACGTAATGCACGGTTTTCTTACTAACATTTCGACTCTTTCCACTTTTATTCCCCAAGGATCAGTTGCTTCATCCAAAGTTGACTGAAAAATAATAAAAATCCGAAAATGATAAATCAATAGAAGATGAAGTTATTGTTGAAAGTAAATAAATAGATTTTTGTTGAATTTCTTTGTTTGCTAAAAAATGTTTTGTTGAAGTTAGAACTAAATTTTTGCTGAATAAAATAATTGTATCTTTAAGCAGCTTCAAACAACTTTCTCGACTGTATTGCCTGATTAACAACATTCTCAAAATTGTTTTGTAAAGCATAAATTATTCA
Source organism: Pegea sp. RAD2-039 (assembly GCA_034620365.1). Classification (NCBI taxonomy): domain Eukaryota; kingdom Metazoa; phylum Chordata; class Thaliacea; order Salpida; family Salpidae; genus Pegea; species Pegea sp. RAD2-039. The sequence continues at coordinate 395,610 of JAQGEQ010000272.1, read as the reverse complement.
TATTACTTAAAATTTATTGATTAATGTTGATAAATTTTCTTATCTTGATGTGTTTTAAATACAATAACATACTTGCATTCCATTGCTGATATACTCTCTATCAGTAAGTACTTCAGCTAATGTTTTAGTTCCCAGCATATTACGTAAAGTAGTTTGAGCCAAAAGTCTAGTAGCGCCATCAGCATTTTCTACATTTGCAATACTCATAGTAGCATCTTGTACTCTGTAGTAAACAACTGCGTCCACAGCAATAGTTACGCTGTCCTTAGTCAAAATCTGAACCATGAATAAGTTAGTTAGAAATAGATTTTGTTGTGACGCCTTATCGTGACTCAATCTATTTTTATTTTCAAAACAAACTTAAACAGAAATTTAAACAAAAAACTTGCTTCTTGAGGAGGGACATCAAAAGAAACTGTTCGGAGATCAACTTTTCTGTATTCATCAGTACATGGAACGATGCAAAAAAGACCTATCAACAAACAAACATTTTCATAAATCTTTTTAAATATAAAATCGAAGTAAGAATAGCAAATGTAAATTTGTAAAAGCACGGACCAGGTCCTTTAGCTCCTCCGCTTTGTAGTCTTCCCAATCGAAACAAAACCGCTCTTTCATATTCATTAACTACCTAAAAAAGTAAAGAAAAGCTTCAAAAGTTGTAAATTTTATATCAAGTTTGAAAACTGACTTTAATTACTAAAAAGCAAGCCCCAAAAGGGAAAAGAACTCCAGTGATAAGAACTGAGACTAGCAAAAGACAAGCACCACAAAAACCGTAACTAGTTGACTCACCACCTTCACGAAAGCAAACAAGCTTAAATTCATTTTTAATTCTTGAATTTTTTTCTTTATAACCTAAATCTCTAAAGTTATTCAGTTTTAATCATAAACTTTAAAACTCAATAAAAGCATGAAATATATTTTCATCAGATCTTTCTTATCAACTTACTAAGGTCAATTGCTGGATTAGCATTTATGCGTGCATCAGACGGCCCGCCCATTTCAGGATTAGATGACATTTCTTTCAGCAGAACTTTATTACTCATTCGTTCGATCTCTTACTTTCAAAGAATATTTGCTGCTACAATATTAAAAAAATTCTATATATATGTAAGAGAAAAATTTGTTAGATAAAAAAATGACTTATTCATCATCATCTGCATAGTGATCATTGTTGAAAGTTTTTACGACGTTTTTAGATAATTATATTACACATAATAAACTTGTATTGATAGATATTTAATTTTAAAAAGCTTTTTATAGATCAAACTTTAAAACTGAAGCTAATAAAATAAGGTTTTTAAAATGCTAAGTTCTGAAAGCTAACTGTTGAAGTAAAACATTTACAAATATTCAATTTGTCAGCTTACGTAAGTATAAAAATAAACAGAATAAAAAGCTACAGTTGTTTCCTGTTAAATTTGCAGCAAACAAACAAATTCCGCTTAAAATTTAATCAACTAAAAAAATAATTGAAAGAAATTTAATCAGTAAAATAATAAAAGCTTGAACTAAAAACCGTCCAGAAAACGTTCAAGTCAGCTTTCTACAAAATAATATATAAGCTAGCTAAAAAAAGTATGAACTTCGGCTGTTAGTGCTCCTTTTTCTCTCTATTCTCTTTTCTTTCTCTTTTTTTTCAATTACTTAGTTACACGTACGTGACGTCATAAGCTTACGCGGACGCTCGATTATGTAGGTTGAAGTTTCACCACAAGAGGGTGTAATGAGCTCATAAGCAATTGATGACTTGTTATATTGACTGGTATTAAAGTATTTATAAACGTTTATTATGGGATTTGTTCTTCAAAAATCGAATTGGGTTGAAAAGTTATTTATTGATAGACTAAAATATTTATATTTGTAGCTAAAATAAGTTAATTAATTAAAAAATTGATTTGTAATGTTGTAAAAACATATATCCTTTTAAAAAATAAATTTATAGATTTGAAAGCAGTTTTATGAAGAAACAAATCTTCTTAGTAAAATTGAAATTACTTCATATAACATCAATTTTTCAAGGTAGATGTCAATGTTGATGTAAATACTAAATATTTCATTTTGCTGACTTCAAACGAAGTAAACTATGTTTCTTCAATTTCATGATCTTTAAATAGAACGTCTTTGGAACAGATAAGAGCTCTAAAGTAGAAAGTAACCTACAAAGTAAAAGATTATCTCACCGTATGCTCAACCATTTGTGATAAAAACAACTTACGTTTTTAGTTCTATTTTTACAATTTTTATAGAATTTTCGGAATGTCGAATGTTCAACTAATAGTTTGATTAATAAATATTTAAACAGGTAGTTAAAAGTTTTACTCATTATTAAAAAAATAGGATTCTACAAAATGCTTAAATTTTCATTTAGTTTTGTAAAACATCTTCAAATAAATTTGCTTAAAAATAAAGTCATTTGGGAATTAATTTACTATTATTAACTACATCTTAAAGTTTTTAATTCAATTTGAATTTTGTGACTTAGAGTTACTTAGTTAGTCTTAAAATAGCTTTCGATTTTTTCAACAAGTTAGTTTTTAAATGAAGTAAGCTAAGTTCAGAATGAAATTCTGTAATGAATTCAGAAGTTATTTTTCGCTTTATCAAAAATATTATTTTGTTGAATTTTGAAAAAAATTTCAATGAATTTTCAAAAGTTTTCAAAAAACAAAAATATTCAAAATGCAAAATTGTTATTTTGTAAAACTTGGTAAAGTATTGTTTCAGTTGCATTAATAGAAAAAGTGTTCAGTAAAAACAAACAAAATATTTACAAAGTGATAAAAATTATTTGTTAAAACTTTTTAAAGATTTGTTAATAGTTAATAGCAAATTTATTTTTTGATCATTTTGATAAATTTTCTGTTTTTAATCTTTTTGTAGATATTTTATGATAATTTTAAAAATACGATTTAAAAGAATTAAAATGAATCCTAAAGAATTATCAAAATTAAACTCAATAGAAAAACATTTTAGCTAAAACAGCTTAGAAACATAAAAATATGAGAAAAGAATTATAGAAAATTGTTTAATAATATATCTAAAAATAACTTTTATTGAAGTTTTGATGATTTATATTTGAAACATGAAACACAATCCCCTCTCTCAAATATGATTTATATTTCCTCGTTGAAAACATTTAGTTTTATTTTGCTGGTAAACTTTTTTGAAGTCAAAAATGAAACTTTTGTGAAATCTTTTTCTAGTGCAATTTAAAAATATTATTTTTTACACAAACAGCAACAAACAAAATATTTTCTTTTACAGAAAAAATTTAAATCTAAACTCAAAGAATTTTTTTAGTATAAGGCAATAACAAATATTAATAATTCATGAAGTAAAAATCAATTTGCTGTAAATGTGTCAAAAATTATCGATAGTTTTAATACAGCACTTTTATATGTACAGCATCAGAGAGAAAAATTTCAATTATCTAATATCTAATACGCTGTTTAAATGATTCAAATTATATAAAAACTAATAAATTGTAGTTGTGAAGTTGTTCCAGTTTTGTAAGTAAATAAAATTGTTGCAGAATTCCTATTAAAAGAAAACTTTGTGAAATTGCCTTTACACATAAATAAATAATTATACTGTATTGTTTTGTAAATTTAAATGAAAAAAAGTTTCTTCTGATCTATTTTGTTCAATCAAACTTCTTGAATTAAGTTTTATTGTATTTACTCTACTATTTTTATTAAGAATTGTACATAAATATAGTTGATTTATTTCAAATATTTTTCTACAAGTTTAAAGTTGAATATGATTTTTGTAAGCTATCTTATTCGATTGTGATTGGCAGATAACTGATTACAATTATCATTTAATTTTTCAGAGAAAAATCTTTAAAGTAGTAAACAAAATTTCATTTATTTTATCTACCTGACAAATACCAATCGAATATGTCATTTTAAATTTGATTGTCCTTGTAGATAAAATTTAAGTGCCCATTTAAGTTAACAGAAATTTAATTGCTGTTTCAAAGTTTTTTTCGTATTCTTCAAGCATTAAATAAGTTTTCATGATTACAGATTGCTTAATAAAAGTCTTTATAAACTCTCTTCTGGAGATCTAAAAAATATAGAACAGGTTATCTACTGAGATACATAGAGGAATAATAGTTCAGAATTTTCTCTTTTTAGTCTCTTGAAGGTTTTTCTTATTATAAAATCAAGTTTTTTTTTTATTTATTTCAAGCTGATGAAAAGGTCAGAAAATTTGTTAAGATTTTAATTATAGTTAGATAAATATTACATAATCGAATAAAGTAAAACGTTAGCTGTTTCATTTGACTGTTTATAATATTTTGTAGATTATCATGTTTAAAAGAAGCAAATATGAAATTGGCCAGATTATATTCAAAAGTGAATTTTCGTACATAAAAATTGCAGAACTAAAAAAGAAAGATATTGCTGCAGTAACTAAAATAACTGAAAACAAAAAGTTCAAAGATCAAAAATTATTAACCCCTTACAGAGAAATACTATTACATATTAGTTTGAGCCACGAAAATTTAATGAAAATTAATAATTTTGGAATTATAAGGGACAGTTCTTATTTTATTACTTATAATTACGTGAGAAAAAATTTGATGGAAATATCTGCAGGAAAACCTTTAAAAAGTAGAAAAATAAAATTATATTTTTGCCAATTGATAAAAGCATTAAGGTATCTTCATTCAAACAATTTAGCTCATTGTGCTTTGGAATTGGAACATATATTGATAACTAAAAATGACAAACTTTTGGTTAGTGGTTTCAGTCACATGAGAATGTTTAGATATGGAAACTATAAATTTTCCTGTAACGAACAATATGGTCTTTTACCATATATGGCCCCTGAAGTTTATCAATGCCTAGAACATTGTCCTGCCAAGGCAGAAATCTGGACTTTAGGAATAATCCTTTTACACTTAGCTAAAGGAAAGTTTGTTTGGAAGATGCCTGATGAGAGTGATCTTGAATATAAACAGTGGTTGAAAGATGGTTTCAAATTAAGTAAAATTTCAAGAAAATTTTCTTTGAATAAGATCTCTGCAATCAATTTGATGCTAAAAGTTGATCCTGAACAAAGGATTTTATTAGAAGATTTGGAAAGTATTGATTGGCTAAATAAATCAAAAGATGAAAACCAATCAACAGAAAATTCAAGTTTTAGTAGTCAATTAAAATGATCTGTTTTGACAATAATAATCAAGATGATAAATATTAGAATATAAAAACATCTTAATCATTATTCTACTTTGTTCTTTCCACTTTCGATCAATTAAAGCTGTTTTATATTTACACTTACTTCATTTTACCTGACACAGATATTATAGGTTGATCTTTCTAGGTATAGAGCAATCATTGTATTTATTAGTGTTTTAAGCTTTAACCTTAACTCAAAATTTTGTTTTAATAAAACAAAATTAAATTTCTCTTCTATGAAGTTTTAGTTTGCAACTGAAATTAGCTGTAAGAGATGCCTCTTTAAACTCTGTTTATTTCCTACAATTGAACCTTCTTACAATGGTGATTTATAATGATAGTTTTGACATAGATTTATATCAAACACTTTATATCACTTTTCCCAACTAAATTTAAATTTATTTTGCTTTCAAGCCAAATTTGTTTTTTTTTTGAAACAGCTCATTTGAATTTACTTTTATGAATAATAGAAACATATTTTGGTTATATCTTTTTATAAAAAAATAGGATAGATCTGCTAAGGTTTATAAATATTTCTTAAATACTTAAATAAATATATTTAAACCAAAACCTTTAAAAGTAAAAAAATATTCCTAGTTTACTTAGTTTCGGATAATGCTTGCAAACTATAAAATTGCTGATATTTTGTATGTAATAATTTAAAAGTCTTTACAAAATCTGATAATTTTTGCGGTTTATAAAAAAACAATTTTTAAATCAAATATAGTGACGAGCAAATTGAATGTTGAAAAGAATAAACAAAAACCTAGTAGATAATTTCCACAATAAACTCTTCTTCGACAAATAAATCAGTATCAGCAACTTAATCTATAGTTTAAATATTTCGTTGTCATCACAGATTAATTTAGCTGAGTTCGCTGATATTTGTGAGTTTGAAAATAGTTTTTTTTCGCTGATAAGTTGATCTAATGTTAGAATCATGACTAACATAGGTAAGAAGCACTATTTTGTTTCAGTAATAACATTTTCTGAACTTATATAACTTATATATCTTTTTATTTTTTTAATTTTATTAATTATTTATACTTTAGCTGCCATTAGTATTTGTTATATGTACAAACAAGTGAAACATTTTACTTTTAATAAAAAAGCCTTATACTTTTACAACTTATGGTGCTAAAAGTAAACGAGTTTTTACCATCTTCGGCCACCAAACGTAAGATTTGTTTGCAAGACAAGTGAATATTGATTTGATATTGTTAATTGAGGAGTTTTACAATTAAAAGTCCTAAACTGACCCAGCTTGACTTTTATAAAGCCTTTGTACTTTAATGAAGTTTGAACCAAAGATATTATAGAACTTGGATACTAGACTTACTATTAATCAATTCATTTTTTATTTCAATATCTTTTTATTTCGAAAACTTATTTTCTTACCAAACTGACTTTATTTTCTATTCTTCAAAATGCACAGTAATATTTGTCACTACAAACTGTGGTGTTGTTCATGATTTAGAGGTTTATTTTTTAGAGACAAACAGGAGTAAATATTGATACAAAATCATCTTCAGTTTCGTCTTCAAACAAAAGAAAGTAATGATAAACAAAGTAAATGATTTCACCTTTATCTTTAATTTGGAACAAACAACTTAGCAAGTGAAATGTAATCTGTCTTACTTCAAAGAGAGGAAAATAATGAAACTTACAATTTTTCTACTGCTTAGTAGATAAATAAACTTAACTGGTTGATAAATCAGAGTTTATATTTGTAATATAAATTGAACACTTATTAAACTTTTGACATGCTTGTAGTCGGTCATTACTTTTTAACCATCTAGTCGAAATTATTTCCGAATGTTCTGATGATTACTTTATACTTGTACTGAATGTTCAATACCAGTGTAATTAAATTTTACCCAAAAGTTTCACTGTCAGCAAAAAAATATTTACATTCAACATAATCAAGTGTGGACAAAGAGAAGCCTTGATTATCGAAAGAATAATAATTTTACTTTAATGAAAAAACTGTTATTACTTTCAAAATTTAAAATACTTAAAAACTTAAATATAATTTTTTGTTAAAAAGAAATAAACTTTTAAAAAATAGTAGTTAGCATTTTTTGATAAGTCCTAAAATTTATAAAATATATTAATTAACTAATTTGCTTAATTACCAAAGGCATTAGAGGACATTTGTCTTCAGTTAAAGATATATAGAAGTTGGTAAATGTTTGAAGTTGACGTAGAGTTAAAGATGTCACCTTTACTTCTAGAACTAGTGAATAGTTCAGTTTAATTCATTTAAAATTTAAGTTTCACAGAAAGTCATTATCTAATAATAAGAAGTATTTATTGCAAAGATGAACTGTAACATACATAACTGTATTTAACAATTTTAGATGCTTCTGGCTCAATCATGCTGTTGCAGCTTAAATTAATCTTGAAACTATATATCTAGGCTTTAATTGTGATTAAATTTTGTTGTAGTGTTTTGCAAGCAAAGACAAAAAGTAAACTTTGGACCGCATATTTTTCTAGTCGTAGTCATTAAGCTGGTTTTAAGCGATGTAAAAACAATCTAAACAAAACAATATTAAACAATGTTCAGTTTTGTATAAAGTTTTTGATAGAGTTATAGCTTATATTTTAATACTTTATCAATGTTTTATTTGAGAGTTATTTGAGGATGGTAAACTTTAGTTATCGTATATATAACTATTATTTGTAAGATATATACAAAATGTTTGCAAGAAATGATTAAAATGCTTACTAGTTTTATAACAAATTCCAATGATTGTATACCTAATTCTCTCGATAAATCTTAAAGTATTATAATCGTTAAGTTTAAGTCGTTTACTTTTTTATTAACCTTATTGTTTTGATTTCCAACTCATACGATTTCCAAAATACAATAACAAAGTATATAAATTTGTTTGAGGTAAAGGATCAAAGTTATGGATTGAAAGAATTAAGTTTTCAATTTTTTATTGTACACATAAAGACAATCTCCTAGAGGCTTCATAACCAAATTATTATTAAAACTATTGATAAACTTTTGAAGAGTTTGGTATTACTGATTTTTTCAAGAGTAATAAAAAATAAATACATATTCAGAAAATCGTAAATGTTTGTATAATGAATATATTTTTATTTACTGGCTAATTTTCATTAAATGTACTCGTTAAAATCTTAAAAGCAAAATTTGTATGTATTGTATTTTTAAAGTATATAACAAAGTGTTTATTACTAACTTTAGTTTATCTATTGTATGATATGTTTCGTAAAAATAAAGCTTAACTTTTAGTTGTTTTAAATCTTTTTTTGTTGACCTATTCACTAACTGTAACATTTGCAACAAAAGTACACTTTATCATATTTTTACCTAAACCTATTCGCAATAAAATAAAATATTTTATTTTTAATTAAATAGAAAATTAGCCTTTAATAATTTTTTTTATTTAGAGTAGTCTAAAAAATGCACATGTAATTAATGCTTGAACTAAATTATTAAACTTTAATATTGCGAAAAAATGTTTTCTTTCAAAGCTATAACCACACAGTAGCAATCGTGTTTACATTCTTTTATCTGTTTATATTTCAAAGTTTTTGTTAAAATTTCATTACTATTATTAGTACTTTGCTTATATCAGTATCATTGGCAGTTTTAAAAGATTTAAGTAAAGTTAAACTTTTATTTTTTATTGTATTAATGTATAATCCTAATCTGTATTGTATAAAATATATTGTTTTTAAAACATTATGTTCCAATCTACCTTTGTACTTGTTTAGGCTAATTTTTAATGAAAAACTATTTAACTCAATGATTTTTAAATACTTTTTTTATAAAATTGAAGTTCTTGAGTATTTATGCAATATAAATTAATAAAAATGCAATTAAAAATGTTCTTAATAACCAACTTTGTTTTGGTATTAATTTTTTAAACTGCTTAATATCAATGTTATAGAGTGTCAAATGTTTGAACATTTATAAATCTTTATAAATTATTTCTGAACAAAGTACAAGTTTTTTTTTAAACTCAAATATATGGAAAAATATTTTTATCTAATTACTAGATTTGTTTAATTTATAAATATTTTTTAATTGAAATCAAGTTTTTTTTTATGATTTTATCATAAGTTTACATTTATTTGCTGTTCAATATTTGTTAGTATTTTTATATATACATTATTTTATTGTTGTAGAGTAATTAAAAAAAATCTTTGTATTCACACTTGTGGAATTTTATTGATACTTTTAATGTTTATCATTAAATTTGATTATTATTTATATTACTTGTTTATGCTCCATATAAATTTGTCATAAACTAAATAATTTGTTTTAATATTTAGTTTAGAATAGTGGCATCTAATTAAGTTGTAACATCTTTGAAATATTTGATTATTATCCTTAGTAAAAGCCAAACGTTTGTGAAATTGTTTGTTTAAAATCACTTGATAGAAATAAAACAACTAAATCTACATTACGTATAAATGTATAATATTGAAAAGTAATTATTACTGTTTCATCATTCAGAGTTTACTCTACTCAACATTTTAATAACAAGTGAACTAATAGTTTTTCCAATCAAGACTTGAAATTTTCTTTCAAACCAAAATTTTAAAAATTTTCTTTCAAATTAAAATTTTTTAAATTTTCTTTATTAAATTTGATTTAAGTAATTTTTTTAGCAAGTATATTATGGTGCTGCTAGTTTTTTTGTCTCCAGCTATTTTTTGATTTTGATTCAAAATTTATATTTTACTTATGTCTCTGTATTGCTCCTATTTATTTTACATCAATTATGTTAAACTGTGATTCCTAGAATCTTTTCATTATCTTTCTGTAGTCATGTTATTTTTTTTTGCTTGTTATAAGAGTTGTATAACTTATGATTTGCTTTGAATAAAATATTTGAGTTTATTTCTTTATATTTTGTATCTTATAGAATTATAAAAAAATTATTTTATCTTAGATGTACTATAAACATTTGATTTGATTTCCAATCAATTTATTGTGTTAATTAAGTCTTTATTTTGTTTTTCTGTAATTTTAGTTTGATTTCCTGTTGACTTTTTTATTTCATTTTATGAAATAATGTGTGGCTGCAGATAACAAATTATGCAGCTCTTGTAATAAACCTAACTCAGTGACTACAGAGAAATAAAAACTACTTTTCATACTTTGTTATGTATTCAAAAGATGATTGAAATAGTTAGACTTCACCTGCTAGGATAGAAGTTATGGGTATCCAGTTGTTACCTCTGTAGCAGGATTCTACACTTTACATCAGTCAGCTTATCAGAGGAACAGACAGACTGATGCAGCTGCACCCAGCTGGCATCATAGGAGCTGCCAGAACAATACTGAGTACAGTGACTAATTGCTTATAGGTTTCCAACTCCTGCTTTAAATTAGGGGTCTTGCATCTGCTAGAAGCATTGTTATTTTACTAAACTCACAAAGACCCTTCCACCCCAGTTTTTATATGGGACTTTTCTTGTCACTAATATCAATTAATTTCATCTTAGCTTTTTAAAAATAGATTAATTTAAATAAAAGTAGTTTTAGTTGTTTTCTTATTTTATAATGTTTGTTTATCGTCTATTTTATACTTAATTATTATCGTTTTATGTTATGTAATCATAAGTATTTTTCAAAAAATTATATGAAGATATTTGAAAACTGTTTTTATTAAAAGATTTATTTATTTGATTGTAGGTTTTACAAATTGTTTATTTTATAGGCTTCCTTTTGAAAAATGTCCTTTTTTTCTTTTATTATTTACTTTTTGCTTTTATTGCAAAGTTCATATGGCGCAATTCAATTCATGAAAGAAGATTTTGGGATGACAAAAAATCCCATTTTATCAAGACATAAACGAGATTCTACATATGATTGTGTTATCAAAAATGAAACTATTACAATATTAAAATCGAATACTAATCAGGTTAGCTCATTTTAACTTGATATCAATTATTATTATCTTGTTTTTGCTATTAACATTTGAACAAAGGTGCTAGGTAGACATCTATGTAGGTGTCTTACTTTAAACTAAAAGATGATTGATGTGATATGTCTACTTATCAAGCTGTATCTTGTTGGGTTGGGTTCAGTACCTTGGTCTGTAAACCTTTTCTCCTATAACCATCTCAAACTAAATGCACCAGAAATCTATGGATCCATAAATCCATTTTCCTAAATCTTCAGGCTAATAGAGATCTAAAAATCTGCTTTTTATTGTCATCTTTGTTAGAAGTTTCCCAGACACACCTTCATCTATTATAAGCTCTAAAGTTTTAAAATCAATTCTTCGCCTAACAAACTATTTTTAGTTTTAAACTTTGTAGAAAGTGGCAAAGCATCTACTAAGATGTCTGGATGTATAAATTCGATTATTTTTCTCTGTCATCTTTTAAAATCACCTTACTTTACAGCATGTCTTTCAAGATGATCCAAATCAGTCATTGTCATTAACATGGAGTGGTACAAACGGAGTTATTTTGGTTTTATCGGTTGAAGTTGGTACGTTTATCACTCAGTATTCAAGATTGTACAGAAGTACTGATCGTGGAAAGTAAGATATTTGACGGTGACATATAAATACAAGTTCAAGTAAACAAAAAGAAAATTGATTATATATTTCGAATTAAGATGATGATGAACAATTTACCACCAAAAGTTCAACAAACATTTTGTTTCAGAACTTTTAAGAATATTTCGGATAAGCTATCTGGAGCTTTAATTCGTAAGAATAGTGGCATGGTAACTTCACCTTACAACAGCGAAAAGGTATTTTTTCTTCATCTCAGCTACTAGAAGGTTGTAATTTGATATAAGTTAGCTATCAGCCGTTCAATTTGATTTCCGTTTCTCTCAAAGCTTTTAGCTTGCTTGAAATTATCTAAATTTGAAAGCAGCTTTTTTCACAAACTGTTGTGTAGGTGATACTGTTCGGGATTTATGACATTTTAGGAACAGCTCCTTTAAATATCTTCGTTTCTAAAGATAGTGGGGAAAGTTTTACAGAAGTTCGTATTCCTTTTATTTGTAATGTCAATTCGTTGACATTTTCACCAAAAGATGATGACAGGTTAGTTAAGATTTGCTTCAACTTGTCGACTGATTCGAGTTTGTTGATAGACTGTTGATGAAGTCATCTACAAACAATTTGTACATCAGTCTGGACTTTGGGGTAACATGGAATCGGGTTAATGAGTTTGTAGCGACTGCTCATTGGGACCCACGTGACCACCACGTCTATTATTATACCATGGACCCAACTAAACAGCTTGAAGGTTTCATAAATACTCAACTTTTAAACTTTAAAACCTTCAAATTCATTTGTTTACTTTTCTGCATCTCGTTTAAAATCGTTTAAACCAAATCACGAATTTCAACAGAGGGTTCCATGAAAAATGAATTGTATCGAGCAAATGCTACATCAGGTGAAAGTATAGTGATAGCACGAGACGTCCACAGCTTTCTTGTTCAAGACAACTTTCTTATTGCTTCTATTCAATTCTGTGGAGTTAGTTAATTATAATCAAAACTTTCAAACGATTTCTACCTGCTGGTTTATTTGATGACAGAGAAATGGAAGTAGAATTTTGTACGTTTCTAAAAGTCAGGGGAATGCCTGGAACTCTGCTCAAGTACCTATGGTTGGAAAAGATGAATTTTATTCCTTATTAGATATGAGCGAAGATATGATCTTTCTACATGTTGATGTACCAGGAGGTCCTCTCACATCTTTCAATTCCTTTTTTAAGTTGGTATGTTGATAACAGACACAGGTCATGGTGACATCTATACATCCGATGAACGTGGAATTGTATATTCCAAGTCTTTAAAAAGACATCTTTATCCTGATGAAAATAGCATTCATGACTTCTACAAAGTAAAATCAATTCCTGGGACATACATCACATCTCAATTAAGTGATGACAATACAGTTCATAGCCTCATCACTTTTGATAAAGGTGGTGAATGGAAACCTATCTCTTCCCCTCCTGGTTCAAATTGCTCCAAAACTGAGAAATCTGTAAGCTTCCTTCCTGCCTCATTCAACATATTTATATCTTCCTTTGCAGTGCGATTTGCAAATTCATCAAATGTTTTCTGCCTCAAAACATATTTCACTTCCTTCATACCCTCTTTCAAGCAACCAATCTGTCGGTATCATCATAGCACATGGCAACATCGGTCAGTTTAAACTTATTTATATAATTTCCGCCATCTTAACGTTTTAGTTAACATCGTTAAAATATAGTAGTGATGGCGGGCTTTTAAGTGCTCAAAGCTGGCGACTTATTTTCTAGCTTGCGATGTCTTAAAAGTTTTTAAATTTCCGATTAGGTGACGGTTTGAATATGAAGCTACCAAATGTGTATTTAAGTAGAGATGGTGGTTACAGTTGGAAGCAACCGCCCAGCCTTGTTGGTCCTCATCACTATGGTATTGGTGACTCAGGTGGTCTCCTATATGCTGTCCCTGCCACATCAGACACTGCAAATACTATTTGGTTAGTTTTCATCACCAAATCAACAACTTTATGCAAATTTGTCGCAGGTTTTCATTGGACGAAGGTGCTTGCTGGTTTTTATATAAATTCACCGATGATGAAGTAAGAGTGACCGGAATTCTATCAGAACCTGGACAAAAGGCCACAGATATCACAATCTGGGGTTACGATAACAACAAGACCGGAAATCCGTGGGTTGCATACTTCATTAACTTCCAGTCCATCATGAAAAATGCTTGTAAGTAAAATGAAGTTGAAGGAAAAAGTTTTGATGAAGTTTCTTGAAGGTACTGACAGTGATTACGAGAAGTGGTCGGCACATGACAATGGGTGTGTGTTAGGAAGTCAAGTTTCTTACTTTAGAAGAAAAGAAGGAAGCTTCTGTAAAAACGGTGATCAGATAGATGTAACAGCTTCTCATCAATTCTGTGAATGTACTTCTGCTGATTACATGTGGTTGGTTGTCTCATTTACTTGCCCTACTCTCAATCAAACTACTTTTGATGTTTAGTGACTTTGGATATGTTCGAAACGAGATAATGGAATGTATAAAGGAAGAAAGAAGATCAAATATGGACATCTGCATCAATAATCAGGAAGAACTAATTGTGTCCCAAGTAACTAGATCCTTTTTATCATTCAAATTCTTATTTAGATGATTTCAGGGTTATCGTAAAATCCCTGGCGACAAATGCAGCGGAGGACAAACTTTTTCCAGGAAGCCTCACCTGATCCACAAGAACTGCTCCTTGGTTCGTCATCTTTGATCAATTTTTACAAATTTGTTCACCAAGTGTTTCAACATCAGTTCAACATGTCTGGTGGAAATCCTGTTCAGTACGAGTCTTGTTTTCTTCCCTCTTCAAAAGTTATCATCAGAGAACAGATCACCAAGACATCTTCTGGTCTCACAGTCTTCCTAGTTTTATTGGTTGTTGTGCTGATAGTAGCTGTTGCTGTTCTAGTTTACTACAAACGATACAGGTAACTCGTAGTCAACTTGGAGCGCGCAACATCTTTCTTTTTGTAGTTTGTTACGTGTAAGATACAGAAGACTTGATCATCTTGAATCTGATGAAGAAGCAGTTCCTAAACCTAATCAGCTGACCGGCACCTCAACCTTAGTTGATTTTGATGATGAGCAATTATTTACAAGTGTTATCACTCCATCTCAAGATGTAGGTGTTGATCTGGGTAATAGTACAGCTCTACTCTCATATCATGATGATTCTGATGAGGTGAGACTTCTTTAAAGATTTCTTCATCACGTCACTCACTTGTCGTTTTCTAGGACCTTTTGATGACGTAGTAGAAGTCGAAGTGTTTCGCACGGCGTACTATATACATTATCTATGCACAAAACAAATTTGTTGGACTTTCTACTCTTGTCTTCTTACTAAGTTTTTTTCTTTTTAATTTCCTTTTATTAGCTGTGACAAGTTTGCTGATTAGTTAGGGAATATATGAGAAGAAGAAAAGGCAAACCCGACCAGCCACTGGTAAAAGGCATATTGTAGATATGGTTTATTTCAAATTCATGTTTTGTGATCAACATTTCTTTACATATTTATGTTAAATATCATTTTGTGATGCTCTGAATGATAGTTTTTTGTCATCTAATTTATCTGAATGATTTTCTAATTTTTATTTCGCATTTCTATTGTAATAATTTTATTATTTCTTATATAACTTTCGATTATTTTCAGATGATTTTTACCAATCTCAATTCTTGTTTGAGGTTCATTGTAACTTACATCAAAAATTCTTTTAGAATCAAGTAGAAAAGTTGTGACTTTATCAAACTTAGAGCTTACTGACAGCTTCTATTCTTTTTATTCAACACTACTTTTCTATTTTTCCACTTTTTTCAAATATATTAAAGTTAATTTCGAATCAGTAATTTTCTTGACATCTATTTATTCAGAAAATTTCTTTTTCTTTTCATTTAACCCTCTGATAATAAATCGAAAATTGAAGATGCAATACAAATTAAATTACAAATAAATATTTGTTAGATTTAAAAAGAATATTTCAGAACAAATCTATTCTAACTTCAGGTGGAAGTTTTTGAAATCTTCCAAAAGACCCTGATCAAACAGAAGATAAATACTGATTTTTTTCATGTTTAGCTTTTTGGGCTTTCTGCAATTTCTGTTCGTATCTTTGTTAGTTTAAGAAACATTTTTAAGTATCTTCATTAGTAAGTCAAGTAGTTACTACAAATCGATGTAAATTGTTTAATCATTCAAGAAATTTCAACATGTTCAAGTTAAAAACTCCGCATCTGATTAGGACTTATTCAATATTTTTAGTTTACAAATAAGGTGGTATTTATAACACTAAAAGATATTCCTAAAACTTATTTTTCTTTAAGACGCATTTAACTTTACAATTTTTTTGGCATCATTTTGCTTTTACATGATGAAAAATAGCTCAATTCATGAGACACAAAATAGTTATGGCTTCACTCACGTAAAAAACAAAAGTATTTCAATAAAGTAATCAAATTCTTTTATCAAAGTTTTCGATCCTTAAATAAATAAAGTTGCTTTTACAAACAGTCAACTCATTACAATATACAGATGACATTGTAAAACCGCTCATGATATATCGATAAATATTTTAGCGTACTTAAAATGATGTATTTACATATGGCTTATTTAAGTATCAGCAAACCAAGTTTAAACTAAATTTTCTATTTTTAAGGTTGCTTAGACTATCTTAGCTTACTAAAAAAGAAAGAAAGTTTTAAAATCTCTGCACTGTTATTTTAGTATTAAAAGCTATTTATCATAAGTACATAGTAGTAATCTTCCTACAATATTTTCCACAAAACTTCATTTATCAAAAGTTTTTCATATTTTTCAGTTGTCAAATTTCCCAACTTTTACATTGTAAAATTTTCTTCCAAAATTCATCATAAATTGAGTTAGTTGAATTGACAAACTCAATATAAAGTTGCGCTATTGGCACCTGGTACTTTTTTACAACAACTCTCTGTAGCTTTATTTGGTGTTTACTATTTATCTGGAACCAAAAATTATTTATCGTTAATAGTAAAAAACACAAGTTCACTATTCTTTAAGTAACTATACTTTTGGGACTTCACTTACGGCTTGATGTTTTAATTCCATTAATTTTGTTCTACTTTTTTCTAGGAGATTTTTAAGTGCTTATTCGAAGTTTGACAAGGAAGGAAACGCATTTTTTCAGACAACATCTTCTGGGTTCTATATAAACCTTGGTGTACTGAAAATAACTCTTCAAGAGAGCTTTATTCAATTGTAAAAATGGCTAATAACAACGGTACGCAACGACTTACTGAATGATGACAGAATAAACTTGTATTTTGAAAGGTACCATAATAATTTGACGACACATTTACATAAGCGAGAAAATACTCTTACATCTTAAGTGCGTGTATGCAGAATCAAGACCGGTGTTATCATTTATCTACTAAATTAGCTATAGGATTTTATTGTGGACTTACATACTTGATTTATTGAAATACTAAATTAATTTGTTTCTGTGAAGACATAAGAACTAATAACAGGGAGACTTCTTCTTGTTACACACTGTACAGATGCAATGTTTGAGATGAAAGAAAAAAACAAAGTTTTTGAATCTTACAAAATCTGATTTTTTGTTTGAAATAAATTTTTTATTTAACACTTTTGTTTATTTTTTGAAACTTTAGTATTTCAAATTAGTGCTTAATTAATTACAAAAAATCTTTTTAATGAAATCGTAACTCTGAAACAATTTAACTTATTTATGTTTATTTATTATTAAGACATTACAAAATAAGAAAATAGTTTATCAGTCACTTTTAACAAAACATTTATTTAATTAATCAATAAATTTTAAAAAGATTGGCTACAAGTTTTATTTAAAATGTTTTTTAGATTTTGTAAGCTTTATTTAAGTCAGCAGTTTATAATTCTATCAAATTTAAAGTTTCAAAATAAGTTTAAATAACTTCATAAAACTAAATTTTAAGAAAGCTTGTAAGATTTAAAAACTGTTTTACTTTTAGTTCTTAAAACTATTGACAGTTTGTCATTAAACGCAAGAATTAAAAATTTACTTCAACTTTATTAAATCTTCATACTTAACAAAAGTGCTACTTAACTAGTTTTTCTTAATTAAAATTAAAATAGATAAATAGCACATTAATAACAAAATAATTAATTACCTAATTTGCAGAAAAGAATAAATTTTTTAAACAATTTCATGTCAGTAAATGGACACCATCAAATAAGTGCAAATAACAGACATCTTTAGGAAACAACCGGCAAATCTTACTGCATTTGAGTGAGGTTGCTGTCCATCAAGAACTAGTTTCAGATTTGTGTCATTCAGATAAGTTGATGCAAGAGATTTCCAGCAAGACTTATCATTATTGAAGTTCTGACAACGTTCAACTTCTATTCTATCGCCTTGACAAGGTTTAAATCCTGGAGGCTCTTTACAGGACCGATGACGAGTCCTGTAAGGGTGGCATTGATCACATGTCGACCAGGCACCCCAAACCTCAGAGACTTCCACCTGGCAACGTTCATCACTACAATCTGAGTAGCGAATTGACCAATCATGCCCAGCCTGACATTGCTTTGAGTAACAGAACCTTTTGGTGTGCAAGGTGCAGCTGTTAGAGCATAAAGTTCGATCTTCATCATTAAATAAACCTTTTATATGGTTCTTGATACAATACCCCCAATGTAGAGAACCAGTTTCAATAAAATTCGAAGTAGCACACCAAGGAATACTGTATGTTGATTCTGTAGGGGGGCTGGCAGTTATACATTTATAATATGTAGCCGAGTTGTATTTAAAAGGTAGATGACATGCGTAAAACTCACCATCACCTTCGTGTTCTACAAAATACCATAAACTTGTATCACTACATCCTCTAACTCCATACTCACTTTTCGTTATATCTTGTGGTTCACTGAAACAACCTTTTATATTATCACATTTTTCTGTATTACAATCTATACTTTCTTCCCAATCGTTTCCAGAGCAAGGACTTAAACGGCAAGTGCGGGTTCTAATCATCTTTCCACCATCACAAGGCCGCGAACATTTGTAGTTCACCCACTGTGACCATATACCCACTGCATATTCAGGACAGATCCCATACAGATCTTCATCAAGTACATCCCGTTTAGCTTTACCGATCCCACAATAGTAGGCATCTAATTTTGATGAGTACTCACAACTTCTTGTCTCTTCACCATCTTTTAGAAATGGAAACAAACAATTTTGAATGGAGTTTTTATTTTCTCCTGTCGTCACAATCGGCACTTCTTCGCCTTCCACAAAACAGGGTACAAGGTCACAAAGACCCACCTGGCGGCTATTGTTTTTAGACTCTATAAAACACCAGGGCGCTTTTTTCGTGCCATTGGTTGGATTTCTACAGTAATTTTGGTTTTCAGGTGATGGTACAACCACCATTGGTGGGTGGAGGCCTAAGTCCCAATGTAAACAGGTTTTACCTCCAGAAGTCGCAATTTGACCCAAATAAGCCTTTTCTTGTTTGAAGCAAAGTTCTTCAGGACACAGTTGAGTGTTACATTCACTCATATATTTAACTGGTTGGCTTTTTGTACATGGTTCGTACCGACAATGACGTTTAAACACAATTTGTCCACCACCACAAGACTTAGAACATTGATTGTCCCAGACTTCCCACCCAGACCACATACCCATATACTTTGAAGAACACAGACCTAAAGTTTTTGAAACAGTCTGACAAACTTTTGAGTCTTCAGCAAAACCGAGTTCTGCCAACGAATCGTTTGAGATTGAGAAGCAAGAGTTGGGATGTTCTTGATAATCCACAGCAGGAAACACACAAGGACTTGGTTTTTGTTGAACAAACGTGGCTTCAACTTGTCCTTCGTAATATGAACATCTTGGTATTGAGCAGTATTCCCACCTCATATTTTCATCTTCTGTAAAACACCAAGGTGCAGCTCGATGGGCTCGTGCACTTGGGTTCCTACATAATGGTCGACTTAAATCGATACCGAGGCCCTCATGCCAGTAAAAGTGATTATGTGGAGAGTTTGAGTTCCAGTTTTGACATTTTTTTCCACTGACAGTTGTTGACACAGTTCCTCTATAACCTACACCAGAACCAATAAAGCAATCGACATCTGGTTCCCATGGTGACGTCCAATGGCAATGGTGAGTATTACAAGCTTTTCTATATTGAAATTTCATTCCTTTACAAGGACTAAAAAGACATTCTCTGATGTGTAACAATAAACCGCCTCCGCAGGGTTTACTACAGACGTTTGTGTTTTCCCAAACACTCCATTTTCCGCGATAGCGTTTCGGACATTCGGCAAATCGAACGAGGTTCACCGTGAAGCAATGAGGAGATTTCCATTTTCCATATTCACCACAATGAGAGTAGAATTCATCTCCGATTTCAACTTGGAACTTCGATAAACAAGGAAGTGACTGATTAGTTTCAGAAGTTGAAAACGTGTAAGGTATTGTCCTTAACAGATCATCTTCACAATGATTCAACTCACAATAAACGCGATTTTTCGACTCCCCTTCGTAACACCATGGTAACGTCATGATACCATCAGGATTACGACAAAAATTTTCGTTCAAAATCAGATAATCTTGTTTTGATATCAGCTGTATTGGGCTTGGCTTATCTGGCCAAAACAAGCACTTACCACCTCTGTTATTAGTTCCTGTATAAAACTTGCCGTTTCCATGGAGACAGTTCAAGCATTGATGAGTATTACATTCAGTCTGGTCGATTTTTTTCTTCTGATTCTCTTCGCATGGATCATGACGGCAGTATTTGATCTTAGTAAACAAACCTCCACCGCAGACTTTAGAGCAAGACCCATCGTCGTACCATGAGCTCCATGTTCCCATAGTAACTGGAGGACAAATACCATAGTAACCATCCCGAAGTCCTTGATTAACGAGTATTTTCATTGGGGTACCAGCTGGGTAAGGTCGGGACTCTGAGTTTAAAGCGCAGTAACTCACAGCTGAATTTGAGCCATATTCAGCTCTATAAAGTTGACATGAATTCACAAATCGATTATCTGCAGTATAAAAGGGAAATTTGCAAAGTTGATGTTCACTTCGTGCACCAGTTATTAAAAGTCCGTAAATATCACCTTCTCTTTGAACACATTTGGAAATATCGCAATATTCCCAACTAGATGAATCAGTTGTTACATCAACATAACACCAGGGGCTAATATATTGGCTTGGATCAGGATTTCTGCAGAAATTCTTTATCAAATCGGGAGAATTTGTGTGATTTGCTGACACCAGATGTCGGTGGAATGGAGAGTCTGACCATTTCATACAGATCCTCCCTGTGATCGATCTACTGACATTTCCATCGTACAAAGCTCCTCTTCCCGTGAAGCAATCTTCTTGTTGAATGTCTTTACTCATACAAAGCTGTCTATTGCAGATAAGTTTCTCGTTCAATTTGATTTGTTCTCCTTTACATGGTTCGAGAAGGCAGTTTCGATGAAAAGCACTTTTACCCCCTCCACAACGCTCAGTGCAGTCACCATAGAACGACCATTCCCCCCACCGCCCTGCCAAGGATCGTGGACAGTAAGCGAAGGTTTTTTTGCCTGCTTCTGTAACCCTACACATCTCGCGTTTGCTTTGTTTACCTTTTAGCACAACACAAGTACTGAAAAAGAAAGATCTGTAAATAAAAGGGAACTCGCAAGGGGGGTTGGTGCTTATGGTGGCTGCCTCGTCAGGAACAGTGAAATAAATCCCCGTGTGGGATACATTTTTGGTACAGGGTCTTAAATCACAATACATCCAGTCAGGGGCGTCATCGCTGTTTCTATAGCAATAAGGTTGTAGTTTTTCTTCGTCTGGGTTTCGACAGTAATTATTATCAAGTTCTGGGTACACAAATTCATCAAACTTTCGATGGGATTTCGGGGATTGTTGATACCAATGCTGACAAGTGGTCTGGTCATTTGTAACCGATGTCTCCCCTTGAAATAGTTCACCTTTGCTTTTAAAACAACTTTCACATTGACCAGTATTACATTGACCTCCGTACTTTGATGATTTACCAACACAAGGAGGGTATCTACAACGCCTTGATAGCAAATATTGACCTCCACCGCAAGTTCTAGAGCAAGATGAACCTCCCATCTGACTCCATGAAGACCAACTTGTCTTATATTCGTCAAGGCATTCTCCCCATCTTTGGTGTAAGTCGAAATTCTCTGTTAAAGAACACCAAGTTTTTCCATATTCTGTCACAGAAGCTGATCGACTAATACAACTTTCCGTTTTCACTCCTTGAAATATAAAAGGGAAAACACAAACGCCTAAAGTAAGCCCGAAGCCTTGTGATAAACTCATCAATGGCACAGTATTCTCAGCAGCAAACAGTTGTGAGTCTCCATTTACAGATAGCATACTGTCTCCTGAGCATAATTGATTGTTACAGACTCGAAGAGTTTTGATATAAGTATAAAGACCGTCACTATCTGTATCATATCGGTATATAACACCGCCACCACATGGTTTGCTACATACTTCAAATACATTGACCCATTTTGAAACTGAATTTTTCCAATTACTTGGACAAGTACCCCAGCTATCAGGGTATGCATCTAAATTGTAAGTAGTAGCACATATAAAGTCTTTTTCAGGTATTTTGATGCAACTAAAGTGTTGTCTACCAGCGTAGGAAAAAGGAAAATAACAAGCTGTAGAATTCATAGGCCCGCCAACTGTTATTATGTTCATCATTGCATTTTGTTTATATTCACAAATTGTAGCTTTTTTAAAAGTTGAACCTTTAACAGCAATCCAACCATATTCAGTTAATTCATCTGTTTTATCATTTACATATTTCACAAATAGTAGTATTTTATTGATACCATCTTTTTTAACTATTCTATGTGACAACATATATTCAAATGATGAAAAATCAGGTAACACTACCTTATAACCTGGCCAACAAGCCCATTTCTGCATCTTGTTATTTTCATTACAGACTTCTAAATAGATTTCTTTATCTTTATTCAATTCATTGCTTTCAGCAGTTAGACATCTGTTTAATAAAACATTTTTTAACTGACCTGTTGTTAGATATTTCCACTTCCAAGCAGAATTTTCATTATTGCAGCTTTCTACAAGTACAGGTTGATGTACAGCATAACTTTCCAAGTTTTTAGTTTGAAAAGTTAAACAAAGACTTTCAGATGGATTTTCTCTGGAATATCGATGCAACATAAAATTCCCCGGTTCAGAACGAACAACTAAAACTATTAAAGCGATGTAGAATAAAAACTTTACCAAAATTTTCATTATTAAAATCCCCTTAAAACTTTAGAATTGCTACAAAATAAAAGCTTTAGATGAAGATCTTGTAAATAAAACAGAATTTTAGCTGATGTAAATAATTATTACGTCATAAATTAAACAAAATGTTTTCGAAAAATCAACATTAAAAATGTAGATTGTTTACATATAAGAGTTTTCATATTCTATTTGTTTACAATTTATTAAAAGTAGTTTTCAACAGCATTTAAACATCTGATATTTCTTATAGTTTTTCATCATCTTATCATAGCTTATTTTTTGTGAAATTTAGCAGCGTTGATATTTTAAAATTGTAGTTTGGGAAATGATTTAGAAAAAACTAACTGACGAGATAAGAGGTCTCTTAAAACAATTGACACAATTTTAATACTTGTATAAACCCTATTATGGATTTTTCAAAAATTAATATATTTCCATCAGAAAAAGTCTGTTGAAAAAAATATGTATTGGCAAAAATTATAATGTATGAATTAATTTGGGCTTGATTTTAATTTTTCTAGTTTCCTGACTTTACTTTTAATGGTCTTCTACACTACTGTCTATTTTTGATATAATCACCATTTAGTTTTTTAATTCAATATGTAAATATTGACATTTTCTACTTATTGATTGAAAAAAGTAATTTCATCATCAAATACATTTTAAACCATAAATTTTTATCTTATTTTAATAAAAGCAAAAAAAGTGAAATTTAAATAAACAAAAAAATCATTTTAAAGTAAAAAGTTTTTGTAAACTTAAGTATTCTTTTTTGACTGCTAATAGTATTTCAAACTTTCCTTTTTGTAATTGAATTAAAAAGCTTTTTGGAAAAATCGATTGTAAAAGTCTTAAATTCATCTTATTAATTTTCTTTTTGCTGTTTTAATTTCTTTGTTAAGTATATAAAACACTGGAAAGTGGACTAAGGGCCAGTAAGCAGACTCATTTGGCTTTTTGTTAGTTTTTGAAAATTTCAAACCATATATCGCAAATGTCTTAATAATTAAGCTTATAAAGAAAAAGTATCTATTTACATTTAATGTCTGGATAAAGATACATTTATTTCAAGCTAAAAAGATTTTTCTCTTTAAAATTTGGCTTTTTTGATAAGATTTAAACTGATAATGTATAGATATGAAATCGTCATATATTTACAAAATCAATATGATGAATTTTTAGCCAAACTTAGAATTAATTAAAAGTTTTTTGAACTGCGGAAATTGAAGTTGTGGGCTGAGTTTTTAGCTGATAATATTGTTAAAAGATTTTGTGTGGTTTTGAAGATAGCTTCTTGCCGTGAAGCAGTTAAAACAAACTTCTTATCAGAAAATCTTTTACTTTTGAGTACACTCTTTAACAAAATACTTCAAACTTCTTATCTTCTTTTACAATATACATTTCAAATCAAAGAACAAAAATAGTTTCTATAAATAATTATTGGTTTCTACTTGAAATATACAAGTAGAAAATTGACCTTAAACTTAATTCAGAGAATTTCTGTTGTTATTCAGGAATCAATTAACTCTTTGAAAGTCTCTTAGAAAATATTCAAACATTTTTTAGAATCTTCTCATAAAATAATGCAAACCTTGTAATAAATTATTCTTAAAATTGAAATTTTATTTATACATAGATTCATACATTGTATAAATAAAAAGATAACGAAAAACTTCTAGAAAACTGATTATGACAAACTAAAAGATTAAAATTTATTATTTGTAAATCACTGAAAGGCTTATACACCAAAATATAAAACTTTTAAACCCAACAAGTTCATCATTTAAAACTATTTTAAGTTAAGAAGCAATTGAGAAAGATTGAGATCTTAAGATAATAACAAAAGATAAACTGCATAAAATTCAAAAATAAATTAAAACTATAAAAAGAAAATCATTACTAAGTGATTGATGAAAAAAAAATTAACCTTGAAGAGTTTTAAGGTTGTAATTAATTAAAAGATTTAATAATTAAGTTGTTTTTGTTCAAGTGGATATTTTATTACAGAAAAGAATTATATTAAAAGATGATTTCATTACATATAAAATAATTGAAGATATTAGAAATGTTGACCATCTCTTCGTCAAACATCGAGGTTAAGGTGAATATTTTACCGGATTATTCAACTTTAATCACCGCAGAGCGCTTCTGACCAACGCCGATGTATTTCACTACAAAACCATCAATGAATTTTGATTTGTGATTAAAAGAAGAAGAACAAAAGACCTGGAACATGAAGATATTCTTGAATTTTCTCAATGTAATTTTGAGCGTTTAGAGGAAGATCAAAAAACTGTTTGCATTTGCTCGTGTCACATTTCCAACCAGGCAAAGTGATGTATTCAACCTCTACCTCTTGTAGAATGTCTAAAGAAGCTGAAAAGATACAAAAAATATTAGACCGTTCAATGATCATTCAATTATAAACCTGGAAAAAGAGGAAGTTTTTGACCATGATGAAGATAAGCAACCCCGATTTTCAACTCTTCAAATCCGTCTAAAATATCCAATTTAGTTACAGCGATGCTGAAAACAAAGTTTCAAAATTGTCGGGGCTTTTCAGCAAAAATCCATTTTATTACCTGGTGAAGTTATTGATGACATGTGCGTAACCAACAACAACTAAATCTAACCAACCACAACGTCGTTTACGACCCGTAGTGACCCCATACTCATGACCAACTTGCTGAAGAGTCTCACCAATCTCCTAAACCTCATCAAATCTCAACATCCGAATCTTTAAGACTTCAAACTCACGTTTTGCTGCTCCGTAGGAAACGGACCAGTCCCTACACGCGTCGTATATGCCTTTACGATCCCTATGACGTCACCAATCAAACAAGGGGGAACCCCCAGTCCAGTGCACACACCTCCAACGCTACAATTCGATGACGTCACAAAAGGGTATGAACCTGAATGAGGAGTTGTCAGCTGGCATTGTGACGTCATCATGACTCACCGAAATCGATGTCGAGCATCGTCGCGTTTGCTCCTTCGACTAAGATGTTGAGTTTTTCGGATGAATGAATCTTTTGGTTGATGTAATGAACTGTGTCTCGAACCTGGGTGAAGTTGGAATCAGATCCGAAGATCTTGAAGATATCTCACCATCGGTTTGATGATCTCTTTGATGTTCATGTACTCTTTGAAGAGCTGATCAATATCCATAAAGATGTCGGGATATTGTTTACTGAAGAGGTTGATCAGAGCGCTTAATCTGAGGAAGATGGGAGTTAGAAAAGACTCAACCAGAAGATCTGTTTAAATCATTTTAATCTTTTTGTAAACGAGGACCTTTACAAAGATTCTTCGAAAATAAGAAGGATTTTAAAATCACTTTTTTGAAACCATAAGTTTTCAAAACAAATAAACAAAAGTTAGAAGAAATAAACAAATGGTTTCGAAATTCGTTCAAAGTTTATATTAAAGATTGAAATCTGAGTTTTTGTCAATAATTAACTTCAAGTCAAAATTTCTGCTTTTCAATTTTACTTTTTATAAAATTTCTGAGAGTCACCAACTAAATCACAAATCCTAAGATTGACTCTACCAGCTTTACTTGAGTATGTTGGACCAATCCCTTTCTTAGTTGTACCAAGTCTGAAAGTCAAATTTAAGAAACAATTTCTATGAAAGTGAACAGAAAATCTAACTTTGATCCTCCTTTCATAGTCTCTAGAGCAGCGTCAATTTTTTGGTGAAAATTGAAAACTAAATGAGCTCTATCAGAGATAATCAAATTATCTTTCCACCAAAGCAAACCTGAAGATATGATCAGATAACAATTTGATGATTTCAAATTTTTCTTACCTTTTTCTTCGTTTTTTAGAGCTTCTTGTAGAAGTTCAGGTAAGTTGACGACAACTCCATTTCCAATAACAGATTTACAATTCTTATTCACTATACCTGACGGCAGAAGATGAAAATCATAAAACTTCTCGCCAATTACAACTGTGTGTCCAGCATTATTCCCTCCCTACGATTTCAAACAACATTTAATCAAAAGGTTTTGTTTTAAAATCTTCTACCTGAGCCCGACAAACAATATCAGCTTTTGTTGCAAGCAAATCAACAATCTTTCCTTTTCCTTCATCTCCCCATTGTGAGCCTAAAACCACAGTCATCTTGTTGGGTACAGCACAAGAAAACCCATTTGTTTTAGATTGAGAATTCATGGTTAAAAAAACTAAACTTTTAAACTTTTGATAGGCTGCAAATAAACCATTTGAAATAAATAATAAATATGAAAAGAGAAGTTCTCCTTAAAATTTGGCAAGCCACTTAAAAGCTGTATATGGGGTTAGCTTATAAAAGATAACACAGAAAAATAAGAAATCATCAAAATTTTAAACTAAAGTATTTTAGACTATAATCAGTTATTTAAAAAAATCAATTAAAATTTAATAGTATAAATAAAAACTAAATATAAGTTGAAAAACAGAGTTAGAAAAGATTGAATTTTTGTATAAGTTTTTGAAACTGATAAATGATAAAACTTACTAAAGAGTAAGAAATCTTAGAATAATAACCTCAGCTACAATTTATAAGAGAGAAAAATAGAAAAGAGTTCAACAAATTACAATATTTTATCATTGTTACTAAAATATTATGTCAAAGTAAAAAAAAAGATTGAAAATATCTTAAAATTACTAATTAGTAATTACAATAGCAAGTACTTGATAATATTTTAAAGGAAGAATTTCATAAAATAATAATTTCAAAAATATTATCAGAAAAAATCTCTTAATATTTATCTACCAAAAAGGACAAGCTGTTCTTGTCTATTTCTTAAGATATCAATATTATATCTTCACTAAATTCTGATAAAGTCGTTGACCTCACAAATAATATTTTGATGTTTTGAACTGCTGTAGATTTGTTAAAAAACAATTTCAAAAAAGCATAAGGCTTTAAAACCTTATTGTCTCAATATAATAAAAAAATAAACATTAAAGAGATGAACATAAAAGGAACATAAGGTTAACAAACAAATATTTAGTTTTAGAAGCATAAATTGATTTGATTTAAGAAATTCAAAAAGAAATAAGTTTCATAAAATATATAAACCAATTTAAAAATTGCATCAAAAATAAATAAATTATTATTATTTTATTTAATTAATATTTCAAAACTAGTGCAGCTCAAGTCTTGTTTGGTAAATAAACAAGAAAGTAAATAAAATGTGCAATAAATTCAAAATATAAATATTAAAACCTTTAAGAAAAAACAAATAATAAATATCTTAGTTATACTTTAGTATGCTTCATCATTTTATACTGAATAATGCAAATGACTAACATATAGACGTCAAAAAGTAAATCAAAATACGTTTAATATGAATCAGAAAAAATTATCAATGAAAATTACTAAGCTAAAATAATTGTAAATGAAAATACTGATAAAAGTACACAGATAGTAAGCACATGTTTTATGTAGCTAGTACTATTTAATAAAAAAACTTTTAAAACATAACCAGACAGTATGTAACTTGTTTAATTACACTTAAATAACTTTTTAAACAAATATTAGTTCTAAAAATACAATTAGATAAACGAAAAAAGCAAATATACAGATATGACCCTTGTAGTTTAACAGGTTGTTTCTAAGGTTGCAAAGGCGCGAAATCAAGCAGGGTTTTTAAAGTTTTTCCAATAACCTTTAATTTGTACTTAACATTTTTGTTTGTGCCAATGCTTATGTAAGTGAAAAATTGTTTAAAAGAAAATTAATTTATCTAAATTGAACCAATAAGAACAACATATAATCAATTAAAACAAAAATTTCAAAAATAGTTGATGAAAAAAGGTCAATAAGTGCATTTAATGAATTGAATAACATTTTATGAAACAATCTTAGAGTATACTTTATATTGGTATTTTTAACTCGTAGCTAAAGCTATTTAGTTATTTGAACTAGTTGTGACAGTAAAAGATCTTTCGCTATAGGAGCTGTTGGATTTGTAACTTGCGACCACACATTAGATAAATAGATGAATAATTAAAAAACTAAATTTGCAATGAAATCTTGCACTCTAATTAAAGTTTTAATAAAAGGTACTAAACAAAGAATCAATACTCTTAGATCAGTTAGATATAAAAAAATCAACAAACAACTATCTACAATTATTACTTATACTCACTTATTTGTTTTTTTATTTATAAAAGTTCGTAGAAACTCATTGCTTATAAAGTTATTTCTTTTTTAAAAAAAATTCAGATTACTATTGAGATATTTTATAAAACCGTTTTTAATATCTTGATAGTCTACGAGTCTATCACAAAAAAGCCCTACTAATAAACAAGAAGTTTCCTTTTATTTAAGCGTAGAATTATAACTTGTCAAGAACTGGAGAAATAAATGAACTTTTATCAAAAAAATGAAAACATTAATTTGAATAGAAGGTCTATGTTTAAAAGGTTAATTATTTATAATTTGGGTTTGTACCACAAAAGTTGTTTAAGATTTTAGTAGTAAAAAAATATTTCAAATGATCAATATTGAACAAATTTATCAAGAAAATTTGTAAATAGTTCTACTCTTCATCTTCATCTTTTTCGTTTTTATTCTTGTTTCTCAAGGCTTTCATTTCTTCTTTAGTAAGTAGCTTAGTTTCGTTAGTAGACTCATCAGTATAACAGCTGTGCACAAAGATGCTGTAAAGAGTCTTTCCACAGCAACTTGGATTCCAGCCCAAACGATAAGAAACATCACCACAACATCCATACAAACGTTTCTGTTTAAGTTCGATTTAATGAATAATCGTAGAAGTTAGGAATTATTATTAATTGAAGATTTAAAAAATGTTTTTATCATTTATTATTTTCAGAAGTGCTACTTGTGTAGTAAGAATAATCTAACTTTTACAAAGTTTTTCTTTACAAAAAAGTACCAAGTTTTGTTTCGAACATTTAAATGGCTCAGAACAGTTTATCAAAGTATTCAACTCGAAAAAATATGATTTGTTATCTTTATTTTTTATTGAATAATTTTAGGTAAAGTTTTACTCACATTATAAACTTTTCCATTACAGCAAATTGCATTTCTATTCGAATAAGGTTTTCCATTACAACATTGGTTTGCAGCATAAGAGATATGTCTAGAAATTTCAAAATGATCAAAATTAGTTTATAATTCTATCTACGATAAAATCTCTATATTTTCGCAGCAATACTTTTAATGATTAAGTCAATCTTACAAAACGAATCCTCTGCAACAAAACTGTCTTGTGGAATCGTATGAATTTTTTCTGCAGCATTTGTCATGATTCGCTCTCCTCAGCCTACACTTCATATCTAAAAAAAAAACATTTTGAAGTAAATAAATAAATAAATAGTCGCACAAAAACCGAATCAATACTTGACTATTTAAATTTAAAGAATATTTAAATAGATTTTTTATAACGGTTTTAAAGCATCCTAAAAATATATAAATTTGGAGTTGGAATGTATGAAACCTGAAGTTTTGGGTCGGCATTTTGAGATAGTTTGTCGACTCCATCTCCCATCACTTTGACAGGATATTTTTGGTAACCCAGCAAGCATAAACCCACTTTTGCAAGACAACTGACAAATTGTCCCAGCCCTTGCGCCTTGTGTGCACTTTACAATGAGGTTGTCACTGAAAATTTTCTTGCTACATCGGGTATCTGCGAAAAATGAGTTTAAATATTATATTTTTGAGAGCATGAGTTAGATTAACTGGGATCTGAACAAGTTCTTCCGCAAGCTGCATCACAATTACAAGTCAGACCGTCTCCACAGTCAGCATCAATTTTACAAGACTCCAAACAAATTCTTTTCTGGAAGTTGGCAAGTTTCTGGTTCTTTGCCGGACAGATATTTTCTGTGATAAATTAACTCAGATGGTTTGAGACATTGAGTAATTGTGTTCTTACTACAAGAAGGGAAGTTATTTGGTTGCCATCTGCCCGTTATTTGGCAAGTTGTAGAAGCTGTGCCCTTTACTATGTAACCCGACGGACATTTAAAGTCACAGATCGAACCATCCAAATTCCCATCGCTGCAAGACACTGATCTTAAAGGTTCTGTACCAAAATCAGCTGGACACTGAAATCCTGAAAGCAAAAACATCTCAGCTGGATAATCAGATGACTACAAAAGCTTTACGTTGACATTCTTCGGTGTTACACTCTTTACTTTCAAGGATAGTTTCTTCACAGACTTCGGAGGAGAAATATTGTTTACAAACTCGATACCGGAAAGTATTTCCTCCTCCACATGTAGCGTTACATGGACTCCAGTTCCTCCATTCGTTATTAGGTCCTTGACATCAACCAAGATTGATCATTTTAACATTGCTCATTATATTTTGTACTTACCCGCACACCCTAATGTGTCTAAAGTGGCGTTTTTACAATCGACCGTTTCCTGACTGTTTCCTCCACATTCGCTGTTCTGCAAACAAATAAAACCCATTTGCAAAAACTCCATAAAAGTCGTTTCTACCTTTCCATCAAAACAAAAACGACTTCTGGTCTTCTTTCCGCTTTCACAGAAACGAATACAAGGACTCCAAGGACCCCACTCTGCCCAGTATGGACAAGGTTTAGTATTGCAACCCTTCATTATTGAGCTTTGTCCAGGACAAGCAAGAGGTGTCTGTCAAAAACTCATCTAAAATCTTTTTCTGATTTATTTTTAAAGCTGTACAGGATCAGTGCAAACTCTCCTCTTAGATTGAAATCCTCCTCCACAAGACACAGAACACGTTGACCAAGGTTCCCAATTACTCCATTCAACTGGTGAAAAATCATTTAAAAATATCTATTTCATTTCAAACAATTTATTTACAGACTTATACACTCATTCGTGTTGCACTCTTCTTCAATGAGAGTAGCTCCTAGACAGCCACAATCTTCTTCATTGCCTCCTATGCAAGATCGCGTCTTGATTAAGCTTCCTCCGTTGCATGTCTTTGAGCATTCTTTCCAGATCTTCCACGAGCTCCAAGCTGAAGCAAAAAATTAAATATAATTCAAACTACTTGTGATATTGATTTCAATAAGTAAAAAGAAAAGAAATTAACAAAAACTATTTAAGGTTTTGTTAAAAAGTTAAGATCTAAGTTTTAAAGATGCTCTGAAACTTTATTAGCTCACAAGACTGGCAATTTTGGACGATTGTGTCTAAATTCTGGCAATTTCTTTCGTCGTCGCTGTTCAAGCAATCCTGAAATAAACAGAAAATGTTGAAAATCTGTTTAAAGTTCAACAATTTAGAATACTTGAAAAACTGAAACTAATTCTATTTTGATTTTATCACTTCTTAAAAATTTTTATTGAATATTTTTTTTGCTTGGCAACCTGAAACGAGTCACAGAACCACTCTTTGTTGATGCAGTTCCCTGCTTCTTCACACTGATACTCATTTTCTTTGCATTTCGGCTTCGGCTGAAAAAGTTTCCACTGTAACTTGACCCCTGTGTAGTTTTAATAACTTTATCATACCCTTGGTGTTCTTGCTGTGGTTTGTTGTGTTGTAGTAGTTTCACTTGTGGTCGTAGAAGGAGTTGTAGTCGTCGAAGGAGTTGTAGTCGCGATTGTAGTTGGAATTGCAGTTGTTATTGTTCGAATTTGAATATCTGGACAGATCTTCTTACGAAATTCAACATCATCGATGGATATGTCTCCAGCAAATGAAGGTCCTCTGCTGGCGATGAACGCAAACTAAGAAGCAAAACATGAAAAAATATAAAAAATATTTCAGATTGTCACTTACAGAAACAGAAGAATGATTTGATCCTGAGACATTGAAGTAAGCTGGATACCAATCATTTCCCTGTTCTCCATCAAACTTAACTATAGAAGGAGCTTTAAAAACTGTGTCTAGGTGTTCATCTAACTGTCGAACTTCTAAGTGACCAATACCTTCGCCTTTCATGTGATACCTGAAGAATTATTCATCTCAAACAAAACCTTATCTGTTTTACTTTATAGTTTTACCAAAATAAGAAACAATACGTTTCATTGAAGGGAATATCCTCAAAAGGAGTTTTTACAATTGCAGTTTCTCCTTTCATTTGCCCGGACGCTTCCATGTACAAGTAGCTTCCCTCTGAAAGTAAAAGTTCAAACTGTTTAGAGCTAAGATTGAAAAAAGAATTATTAAAAAACATCTAATAAACTAAGTGCTATCTGAAACAAATAAATTTGAAGATTTTCTTATTTATAATACACCAAATTGTCGTAATTAAAAAAATCTTTAATTCTTGTTGTAAATAGCAAGCATCTGACCTCAGGCAATAACTTATTCAACATAAAACAAACTTGGATGAAAATTTAATTGTTCAAAGAACCATTTTAATCCTATAATCAATCATATGAAGAATCAGACTTAAATAGAACTTGTAAGTATTGAATGAAATTGTTTTTTTTTTCACTTGTTGAGTTAAAAGTGTGATCATTAACAGGTCCAGTTTCGGAACCAGAAGGAGTTTTTCCGTGATAGATCGTCCAATCAAAATTGTCGTAGGTAATTTGCCTCCAGCCAAAGCAAAGACCTTGTTGCTGCTCAAAGTCACAGCTGATAACATCAGCTAATCAAATAAGAAAACATTTTATACCATAATATAAAGAATTAAAAATAAATATAATTTCGGTTTGTTGTGAAATTACAAAATTTCTTTAAAATATATTCATCACGTGACAATTAAGAAACTATTAGTTAGTATTTAACGTTTATTTATTTGCGAAACATATTTAGTTTGAATAAAATTAATTATTTGATATTCTAAATAATTTAAGCTGTTGGAAATAATTGTATTAGAAAAACAAACATATTTTAAAGTTCTTAGCTACTATAACTATATGTTAAAAATGGTATAAAACGCTCATCTAAAATTCAAAATTATTAAAAAATATCAAATTCTACCTGGTTTATCTACAATAATATATCGAATGACAAAACCGTCGTACTCTATTTGATCGTCTGTCGTAAAAAAGATATTTACTGAATGAGTTTTCGAATAGACTGGTTGAAAGTGGGTGTCGACTCCACAAAACCTAAATAAATCTTAATTTAATCGTCAATAATTTATATTTTCAAGCAACAAGTTACTTTTGATCACCCAAAAGTTCATTTGGATTGTTGGAATCAGTAATTGAAATTGAGTCTGCGCCACAATTACCACCTTTCTGAATTGGACCATCTTCTATATTCACATAAATCAATTCCATCTGCAGTAGCAAACAGAAACTAGAAATTAAATTTTTAATTTAAGAAATTATCAGTTGTTGTTGGGTTGTCAGAATCAGTAAAATGATTTCATCTTTTAATTAATTGAAAGAAACGTTTAATCTCATTGATAAATCCTAAAACAAGTAATTGATTAATTATTCTTCATCTTCCCGATTATTTACTTTCACAATCTTTCCTTCTGGAGCCTCAATGAAATAAGAACAGTTTAGTAATGGTTCATATGGCTTATATGGAAAGCGAGGACTGGCGATGAACCCAAAAGAGTCCTGGAAGACTGCTGAGCAGGGAGTACCAAAGACACCTTTTGCTGAAAAATAGTTGTAACCAATTATCAGCAAGATTTTTACGAAAATGTGTAATTCATATCAATAACTAACAGATAAATAATAGTTTGAACTATTTTAAGATTAGATGATTACATCATTTACTTCAAACTTAAAGAAATGAAATAAAAAACAAAAAATTTATTAGTTAGATATAAAAGCTTTTACGTTTTCGTTTTTGAGCTTTTGTTTGTCGTTTTATTTGCTTATAACTTTCATTGGAATAAACACAAATTAAAGCGACAAACACCAATAAAGCAAACACAAAAACAGAATATTTAAAGCTGCTCATAATTTGAAAGAAATCTGAAAAACACTATAAAACATTTTGTATAAATTTCAGTTTGAAATACAACTATTTAAAAATTTTAATTGTTTAAACCTAAAATAAATAAAATCAAAAGAAGTAATAAAAATGTTTTTCTTTCCACAATAAATTCTACTTTCTGTTTTTAAACAGTTTTTTTTTTCTTCACAACCTAAAAACTTTCATCTTTTGATATTGAGCAAGAAAACAAACCACTTTTGAATTAGTTGTATGATTTGCCTTAGGCATCGAAATGGTTTATACGAAGAACTTCAAATTAAAATATCTTTTTAATAAAGTATTCTTCGATTTTGTATGAAAACTTATAATAGATTCATTCATTTGAACTTTCTTAATTTTTGTAAAAACTTACACCTTGTATTTTTAGCTACAAATTCTTGATGTATAAATTTGGTTTTTGATTAAAATTGGATATAACTTTAAAATAAAAACTGTTTAGTTTGGTTGCGAATACTAACCTTCCAAATTATTAAATGATCAAACTCAATAAAATATTCTTAACTTATTTAGCTTTCAATCGTTAAAATGTTGAAAAGATTTTATTTTCTCATACCCTGTATCAACCAAATTAAACTAAAACACTTTGTTGTATAACTTTTATTTAAATAACATTCTAATCAATCAACATTTTGAAGAAAGTGAGAATTATTTGTTTATTCTAAAAACCTATAATTTTCGAGAGTTTTGTAATTAAGGAAATGAATAATATTTGAAAAATGTTGATGACACACAAAAATGAAGTTGAATTAAATATCGATTTGTTCACAGTAAAAAAAGTGGCAGACAAAAATACTGATTTGGTATTTCATTAAAATTGCTGAAAAAATTTAATTTGAAAGTTGGATTGTTTTAGAAGATTTGAATATTCAGCTCTTCTTTAAAAGACTGAGATCTTTTTCTAAGTAAATAAAAATGAACTACAAAAGATTCTACGAATGAATAAGATTGAAAGTTAAGATCACAGTGGAATAAGATTATCCAAGAATACTGGTCGATAAAACATCAAGCTTGTGATTGGTTGATTGACCTTCAAGCTTGTGATTGGTCGATAAAACCGCAAACTTGTGATTGGCTGATTGAAATTAACTTAATAATCAATTTGAATTTAAGCTTCATTCGTAAAAAATGCATAAAAATTAGTCTGGCCTCCAATCACAGGGGGCTAGTAACGCTTAGCGCCCGCTGAAGACGCTCGCGTTGCTGAGTTATCGACGTTTCCATGGTTACGATATCGACTTGGCATTGATTTGACAGGAGGAATGTTGTGGAAACCTTTCACAAAACGAGGATCGAGTAAATCGAGAGGTGCTGTTATGCTTGAGTGAGCAGCTCTTGTCACGTGATGGTTTCGGATGAGTGACTCGAGCCGACTTATGATCTCAAAATCTGGGATTGAAAGTGTAGCGACATCTAGCGACAGCATACGAGCGACAACAAGACGGAAATCCAACAACTAAAAATGTAGAAGTTTGAAAAGAGGTTAAAGGTCAATTGGTCGTAACCTGTTTCTCGCGGATGCTTATTTCATCGAGCGCTTTCTTTGTTGACTTTAAATCATCTGTAAGAGCATTGAGTTGGATCTTGAAATGGGAGTCTTTTTGTTCCGCATCATCTTCAGTGTGCTTCAATTTATATTTGATGTCTCCAATCTTTTGTCTCTGAGCTTCTTTCTTCTCACTGAGTTTGTTCACAGTCTCCATCAGCTCATCTATCTTCTTCTTCTGCTCCAAAGTCAGTATCTGATCGAAATTTAACAAAATATTTCGATTATTTTCCATCTTTTCAACTTTTTACTTTCAGTTCGTTGGTATCAGCGAGTTCTGCTTTTAACTCCGTATTCTTTAAACGTTGATCCCCCAAAGCATTTTGTAATCTTTCTACTTTATGATGCAGCTTCTGAACTGAAAGAATTGCATCATCACGATCGATTGCAAGAGCAGATCTCATTTTATCTTTCTCTTCAAGATCAGATGTCTTCTTTTGAACTAATTCCAGATGAAGCTCTTTATTTTTCAACTTCTCTTTCATTTGTTTAATCTACAAATTGATCTTTAAACTTCACATCCAAACACCAAACACATTTACTTGTTTTCTTAAAGCAAGGTTCGAAGAAGTTTTCTCCACTAAGGCCTGACCTTCTAGCTTCACCAGTTGATTCGCTCGCGCTATCAGCACATCTGTATCAAATGTATGTCCGAACTCTGCTAAGGTTTCACCGACTTTCATTGCTTCGGCCATTTCTTCCAAAAAACGAAGATACTTGATAACAAAAATCATTTAAAACTGAATTTATTCAACTTATTTGCGCAACAAACTTTGTTTCTTTCACTCCGAAGTGTGTCCCTGAGTACATCTCCAGACACAAGATCATTTTCTAATTCTTTAATTCGACTTTCAGTCTGATTAGAGTTTCTTTCGACTTGTTTTAGATCATAAACAGCATTTTGATACAAATCTTCCTGATATTTCACTTTATTTTTTAAATCTTTTATCTCTGATTCTAATCCATTGATTTCCTGTTGAAGTTTTCAGATTTTAATAAAAAAAAACAGATTAGTTTCCAACATGGTTCATAAAATAAGTGTTTTTCATACAGAAAATCTTTAATTTCTAAAATTCATCTCAATTAATCATTAAAATTTTTGAATCTTTAAAAATTGCAACAGAAATAAGTAAATTTTAAAATTATATTTTTTTAGGTTTAAAAATTAAAATTTTAAAACAATTAGGTAAGTAACAGAAAGAAATAAGTGTTTTAATGTTATATATATAATTAGAAATTATTTTGTAAAGAACCACAAAACATCTTACATGTTTGTTGATATTTTGGTTTGAAATCATTTCCATAATCTTATCTTTCATCACTGACTCATCTAATGTAGATTTACACTCTTCACAACCAAGAGCTTTTGCGATTGAATCACGGAAGATTTCGAATTCTCTTCTACAAAGATTTCTTTCTACTTCCATTTTCTCAACATCGTCTTTCCAATCTTTGGCCTGAAGAAGAAAATTGATTTTTATGAAGGTTTCTACCAAACACAAATTTACTTTTTCTCGATAATGATCCAATTCTTCTTGACAATTTGCTAACAATTTATCTCCTTCTCTTGATCTTACTCTTAGATCTTCATTTTCTTGTGATAAGTTCTCTTTCATGATGCAAATCTCATTAAGCTCCTACAGATAAAAAGTTTAAACCTCTCGAAATATACATCAGAACATACGTCTTCGAGGTTTCGGACTTTACTGTTGACTTCAGTGACGTTCTTCTGCTCTTTGCCGATCTCTGAAACGAGTCTCATGATAGTTTCACGACTTGCTTTCGTGTGAACATCTTGAGCGTTAAGTGTGTCTTCCATTCTTTCTAATTTCTTAACTGCAAATTGATGATCTTTATCCAGCTCCGAAATCTATAATTCCCATAAAAATTCAGTTTTACTCACAAATATATAAACTAAAAGCTAACCGCTGATAAATAAATGATATTAAGGAGCTAATCACTTCAACAAATCAAACAATTTACTTTTGAAACAATTCTTTCAGTTGCTTCTTCTACACTACCATCACCAACTTCAAGAGACAAACAATCACCGATTCGAACAAGAACTGAATACAATCTTTCTTTGTAGCTTGACGCTTTTTCTTTGGCTTCTTCTTTTTCTACCAGATACTTTCTGCATCATCAAATTATTCATCTAGTATCAATCAAGTCAACAACTCTACCTCACTCTCATCTCATTTTCCGCCACTTTCTGTTCTTCTTCATCTTTTACTGAATCTTTTTGCGCTTTTACTATATCTGCTTCTTCCTGTAAAGTCTGTCACGAGCATTCAAATCTTGATCATCATCATCACTTTTTGAGCTCACTTGAATTAATCTGTTTTGGATGACACATTTGTTCCTCAGCTCTTGTAATTCTACCTCCAGCTCCTCCATCTCCCGATCCTTCATCACTAATTTTGATTTCACTTGATTGTTCTACAAACATCCAATCAAAACAAGCTACCAGTTGATCATCTTACCTCTTCTCGAAGGTCTTCCACTTTAGCTTGAAGATTAACTCGGCTTCTATGAGATGACTCATAATTCCCAACATCCAGTCGCTCTTCAAGATAAGGACTCTGAAGATAAAAAAATTCAATCTGATGAAAAACTTGTCATAAAAACTCACATTTGATCTTCCTGAAATAGGGTGATAAGAGACCCCTACTCCTTCTTCAAGCCTCCTATTTCCTTGGTAACGAGATTCATTTGCCCTGAGCCTTGGTAACGAAGGCATCTCTTCTTCAGTTGATGTTAGTCTTTAAGTTTATTCAAGAACTTTGGTCAGCAAATTTGCACTTCTATAAAATGTAATTGAAATAAAATCTGTAAAATAAATTGTCTAAATCAAAATCTTTATAAAAATGATGATTCAAAACTTTCTTATCAAATATTAAGTTGTTGTTTTTCATACTTCTAAAATATCATATCTTTGAATTTTTATCTATTATATCTTATAATAATAAAGTTTAGAACTAAATTTCTAGCTTATGATTAATTTTCATATCAATATTTTATAGTATTATCATAATTATATTACAATAATTTAATTTAAGGCCGTAATAACTTTGATTTAATCAAAGATTAGATAAATGCTGATTAACTTAAAATATTGACTAGCTGATGCTGAAAAAATCAAACAAATAAAAACTAAAAAATGTTGTTCCAAATAAACTAATTTTTCCGACTGATTTACTTTTGAAACTTGGTGGAATATTTTAAATGCGGTTTGTATTAGTACCAACCTTGCTGAATAAATTTAGTGCTGATCGTGGTTGCTAGGCGACAACACTCTGTGTTGTAGTGATTTGTACACTTCAATTGTTATTACAAATTCATCACAGAACGCCATAATGTTTAAAAAGCTGAACGTAGATAAAAGAAATAAAATTTCAAATACTAATTAAAAACCAGTCTTTTTACATCCTACAAAATTACTAATTAAAAATTACTATATAATATATGATTTTTGAATAGAAATGACTTTGATAAAAGAGAACTTCGTGAAGACCAACAACAGTCTACAATCAAATAGTTAAAAAACTTTTTTATTCTATTTTTCATTAATTATAAAATTAAGCAGTCAAAATTTCGTTAGAAAATATCAGATTATTTTTAAACACAGTAGATGCTTTTATTTTTGCTTAGTTATCGATCAAAATAACAAATCAAGGCCTTTTAATTACCATTAAAAGTTTCCAATTCAAGTTTGTAAAGTTACTAAGTGAATTGCAAACACTTTTAATTTGTTAGAAAATTTGTTCAGAAAAGGTTCTATAGAATACTTTTAGTTAATATACAAATTAAGCCTGGAAAGTTTTTTGACAATTTCAAAATAATTTGTCAACTAAATGACGTGAAAGATTAGCTTAGAATTTCTAAATTGAATATTTTCTAGATTTAAATAAAGCCTAAAAGATTGGAATTGTTTCAAAAACAACTTTTTTATTTAATACAAGTTTTCATAACTAAACTGAAGTTCTTGATGTAAGCTTATTGAAAGTTATATCTCAGTTAACTACATGATTCGAAATAATAAGTACTTGTGATTATTTAACAAATTGTTTTCCAGAAGAAACACCTACTCATTTTTCCTAATCTAAATTTCCTTAAATACAATTTTTAAAATCGGTGTTTTTCTTATATTTTGAAATCAAAAAGAAAACTTTTTGGTACAAAAATATAACTGGTAACTTTATATCAACTTATAACTAAATAACAATATTTTAAAATCTTTAAACTGAAAACTAATTTTTATTTTTCACTTATCAATCATCTATTCAAAACGAAAAAATCAAATCTTTGAATAAACAATTAAAAGATTTCAATTCGGCTCTTCTTTGTCGACAGTTTATAAGTCATTAAAAATTTGGAAGCAGCAATAAACAGTAAAAGTGATAAAGTCATGGAAGAAATAATTACAAAATGGCTAATACTTGTTCCTATATCCAGCCAAGACCCATAATCTTTCACCTAAAATAAGAATAATTAATTTTCTTAATCGAAAAGTGAAGTTTAGAACCAACCAGAAAAAAGAAATGAAGACTCATTATATCACAAATAATTAAAGTTAAAGAGCCCAACTGGTAGAGGTTGCTAGATGTAATGTCGGACACTAAAACCATTGCAGTAGCAACCAGTAAGTTTGGTAGCAACACCTAAAAATTTAATTATTTGTTTATAAAGAAATAAATAAACAAATAAGTACCTTGTAAGCTAATATGCCTCCCATTATAAAAGGGTTGAAGATAGTTAGAAAAGGAAGAACTACTTTTACGTCGAAGCTGTTGACACTTGCGATGTTTCCAACTCCAAAAAAAGCAAAAATGAGGAAGAAGATGAACAAAGAGCTTCTTCTTAAGTTTGAAATGATAAAGAAGTCAGCTGTTTGAAAAGATTTTTTTGGATTGAATGATTAGATTCAAATGTAAACTTACAAGAACTTAAATCTACTGAATTGGTTTTCTGTTTGATAGATTCATCTTTTTCACATTCTACCCAGGAAAATAATAAAAAGCAAAATAATGAGCAAAAGATGGAATCGTAAGACAAGCTAAGAAGAATGTAGCAGGAAAGATGACTGACTAGTACAACTACAAACCGTGTTTCCGGCTTTTTTGTAGATAGTAGTGGTAAAAACCAACTAGACAATAGAACTTGCCAACTGAATATATGAACAAATATAGGAACAGTGTTAAAAGTATCTGATAAATAAATAGTTGAAGGTGCTACAACACCACAAACCAACGGCATTAAAGTAAAAAGCTTGCTGCCTAGATTTTCTTTTTCTAATCGAAAAGCGAAGATAGAGCCAAGCAAACCTCCAAATACAACCGTGAAAGCATTAGGAGATCTTCCAACAACAGGTAACATTGGAAATATGGAGAGAAGAAAACACAGTACCTTCCAATGTTTACGATCGAACACAAATGCAATCATCCACAAGAAAATTGTTAATGCAAAACGATAGAAAAACCCAAAAATTAAAATCCAAATACCACACATTATTAGGAATAAACAGATAAAAAGATGTTTGTGTAGAATAGAGTTTTGTTGGAGTACTTTGTATGATTCAATTAAAACTAATCTTTCTCTGAACACAAAATACCATATAATAATCGGCAAGCTACAATATACGAAATAAGAAAATTTCATTTGTAGAAAAAACAGAATTGAAAAAGTGAAAAAAGCTACAACAAGAAAGAAGATGTTCCCATAAAACTGCAAGCTGGTGACAGTTAAAGAAGATCGTTTGTTAACTTGCTTCGCGATTAATTCATTTC
Organism: Pegea sp. RAD2-039; assembly: GCA_034620365.1. Taxonomy (NCBI): domain Eukaryota; kingdom Metazoa; phylum Chordata; class Thaliacea; order Salpida; family Salpidae; genus Pegea; species Pegea sp. RAD2-039. Next base: position 353,400 of record JAQGEQ010000272.1, on the reverse strand, counting down.
TGTTCAAAAGTGAGATTAAAGTCAATGAGATCCATCCAAAATAACTAAGAATTACTGAAGAGTATAGAAAAGAACGGTGATAAGTATGGTAGTAATGTAATCCTTTCAGAGACAAGTCTATCAGTTGATGACTGATTAAGATACTTCTTTCAAAATCTTCAGCAAAAATAGCATCCTGTGATTTGCGTAATAGATCTGCTACACCACTTGAAGAAAGTTGTGGGAAGGGTTTAAAAGAAATTGCTTGTTGTCGAGCAAGACGAAGCTTAGAAAGGAATTGATGGGAGATTTGACGCGCGTTGATAAGCATCGATTTTGACTTTGATGATTCGGTTAATTGAAGATATGACAAGGGTAAAGTTCCAACTGAATTTACTGGAATAGGAACTCCAATTAGAGTTGACATTAAAGGAGCAATATCTGCTTGATTGACATCACATCGGTGATCATTTTCAAGATCCCAGGATCTACAAACATCATAAACATCAGATGAATATTCTAAGGAGCAAACATCATAAATCTCTTAACATTGGAATTATTAATATATGTATTTATGAAAATATTATCATTTTAATAATTTTTTTATTCAATTATCAAGTTATTCAGAATTATCGTTTTATATTTTCAGATTATTGTTATTATTTTTTGGTTATTTTGTTAATTATTTCTTAAAAGATATTTGGACGTTTCGCGACTAGCCAATAATTACTAAATAAACATCTGGACAAAAAACGCTCTAAAAAATATCAGAAATTATTTGGTTCCTTGAAAACCTTTATCATCAAGACCTCTAAACTAAAAAAATGGATTCATAGCTGCATCCGTAGAAGAATGTCTGAAGAAAAAGGTCTAGGCGACAGTCTTTGAAGTCAATCTCTTGAGGGAGGAGATAACAGATGTGGACAGACGCTCTGGGAAACCATTCTCAATCCTTTCTTTTGGCACCAGGGCAACACCAACAAAATGGTCAATAACAGGAGACATGGGGATAGAAGATACCAAAAGTTGAATGATGAAATTTAGTGGGATCACATCTTAGGATATTCTTGCTGCTGAATCTTCCAGAACAAAAATTGAAGCAAAATTTCTAGAAATTATCAAAATAGGAAGTTTATCTCACTTGGTTTTTTCTGATTCTTCCTCATTTAGGTCTTTCAGACAATTTTGCTGTGAAGTAACTCCCGCACCCCAAACCACTAAAGGTGTTAGTGTCTCAGATGGAAGTCCAGCTCCATGTGATCCTATAAATTAGTGATTTAATCATTTGCAATTCTATTTCAATCTATTCATTGACAAAAATACTTCAAATTTAAAGTCAAGAAAATAAATCCCAAATAAAAAGTGATAAACGTTGAAGGGTTCAACAATCGAGAAAATCAGTTTGAAACTGACCCCAATCAGTCATCCCATGATCAGCTGTGAACACGTAAGCAGTTCTTCCATCGTGTCCATAAAAATCTTCAATTATTTTCACCATCTTTTCAACACCTGAGTCAACTTTCTTGATATTTGTCAAATATTCTCTGCCAAAAAGTGAACAACTTAATCAGATACTACAAAAAAAAATAAAAATAAAACTACTTGGAGTTTGGTTTATGACTGTGCCCATTAGTATCAATACCCAAGAGATGAAGAAAGAAAACAATTTGATCTTCTTTCAGGCGACTGTTTAGAGTGGAATTAAGTCTAGCGGTTCGAAAGAAGTCTTCAACTTTGCTAAAAACCCATTCATCAAGCTGATAGGAGTCTTTTCCGCTGAAGGATTCAAATTCAGGGGAGTAACAATTGATAAAAACATGATTCCCAGACGCACCTGTAAGACACAACTCAAAATAAAATCAGAAAAGTTTGATTGACAGCTAGTGACCTTTTGCAAACATTGGAAGAATATCGGGGCTTCCCCACGACCAAGTAAATCTGCTCTGATTGAAGACGCTGTCAAACTCAACAGGATTTTCTTTCCATCCTTAAAACAAGATAAAAATTGAATTTTTTTTTATAATCAAGTAAGTAGAACCTTTTGCTATGGCGCTAACATCTTCATAAAATCCAGCAATTAAAGCGACATGTCCTGGTCTTGATTCTGTTGGTACCCTTGTATGAGAAACGCCCCATGACCCTGACTTCTTTAAAATTTTTCTACATAAAAAAATATTCTTTATTCAAAGAAAAATAAACCAATATATCTTACTATTTAGTTGAACATCAAATTACCATAATAAGTTTCTGGCTAATTATGTTGATACTGTTTGTCAAGCAGTTTTTACAAGTCAAGGTGCTAGAAGCAACCAAATTGACTTTCAATTTTGTAAAAAAAACCAAATAGATAGTTTCAATAAGTCAAGGTTTTTATCTGGCTGCTAGCTAAGTATACAGTTATCAGAATATTAAATAATATCACAAAGTTTTATTTATATTTATTAGCTATTAAATAATAATCATGACAAATATAATAAACTTATATTTCTGATCATTTAATGGCTTTTTTTTCTAACTTTCTGATCTAATAAACCTTTTATCAGGAAACACTTATCTTATAGATTATGTTTATCAAAATAAATGAATCAAAATTAAAGTTTTTATCACCCTAAATCACAAGCTCAAGATCTATTTGGAGTAGATTTTTGATCTTAAAATTTCTTTCTGTTTAAAGGTTTTTGAATTTTGAAGTACTAATTAAATAAGATTTTATCACAAACTTTGCAACAACACTTTGATAATTACTATCGAATAAAATATCAGAAAATAAAATTGACATTTATCAGTAGAATTCTTCTGAAATGCTAAAAAATGATCAATTAAACAATCAAAATAGTTTTCTTCATAAAAAGAAGATCTAACCTTAAAAACAGATTTCTGTAGCTTCCAGACGAGTCAGACTCAAAGAATTTATCTGCGCGTAAACCATCAGCTACAAATAAAACTAGTCTTGATGCTGGTGGGGGTATATTTGGCCAAATTTCCTCAATACCATTGATAATTGGGGATGTAAAATAAATATCAAAAACAGAAAAAAACAAAATACTATGTACAACTATACTAGCGATAACAAGTTTTAATAAGGCCATTGATATCTACATAAATTTTAACTTAACATGCTACCGGTGATATCAATAATAATATGCTTTGAATTGTTTGAACGTAAAAATACAAATAGAACCAAACTGGTGTTTAATATACTGGCTAAACGAAATGATCTTTGTCTTATGAAATTAAGATGTGAAAAGCATGCATTTATGTTTGACAACTATAAAAAAAATTTGTTTACTAAACTAAAAAAACATCTATTTACTAAATAATTTCTAGCTCGACAGTAGTATTTCAAATGGCTCAATTATTTTTCTGTTTGTTTTATACTAAAACTTATTTTTGCTTAATTAAAACAGCCTAAAAAAATTATAAAAACATTTTATTTAAGCAGAAACAAATTCAAAAGACCTTCAATAGAAATAAAAGAAGCTGCTAGTTTTTGTATTTGCTTTCAATTTATAATATTTTAAATATCATCGGTGGTATTTGTAATTAAAAGTTTTGAATTACACTTGCTACAAAAAAAATTATTTTCATAAAAAATGAAGCATAAATATAAAATAGTTCTATGAGATGACTAAACTTTGAAGTTTACTTCTATATTTTCATAGCGTTTCATTGCTATACTTATACTTTATACATCAGTAAAACAATTTTAATACTTTTTGTTATCTATTCCTACATACAATTTTTATTGCAAAAGTGTTGTAATAATAGTTCCAATAATGAGCGATGATAACTTTTACTGTTGAGAATCAAGCAACTAAAGTGCATAGTAATAAAGATTGTTCCTATTAAAAGAAATTTCAGTAAATTCCGAATTAAAAAAAAGCCTAAATTACTGATTTGTACAATAAGCTCTTCCATTGATAAACCATTAATTTTACAAAGTAGAGTTTTTGACTTTAGTATTGTTTTTTCGAGGCCATTGGTATGATTTATATGTGAATATGAATATATGAATACCAGTATTAATTTTCAGCTATGTATTAGGTTAGCTTACACTAAATTCTTTGAGCAAGATTGAAGCTTGTTATTTTGTAATTTTTTCGAAAAGCGTACATACTATCCTTAAATATTTATTAAATGTGGTGTTCAAAAGCGTTTATTAAAAATCTTTCAAGGTATTAGTATAAATTTTATTTTCTGTTTATGACAAGTTTCAAGAATCGAAAACTCAAAAGTTTGCAAAATTTTTTGAATAATGTTTACTTTTTTTTATCAAACTTTATGCTTAAACAAATATTAGTCCTAAAATATAATATTTTAAACTCCAGAAGTATGGCTCTCTCTAGCGAAAAGTATTTTTGATTCAGTACATAGCTTGTTGGCTCTGTTGCTTGATACTTTCCATCAAACCAAACTCATTCACATTTTATTACTTTTGTAAGCTTTTTTTCAGATCTATTTAAGGGGATTTTGCTATTATTCGAAATATTAGTTTTTTTTATGTGATACGCACACTTAGAGATAAAAACAATTGATTAACTTTGTATAATTGTAATCTGTTTTAAAATTTGTCGTTGAATCGACTGTTTTAATAGAAATAATTTTTTATCAGTTGTATAATTGTGTTATTAAAGGATTTTAATAAAATTCTTTTTATTAAGTATTTTTGAATACTTAAAATTTGTAATTGGAAATTTTGAAAGAACTGTTTTTGTGAAAACGTAGTTTACACTGTCTTCTATAAATTAGTAATCATTTGTGCAATATCTCTAATTACCTGTTAAACATACATTTATTGTTTACTCTAAAATTTTATGTATATCAAATTTTCCATTTTTTCTGCGTTTAGGAAAGATATCAATTTATGATGATTTTGTAATTTTCATAAAACTATGGATTTTCTTAGCTAAAATTTAACTACATTTGTACTTTTTTGTTTAAGAAGTTTTAGCCAATTTATTATAAGTAACTTATAAAGATAAAGACGTATTAATTAATTTTTGAATAATAATGGTAAATAATTATCTATTAATTTTATATAAATCAGTAGACTAATTAAATTATTTGTTATATCTGAGTGATTTCAAAATTTTAAGTATTTTTAAAGCTGTATAAAAATATTTATTGATAAAAATTATGGATTACCTAATTTCCTTTGATTAATAATATTTTTAATATTGAATGCATCTTTCTAATGTTAATTAATTTTAAATTTAGGAATACTTATCAAGATTTTTAAAAGTTTTTTATTCTATACAACATTGTGATATAAAATAAGGTTCTTATTTCTTTTATTTTAGCTAATTCATTATAAATTCTTAATTTTGTTGTCATAAAGTTATGAATTTAAGATTAAAATAATATTTTGAAATAAATTAACTTCATTTATTTATCAATACTTATTGATTTTATTTGATTGAAATAAATTTTGACATTAAATAAATATTCTTTCAATCAGTATTTAGTAATTAAACTATTGTTTATGATAAAGTTATTTATTTTTATTTAATGTATGGTTGCATGTCTTAAGTTGTGTCTAACTACCAAAGTTTAACATAAATTAATGTAGAGAAATAAAAGTAGTTTTTTGTAAATATCAACTAAATCAAAGGTAAATGGAAAAATGAATAAATTGGCTGCCTCACTTGCAAAGGAAATTACTAGAATAATATTTTTCTAACAACATTTTAAAGAATAATTGATTACTGAAACTAACTGAAAGCTAAAATCATGGTTTGTTATAAGGTGAAAAATTCATTGGAAAATTTGGATTTCAATCAAAAATAAATCATAAAATTAACATATACTTGTGGTAGATAAAATAGTAGGTTATGTTGAACTCTGTTATTTTTTTCATTTTTGTTTCTCTAAACTCATATTATGTTTGCTATAAGAGCTACATGATTTGTTATTAACAGCCATGCATTACTTCATAAGTAAATGAAATTTATAATTAATCAATTACATGCCAAAATGTTTTGCTTTAATAATACATTTTTAAATTTAAGAAAGATTTTAGTAATAATGTCAAACAAGTTGTTTATGTGTTTCTTATTTATATTTAAAAGTATAATAAATAACCATAATAAACAATTATTGAGATTTTTTAGCTTCTTTTAAAACTATTTTTGATGTAAAAACTATTTTGTCTTCATTTAGCTTAATAATTTTTTGAATTATATATTTCCTAAAAATCAATTATTGGTGATACTTGTTATAAAATGTTGCAAAAATTATTGTTCTAATTTTTAAAACTTATGAAGGAGAAAATAGTTTTATTTATAAGTATTTTGAAAAAAAAAAATGAAATTATTGATTAATATCAGGAAACAAACAATTAAGGTTTGGTACTATTAAATGATCAAAAGGTCTTAAACTTATTTTCTGTTTTTATATCTTTTATGTTTTTGATTACATTTATATGATTTTAATTGATTTTTATTCAATAGGCTTTCCTTATTCCAGATTTTATTGAAGGCAGATATGCTTTCATACTCTTTATGATATAAAATAGACTCAAATTTTAAAGTTTAGATTTATAAAGAAGATGTTCCAATAAACTGCAAGCTGGTGACAGTTAAGGAAGATCGTTTGTTAACTTGCTTTGCAATTAATTCATTTCTGTTCAAAAGTGAGATTAAAGTCAATGAGATCCATCCAAAATAACTAAGAATTACTGAAGAGTATAGAAAAGAACGGTGATAAGTATGGTAGTAATGTAATCCTTTCAGAGACAAGTCTATCAGTTGATGACTGATTAAGATACTTCTTTCAAAATCTTCAGCAAAAATAGCATCCTGTGATTTGCGTAATAGATTTGCTACACCACTTGAAGAGAGTTGTGGGAAGGGTTTAAAAGAAATTGCTTGTTGTCGAGCAAGACGAAGCTTAGAAAGGAATTGATGGGAGATTTGACGCGCGTTGATAAGCATTGATTTTGACTTTGATGATTCGGTTAATTGAAGATATGACAAGGGTAAAGTTCCAACTGAATTTACTGGAATAGGAACTCCAATTAGAGTTGACATTAAAGGAGCAATATCTGCTTGATTGACATCACATCGGTGATCATTTTCAAGATCCCAGGATCTATAAACATCATAAACATCAGATGAATATTCTAAGGAGCAAACTCATAAACATCAGATGAATGTTCTAAGGAGCAAACATCATAAATCTCTTAACATTGGAATTATTAATATATGTATTTATGAAAATATTATCATTTTAATAATTTTTTTATTCAATTATCAAGTTATTCAGAATTTTGAACAGTTATGTAATTTGTTAATGCTTTTTCAGAAATTGTTAATTTCTATTTTTAAGAACAATTTTTAAATGGCTTCAAGTTTTACCTCAAAGTGTTTTTTAAAAAGCTTTTAAATAAAACAATATTTGTTTTATAGACTGAAACATATTGTGAATAAGATAGGTACCAGCAATTTGTTGATATTCAATTGCAAATAAATTGATGAGTGATTACAAACCAATAGGTATGGATAATGACCATGATGAACTAACAGCTATGCAGTTAAAAGCCAATCAGCTTACTGACAAGGTACAACTCGTCAACTCTTCTATTTTTTAGCCAACTTTTAATGATTATGATATTTTTAGTCTCTTGACAGTACCAGGCGAATGGTGGGCATGGTTGAAGAAGTAAGTTAACAAATTTGTTTGTAGAACTTTTAAAAAAATCATTTGTTAATCTTTTGTAGACTCAAGAAGCAGGGATCAGGACACTAGTTATGTTGGATGAGCAAGGGGGTATGTCTGATTCTCAACGGTAGTTGACTTCATCTGAAAAGAAAAATTTATTTTTAATTTTCATCAAAAATAATTAAAGACTGAAATTGAGATTTTTTTGCAACTTTTGTAAAAATCTTTTGAATTAATCTTTTAATTTATTGATTTTATATTCCATTTCGTTTACATCTTGAATAAAATTTACTTTTTCCACAGAACAGCTTGATCGAATAGAAGAAGGAATGGACCAGATCAATAAAGACATGAAACAAGCTGAAAAGAATCTCGAAGGACTTGAAAAGTGTTGTGGATTATGCGTGTGTCCCTGGAATAAGTGAGCAGATGCGCAGTTGATTTTGAAAGCTTAATTCAAGCTTTTATTCAATTTTAAAGGATTAAAAACTTTGAGAAAGGAGATGAATATAAAAAAACCTGGCAAAGTAGTGAAGATGGTAAAGTGGTTAGCAACCAACCTGCAAGAATTCAAGATCAACGTGAAACAGTTCAAGTTGGTGGAGGGTTTATAAAAAAGTCAGTTTTCTCCCCAACCCTCAATTCTTTTTCATCAAAATCACATTTGTTATGCATCAGTGATTACTTGACATCTCGTCAAATATTCAACCAATCATATTCTACTTTTGATATTTTTTTTGATATTTTTATCTCATTTATCAACTTTCAATTTGAATTAAAACTTGTCGACAACTTTTCCACTAACTAATCAACTCTTCATTTAAAAAAATATTTCTTTTCACTTTCTGGAAAATATTTTCTCTCAAAATCTACTTTTCTTCGTCTAATCGATTTTACGAGAAAAACTTGAAGTCCATCTAGGCTAGTGATGAGCGGTCGACTCTCATTAACGAAATACTATTTGATCTTCACGATCTAAACATCTTCTTTCTGTTATCACCTCCGGATGTAGTCTTCACGTCGAAATCGTCCTTAATTCGTTTTTCTTTAATTAAATTTAACTTTGTTGAGTAGAAAAGCTTCTGGTTGTAAGTAATTCAATTTAACGTTAAATTGACTTCAGAAAGCTTTTGATGAAGAAGATGAAGTCGTTTGTTGAGTTCCAGCCAATTCTTGTCCATCGTTTTTCACATTTCATCGAGAAAACTGAACTTTTGATTCGTTGTTTCTTTCAATTTATTCCTTTCCTACATCAATTGAGCTTTCCCAGAGACACAAAAAATCAATTTTGTGTTTAGCAGACATTTCAGTGGTTAACCTATTCTTCTCATTCCAGAGTGACAAATGATGCACGCGAAGACGAAATGGAAGAAAATCTCGAACAAGTTTCAAATGTAATTGGCAACTTGAAAAATATGGCGATTGACATGGGTAACGAGATAAGTGCACAGAACCAACAAATTGATCGAATCAACACCAAGGTTTGTTACAACTTTTTTCTTTCAAATCTTTGTAGGAAATCATCTGCATCTTATCTGTTTCATAAAATTTTTATCTTTTTTATATTTTCAATTTTTGGAAGCTTAACTTTTAGTTCATTTATCATCTCTAATGTAATTTTATTAAATTTTTTTCACTAAATCAGAACACGGGTTTCGAAATATAAGTTTTGTTTAACTTTTTAGCTTTTCTTCAAATATATATAGAAGATAATCTCAAGTCTTCTTTATCTCATAAACATTTCTAATCAGTTAACAAAAACAAGAAATTATTTTTCTTACAAACAACATCATCAAAAATACAAATCAGCAATTATTGAGAAAATCTCTTTATTTAAATCAATAACACAATGACCATCTTCTAAATCTTCAAATCTCTCCACAGATGCTACTCATTTTCAATTCATTGATAATTTTGAGATTAAAATGAAAGTTTTTATAATAAATAATTTAAATGAAAAAAACAGTTAATTACATCAAAGATCTTTTGCAAGCAATCTTATTAACTGAATCTTCATTTCAGGCTGATTCCAACAACCACAGAATCGAACAGGCAAACGAACGAGCCACTAAAATCCTCAAGAGTTAGTCCCACCTTTTCTTAAATGCTACAAACTATATTGAAAAGGTTTCAATGAGTGCTGTGGATCATACAATCAGTTTATCCATAAATAATTCCTCTTCAACTATCTCATCATTCAGTATGTAATCAGCCTTCTTATTCAGAGGCTTTCTTTTTGTAGCAACTTCTTTTTGATGTGCATTAAAATATTTTTTTCATCTTTACGCTTGATATCTTCGTACTTTCAACATGTCACGTGACAACCAGTGTTTCACGTTTCATTTTTCTTCAGCAATTATTCTCTTTCATTTGCAGTGTTTGTAGCAAATTTACTTCATTTGAAATCAGAAACATTTACTAATCGGCATCATTTCTAAATTCTTTCATTGATGTCTTTGACATCTAAGAGCAAATTAATTCTAAATTGATTTTCATCTGCAAATTCCACTTCATTCTAAATAGCTCTCAAGTCAGCTACATTTTCACATGATTTTAATAAATTCGCTTATTTCACTATTTTGTGTCAAACTGACAACTTCTTCAGTGTCTTGAACTCACATGAGCTCACAACAGGAGCAGATAACCTCAAAAACCTTTTAGAATTATTCAAGACTTTTTATCTGTAGACTTTAGCTGTAAGAAGTTTTAATTTTTTTAGTAATAACAAGTTTGACATTAAAAAGTGAAATCTTTTGGGCTTACAGCAAGGTCATCTTCATTTATTGATTTGAATTTAAAAGGTGAATGCAAAAAGAAAAAAACATAACTCTTATTTTAAATTATTTATATAAATCCTTCACCCAAATGTTGTACAACCGTTGATAGTCTTCTACTGGCTTTTATTCCAAACTGGTAGCTCATTTAATTCAAATTATATATAATTAAATTTCTTTCAAATCTCATTTTAATCAAAAACTTTTGCAATTTCCAACAAAACAACTCCAACGGAATTTAAAACTCATTTTTGAAACTTGTGGAAACTATTGGATGTGATCCAGTCTTCAGTTTAGCTGGCGGCTAAAGTATTTGACAAATAAAAGAGATTCTATTTTTGACAGATCAAATTCATATTATGACTTTCTATTCATGAGAAAGAGAATGCTTCCAAAATCGACAGTCTCATTTGGAAATTGTTTTTTGTAAACTTTCGACTGTATTTGGAATAAAATTTATTTGTCTGCTACAATAGACAAGAATAATTTGTAAAAGATAAAAAATTACTTTCTAACGTTTCAAGTTGAGTTTAAAAAAGTATTTTCTCCTAAGTAAAAGAATTTTAGATATTTTTTATGATAAAGATTAAAGAAAATTTCTGTTTTCAAACATTATCTACATCCTTTTTAGGATTTAATTTTTGTGAAAATGTTTAATCATATATTCTCTTCTTTCGTTGTTAGTAAAGTTTGTGTCCAAAAAGATAAAGTTATATATTAGAGGTTTCTACTTTACAAATATTCTGAAATTAATTTTGCTAACAACAACAAAAATCCATTTTTTCCATCATGTAAGCTTAAAGTGTTTAAATTAAACATTTTTTAATTTCTATTTTCAGAGTTTATTGTAAAAGTATTTTTTGTAAATAAAAAATTCTTTTTTATTTTATAATAAATACTCCAACTAACTTTTATATTCAGAAAATACTATAATTAAACTTTGAAAACTTTATATCTGAAATAATTGGTTAGGATTGACATTTATTTGGAACAAAAAATTAAATGGCTTCAAAATTTTGGCTTCAAAAAATAGAGCTTAAAAAATTCATTTATTCATTTAAGGATTTTTACATCTTGATGCAGACTATTCAAAAATTTATGGCAAAAAAATAAAAAAATCAATTTCTTAAATAAATTTTCGGCAAAGTTTTTTTTATAACAAATGTTGAAAAGATTTTTTTTCTTTTTTGTTACAAAAGTATACTTATGTACTTTTCTTCAAAAACATAAATTTGTTTATGAGTAAAAAAAAACTTTATTGCGATATGTATTCAAATTCAATTTACATTTTTTGAATTAATTTTAAAAATTTATAAGCTATAATTTCCATTCTTAAAAAAATTTGAACAACATTTTCTTTAATATTGTGACGATAAAATAGTTTTTCATTTGAGTTAGTTAGCCTGATAAAAATGTAAATTATTTGCTTTAAACGAATAAACATCTAAATAAGCTTTTAGAAAACTTTAACAATTAATTAAAAATAGTTTTCCACTTCAAAAGATTACTATTTTTAATAACCTACTGAAGCTTTTAAAAACTTATTTGATTTAGCCAAAAATTTCTATAAAAGAATTTTTCAAATTTGACAATTTAAATTCTGAAGGTATTGATTAATCAAATATTCATTATCTGATTAGATATAAATAATTAATAAATAATTGCTGATAAAGTGTAATTGCAGAAATCTACATAATTAAAAATGAACAACTTTAGCCAGTTTTAAAAATAAAACTTTTGTTTTTGAAATTAAAATAAACATTTCTTTATATGAGTTACTTTTATGAATTTGTAAAATTTATTGATTCTCGAAATCAAAACTGATAAATTTATAGTGAAAAACATTCTAGCAATACTATCTAATTACTATAACGATAAGTTTTTATAAATGTTTAATTTTATCATTAGATAATGAAATTATATTTTGTTATGTTTAATTATAATGAAAATAATTAGTTAATGAAAGTGCGTTCAAACTCATTAATAATTTCTTTTAAGTCTAATTTAACATAAAAAAAGGCCGCAAATTTGTTAAAACGATAAATTGTCATTAGTGTTTTTTTTTGGAAAACTTTATCACATTTATAATTTTTGTTCAAAATAATTAACTTATCCATAAACTTTTTTTTTTATCAATAACTATATTTTCCATATATCTTTACTAGTTTCAGCAATATTTTTTAATCGATAGAAATATCTGAATTGCAAAAATATTTTAAACAGTTTTATCGTATAAGTAGATAATAAAAATAATTTTAGGCAATTCTGTCATTAATTGTAATTATCATCAAAATGATATACTAAAAATATTTATTATTATTTAATCAAAGTTTTTAAAAAGTTACTTTTCTGCTGTCTTATTTCAAAACTATATTTTTGTTATTGGATTCTACTTAAAATAATTGACAATAAATAACTTGTTTAAATTTTTAATAATATTTTGTAGTTTATATTTAAGCAATTTAAAATATTCTAGATAGATACCTACTCAAAGCATCAAATAAATAATTACTTGACTAAAGAAAATAATTAACTAAAATCATATTTTTTTAAAGTAGTTTAAGTTTTTTTAAATCTTTCAGTAAATTGATTTAATTTCGAAAAAAAATCGAATAGGTTATCACTCTTATCAATGTGAAATTTTTTATAATGAGTTTCATCGTATCCTTATAATATTATAAACAACTTTTCTACATCAGTGTTAGCATTAAAACATTATACAGAAGTTTTATTAATGAATAAACTGTTTAATCAAATAGTTAAAAATCAATACCACCCTAATTTTGTATTAATAGTTTAACTAATAAGGTCTTTTGTATAAACTTTACTTAAATGTACTTTTTTCTGCTATGTTTTTCTATGGATAGTTCAAATTGTTCGTATAATGTTATTTAAAATATAAAAAAAATGTTTTAGGAAGATTATAATTTTCTAAAATTTATCAATTGCATTGTTAAAGTAATTTTAAATAACAAAACAAGGTTACTACGCATTTTTAGATTTTAATTCTCTGGTAAAGATTTTTTTTCGTGTTAATTCTATCAATAATAATTAATTGATCAGATTACCCACTAAACTGTTTTGTTTTATAAACTTATTGAAAATATATTTACCATTTAAAAAAAATAAATTTTACAAAGTGGTAAAACATCAACTTGTGACTTAATGGTTTAAATCATCTGACAATTTTCAATCAGACTTAATTTTGATGTTGAACTTATTATAAATTTATTAACTTTTAATTATATATTTAGTAAGCTTGTGAAATTTCATATTTCAAAAGAATATGAATAATTTAAGCATAGAGATAAAAAAAAACCCAAATGAAATTTTTAAAGTTAGAAAATTTGAAAGTTTGATTTTATGCAGCAAACGATAATGTTTGAAATTCAAATACTCATTATATGTGGATAAAATTATCAAAAACTAAATAAAAATATTTTGTTGATACTTTCTTTAAAAGTCATGTGACTGTGAAATCAATTTTAAAAGAAATTCTCATTTAAATATTTTATCATACCCTCCAAGCAACCTTCTTTGAATCACTATAAAATTATCTTTTAGCATCTGACATAACACTACATGAGAGCCAAAAAAACAACAATCTTAAAAAGTTCTAATAAATTTTGTGATTACAACATAAGGAAATAATGTTTTTAAACGAATTCTTGAAGTATAATATCTTTTTCCTGTATTTTATACTTTGTAAACATAACTAATGACAATTTCTATCTAATGGACTACTTCTTTAATTTAAGTTTCATTAAATTTTAATAGAAAACCTTTTAGAGTTTTACGAAAAAGCTCTTTATTATTAAGATTTATTTTTCTAAATTTAACAGTAGTTTTTAAAAAGCTATAATTACTTTCAATCAAATAGAGGGTTTCCAAATGAAAATTTATAAAAGTAAATGTTCCACATAAAGATTGCAAGAATTTTATTAAAGTCTTTTTGCCTCTTCGATTTAAGAAATTAATTATTCAGGGTGTAGCTACTTTTTTAAAGATGTATTCGTCAAAACCTCTTGGGACAAACCTCAATTTCATAGTTTTATCTCGAATGGATTTAGTAAGTTTAACAAAATGTTGGATGTTCACTCAGTGGAGACCAAACAACTTTTACTCTTGGTTTTACACAAACTTATGCAGCTAATTTTCTTCTTAAAGAAACGACCTTCTCTAACCCATTAATATTCACTCGGATAATCAATCACAATTGAATTTCAGTCAATTGCAGAGAAATTAATTGAATGTTTAAAGATTTCCTAAGATAGCAGGATTTAGACTATAGCGCCCACTAGCGGCAACTCATCTTTACTTTGCAAAGTTTGATGTAAAAATTGAATAGGTTTGTTACAAGTTTTTAGTTTATAAATTTTTACAAGTTGTCATTTCAGGCAACCCTCTATTGTTAGTTTGATGAAAATAAGCTAAGTTTCAAATCTGAAACTAGTAGTTAATGAGCAACCAAATCTTTTATATCTGACTTGCTTATATTAAAAATTGATCACTAACTAGTTGCCTATATCTTGGCTTAATTATCAAACCATGTTGAGATAACAAACCTAATTTCACTTAATACTGTAGGCTGGTCAATCGCATTTTTGATACGTTCGTGTTTCAAACGTTGTCATCAGTTACTAACTGTTATTTCAAAGTAATTAAAAGACATCGGCAAAAATTACAATTGAACAGAAAGAAACCCGCAAGTATGACGTCATCAAGAACAGCTCGCAGCGATAAAAGAATTCTATTAATTAAAAATGTGTTTACCAACATCTTATAGATAAAAAATGAACACACCAAAAAACAAGCAGCTAAAGTAGAAGATATCATGGTAAACATTGCAGCGGACATGCGAAAGACCATCAACTGGTTATTGGGGACAGCTGGTTGTCGCGTTGGTGACAAGTTGTAGCACCTTCTTTTTTATACACCAAACCAATGCTGAGATCGAAGCTTTAGACGTGGGTAGTGGTCTAGGAGGGTGCAGAGCCATTTTGGGTGTTGTTCTTCTTTAGAGCGTTTGGTTGGAGGTATGGATGGTGGTGGAGCTGATAGACATTTGCTCTTTTATCTTTCGAGTGTGCTAGGCATGCTTTGATGAAGGACTGAAAGGAAATTTTAGTTAAGATGAGGAAAGGATGAAGATAAGGACACCTTTGCTTCACTTGAGATCACAGGCTTTGGTGGGATGACAACTTCTCGAGCGTTTAAGATCACGTCTTGCTTCAAAATCATCTCTTGAGTGAGGTTATGACCAAAAGGCTGAAATCAAGAATGCAGTGATTTGATTGGACGATTTGATTGAGCTCTCACCTTTTTACCGAAGAGACATTGATAGAAAATCACACCGACAGACCAAACATCAACTTTGTTGTCAATAATCGGGGGCACACCTCCTGGCATCCTCAGAAAACATTCAGGAGGAAGATACCTGTAAAGCACGTGATGAGGAAACACAGAGATGTTGCTAGGAGTTACCAGTAGGTCCCAGCTCCCTGTGACGTCAGCTCGATACCTCCATCGTCGTTCATATCACTATCTAATCTTTTAGAAAGTCCGAAATCAGTGATTTTAATATCGCCACAAACAGTTCCATTACATAACAAAATATTCCCTGAAATTAGGAATTGAGAACAAAATAGAGATGATGTGAGGAGATGTACCTGGTTTCAAGTCGTAGTGAATCACTGGTCGGTCGAGTGAGTTAAGATAAACAAGAGCTGAGACAACCTGCATGATGATGGTACGCGCCTCTTTCTCACTCATCATCTTATGCTGTTTTAGGTAAAAGTCTAAATCATTTCCTTCACAGAATTCCAACACAGTACAAAATCTGAAGAATAAAGTCTTAGAGGATGAAGATCAGATGATGAGGAGGTTGTTACGTGTTGATATCGACTTCAAAACGATCATACAAACTAACGATCCGTGGATGATTGACTAAACGGTGGATGTCGCTTTCGCGGTTAGCGTGTCGCGCGTAATCGACTTTTTTATTTTCGTTCCAGTCGCGATTTAGATGGTGGATTTTGACCGCAACATATCGGAGCAACTCCAAATCGAATCCCTAAAGCACAAGATTAGGATTTGATCTTTATAGAGGCAAGGATGTTAGGAGATTGTTTAGAAGTTGAATAGTCGAGGAGTTTTTACAAGTTAAGGTGCTCCCACTTACCTTGTACACTTCACTAAAGCCTCCTTTACCCAACATCGTCAGTAGCAAATATCTTTTGTTCAAAACAGGATTCGAATTGAATCTGGAAGATTAAAGATGATAAATGTGACTACTAGATGGCGCTACTCACTGTGAGTTGTCTTCATTCGCGATTCTTTTAAGTTCCCGGATGTGAAGACTTCTTTCGCGTTCCAACCGATCTAACTCGAATTGTAACTCTCCTTCATCGCGCTTCACCGCTAAGAGTCGCTGTTTCAAGACTTCGTCGCGTTCGTGAGATTCTGATGACGTCAATTCCTGTAAATAATCGAGAGATGTTCGCAAATTCGATGGATCGCGAAGATATCCCCAACAGCTACCTCCGACGCGACCACCTTCCTCCGCTTACTGCTCGCTTCCTTTAACGATTTAATGACGTCACAGAAACGCGAAATTACAAGGTACTCACCGACGCGCGATTACTTCGATTCTCATCACTCGATTTGTTCTTAGTAGTCGTCCGTTTGAGGAAGCGACGTGATTGGTCGATATCAGCGCGTTCCTGAGCGATTCGCTCCTTTCTCCTAGCAACCAACATCACTCATTTCATCACCTAGCAACCGACACCACTTACTGCGCTATCTTGTGAAATGCCCAACCATTGTCCCAGGTTTCATGGTACCCTGCCCCTCGTCTCACAAACTGTCCCAGCCTCAATCGACCCTCCATCGCTTTCTTGCGCGCTTCTTCTTTCACTTTTCGCGTGTTGTCTTTTAAAAGCTTCTCAATAAAGATCGCGCTGTTTTCAACGCGTTCCTTGTTTGCTAGCGCGATTTTTTTCGTCTGTTCCAACTCTGTCTTCAAACTGGCGTTTCTCTGCAAAGTTCATCGCGATTTGATGACGTCACACAGGTGATAAATGCTCGAATCAATGATTAAGATAAAAAAGTTGAATGTGTTTGGTGGTGATGATGGTTTGCGAGCAAGTTAGTTGCAGTTACATAAAAGTTTGCTTAAAAATTCTCAAATATTTTGATAGAATTTGAAACCGACTTAGAAGTTGTTAGAAATTGTAAAAGTTTGGAAAATAGCTTCACAAAAAACATCTATGTTTGTTTTCAGTTGAAAAATAAAAATGATTTAATGTTCTAGTAAAATTATTCAGCCCTAAAAACAGATTATATATTTAGATAAAAAAGTTTCTTATCTTATTTAGTGGAGTGATTTTGAAGGAATGAAACTGGAAGCTTGATGTTTATCAAATAGTTACTACAAACCATATATGTTTCGTTGTATTGTGAGGAAACGTTTAGGTGGTTGCTACAATTCGTTTCAAGCTTTTCAATTTTTTGTTTTGTCAAATCAGTTTGTGTTTCTCTAAGAAAAACAAGAACGAAAATTTGTTATTTCTACCAATCATAACAAGAGCTGTTTGCAGATTTATTTGGTTCATAATTAAAATGATTTTGAGACTAAAAAAACTTTTATTTACAAGCTATAATTAAGTAAGAATAAAAAATTCAGTTAAAATGGAAAAGTATTCATAATATCACAACTAACTTGTTAGATAATTGCTTCTGTGAGATTTGGTGTTGATTAAATGTTTTAGATAATCCGTCCGCAAAAGTGCCTCTGATTGGCTGAGAAGAAGAAATCTATAAGATGAAGATTTAGATGAAACAAATTTGGTTAGTAAACAAGATAAACCTTTTCGTTATGAGTTGAACGTTTAGATGGGCTTTCAGAGACACTATTATATCCTGAAATCAATAAAAACTTCAACAACAATATTTTTTTATATAAAAATTAAGAACCATAAAGGAAATTTATCTGAAATTTTTTAAGTCAAATTAATACAAAAAAAATAAACTTTTTCTTTAAATATTTACTTAGAATAAGAAATGTACTTTCATATTTGTTTAACCTTTATTATTAAAACATTTAAAATTGAAATATATACACTTGTATAAAATAAAAACTGATTACCTTTTCGCTTAATTATTCGGCGGTTATCTCTTCTATCATGTAAGTCTTGTGAGCTGATGATACTATCATTATCTCGATCACTACCTCCTCCATGGCTAAAACTACTTGCAGCACTCATGTTGGATTCAGAACCACTTTGTGTCTATAAAAACGAACAAATTCAAATAAATTAAAAGATATTTATAATCCTAAATCAAGATGAAAGTACATTGAAGATGATTTTAGTGTGAATAAATATTTAATTTGAAAAACAGATGGTGGAAATGGAGGCGTTGGTGATACAATAACAAGAATCCTACTTTAGGGTTAGCCACAAAACGCGCTTCAAGTAACTCATGTTTTCTAGGATCCATTATCAGTTCTTCCATACTTAAAATTTAGAGCATCTACAAAAGTCTCTGATAAAAATGTCTCAAATAAAATCATAGAACTAAAAACAGTTTAAATTATTGCTATATGATTATTTGATATTCCCTTTCTATACGTGGTTTGTTAATTAATATTATGAAGTTTGAATATACATTTTAATAACTTCTAAATTATAACTAACTTAATATTTCATTTATATTTAATACTTACAATACAAATTTTATGAAAATTCACAGCAACAATATAATAAATTCTAGCACCTATAAAACAACATACTAAAACTATTAACATTCACTGGTTCTTGATAATAAATTAGAAAAACATAAATACTAAAGAATAAAATTTAATTTTAGATGCAAAGTATCAGAAATTATATTTTAAACAAAATATTCTAAGTTTACTTCTATTGATAATAAAAAAGGGTAATCATAAAAGTACAAAAATACAATTTATTATCAAGTAAATATAAAATGATCTTCATTATGAAGCAACAACAAAAGCAAGATTTAGTACTAGATATAACAAAAGATTAGAAATTCTCACAACTTTAACATTTCATTTATAAATTGTTATCACACAATAAGCTTATAGAAGTTTTAGTTTTAACTTAACTTTGTTAAAACTATACCTAAACTTTGAAATCAATAATTCTGCAACCAGCTAAAGTAATTTTAAGAACTTAAAAAAGTTTATAAGATATAAATAAAAGTTGATTTTTCAACAAAGTTTAAAAAGAAAGTAAAAGGATGAAAACTTTTTACCACAACAAAAAAAGCTTTAATAGTTTTCATAATTTCAGAAACAGTGTTAATTCTATTCCTACTTTTAGTAATTACCATTTAAACAAAGTTAATCAAAAGAATAAATATTTTCTTTTCTAATTTTTTTAATACCTTTGTTGAAATGTAGTTTGCAACAACTTATTAATATCAAAAATAGCTCACAAAATATTTAATATTTAGAATCTATGATAAGGTAAATTTGTAGAATAAAAATTTCATTTTATACAAATTAACTTTTATAGTTACAAGCTCCAAAAAACTAACAAATTTGTCCAGCTTAAAATTAAACAAAATACAGAATGACAAAATAAATAAGCTTTCTTTTCAAAACACAAAATCAAAAAATTAGAAGAAAATTTTTTATGATGATTAATAATTAAACAGCAATATATAAACAATTTAGATTAATACAAATAAATGATTTACAAAATAAACCTTACACTTGAATTGATCTAGCTATAAATATAAGGATTTCAAAATCATTTAATTTCAAACATAACTTAAGTAAAAATAATCAAATTAAAAGGCAAAAGCTTAAAGAAGACAAAAGACCAATCAGCTAAAATACTGTTGAACAATTTTGTGTATTTAATTTTAAATAGTTACAACATTTCAAAGTATAAAAGCAAAGTATAAGAGAAAATCTATTTTAACATTAGTACAATAAATATCAAGTTCTATTTGAATGTATTCAAATTGAGGCAGAGAAAAAACATATATTCAAATATAAATCTCATATTATAAAAATAACAAAATAATTGCATGCATAGTAAAGTACAGAGTATTTACTATTACTAAATAAATGTAAAACTAACATTGGTGATAAAGAAGACTTTACAAAGATCATTAAGCTAAAATCAGAAATTTATTGGTTTATATTTGAAATATATATTTAGTAAAAAGATTAAGTTAAAAAAAAACTTTTCAGTTTTATAATAATTTTGTAAACAAAGTAGAACAATCTATAAAAACGCCCTTATTAGGAAAATATGAAGTTTAATTGTCGTTTTTCTATGATTCAGTAGATCAAATATCGTCCTTAAAAATTGAAAAGCTATAATCGAAATAATATTAGGAAAAATAAAGAACAATAAACAAAAGAAAAACATAATTTAAATAAATTGAAACAATACTGTTTCCAGTTAAAACAAGAGCCAAAGTGATGCTACTTTTACGTAATTCAAACCTTTAATGCTGAAAGTCGCAAACTAGGAAGCCATTAAAACCAAAAAATCATCAACTGTAGTGGATTAAAGAGTCCAAAGTGATGTGAATGCAGAAGGCATAATGGATCTACATTTTCTTTCACGTTATAAAAAAGAAAATATTTTTAATTATAATGTTATGTGATAAATAGTTAATAATTTATCATTATAAATTACCAAAAAATATTAAGTTAAAATTATATATTAATAGTTAACAATATAAATTAATTAAATAACTCGGTGCCAATTTCTTGATAAAACCATAATTGGTAAAGACCATTGTAAGTGCAAGCTAATAAACCGAAAAATCTAAATTTTGGGTAATGTAGAATTGAATTTACTTTTGTCTTTAAAAATAAATAAGAAAATATATAAAACTTATCCAAAAGTTTTGCCATCATTTTATCTAATTGAGATTAAGGATGTAGTGATAAGAGAGAGAGTTAGTAACGCATTTCGTACAATTATTTTTATGTCGACTAAAAATATATATAGCATGGAATCTTCTTTCTTTCTTTCTTTCATTCATTTATATTTGATAATATTTTTTTTCTTTCAGACATCGAATATTTTTTAATACAAACTATAAAGTGCTATTAAAAAAAAATAACGATGATATGATTATGCTACTGAAAACTACTCTGGAAGATTAGTTTAAATATGTTCTTAAACTGTAAATTAGTTAAATTACTTTTAGAATTCAAAAAGTAAGAGTAGCTTGTATTTTTTATCAAACATGATCGGACTACAAATAAGGCTATTTTTTATCACTGTTATTTGGAGTTGGAACCTCGTAGGCAGTTTGCCACTGTACTCAGTTGGCATGGAAAGTGGAATCTAGCGGCCTGGGTAACAATTGGATCTCCATAATTTCTGACGTTGCTTACAGCATGGCCATTCTTGGACAAAGCAGGACCCTTTCTTCTTTTTTCTTTCTGTTTTATCAACTGCAGTATTTAAAACTTTAAAATAATTTCTACGAATGTTTTGTCTCTACTACTAATTTATTTGTGAGTTTGGACAACAAGTAACAAATTACAAACTTTTTTAAAAGAAGCATTTACTTATTTCTATTACAAATAATTTAAATTTTAAGTTATATTAAACCTACTCAATACTTTTTCTATTATATTTTTAAAACTTTTATTGAAAAAATAATTTTTAATTTTAAGTAATTTCGTTAACAATGAAATCACAATAAAATATAAATAATAGTTAATTTATTTTCTTCATTTATTTGGTATTTTTGATTCATTTTTTATATTTAGTTTGCATTTTTCATACTTTCAAGCAATAGTTATGTTAAAGTGTATTACTTATGACCTTTTCATTATCTTTTTGCAGTTATTGAATGTGATTCTTTGTAAGAGATATATATTATATATTATAATCTATCATCTGCTGCCATTCCTCAAATAAAATAAGAAATAAAGTTTAATAATAAAATATTTTTGAAATTTATAATCAAAAGCTATGAGTGAAACAAAAACAACTTTTTTGAAACATTGAAGATATCAAAAGACAGGTTAGAAAGAATTGACGATTACATTATCAAGAGTTATAAAGTTTTGAAATAGCTAAGAAAAGGGAAACTAAAGAATTAATCTCAATTTGTTCTTAATTCAAATTCAATTTAATTAACTTTGGTGGTATCAAAAAAATAGTTTAAAGTATATCACTAACAAAACATTAAATACAATCCATCTGTCTAAATGTTGAATGCATTAAGGAACGATTGCTACTGGTTAAGTTACTTTATTTTAAAATGAATTAAGAAATTTAGTTAAGTTAAAGATAAATATTTTTCATTTCGCCAACAGAAACATAAGTAGAAGATTAAAAATAATTTTTTTTATAGATTAACTTTATAAGTGAAATATTTAAGCCTCTTAATAGTTTCAATCTTACTAAAAGTAACATGATACCAGAAGTTTGTAGAGGTCTTATCACAACAACTTTATCTGATGGAATTACAACGTAGTACTTCAGTCTTTTGTTGATTGGTTATAAGCTAATGTTCAATACGTGTAAGATAATTTTTTTTATCCACTATAGCTCAGACTTGAATTGAATTGTTAGATACATTTGTTTAAAGTTTATTTAGAAAGATTGATAAGATCATTTAAAAAATCTGTAGTTAGAAAAGAGTGGAAATACTATTTGAAAATAGATTTATAATGAATGTTTTTTATATACTTAAAATGTATTTTTAAATAGTTATTTGACATTTTATAATAAAACTGAGTTGAAAGTTTAGTGAATAATACATAAAAACCTTTAAAACTTTATTAAACTTTCAAACAAAGGCTTAGTTTATACTAAAAGTAATTTACTTAATTTATTCTTAGATTAGATTTTAACAGAAAAAAAAGCTTTAGAATTTAGAAGTGATGTCAGAAGAAAAAGAAAATGCTGGAGGTGAAAGATCCAAATCAAATTTAAAAAGAAGAAGAGCAAATAAGACTCCTTCATCACCAAAAAAACTTGCTAGAAAGAGCAAAAGCAGTATGAGTATGATGGAATCAGTGCCTCTTTTTGAAAAACTAAAAATTGAATCATCGAAAATTTACGAAAGTTATATCAGACCCTTTATAGTAAACCATCCAATAACTGTATTGCTTCTACTACTAAGTATCATCACTTACTTAATGTATTTTAATGCAACATTTGAAGAACCAACCAACCATAAAAACCAAGAATTTGAAGTGATTACCGACAGGGTTAGAATTGCTATTGTTTTGATAAAATGACTTTCTTGTTTTAACTGAAATATTTGAAAGGTGAACTTTACTATAGCAGTGGAGGAAGGTGAGAGTGGTGAGATAGAAATTGGATTGTATGGACTTGCCTGTCCACTTACTGTAGACAACTTTATCATGCTTGCCAATCATTCAAAAGGTTATGGGTATAACAACACTGACTTTTTCTTTAAAAAAACCGGGATAGTGATCGTGGTAAGTTGAAATTAAAGATTTGGTTGAAATCGTAATAATTGTTTGATTAAAGGGTGGAGATGTGGTTACTAATACTGGACATTCAGGAAGAAGTGCTTTGGATGAACCAATGTTAGCAGGAGAGAACTTCCTAATTCCCCATGCTGTTCCTGGATGTATTGCTCAACCTGAATTAGAAAACAGCAAAAAAGTTTCACAATTTTACATCACATTTGATGTCCTACCATCTATGAATGGACATGCGGTTGTATTTGGTCGAGTTACAAGAGGCAAGGAATTTTCATCTTCAACAACTATTTCCTTTTATTTTCTGAATCATTTTGTTGCATCAAATAACTTAGAGACTTTTGTATTTAAAATAATTTTTTTTATTTCTCTAGTTTTCTTTCTTTAACTTTTACTTTGCTTTTCAAGGTCTGGAATTCTTATATTCTTTGAGTCGAATTAAAACTGATAAAAATTACATTCCGTTGAAGAAGATCACAATTATTGGAACTAAACATGTTAAAGAGGAAGACAAAGAAAATGAAGCAACAAAATCTGAAGCAACTATTGAAAACCTAGAAACAAAACCCACAAAGAATGTTGCAAATTCAGATGAAGAAGATGTAAAAAGTTCTGCAGCATCCGATTTAAGCTAACAACTCTACATAACCATTTAGTAATATATAAAATAGCAGAAAAGTAGCAAATATTTAAATCTTTAATTAAAATGTAAATTTGCTGTGAGAGGTGGTGAATAAATGGTTTGGTTTTAAAAAAATGTGTTTGAAATTTATTTAATTAGTAAGAGCAGTGTATTATTAATTAAATTTAGTTGCTAAAATCATAAAGATAATTTTTAGTTATGTAAAAAAAGAGCTTGCAGACACTAGAGTAAAGATTACTTGTTAAGATAAGTAATTTGCTAAAATATCTTTTATAAGTAAAATAATCAAATCTTAATATTAAAATGAACAATGTGATTTTTCACTAACATTTAATAAACATTTTTAGAATTAGCGAAATAACTTTTTAAAGATTTTTTTAGGACTTCAGGTTCTGGTGCTAATCCCTGATATTTGATTGATGAAGTTCATCCTTTTTATTAGGAACCTAAATTAAGGTTTAAGCACCATTTGTTTAAGCTTCGTGTTATACAATATCACTCAATCTTGAGAAATTAAATAAAACGCCATTTAGGTTGATTTAGTATCTTAACTAATAAGAACTTCTCGGTCAGCTCTTCGTCCAGAACAACTTTTCTCAACAAATAATCTTAAACTTGCTGCTTAAGGTAAATCTAGAAATTTGTTTTGAAGTAAAGTAGTATCAGAGTAGATAGTAATGATGATTTTCAAACAAATAAACCAAATTGAAACCCGTATTATTAATGTGATGTTAGTTAATGTGATTCTGAGTTTAACGGAAAAATCTAAAAACTATTTTAAGCTTTATTTACATTTGAAGTTTTTAAATTTTCAAACTGTTCAGATGAAATAATAAATTTAAAATCATCCAAAATATTTAATCAACAACTCATACTTTAGGAATTTGATATATTTGAGGTTAAAGATTATTTACACTCCCATTAATTTTCAATTCATTCTGTTAACTTAAGAACCAAAACATGTCTTTTACATCTCGTTATTCTTCTTCTACATATCTAATCTTTGGGTTTTGCGTTTATATTATTCAATAAAGGTTGATTGTATCATTTTCAAAGAGGTTCACTTCAAAACAATCTATTGACGAAGTGTTGTTGTTTTCTTCTTATAATTGTGTGGAATATATTTATGCTACTAATTAATTTGTTAGTTAAAAACCAATGATAATACAAGGTTCACTATATTGTCTATCTTTATCAAACTAATCTCAGCTTTTGTTCATTGACTCAATTAACCTTGCTTAGTGTCTTGTTAAATAATGCCTCAAATGATAATTCAATTATAAAGCCATTATGCATCAATATTTCTAGCAGAAGTTTCTAAAATTAGTTTTTCAAAAAGCTAACAAACTTTTCATTGTTCTTTTTTAATCTATGGTGATAACATATTTGGATTAAGAAATTAAAAACAGATCTTCGGTAGTTTATTGTTGACTTGTTAAATCAACGAAATAACCACACTCCTAAACTTTCAGCTTAAAATTATTTTTTAAAGGAGTCGATAGATTTTCTCAATTATCAGAATCCTTGAATTGTATTTCCAAACAAAGTCTTCTATCATTTATATTTGATGAAGCAAGTTAAAGTTATTTGATAAACAAACACTCTTATCATCACTTTCTTTCAACTAAATTAATTTGTAGAATCTTTTGAAAAACATCGATTCGGTATTTTGATATCTACCATGCCTGAGCTAGTCCATGAACTTTTATTAACTAATCAGCAACATTGAGTCCTGTGCTTGATGAGATGCAAAAGTTGTTGAGGTTATTTAACACACATAAAAAAATTTATTTCCAATATCGACCATTGTTACAGTAATATCACAAAAATCATAATTTTGCAACAAAACAAGTTTCTGTTCGACGATGTCAACTAACAAGAAATTTCTTCAGATCTTGAAGCTTTAAACAATTTAATAAATGTTTCAAAATCCTGAAACAAACTATTGTTGAAAAATAACAGTTTAATTCCTGATAAAATATTTAAAAAGTAACTTGAAGAACGATTAGAAGTGAATTGGATGAACAAGTTGAAAATATGGCAAGATAATAATAAAAATAGAAGTTTTGCTACTTTTTTAAATTCATATTTATTTATTATTTATATTTATTTAAATTTTTTCATATGAAATACTGAAACTAACTGAAAATTTTAAGTAACCACAAAGTTTTAAAAAGAAAAAATTGAAGAACTAAAAGCAGACTGTTAACAAATTCCAAACTCTTTTCATAAAACTAATGGTTTAGAGAAGTCTACAACTAAATTAACTTCTCAAACTTTCACAATTAAAAGTCAATGAAAACTGAAGAACAATTCATGCTAAAAAATTAATAGAAATAATTTCAAACCATCTTCAATTTCAAAGTTTTTCAATCTGATAAGACTTCTTTAGAATCTTCTATCTTTTGAGGATATAATAAATCATCATCAGTATTTCCTCGATCAGAACTCAAACCATAGTTTGCAAACTCCTCTTTAATCAATGCATCAGTCTCATCACTACAAGATCTGTAAAAGTTTACAACAAGATTAGTCACGTGACTTGGATAAGAATTTTGAATAAATTAAT
The DNA here is from genome assembly GCA_034620365.1 of Pegea sp. RAD2-039. Taxonomy (NCBI): domain Eukaryota; kingdom Metazoa; phylum Chordata; class Thaliacea; order Salpida; family Salpidae; genus Pegea; species Pegea sp. RAD2-039. The sequence goes on along the minus strand of JAQGEQ010000272.1, from coordinate 326,314 downwards.
TTCTATTATAAATAGTGAAGAGGTAATCACAAGTCAAATCCTGATTGTTGTTCGTTAGCATGTTCTTCAGCAACCAGTAATTCATATTCTTCAGTTGCAAACCTCACCCAATCAGAAACTTCCACGTAGTCGCCATCCTAAAAATCAAATTTAATTAAATATCTCAAGTTCAAATGATTTTAAACATCCGTTGTTATTTTGAGAAAAACTTTTTATATTTTCTTAATTTAATAAACAGAAGATCAAATATTAATTATTCAGAAGCTTCAGAAATATTTTGAGCCACTAAAAATAAGGACTGATAATCTTTGATCTTTTTAAAAGATAGATTAAAAGTTGCTGATGATTAGAAGATTTGTGTTAGGAGAAAAGGCTTTTTTGAAGAAAGAAAACTTTTGATTGAATTGATAAGCTGGGTTAGGTTTGAGAAATAACAACAAACTCACTTTTGGCGGGGCGAATGGGTCCTTTTGTTCATGCTCTAAATACTTTCCAATATTGAAGAACGTGTCAAAAAAGATTTTTGCTAATTTGCATTGCTTCAAATCACGTAGCGTGATTCGATCTCTTAAGGCCGGCTTCACCATATCAAGCATCTAGAAAACTCAAATAAAGAAATCAACACGACAAAGCAGTTTCATGATTGGTTGGTTACAAGGTCTGCAGATAAATGAAGCAAGTTATGTTAAGTATTTGAGGTTTGAAAGATGATGTTGACATATTTTCAACTTTTTCCTGTGGATTTGAATTTTTATTTTTCTCTAACAAATATTTGCTGGTAAATTCGAAAAGTTTTTACAAAATAGAAAATATTCGTTCAAGTACGAATGATAAGTAAAGTTGAAGTTATCATCTTATGACTGGAAAGAATTTAAAGAGTAAAAGAAGATAATGAAGTGATGACAAGTGGTTAGATCAGGGAAGAACTCATCACCACAAGGATCATTTTAATCAAATCTTATCCTTGGTAAATACAGCAACATTTGAAATGGAAATTCAATTATCAGATAATTAACCTTGTCAAGAAGTTTATATTTAGAAAGTAATTTCAACTATTTGAATAACAACTGCTAGCCCAGCTTGTAAAAGTAACTAAGATTGGATTAGAAAAAAATTGATAAAAAGACTGAATGAAAAACTCGTGAAAAAAATAATATAACCAATCAAATGATCTTCTATAAGCTGCTAGAAGTAGGCGACTCCTCAACACCTTAAGTCACGTAAGATTTGTTTGTAAGACAAGTTACTCAGTGTTGTTGAGCGAGAAGTCTTTACAAATCAAGGTGCTAGAAGTAGGCTCTTTAAGCCATCAAGCACAAGATTTGTTTGTTTTACTCAAAGAAGTTTTAAAAGTCAAAATATCAAATTATCTTAATTGTTCTTCTCAAATTATATTGTTTTAAACAGAAATGAAAACAAGGTGATAGAAATACGCTGATTTTATATAAGGATAGTCACATGATTGAAATTAATGAAGACTTACTTGACAAACGCAATCTTCAAATGGTAGAGCTTCAATTTCTAAATGTTCCAACTTCTTAACTTGTTCTTCGTAGAAATATTCCATCTCATACATAGAAATGAAACCATCCCCGTCGAGGTCCATACATCTGAACCAGTACTCGATACTAGGACAGCAAGAAGTAACCACAAACCACACCAACTGTCCCAACCAACCTAGTCGATGTCGTCTTATCTTCTTCTGATATTAGAAACCACACAAAGTCCACATAAGACATCTGACCATGTTGATGATCAGATGTGTCCCATCTCGTCACTGCTCCACATAAAAGTCTTTCAATCAACCGGATTGGGAGCACTACAAGATCATTATATAAATCAAGTAATGAAGATGAAAGATAAAGACCTCCGCTGCCATGACGAGCAAGGTCAGATTTGTTGACGATCAGGTCATGGTCCGTGTCCAGTTCCCAGAACTTGCAATATACGACATAAAAGTGTTCGTACGAGAAGTAGTCGGTGATTGCGTTAATGTCATTCTCCTCCGACAGCAGATCAAGCACCTGATGACGTCACATCGTCATTAGCTCGCGACGCTTTTAATACTTACTTGTAGAAAGTTGCTTTTACGAAGTTCTGGTACTGTGATCTGACCTGACCACGATCTGTTGACCATGTAAAAAATTCTGGCAACCACCTAGAAGTGTTTGGTGGTTAGTTACATGAAGAAGGAAGTCACGTGAGTAATTACCGTGTTAATGTATCGCGTGTGGAATTCGGGCGCTTCTCGAAGAAATAAAAGTCCCGGATGACATTCAACGATGTCCTAAATGAAAGTTGATTGTGAATAGAAGTGATTTAGATGAAGATGAGACTTACTTGCATCAAGCAGAGAAAATCATCAAAGTCTAGATAAGAGTTGCCGGGTTTGGCGAGCATAGCGACGAACTTCGACGAGTTGTCATGGTTACACTTCGATATTCTACACGAGAAACCTTGATTGAGCGATGTAATAAGCAACATATGATATCAACCTCTTCCACATGGCTACAACTTCATCTTGTGTCACTGTACTGATGTCTTGTGAGGTGCAGGATGCTTTGAAGAGAACAGCTTTCCAATATGAAGTTAATCCACAAACCTGATGAAGAAGAAGATCAACAAATGTTGATGATTTGTTATCAAACTAATACATCTGCTATTGAATCCATTTCTCTTCTCGTTAACCTTTCTTTTCCGGTTTCTTTAAAAGCTTTTGATATCTTTGATACAGTTTCACTGATCTCATCTGTGAGAGATAAGATGAGGCGATCTCTAGATGAAGATTCATAAGACTCACTTTCGGGGTTTGGCTTTCCGCGAGGGTAATAAAATCTTGGGATTGTTTCAGCGGTCTCCTGAGAGGTAGAAACTCTTTTCTCTGATGTGTTTTTATCACTAATCTGCATAAAAATCAAATTAGAAATAAAAATAAGAAAGAAAATAATCTGAAACACCAAACACCTCCACAACACTTCCAATCATTTAACTGAAATCCCCAAAACTAATTTCTGCATAAAAAAAACTCGACAACTTTTCATAACACATTTGTTGGTGAATGAAAAAAGACCGGAAGACATGAAAAGAATTCGCGTTGAAACGGAAGCGTGATGTGACGCGATGGTTGTCATGGGAACTCACCATCTGATCCCCAACTTCACTGATGACGTCACTTCGACGTTTTAACTCGGACTCGTTTTCACCAAACAACATTTCGGACTTCGACTCTTTGCGCGTCGCTCTGCTGATGACGTCATCCAGCTGTAGGTCTTCAGTAGAAGTCGATTTGTCAGTGAAGCGGGGCGCATTGAGTATAGGGAGAAGGGGTACGGTGGTCTCGACTTGCATCACCACCACTCGATCGCTTCCAGCAACTTTTTCGCGATTTGTTGAAGCTTGCGACGCTTCGCTCTCTGACGTCATCAAGTGACGTGATCGACGTCTAGTAGCGCGAAGCGGTCCATGAACTAGGGCAGGGGCTATGAAATCGTTCTCAGTGGGCCAATGATCGCCTTTAGCGCTTTCTGATGACGTCATATTCTGCAGTGATCGTTCGACGCGCGACGATAGTTGTGACGTTACATCAGGTCGATGACGGACATGCACTGGTATCTGAACCGCGTGACGTCGTCCATGTGGACGATGGACAGGTGGTAGTAGCTGATCGAGAAGGAAGCGACGCGCAATTCGTCTTTTCTCGTCATTGCTTACTTCCGGTTGACCACTAGATGGCGTTACAGGCGCGCGAGTAACTTCAGGAGTATTGACGTGTTGTACTTGGATGGTGACGGATGCTGCTGACTTGTTGGGTTCCACGTTGATACTGCTGTGATAAACTGGAATCTTTACACTACTCTCTACCTCCACCTGGTGTTGATCACAAGTGGTTGGTTGATGATTGGTTGAGATTCGATCTTTGTTGGGGATCAGTGTCTTTGAACTTGCTAATATATCTGGAAGTGGTTTCCATGGAACCACATCGTCCATTAGCATACGCCGCGCAAGCGCTCTCATCACAATACCGCGACTTCGCATCGCTTGTGCAGTTCGACATCGAAATTCGGTGTTTCCCCCGTCGAAGCGAGAACGAGGAGGAAAAGAAACATTCATTTCACTTAATGGTTGTTCCAAATAGAAATGGTTTTTCCAAATAGAAATGGTTCTTCTAAATAGAAATGGTTGTTCCAAATAGAAATGGTTGTTCCAAATAGAAATGGTTCTTCTAAATAGAAATGGTTGTTTCAAATAGAAATGGTTGTTCCAAATAGAAATGGTTGTTCCAAATAGAAATGGTTGTTCCAAATAGAAATGGTTGCTCCAAATAGAAATGGTTGTTTCAAATAGAAATGGTTGCTCCAAATAGAAATGGTTCTTCTAAATAGAAATGGTTGTTCCAAATAGAAATGGTTGTTCCAAATAGAAATGGTTGTTCCAAATAGAAATGGTTGTTCCAAATAGAAATGGTTGTTCCAAATAGAAATGGTTCTTCTAAATAGAAATGGTTGCTCCAAATAGAAATGGTTCTTCTAAATAGAAATGGTTGTTCCAAATAGAAATGGTTGTTCCAAGAAAAATACTATTTTCACTTTTTTAAAATAACTTAAACTGTTCGCTCTTTAAATGAACAAAAGATCAAGACACTTAAAAGTTATTTTGTATATTGAGCAAGAAATCAGTTAATCTAAACGCTGCTCAAACTCGAGGTAAGAGTAACTAGAATTCAAAAACTTATCAATTTAATTCTAAAATCTTTAGTGACTAACAATCATCAATCAACTAAACTTTATAATAAACTGCTCTAAAAGTTAGGATTAAAAGAACATCAAAACAACACACAGTTTAAAACCTTTAACAATTACAAACTAATTGATATCTGCAAGTTACATTCTACAACGCCTTTATTAAATATACAGAAATCATAGAAAAGTTAAATAAATGATCTTATTTGAAATTAAATTGGTAATTAGCAACCCTTTCGAACCACACACTATTTTCAAACTCGTCTGTACACTAGATATCAATAATATCATAGGAAACATATAACATAAAGTGACTACTAGTAGCAGACCTTTCTACATCTTACAGCTGGAAAACACTGCTTCATATCTAAAACCAATAAACAACAATTTGAAAAAGGTAAAGTAGTAAAAGAAATTACAAACAGTTTCAGCTATAGACTATTATGAATTTGTAAGACATCAAAAACAACATTAATAAAATCTTCTTTATCTCTTATACTAATTGGATTTTACAAGTAGAATACAGAAGGAAAATTAAATTAAAAGTCAACTTTCAAAAGATATCAACAATAAGTCTGCAAATGCTACTTGCCAATTTCTAATAACAGTTATAGTATGTGCAAGTTAGAAGAAACAATTACTAAAAGAGATATACAAAAAAAAGTCGGTCTGTACCGACCGCTGTTGTATCTATTTTAGTATCTACTTCTCTTAAACAGTTTAGTTGAGCCTCAGCAGGCCTCCTTTCTTGCTTATTGCTGGTCAATATGATAATAATAAAAGTTGTGTGTATAGAAGAGATCGGTAAAGATAACTTAGAGGTTGTGACGGTGCTTGACTAAGCCCTGGTTTCTAAAAGAGATTTACGCTGAAGTTTAAATTACTTAAGTAACATCAAGTAGAGGTTAGATTATGAAACAACATTTTAATACTTTATGATTTAGTTACTTGTAAGAAAAACTAATTTCAACACTTGGTCATGTATTTGGAATATTAATTTCTCTGTTAGCTGACAAGAAGAGAAGTTTAGAAGATGTTACATTAGTGGGTGCTTTGTTTGTAAGACTGAACACAAAAAATTGTTCTTATTTCGAGAAATAAGTGGAACTGAAGATCCAAAAACTATTTTTCTTATAAAGAGATTTAATAGATTAAGAAAATAGTGAAAATAATAATGAATAAAATGTTAATAATATAATTTATCACATGTATAAATTCACCATTATACAAAGTAAAAATGGTTTGAAAAATCAAAGAAAATAAAAAAACAGTTTTAAAAAAAGAACAAATTAAATTATGAATTCTAAAGATTTGATTAACAACGGATTAAAATAGAAAAAAAACATTTCCATAATTTAAATTTAAAAATAATTTATATCTTGAAAGATACAAAACTAACTGATTTCAAAAATGTTATAAAAATAAACTTCATATAATTCATAAAAAACTGTTTTATAATTCAAAATGAAAACAGTTGAGGCGAAAAAATCAACAAGAACACAATTGTTTTAATAACCAGTTCGCTAGTCAGTAGAAAATAGTGATAAAGAAGATTTCTCAAAAGTCAAAATTACCCAAATTGTTATGAGATCATGAGAGGTAAGAAAATATGTGAGATTAACTGTAAAATGTGGAATTCAAGATTATTATTAGCTATTTAATTGATAAAAATAAACTAAATCGAGAACTTTAAAACTTTTTTAACTTTAAGTTTTATTAATTTGATCTTTATAAGAATCTACAAATATTTTAAACATAAACAATTTCAAGCTATCAAAATTCGAAAAATTTTTTTATTTTTACATTTATAATTTACACAAATATAATTTTGAGGAATCTATAAAAAAACAAGTAATAAACTGCACAAAAAGAATTACAACTGCACAGTCAGTAGACTTAAACAAAGCTAAGTAACAAAATAGAGGGCAGATATCAGTAAAGCTAGTTGAAGAAACAACAGTTGATCTAATTAAGTAAGTTAAACTTCATTCTTTATGCTCACCGTCTACCAACGCTATTTATTCTTATGACAAATAAACCTCAAAGTAAAATGCCAAGAAATAATCTCTAGTACAAAGAGACGTTAATGAGCTAACTCAAACTGTGACAGAGAAGTAACACAAACATGTTAGCTTCAGCAGCTACATAAGTTTGCAGACTTACATGTTACTGCTTCTATTCTTAATAAAATGATTCAAAGACAAATTTAGAAGATTTTTAATGAAATATTTATAATAGATATTATAAATATTTCGATTAGATATATTTCATTTAAATTAATATTTACAATATTTAAATATTTAGTTAATGTTTTACTTCATTTTACAAAAATTATCTTTACACTTGTGAAAATTCACCAAACATAATTGCAAAGTTTTCAAATGTATTTTAAATGAAACTAAAAAACCAATAGCTTTCAACACAACAGTTTTAACCGTAAAACCAGTTCATAAACGAAAATTATTCTCAAAAAGAATAAATTTGCAGCAACATATTCAAAACTAAACTTTGGGCCTATCAATGATTTAGATATTATATTAACATTTAGCTTTCAAATAAGTCTTCAATAAGAAATTATGAAAACATTCTTTAAAACGTGGCCGATAGAAAGATACTGAAAACTGTTTTAAAGATCAAGTTACTGCTGTTTACTGGAGGAAATCCTGATCTTCTATGAAACTGTTCATTTCGTTTGTCTGCTGATAAATATTTCATCAACAAACCTCTATACTTAACTAAATAAAAGATTTTTTGCAGTATTCACTACACTGTACAATTTACCCATTCAACATTTCACTATTTAATCAGACTTTTAGTGACAAATTATGAAAATACTCTTCAAAACAGATTACAGAAAAAGTTTTGATAATTAAAAGTCAAGAACTCACATTTAATTCAAAAGATACTCGACGTTTCCTAGGCGACCTGCGAGGACTCAATAGAGGTTTATCCACAATCATGAGATGTTTCTTTTTTTTACTGATATTTTTAGTAGTAGAACCGTTTACATCATTACTACAAGTGTTATTATTGCTTCTGCAAACAATAAAAATATATAAATAATCGTTTAAAGCAAGTGAAAATAATTTTTAATTATATTTAATGATACATATTAATGTATATTCAGTAGCTTTACTCATTATTAATAAAAAAATGATAAAAAAATTACACTATTCTGAAGTAAAAAACTTAAAACTGAAAAAAAACAATAAATTTAGAAATACTATGTCTTCAAAATACTATGTCAAAATACACATATTTTCGAATGCAAAAATATAATTTTTAGTAGTTTCAACAACTAAACAAGTTAAAGAAATTCTTTATTAGCTCTAACAAACAAAATATAATTTTCATATAGTAAAGTTTTTTATTTAAAAATGTTTACAAATTTTATTAAATATTGTTTAAAATTAAAATCATTATTTCCAAGAACAAATTGTAAAAAAATCATTTTAAAGAAATCAGATTTTGAATTAAACAAAACCATTCATAATTTAAATACCACATAAAATTCATTTATTGCAAAACTTTGATTTATCTAGAAAAATTGTAAATAATATAATTATTACTTAAAGTTTAATAGTGATTAATCTAAGGAATAAAAATGAGATAAATAATCATTGTTGATAACTAAAACCATTTCACAAACCTTTCTTTATGACTTTTTTTAATCTTTTTTAATTCTTCTTTTAAAAATTGCTGTTTGCCAGGTAAATTAAACCATCTATAAATGATAAAATTTATATATAATAACTTTCTACTTTTTTCAATCATATAAGTGACTGATTTAGATAAATAATCAAACTAAATATTAACTATAGGATGTATAAACAAAGAAATCACCTTATGAATAATTCATCAACTTTGGCATTTATATCAGGTAACAAAGTTTTATCATCCAATGAAATAACTTTTTTTCCAGATCTTGAAGGTTTGTTTGGAGAGAAAGACATTTCAAAAAAATATTCATAAAAATCCTATAATAAATTTACTAAAGAAATAGATTCATGAAAACAATTTATATTTAAAAACTGAGCTAAATTAGAAATATTAAAAGAAACAAGACTCATATCAAATAACACTATTTATAAAAACAAAATATAATCAGTTTTATTATTAGCAGCAAACACATAATTTGTTGCACTCTCATTTTATGCAAGAAAAATTATAATAAAAAAGTGTTTAGAAAATATATCAAAAATCTATTATTTAAATAAAAAAGAAAATATAATAATTTAGTAAAATACTTTGAAATGAATGAAAAACTTAACAACTATATTGATAGGATAAAAAATTGTTTAATAAAACTGAGTATTTAAAAGCTTAAATAATAGTAAAAATTGACTATTTAAAAAATAATATAACATGCTTACAGATAAAGCTGTTTCAACAAGATAAAAGCCTAAGAATTATCATTTCAGGAACAACAGATTACAGTTTCAAATAAAAATATTTAAATTCAAAATTTTATTATTTAATTAAAACTTTAAAAAACAAAATTAGCTTAAGATTAAGTGATTTCAAGACATTGATTTTCAATTTGATGGCCTTCTAACTTCAATAAATTATGGTTGATAAAAGATGAAAAATGTTTTTGGCATCAACTGATTAAATATCTTGCATGTCCAATAAATAAAAAAACAAAAATATAAGAAATAAAAAACAATTAAATGATAACTCAAGAGTTTTTAAATAATTCACCTTACTCGTTAACAATTTTATTCATAGAATTTGTTTTCTTGGCAATATATTTACCAATATTTATCAAAATCTTTTATAGCAATATTTTCATTCAAAATTATTTTTCTAAACAATATTGACAAATTTTAAAATATTTTTAGTTAGTTTAAGATTCGTGCAGTTTTAAAGCGTCTATTGTTGATATCGAAAATTACATATGCGTTAAAAACACAAGAAGATTATTTAAATACTTCCTTAGTAGAGTTATTAACTGAATAAAAATAACATTAAAAAGATATGACAAATTATTAGTTTAGTTAGAGAAGATAATCTTCTGAATGCAATATTCGATTGGAACGATATAAAATTTGTCTCACTTTTTTCTCTTATATATGTTATTCATTTTATGACTGTGATAAAAGTAACTGTTTAATAGACCTTTTTTATTATAAGTTGCATATAAAACAGAAAGTTACTAACGCTGAACAGTACTGTATAAATTACCATACATGCCAACGCATGCTTTTCTAAGCTTAGTTAAAAAGATGTTGTTGTATTCCTACGCATGCAGTAGGAATACTTTTGGTAAACCATCCAAATCTATTACATTCTCTCTAACAATTTTTCAGTTGCCAAGTGCTGCTGTCGTCTCTGCGTTAGATGAAAACGATCCATGCCCGAGCCGCTTATAAGCAGAACTATGTCTGGGGCATTTAGATTTTATTTGCCATCGCTACAGCACAGTCAGAGATGTATTTTAGTTAATATGATTTCTACAATATATTTTGTTGATTTTAAATTTATGTAATAAAAATTAATATTTCTGTTGTCTGCGTACAGTTTGATTTTTATAGTAAGCTAAGGCGATCAGTTGATGTATATCATACAAAGTTATCGCTGCAGAAGGCTAAATGCGGAGCAGAATTCCTCTCTTTTCAGTTTGATATGGAAAGTGACTGAGAATCTTCAGACTACTTTAAAAAAATAGTTTTTATATAGACAGCAGTATACGGCTAGTTAAAACCCATATATGGTTCTTAATCTAAACTAATAGGCCGTATACCGATTTTAAGGTTTTATAGAGTCTTCGGTGGTTACCAGTGATTAAAAATAACTCAACATTAAAGCTTTGTTGCATTATAAATTCTGCATAAAACAAATGGTCACTGACACTGGTTTATACTGTATATAAGATCTTCTAAACGACTATTTTGAATAAAGTTTGCGTAGGTATTATAAATATTATAGACTTACAAAATCATTTTTCACATATAAATATTTGTTTTCTCAAAACTATTTTGTTTGCATACCTTTAAAAAATACCTAAACTGAAAAATTAAATATCATTCTTATGGCCAAAGATAAAGCTTCAAATTACAGACATTATATTATTGAATTATAATTGCTAATACTCTGGTAGAGCATTTAGAAACTCAGACCTCAAAAAGATCAAGAACATACGCTTTTAGCAAAATGACTTTAAATGCGTTAAAAATGGATCAGCCAGTTTAATTAGAGGGGTACATCTCTAATTGTTTTAGAGTTTAAAACGCTAATGGGGCCAGAGTATTTTCAAGGTTCACCTAATATTTTCATGGACTTTAAGAGAGAAAAGCTTTCGAAATATAGAATAGAATCGTAGATAACTTGCTTTTATATACTTTCTTCTACTACTGATAGCATGTTTGAGCAACTAGATGAAAAGTTAAGCTTTAATTTTAAAAACATTTCCTAATTTTGAAATAAAAAATACTTTTTTCCAAGTGATCTTATACTCTTTAAATAAGACATAACTAAATTTTACCCAGTTTAAGAGTTAAGTTCTAGACTTATAATCAGATAGATTTTTAAGAGGTTTAAAAAAGTTAAAAGAAACTTATTTACCTAATTTACCGAAGTTACCTATTTTGATTAATCAATAAACGTCTACTATTAGGCTACAAAATAAAAAAGGTAATCTTGATTACTTCTAGAAACAAATTCTCAATTCCTTAAATCAAACTAGTTACAAAGAAATTTATAAAATTACAAATTAAAGGTACATTGTATGTTGTTTTGTTTTATTATTTCTGCATAATTGAATATAATTCATATACTTTTAAATAATTAATATATTGTTATATCGATTTAGCTTGACTTTATTAAACGTAAAAAATGAATTGTATAAAAGCTTTTGAAAAAGGTTTTACTGATTGATGATTAATAATTTACTTGAAAAGTTTTGAGTTGAAATAGTTTTGAAGATTGATTCAAATAATTAATTGAAAAAATAAACATAAAGATCATGCTGTAAATTTTACCTGTAAAATAGAAATCTATAATTTATAAAACTTTCCTAAAAACTAAAAACAAATTCAATTACGTCCTTAAGTTTTGAATCTTGAAATTTTCCTCTTTTCTTAGTAGAAGTCGACTAAAAAATTGATATAAAAGTGATATAAGAATTAACAAATAGATAGAACTTAGTTAACTAAGCAAACTTTTATATTCTTAACTTTTTCATTTAACTCATAGCTGTGAATAAGAATTCATACAGCTCTTATAGCGAGCACACAACAGTATAATTGCAAAGAAATAATGAAAAGTGCTATAGTTCAACACAAATATACAAACCGTAAGCTGTCAACATCATATTTATCAAACTAGAAGTCACATTCTATCTAAAATAAAACTCAATTCAAATTCAAATTAAAAATTACCTTTCAGAAGCTTACATGAAGTCTTTAATTTAAAATTGTTAACATCTTTTCTTGAAACAAGATTTCCACCAAGGTTGATGGACTCCTGAAAATAAATGAAGTTGAAATGTCTTTCTATATAATAAAGTCGATTTTTTGATTGATAGAATATCTGTTTTCAACCTATGCCCTAATAATCAAAATAGTTTTCTGTGTATATTGTGTACATTAAGAAGAAAATTAGTAAAACGATATTCACTTATTTATCATTTCATTTTAAACTAGATTTTTGTGAATATTAATTCTTAACTTTTTCTTATACATATAAGCTTCTTAACCAAAGTAATTAACATTTTCAGTTAAAATTCTGTCTAATTTGACATCTTTAACATGTCTACAACTTGTCCTTCATTTGTAGTTGATAAGAAATAAAATTATCAAAGTTCTAATTAATTTTTTTTAGCATAAGTTATTTAAACCAACTAAAATAAAAGTACAAGTTATAAAGTAAAATTTAAGTTAAAAATTATAAATTTAGAAGTATAAAAAAGAGTATTTCTAATTCAAAGTTCTTCAGTAAATTTACTAAACTTAAATTCAAAGCTTAAATAAAAAAGCTGAATTGAACTTTCTTGAACCCTTCTAAAATTTAATTTAATAAACTACATCAGAGATCGATTTAAAGATATTATAAGATCGAAGTAAGTTACTTTGGTGGGATGTATTTTTGAACGATTGTTTGATCGAAAATACCTTTTGATATAATAAAAAGTAGCAAACCACTTAGCATAAGCTTATACCATTTTAAAAACAAAGATTATCAATTTTTGGTTTGTTCAAGTATATTTGAACTCTTTAATCAATGGTTAACCACTAAAATTAATTGGCTGTCTATTAACTACGCTGATATATGGCAGGGATAAGACTGTTTCTTTCTAGTACTAGAAAGGCTACTTCAATTTCTACTTAGATCATAATAATTTGTTAAAAATCCAATAGGGTCAATTAGGTATCTTAACTTTAAAACATTTTTAGCTAACCTACAAAGCTAAGAAAAACTTGTCTTAAAATAACAAATTTTATGATGGGTTGTCGAAGGTGCTTACTACTTGCTTGCTTCTAGCAGCAAACAACTAAAAATTGTTTTTAAGAGTATAGTGAACGTTCCAAGTACGCCCGAAGTAAGAACGGAAATTAATATGTGTCAAATTTAAGAGAAGATAAGTATGATGACGTGCTGTAAAGCTATTGAGATTAAATCATCAAAATAATTATATATGTTAGTTGCTCTGATGCTGGAGGAAATGATTTAATCGCTTTTTGAGGCGGTCAAAGTTACTTACAGAGCTAATTTTAAATCAAAGCTCATGAAAAATAACTTAACTACATATAACATCTTTTAAATATCATTAAATAAACCCACCATAAACCCAGGCATAATTGATAAACCATCAACAATATAATGGAGTTGTTTTGCTGAAATATAGCAGTGACCAATGTTTAAGTGTCTAATTTCTTTCTGCTGCAGAACTTTTTTCAGCATTTGCAACCCAACTTCTCCAATACAATTCCCTTGGAGGTCAAATTCTTTCAGCTACAAATAGATACAATTAGAAGTTAAATACAAACCTATTTGAAATTTTGTCTTCTGAGTAAAACAACTTCTAAGAACTTTGTCAACTTATTATAGAGTTTATTTTTTTAAGATATGCTGATTTGAAATCAAAACAATTATTCAGTTTGATTGACTACTCGAAAAGTATAAGTTGGTTTAATTAGTTAAGCTTTTTTGTGTAAAGATGTTTTTGTTTAATTTGTGTTTGATCATTTTATTTTTTATCAAGCTATTTTAATTTAGAGAAATGTATCCAAATCTTTATAAAAAGAGATAAAAGTTAATTTAAAAAATTATTATAAAATAATAAGAAGAAAGTTTAAAAAAACAAACTTCGCTGCTATTCATAGATATAAGTCCTTCAAATATATTTTTCAATTTTGGAGGTGTTAGATTACAATCTCTAAGAGTCAAACTTCTCAGATTAGTTTTTGATATCAACTTTTTCAAAAATACACAGCCTTCAACACCAAGATTAGTACATCCTCGTAAATTCAGTTCATTACTCTGTTTGATAAAGTCTTAAAGCTTTTTGTAAACTAATTAGATATTTAATCTCTCTTCTGTGAGATGTTAAAATTTTGTATAAGACTCTATAAAAATAAATATCTTACTTCATTTCGAATTAACTTCTTAATCTTAGTTAGTGTGTTCAAGTTAAATACCGAATCTGAAAACTTTAGCACAGATAGATCTTTGCAAGAAATTAAGTCTAAGAGAAGCTGTAAAGATCGTTCATTCAAAAAAGCTCGTGAGCCAAGATCCAGTTCAGTCACCTAAATGTAGATATATTCAACTTTTTTATTTACTTACTTAGCAGCTTTTATAAATTTAATAAACTTAAAAAGATATAGAAATAGAGCTCTCACATCAGCTGCAAAAGCTGTAAGAATTAAATTAGTTGTTCTTACTCCATGTGGAGCTTTGTATAAGTTTGTTGATTTTCTCATCACGTTTATTCTAATTATTTCATTTTTATACAAAGATAAAAAAAGTTATATATATGCCTGATGCAAAATATAAGTCATTCAAAGATTGAAATCATTTAACTGCATCGACTTTTAACTTTTAATGGTCAGAAGAATAACAAGAGTAAAATTATAATAAGTTATCTTGATGAAAACTAAAAGAATAAAATTTAAAATTATTAAACTGAAATTATTTTTTAATATAAGCATCATTTAAAAGAAAAGTCAGACAAGACTATATTTTACAGCTTAAAAATACCTAAAGCTTAAAACAAATATTTAGATTATTAACTTTCCTTATAATGCTAGACTTCAAACTTTGAAACTAATTATTAATATTTACATTAAACTTTATAATTGTAATAATAGGTATTACTTTTTTCAAAAAATTTATTATTTGTTAGTTCTAAAGCACTAAACTGTAATTCTTTTTTTATTAGTACATATCCTAAACTTAAATTTTCTAAAAAAGAATTAAAATTAATGATGATACATTAGATAAGCAAAACCAAAGAATAATCAAAAATATAATATTAAACTTTCCCGTTTCTAATTTTTCCTAAAAAATGGCTCCTAAAAGTAAACAATTAAGCTTTTGTACTAAGTAATCAATTGAAACTTATTCTATTATTCAGAAAACATTTACGTTTCTATCATATTGCTTTATTATTACTATTTAGTCATATCCGATAGAGGTGTACGTAGATAAAAGCTGGTTTATAAAACGAATTTGCAAATTTTAACATCTGTTTAAAATAACAAAAAGCTGAAAATAAAAAAATAATTAATTGTATTGTTAGAATGAAAAAGTACGAAACAATTTTTTGATACTCTATATTTTAATTATTTTCTAACAGAATTAAGTTAGTCTAATAATCGTTTAAAGATATCTTATCGAATAAGTAATCAGCTAAATCTTGAAAGATATTTAGACTAGGAGAATAATATTGATTTAAAACTAAATGTATTTGTAGCATTATTGTTTCTTGTTTTTTACTAACATAAAACGTTAAACAATTAAAAATTATTCTAGTGACAATAGAACAAATTAGTTGTTATTAAATGGTTAATCTATAAAATTGAAAACTATGATTGATGAATATTTAATATAATAAGTTTAATGTAATAAATGTTACAGAACAGCAGATCTAAAATGTGATCTTTTGAATGAGTGGGTTCATTAATACATTGAATTATAGAATTAGTAGTTGTGAAATTAGGAAAAGATTCATTGGAGGAATCATCTGAACAAAGAGGATTAGCCAGATCTATGTTAGAAGGATCTTAATCTCCTAACAGGTAGAAAGGAATATTACTATGCATGGTGTTACTTATAACTTTGCAGAAATCAGATAGCATTGATCTATTTTGAAGTGTTAAAAGAGAAATATAAATATAACCAAATCTATAGTTAGATTTCAAGCTAAAAAGGTCAACACGATTAATTTTAAAACTGTTTTTGGAAAATGCTAAAAAATCTGAATTCTTATTAATCTGTTAACATAAAATAATTTTGCTCCAACAAAAAGTAACTTTATTTTTTGTTCTTAAATTAATTCAAGTGAACAAAAGTCTTTTCATAAAAACAAAACCAGCAAATATATTTGAAGAATTCAGTAACAGTTACAATTAAGACGAAACAGGTAGATTGATTAATTTTTTATTTACTTAAAAAAAATGAGTAAAAAATATAATGCTAAGAATATTCAAAAAAATATATCTGAAAGAAATATACTTTAATCGTATTTACTTTAATTAGTATTTACTTAAAAGAAATACCTTTCAACTGTATATTCAACTTCTTCTTGTTAGTTGTCACAATGGTTTACGTATCACAAAATAGTTTAACAAAAAGTATTTTTACGTCTTAGGATAAAATCTATACAAGAACATCGACCACTTTTTTCAAACAATCTTTTCATAATTTAAAGTATTAAACAATTTATCTTATTGTAAAATTAAAATTAATCACCACATAAAAAGATCAAATTTCTTTTTAACCACTTTTTATTTTTCTTAGTTTTTTTTTTAACGGAATTCGGTAAAGAAGTTATGACTTTTCTCTTAGCGTTCATCCAAATCTAACGATAAAAAATCAGAAATTTTAACAAATTTTGTAAAACTTACATATTATTATAATCAGCTTCAGAATGACAATTATTGGTCCTTCTTCAAACTTTCACAACCCTATGTGTTGCATCTTCTAGTATCAACATCACTTCCTTCACATACAGCACCACCACATTGTGCTTTTACTTTTAAGCTTCTTTTTCTACTTTCTTGACCTGGCTCACGTATTTAAAAAAACTTTAAACAAAAATATATTATGAGCAAAACTCTTGTATCTAAATAACTTATCTTCCTTCATTGACATTTATAGACTTTATCTAAACTCTGAATAGAATAAGTACTTCAAAAATAGTTATGCAAAGAAGAGACCTCGACAGTCTGGTTCATATTAAAAGAAAAAGATAACATCGTTTAGTTTCGGCAACTACTTCTATTAGTTAAAACTGGTCGTATGCAAACAAATATTAGTTTCTCTACAATGATGATATTCAAACGGTTTATTTCAAGCTGTTTAGTTACCTAAATGAAAGTAATCGCAAATACGAGATTTAAATTTCTGAATATGAGTGGAAACATCAGCATTCAAGCATTCAAGTCATTATTGATGCAGTTCAAACCATCTCCAGAGTATCCTGGTAAACATTCACACTTGAAACTTCCAATTGAGTTTCGACATTCCGAATTTTCAGGGCAAGTCACTCTTTCATCTTCGCATTCATTAATATCTGAATAACAGAAAACTTTAAAATAGAAAAATAAGTAGTTGATTTGGCTTTATATGTTTACATTCATCAAAAAGATTGTTTTAAAGTTATTTTAAAATTACCAAAGATATTTCTATCATAATTAAGATTTGTTTCAAGTTTTAATTTAATAAAAACGCAAGCTGCATAAATACTAAAACCAAAGCACCGGAAATATCCTCGGAATTAACAACAAACTAAAACTATACAAAGTAAACAGCAATAAAAAATTTTGTTTAATATAAAGCATTTATCTACTTAATTTTATTAACACACGACTGCAAATAATAAGGTATGCAGCTCTTATACCAAACACAAAATAAATTATTATAAGAGGTTTATTTCTTCAGATAAAACAAAAGTTACCTTCACAGAAATAACCATCACCAGCAAATCCTTGATTGCAATGACAATCAAATGTTCCTTTTGTGTTGAAACAAAAAGCATGTTGGTGACATTTATCAGAATGAACCAAGCATTCATCTATATCTAGGAAATAAGTTTCAAGTCAATAAGCTTTCTATTGTGTAATAGTTTTAAGTCAAATTCTTATCAAAATATAATAGCTAAATGCAATCTAATTTAGATAATAACAACTATTTAATAATTTTTATTTTGAGTAAAATATTTACCTTCACAATTA
The DNA here is from genome assembly GCA_034620365.1 of Pegea sp. RAD2-039. NCBI lineage: Eukaryota > Metazoa > Chordata > Thaliacea > Salpida > Salpidae > Pegea > Pegea sp. RAD2-039. The sequence goes on along the minus strand of JAQGEQ010000272.1, from coordinate 308,178 downwards.
TACCCATCACCAGCGAATCCATCAAAACATTGACAACTGTAACTTCCAATTTCATTGATACATTGTGAATATTGATGACAATCAGTTTCTTTACTTTCACATTCATTTATATCTGTAGCAGAAGAGCAAGTTGTCACCATAAGTAGTTTGAAAAAGTATTTCAACAATATTGTTGTCACCTGAACAATCTTTCCCACTTCCAAAATATCCTTCAACGCATTGACAATCAAATCCTCCAATTGAGTTCACACATTTTGCATTCTTATTACAATTATCAGTATTTTCACTGCATTCATCAATATCTAAAGAATGAGTTTCCAGTAAAATAAGTGATTTAATAGAATTTGTTTTATTGTCACCTGAGCAAGTAGTTCCAACTTTACGATAACCTTCAATACACTGGCATTTATAACTGCCTGGAATATTGATACATTCAGCATTTGTTCCACATTCCACATTGAGCTTTGAGCTGGTACATTCGTCGAGATCTACATTTACAGAGATTTAAAAAAAACTACCGGTAAAAAATGAAAAAAATACGTGAAAAAGTAAACAGTCTATAATTAGAGAATTGGTTTCAATCTTATTAAGAACTTTTTATAACTAGCTGTTTGTTGTATGTAGTTAATATAAAATATAGAAAAGATTTAGAAATGATTAATATAATCACCTGTACAGTTGAAGTTAGTTCCAGTGTAGCCCTCTAAACAAACACAATTATAGCTTCCAATTGTATTTTCACACTTTGAACCTTCATCACAAGAAGAATAAGTGCATTCATCAATATCTAGATAAGCGAAGAAGAGTTAGTACATTTGAAGAGTAATTTGTGCTCAGTTCGTAATATTTCACAATTAGATTTGATGAAGCAAACAAAAACAGACTTCAAAATTGAGCTTTAAAACTAAAAGCAAAGTTTTCCATTTATATATTTGCTTACCTATACATTCATCACCACTTTTTTTGAATCCTTTTTCACAAATACAGTTATGAGTTCCATTTTTATCAACACAGAAAGCATTTTCTGCACAAACTTCACTTTCTGATTTACACTCATTTATATCTGTTTAAAATTTTTGATAAAGTTATTTGGAACGATGTTACAAAGTGATGAGAAGTATGTAACTTACTTTGACAATGGAAGCCATCACCTGAGAAACCATCATCACATTCACATTCAAAACTTCCAGGTGTGTTCCTACATACTGCCCACGGGTGGCATTGTTGGTTTATTGACAAGCATTCATTATTATCTGAACAAAAATATTAGTTTTTTGTAGTAGAGAAGTATTTTGGAGGTAAAAGGTTTCTTTTATAGATATAGAATATAAGAAATCATTCATGAAATGGCCTCGAGGAGAACTACCAAATGTATGCCAGGGCAGAGTCTTGGGGACACATGGTTGTTGCTCATGCAACAGGATCCCACTCTTCACAGAAAGTAATGTTATGCAACGTAACAGACGGACACATGCAGCTACGCCAGTAACGAAACTGAGTACAGTAACAAACTGCCTCTGAGACTCCGACTCCGGTTATAAGATCTGAGTTTTGCGACTCGTACAAACGCTGTTATCATCAAGGCCCTTTTACTCGGGTTTCTTATGAACTGCTTTTTGTCGCAATTGCAGTTTGGCTTCAGTGTAGCCATCTAGGCAGATACAGTTCTAGCTTTGATTTGTAGTTTCAAACTTTGAGCTTTCATCACATAGAGATTATGGTGAAGTCTTATATAAAGCATGAATAATAAAAAAAGAACACTTTTGATAAATCTATAAATTTAAATTGTAAAAGTACAAGAATATCAGTTAAGATTAGGAGAAAAGTGCTGCTATAATCATTCATAAATTCACAATTTGGTCTCAGAAAGATACTTGAAAAGTTATTGATCACTTCAGTAAAGTGTGTAATCCATAATTTAAACAATAAACAAACGAAAAACGAAAGGATGAATTTACTGAAAGCATCTTACCAACACAACTCCTTCCATTTGCATAAAACCCAGGTAAGCAATCACATATGAAATATCCTTCATGATTAACACAAACTGAATTTGCTGGACAATTATGACTTTCCTCGATGCATTCATCAACATCTAACAAAAACACCTTTGAAATCTTTTACATTTGAAATTTGCTATGTGCAACCTGAACAAAAAGTTCCATTCCCAGTAAAGCCTTCAATACAAACACATCTGTAACTTCCTTCAGTATCTTCACAATCTGCTTCAATATGACATAAGTCCCAAACTTCAGGATTTTCATCACATTCATTTATATCTGGAAAACAAATTATTTTCTATATTAAATAATCAGTTTACACAAGTAGTAATGTTTGTTCTAACAACTAACTTTCACATTTGAATCCATCACCACCATAACCAGCTTTACATTGACATTTAAATGATCCATCTAAGTTCACACATTCAGATGCATAATTGTGACAATTATCCAAATTCATTTCACATTCATTAATATCTGTAAAACATGAGAAATTGGATTAAAAAAGAACCTGTATATTAGTGTTATATCATGTTTTGATATACCTGTACAAATTAATCCATCTCCTTTATATCCTGATTTACATGTGCAAGTATAACTACCATATGTGTCATTACATTCAGCATACTTGCTGCAATTATGTATTTCCATTTCACATTCATTAATATCTGTTTATAATATTTGTAAGTGTAACCTTTATTCTATGGATTTATTCTGAACTTTAAGTTAAAACATCTAAATTTGTAATTCTCAATAATCAATTAGTTATCGAATACTCTAGATAGAATTTATTTTAAATTTGATAAAAGTATTTCAACTTGCTACTAACTGTTACAGATTATTCCATCTCCTACAAATCCTTCTACGCATTGACATCTAAAAGAGCCTAAACTGTTGACACATTTTGTAGTGTCTATATTACAGTCATCAGTTCCCAACAGACATTCATCTTTATCTAAAAGAATCAGTAGAAGAAGTCAAGATAAAAGTGTTTGGATATAGATATCGCTAAACTAAAGTTTAAATTTACCAATACTGTTAATGTGTCTTTATTTTAGTGTAAAGTATACTGCTACAAAATTAATTCTTCCCAAATAATTTCAAATTATGAGGATTTTTTGTAGGTTTTAACTGTTCACATTTATAATTAATCTTATACTTAATTAATGATTTTAGATTTGATAAGTGTTAACGTTTACCTAAGCATTTGCTTTCATTCCTATTGAAACCATCATTACATATACACTTGTATGATCCAATTGTATTTACACATGTTGAATGCAATTCACAAATATTTTCTTCGAACTTACATTCGTCTACATCTGTTTATGAGAATAAGAAAACATATTGAAACTTACAGGTTTTAAACAATACACACGAAAAGAAAACACTCAGTTTATATACTTTCTACTTTTTTTGTAATTTCTACTCATTATAGTTTTGATAAAACAACTTACCTTCACATATAACACCATCACCAGTGAAACCATCAAAACATAGGCAATCGTATGATCCATCATTATCAATACATTTTGCATTTGGATGACAACCATCAATTTTAAGACGGCATTCATTCAGATCTTATAAAAAATGTCCTTTAAAAGAAATCTTCAAACCAGTTAGATTATGAGTATGTATATTACAAATGCTCAATAAAGTTTAAGATGAATAAAACTTTAAGAAAATAGTTTTCAGCGAAATAGTTAATTACTTACTTGTGCACTCTTTTCCATTTCCTTTATATCCCTCAATACAGGTGCATGAATATCCTCCAATTGTATTATTACAAATTGCTTCAATATGGCATTCGTGTGTTTCACTTCCGCATTCATCAATGTCTTAGTTTAAAATGAAAAAAATCATAAGAAAAGCTCTTAAGGTTAAATGTAAGTTTTTTACAAGCTTAAATGGATTTCTTCTCTAAACATTAATTAGTACATCCCAACTATAGTAAAGTCACTGATAGAATAAACTTATAAAAAGTTTTATTTGTAACTTAAATTAAATTTGTAAAATTGTAATTATTTTTTAATAAAAAAGATATAGCCAGCTTCGGCCGAGAGCGGCCATGCTTTATTACAGAGAGGAAATTATGGAAATCCAGTTGTTGTGCATGCAGCAGGATTCCACTCTCCCCGCCACTAACGTATACAGTGAAACAGACAGACTGATATAGCTACATCAGCTGGCGTCGCAGGAGCAGCCAGAACGAAACTGAGTACATTGACCAACTGTCTACTAGGCTCCAACTCTTGCCTTAAGCTCGGAGTTTTGTGTCTTTATGATATGTTGTCATTAACCAGACGAACAAGGCCCTTTTATCTGAGTTGTCTTTCTTATGAACTTTTCTTGGCATAATTGTATATCCACCTGGATTAGTACTCTAGTCCTTCTACGTTGTCAGACAGGAGTGATAACTACTAAATTACGGCAACTGACAACTCTTTTTATTGACTCAGGATTTAATGAAAGCATAAAAAATTATATTTTATATTTAATTATTGTTCAAAGAAAGGAAATAGTGAATGAAAAGGCATTGATTGAGAAGAAAGCACTTTATAAATTTCATTTGATTAAAAGTTATCCTTAGTGACATTGAGCAGTTGAACAGGAAAATCACTAAGCTGAATTTCCTACTTAATCAACAAACTACTAGATGAATCAGTGTGATTAAGAAGCTGATGCTGAAAAGTTTAGTTTCTAGAAAATGACAGCTTCCTACTTGGAATACACTTTCTTATTCTTAAGTAACACAAAACAGGAAGTATTTCATAATAAGCTGCCACAAGTTTTATGATTTATTATTTTCATAGTTAATGATTTTAAAACATATTCTCTTTGTTAAGACTAACTATTATCATGCTAAACTTAAAGTCATCAAAAGCAATTTTATATTGTTCTAAAGTCTAGATTCAATCAGACTGAAGTAATCAAATTACCTGAACAATTGTAACCGTTTCCTTGGTATCCAGAGTTACATTTACATTTGTAACTACCAATAGTATTAATACAATCAGCATTGAAATTGCAATCTTCTAATTCATATAAACATTCATCAAGATCTACGCATGAATAAAAGTAGATTAATTTGAAGTTGCATTCTTTTAAAAATATATAACACAAACCAATACAAGTTGAACCGTTTCCTTTGTATCCGTTTCTACATATACATGTAAAACTGCCTTCTACATTATTACAATCAGCTTCAGAATGACAATTATTGATTCCTTCTTCACACTCGTTAATATCTTTTAAAACAGTTTTATAATATTTAGCAAATGAAAAGTAATCATTATTTAGTTTTTCAGTCACCTGAACACGTGACACCATCTCCAGTAAAACCCTTTAAGCATTTACATTGAAAACTGCCATCAATGTTGATACATTTTGCTTTACTATTACAATTATCTTTATTTTCTTCACATTCATTTATATCTAGAAAAATATGGGAAATTTCTACTTTGCAAGAAAAAATGTTGTATCAAAACTTTACTACGAACTTCATTTTACTAACACTTATTATTATTCTGTTTAAAAAAATTAATGAGTTTATAATCGAATTATTTTTTCACAATAGAAACTGGAAATATGATAGATTTAAACATTTTAAGAGTCACAAAACCTATAAATTTCCTTAAGATTAAGTTTTTCCTATCTAACTTACACATAAAGAATTTAAAAATCATCATTTAAATGGAATCCTATGTGTCAAGAAATAAGGAGAAACTATTTTGTTCATTTAATACAAACTGATAGTAAGTTTCATCACAGCAAAAAAGTTCAAGTAACTTAAACTTTAAACATATAATTTTACATACCAAAACACGAAAATCCATCTCCTTTGTATCCTTCTTTGCATAAACATTCATAATGTCCTTTTACATTGAAGCATTTCGCATTAACATCACAATTATGTTCACCGTTCCCGCATTCGTCAACGTCTAATTGTTAAAAAAAACAATTTTTTACTTGCACTACTATACTAAAGCTTCCATTACAAATGATCAACTTTAAAATAGATAAATTTGATTATTTTACCAAAAACTTAGTTTCAAAATTAACCTTTACAAACAGTTCCGTTTCCATGATATCCATTAGCACAAGTGCAAATATAGCTGCCCAATGTGTCAGTACAAGTTGCATCTTCATGACACAAGTCAGTTTTTATTGTGCACTCATTATCATCTATAATACAAAAACAAATAATTACATTTATTATTGTTGTTTAAAGATTACAGTTTAAAATGATATTTTCTATGCAAACAAATAATTACATTTATTATTGTTGTTTAAAGATTACAGTTTAAAATGATATTTTCTCTGCAAGCTTCATTTAAGTTCCTTATGAACTAATATAAGACATGAGATCTTAAACTATAACAAAATATTGAAGCGTAGAAAGAACATTTTTGACATTAAGATAATATCACTAAGATCAAAGTTTTACTGAAATGAAAAGCTAAGGACAAGAAATAAAAACAAAAAAGTCCTAAAGTATAGTGAGAGTGAAATGTTTTTGTTCCTAGTATTGTATAGTATAATTTATTTGAAAGATAATTAATAATAGATGAACAAAATGAAAAGTTCAAGAACAAATATTTAGGCAAAAATTCTCTCTTCTTACTTATACATTCGATACCATTTCCTGAATATCCTTGATTACAAGAACATTGAAAACTTCCAATGAGATTTGTGCAAGTTGCTACATCATTGCAGTTATTTAAATTGTTTTCACATTCATCAACATCTGAAAGTTATTTAGAGTTTATAAAAGACTAGATTAGATTTGTTATTATAAGTAAACATTTTTTGTGTTTAATTTTATATTTATAATCGTATTTTGTTTATAATTTTTGAAGTTCCTAAACACACCTTCATCACAACAATCTCCTTTCCACCCTTTTGAACATTGGCAAGTTTGAGCTGAAGCATCTGGTGTACCATTGTTAAAGCAAATCACATTGCATGGTTTAACTTGTTCAAAACGATTTGGGCAAGTTCTTCCATTGCATCTTTGTTGCTGAGAAATACTTCTACTTCTTGTTGTAAATCCTGAAACTCCACATGACTTAGTACAAGAACTCCATGAACTCCATTGTGATACTTGGCAATCCACTTTAAAACAATTTGGTTGTTGAAAAACTTATTAAATGTCTACTGCAAATAATAATTAATAAATGATAAAAAGATTTTCCACAAAATTCTTTCAGTGAACTCAGTTAGTATAAGTATTCAAACCAAAAAAAACTCACCTGGACAGCAGTGAGTATTACAGTTAGCTATTTGAACACGTTCTCCCTCACATACATCACCACCACAACTTGCTTCATTTTTGATTTTACGAAATCGTTTTTGTTTGCCAGTACCACAAGTTGCATTACATCTGTGTAACTTGATATTAAAGCTTATAGTTGTTAATCAAATATAAAATAAATTACCCTTGCCATGCAGTCCAGTCTGTCCAAGAACAATCAACCTTACAACATTCAGTGTTACAAGATCTTGTGTCGTTGTTTGCTCCTTGGCATGATTTGCCATCACAACTTGCAATCGTAGCAATTGTCCTCTGTCTAGATTGTAATCCACTTCCACAAGACTTTGAACAGCTTCCAAATTTACTCCAATTCGTCCATTTACAGTCAACAGCACAACATTGAGTATTACAAGGTAAGGTACTTGTAGATGACCCTTGACATAATTCACCTCCACAACTTGCTGCAATCTGAACAGTTCTTGAACGAGATTTCTTTCCTTTACCGCAAGACACGGAACATGGTTCAAAATCTCCCCACTCACTCCATTGACAATCAACAGCACAGCACTGTGTGTTGCATCTTCTAGTATCAACTTCACTTCCTTCACATACAGCACCACCACATTGTGCCTTTACTTTTATGCTTCTGCTTCTACTTTCTTGTCCTGATCCACATGTTTTAGAACAGCTTCCATAGCTTGTCCAACTTGACCATTTCAACCGGACAACACCCATCATTACAGGATGTGAAGTCTGTGTATTCACCTTCACAGCTTTCTCCTCCGCATGATGCTACAACTTCAATTGTTCTTGATCTCGATTTTGTTCCTTTTCCACATGTCTTTGAGCATAAGCCAAACTTGTTCCATTCAGTCCATTGGCAGTTAACAGCGCAGCATTGAGTATTACATGATTGTTTGTCGGTTGACGGACCGTAACATGTTTGCCCACCACACGACTCTTTAGTTTTAATGGTTCGTTTTCGATTTATTAATCCTCCACCACAAGACTCAGAACAAGTATCAATAACTACCCAGTTGTCCCACACACAGTTAACCGGACAACAATTGTAGCAATTAAGATAATCATTCGGAGATCCTGAACATTCACTACCTCCACATTCTGATTCCTGAGTCTTTCTTCTACTTCTGACTTGAACTCCATTACCACATGAAACTGAGCAACTGTCATACAATCCCCATTCACCCCAAATACAGTCAACTGGGCAACATCTCTCGTTACAGGGTTTACTTTCTTCCCTATCACTACTACAAGGTTGTCCTCCACATTTTGCTGGACGAATTATATTTCGGGACCTTAGCCTTACTCCTTCGCCACAACTTGCTGAACAAGAACCAAAATTTCCCCATTCACTTAATAAACAATCTTCTCTACAGCACTGTGTGTTGCAGTTTTTTGTTTGCGTCTTTGGACCAACACATGCAGCTCCACCACAGCTAGCTTCTATCGTTATTTTTCTTTGTCTTTTTTGCGATCCAGAACCACAAGTAAGTGAGCACTTATCGTAACTGCTCCATTGCCCCCATACACAGTCAACTGGACAGCAACCACTTGAACATTGTTTTGTGTGACTTGTTGGTCCAGTGCAAGGATTCCCTCCACACTTGGCAGGTTTTGAAATCGATCTTGATCTAGTGTGGCTTCCACTTCCACATGTTACTGGACATTGCCCATATACTGACCACGGTCCCCAGACACAATTTTCTGGGCAACAGACACGTCCACACTTTTTACTTTCCCTTGAGCTTCCTGGGCAATCTGTTCCTTTCGACCCAAAGGCCTTTTTAGTTCTTGTTCTGTAAACTTCGGATATCGAACATGTTGTTTTGCATTTACTCCAACTAGACCAGCTGTTCCACTGACATGCTGAAATCAAATGATTTTATTTAAATATAAACGTTTCAATATTCTACTTTTGTATTGGAACAACTTTTTACGTATGCAATCTGGATGTGAGCATGATTTAGCAGCTGGAAGGTTGCAAGAACCACAGTTCCCTTGAGTTTTTGTTACAACTGGTCTCATTGTAGCATCACTGCATGATGTTGATGGACATGGAAATGGAATCGTCGTGAAAAAATGTGGAGGACCGGGGCGAAAACATATTTTCTCCAATTTACATGCACCCCAAACCCATGTACAAGGGGTTGAATCACACCTTCGTCGTCGTCTCCTTCTTCTCCTTTAAATCAAAGTTTAACTTTAAATTTAGTTACTACTTTTCGACCAATTATTCATATAAGGCTATCAAGAAATTTCATTTTATACTCTGAATTAACTTTTTAAATCTTTTTACAGCATTACTTACCATGCATCAGTATAGTGGAGAATTTCCAGAAAACAAATCAGTAAGTAGAAAAGTTTCAGGAGCTTCAGCATTTTGATCTACTATTACTTATTTTGTTAAAATTCTAAAATAACTTAAATTGAAATAACTTCATTTATTTTCAATAAAACTATCTTATCTAAATTTTTTAAAAATTAAAATTTTTTTTTTATTTCTAAATGGAAAACAAACTTCTAATAAAAATATTAAATATGATTAACATGATTAGTAAAGTGATTCGCTTTTATAACTAGATATTTCTTCTGTTTTACATCCGCAAATATCAGTATGCGCAATTATTTCCGATAACTTGTTTGTTCTTAGAAATCAAAACAATATAATATAATGAGAAAGTTCCTTTTCTAGAGATGGCCTATTTCACAATATTTTTCTTTTAAACTTTATCTTCTTTTTATGACTTAGAATGTTGGTTTATCATACTTTTGAAAACTACTATAACTACTAACCATTAACAAAAATATAAACTAAAAGTTTGGTTATTTTTGATTATTTAGCTGAAATGATCCTACTACAAGACTTTGTTTAATAGATTTGCTAATTTTTAAATATCCTTTCTGCTTTTCATTCTTATTATTTCTGTTGGTGTATTGTGGCTACTCCCTTGGATTCGAATCTGAATCTTTTATTTGTGATATCGCTTACAGTGCTACTCAGCGCCACCTTTCGAGTGTAAAAATTATTCTCTCAACTCTGGGTTAGTAGTGATTGCCTCGCAGTTGCTTGGGGAGAAGCGGAGGATATAGGAATAAACTCAGATAAAAATTTTACAATCGGTTGACCTTTCTATTACCGTCTTAGGTCACTGGACCGTATATCTAAATAGTAAATCTTAAATAGTACAAGGGTATATTAGGTTAACACAAGGGTGTATTCTATAATAATTAATTCTGATATGCAGGTAAGAAGGAAGTATGGTCGTTAACGTTCTTTCGGCTACTACCTTAGTCAACGAAATAATAAAACTAATTACTTATCATAGTATTTTATAAGTCGTAATAATCCAAAATGTTTTAAAGTGAATAGCCAAGTATCACAATGTAGTTCATGGAATTCTTGTACAATGTCTTGTGGATTTTCAGGATTAACAACAAGAAATAGAAGTATTTTTCAGCAACAAAGCTGCAATGGAAGAACTTGTCCGAATCGTTTCGAACAAGTTAAGCCATGTAATGAGATTTGATATAGCAGTAGTAGATCCGATGCTTTCTTTGATATATAATCTTTAACAATGTTTTTCAAAAACGTGTTTGAAAATTATCTTTCTTGTAGGAATAAAGACAAGTTTTATATTCACCTTATTCTATTTAATTATATAATTAAAAAAACCTTACTTATATAATACAAAACCATCTAATATTTAGCTATTGCATATTCTTTTTAAATTATTATCAGCATCGTCTCAGCTTCTTCAATCTAGATACTTTGGAAATCCGAAGAATTAAATACGACCTTATTCTGATTTTTAAAATTATTCACAACCTAATTGATCTTCAGTTTGATGACTTTTTCTCCATTAGTCCCTTCCTCAAGTTATATCAACTTAGAAGACATAAATTACATCTTAATAAGCCCACTCCACCAGCTACCTTAACCAGATTGAGTTTTTTCTCATACCGCACAACCAGTACATGGAACAATCTGCCATCAGAGATTGTCATGTCAAAATCACTTATGCTGTTCAAGAAAAGGCTGAATTGTTATAATATCGCCAACATTGCCATTTCTAAACTGTGAATTTTTCTCTTTTACAATACTATGATTCTGTGTAATTCTTCATTGTCATATGCTTTTTCGTTTACACGTCAAATAGATCTAATTTGTGAGAATGTGTGTTAGCGAGAGGTGCTCTCTTTAGGCACTCTCCTTCACATTTATTGTAATAAATAAATAAATAAATTATAATAATTAAATATGAATTTTTCTAAATTTAATAATGCATTTGATTATAATTTTATTTAAACTATTTATCATTGTAGTTTAACTAACCTACCGGATTTATGCTTTCTCAAAGATCTTAAAATATACTTTATGCTAGAAATTTATTAAACGATATTTTCATATAAGTGGCTCAATCAGAAACTTAACTAAATGGGTTTACAATTTAGTAAATAATTTGATTAACACTTTTTTAGTCACACCAAGCAATAACTGTTATGTTTAAAACTTGTTTAAAGATAAAGATAAGTACAAGCTTATTTTGAATAACTTTATTATGAAGAATATACTTCAAGTTAATTTATCGCTTCTTTGTTTCTAATAAACAACAAATAAAAGCTGATTACTGCGAAACCTTCTGTACAGTTTTGATTTATACAGCTTTAAATTAATCCAACTTAGTTTTAGTAAATAAATAGGCGACATATTATTAAGTTATGAAGATATTGAAATAAAATTTACTGTTTAGATTTTTATTTTTAGTCTTACAAGGTTGTTTTGTAAATCTTAAGCCTGGTTAAAACTTACACAAGTTATGATAGTAAAAATGAAGATGAAAACTTTTTTTATAATTTGATCTGTTACAATTTGGTTTATTAAAGTCGACAAATAATTACAATCAAATTAAAATAATTTACTTTCACAGAGCAATTTTATTTAATTATAGTAAAATTTTCAAAAAGAAATTGTTAAAAAGAGTATAGTTTTTCTAATTCTGTAAAATATCATCTAACTTAGTGCAGTGATATAGCCTTATAATTTTAGTACATTTGTACGACTGTTTTAAAATAAATTGGTTTCTTTATTTTCTTATAAGATTTATATAACTTTTACTATTTCAATTCTAACTTCATTTATGGAGTATTAAATCAAACCTGGGATGATTTTAGATTGAAAAAGGAATAAGTAAAGAAAATTGCAACAATGTAGTTTCAAACACAACAAAGATTTTCAAGTTTTACTATTTAAAAAATATAAATCTACAACGTGTTGATAACGCGAAAAGCTGCGGAAAAACTCTGATATTTTCGTTGAGCTTCATATATTATCACATAACTTTATCTTATCTATGATTAATATAATATGTAGGGATAAATTATGGCTTATTATGTTATATTGCATTTATTCTTCTCAATTATTACATTAGTGAATACTTCAAATATGTTTGCAAGTTTCATTTCTACTGAATGACTTTTGTTCACTTGAAGTACATCTAATTTCCAAAAAAATATTTTTCTATTATCATTCATAAAACTATTAATTTCAGTTATTATTTAAACTAAATTTATAGAAAGTTGGTTTGTTTTAGTGTTTTGCAAAATCCTACTTCTTTTAAAAACCTTTTTTAGAGATGATTTATATGAGTTCTTTAGAAACGAAACTTCTAACATAAGACATATCAGGAAGCACTAAGGTTAATATTAACTTTAAAAAACGTTTGATGAGCTTACGGTTTGATTTTCACAAATTAACTTGAATTTTAGTGACAAAAAGTATTTTTACGTCTTTCAATAATATCTATACTAGAACATCGACCACTTTTTTCAAACAATCTTTTCATATTTTAAAGTTTTAAACAATTTATCTTATTGTAAAATTAAAATTAATCACGACTTAAAAAGATCAAGTTTCTTTTTATCCACTTTTTATTTTTCTTAGAAATTTATTGACATAACGATTAGAGGTTTATACAAAAAAGAAATAAAAAGGAAAGCAATTTCAAACAAATTCATATTTTGTAACTCACTCACTCACTCACTCACTGTATCTATAAAATTCTTAAGTAGAAACGCTGCATGATAAACAACATTGCATGCAACAACAATTATTATTAAATTTTATGCTGCTGTGTGAGTAGTCTTACCAATCACTAATTTGTTTGATAATACAATAGTGCGTTTGAAAAAAAAGAACTAACAAAAATAAACCAAACTCATTGATAATTACATTCAATTTCTGAGCTAATAAAGGCTTAGAAAAATAGCTAAACCAAAAATTGTGTTTAATATAATGCTTTGATAGTTTAAAAAAACGGATTTTGGTGAAAAATTACGAATTTTCTCAAAGCGTTCATCCAAACCTAACAATAAAATATCATAAAGTTTTATAAATTTTGTAAAGCTTATATTTGTTATGAATAACATGCAAAAATTTATGCAAAGACTAAATTATAAATTGAATATTTGATTACACAGCTATAAGCTTCGAATACATTACAAGAAAGTGTAAGTACAAAGTATCAATAAAATTAGAAATAAAAACTACCAGATATTCAATTTAACCAAATAACTATTTACTTACTTGTGCACTCTTTTCCATTTCCTTTATATCCCTTATACAGGTGCATGAATATCCTCCAATTGTATTATTACAAATTGCTTCAAAATGACATTCGTGCTTTTCACTTCCGCATTCATCAATGTCTTTAATAAAAACTAAGATTTTTAAAATCTTGTGATAATGGATATTGGCATATTTGGCTTATTGGTTAACAAGATAAATGAAATAAAAAAAAATCTCTTAATACAATTTTAGAAAGATACAAATTTTTCTAGATATTTAATGGTTGAACTGATTTAAATAAAATCTACAATCTTGTAATGATTCCTAGTCATCAGATAAATTACTGTTGAAAAGTATACTTTCTAATGGTGACGAATTTAAGAGTAAAATCACTTCCGTATTGACAAATTCATTAATAGCTTTGGTATCAATAAAATTTTTAATTATAGAGCTGGAGTTTTAAATTTGAGTCTAAACATAGAAATGATTTCAGTTTTCTAAAGTGAGAATTCAATTTCATAAAAGGAATCAAACAAGAGTAAATGCAACTAAATCTCTTATAACGACAGTCGAATTTACATTGACAACAAGCAACATCATTAACTCTAAAATAATTGTCATTACGATCATTATTTTCATGTATACTTTTATCCAAGTCAACATTTTAATATAAACATTTAATTTTTGTACATTGTATAAGATACAATTTACAAACCAATACAAGTTGAACCGTTTCCTTTGAATCCGTTTCTACATATACATGTAAAACTGCCTTCTACATTATTACAATCAGCTTCAGAATGACAATTATTGGTTCCATCTTCACATTCGTTAACATCTTTTAAAACAGTTTTTTTCAATGAGAAAATTGTTCTTAGTCTTCATTTAACTTTTTTTGTCACCTGAACATGTGACACCATCTCCAGTAAAACCCTCTAAGCATTTACATTGAAAACTGCCATCAATGTTGATACATTTTGCTTTACTATTACAGTCGTTTTTAATCTCATCACATTCATTTACATCAACAGTAACATTAGAGATTTCTACTTTGTAAGAAAGGATGTGTTATCAGTTATCTGTATTAGCGGCCATATAATATCTACTAACATTTTGTTGATAAGTTGTATTAAAAAGTAATTGGTGCAAATATTCAATATGTTTTTGTTTAAATATGTTTTAAATGAAATATATCTTACCAACACAACTCCTTCCATTTGCATAAAACCCAGGTAAGCAATCACATATGAAATATCCTTCATGATTAACACAAACTGAATTTGCTGGACAATTATGACTTTCCTCGATGCATTCATCAACATCTAACAAAAACACCTTTGAAATCTTTTACATTTGAAATTTGCTATGTGCAACCTGAACAAAAAGTTCCATTCCCAGTAAAGCCTTCAATACAAACACATCTGTAACTTCCTTCAGTATCTTCACAATCTGCTTCAATATGACATAAGTCCCAAACTTCAGGATTTTCATCACATTCATTTATATCTGGAAAACAAATAATTTTCTATATTAAATAATCATTTTACACAAGTAGTAATGTTTGTTCTAACAACTAACTTTCACATTTGAATCCATCACCACCATAACCAGCTTTACATTGACATTTAAATGATCCATCTAAGTTCACACATTCAGATGCATAATTGTGACAATTATCCAAATTCATTTCACATTCATTAATATCTGTAAAACATGAGAAATTGGATTAAAAATGAACCTGTATATTAATGTTATCTCATGTTTTGATATACCTGTACAAATTAATCCATCTCCTTTATATCCTGATTTACATGTGCAAGTATAACTACCATATGTGTCATTACATTCAGCATACTTGCTGCAATTATGTATTTCCATTTCACATTCATTAATATCTGTTTATAATATTTGTAAGTCTAACCTTTATTCTATAGATTTATTCTGAACTTTAAGTTAAAACATCTAAATTTGTAATTCTCAATAATAAATTAGTTATCGAATACTCCAGATAGAATTTATTTTAAATTTGATAAAAGTATTTCAACTTGCTACTAACTGTTACAGATTATTCCATCTCCTACAAATCCTTCTACGCATTGACATCTAAAAGAGCCTATACTGTTGACACATTTTGTAGTGTCTATATTACAGTCATCAGTTCCCAACAGACATTCATCTTTATCTAAAAGAATCAGTAGAAGAAGTCAAGATAAAAGTGTTTGGATATAGATATCGCTAAACTAAAGTTTAAATTTACCAATACTGTTAATGTGTCTTTATTTTAGTGTAAAGTATACTGCTACAAAATTAATTCTTCCCAAATAATTTCAAATTATGAGGATTTTTTGTAGGTTTTAACTGTTCACATTTATAATTAATCTTATACTGAATTAATGATTTTAGATTTGATAAGTGTTAACGTTTACCTAAGCATTTGCTTTCATTCCTATTGAAACCATCATTACATATACACTTGTATGATCCAATTGTATTTACACATGTTGAATGCAATTCACAAATATTTTCTTCGAACTTACATTCGTCTACATCTGTTTATGAGAATAAGAAAACATATTGAAACTTACAGGTTTTAAACAATACACACGAAAAGAAAACACTCAGTTTATTTACTTTCTACTTTTTTTGTAATTTCTACTCATTATAGTTTTGATAAAACAACTTACCTTCACATATAACACCATCACCAGTGAAACCATCAGAACATAGGCAATCGTATGATCCATCATTATCAATACATTTTGCGTTTGGATGACAACCATCAATTTTAAGAAGGCATTCATTCAAATCTTAAAAAAATGTCCTTTAATCTAGTTAGATTATGAGTATGTAATATTACAAATGCTCAATAAAGTTTAAGATGAATAAAACTTTAAGAAAATAGTTTTAACCAAATAGTTAATTGGATACTTGTGCATTTTTTTCCATTTCCTTTATATCCTTCTTTGCAGGTGCATGAATATCTTCCGATTGTATTATTACAAATTGCTTCAATATGGCATTCGGGTGTTTCACTTCCGCATTCATCAATGTCTTAATTAAAATTGAAGTAATCATAAGAAAAGATACTATGCTTAAAAGCAAAATTTATACAAACTCTAATGGATTTTGCTTAGCCAAAATACTATAAATCATACATTTAATAAAATCATTAATAGCATTATCTAGTAAAAAGAATTATCCTTAAAATATAGAATTATCAAATAAAATTTAAAAGATTATAGTCAAATAAATGGCTAAATCTTATAAATCAAACTTTTTTCTTGGTAAAGCATCTAATCATTTAATTTAATTTTGAAGCTCATATTAGTTCAATTTATAGCTTCTAATAATAACAACTTCCTTGTTGCAAATCACTTTCTTAGTTTCAAAAGTTTAAACAAGATAGTGTTTAATGAAAAATTGAAATTAAATAAACTCGGCTACAACTCGTAAAAATTAAGTAATACCTTTCAAGTCTAAAACGACTTTAGCTTTGGTTACTTAGATTTAACAAATACAAAATACTAATAGATAAAAAAATATTCAATCAGACTGAAGTAATCAAATTACCTGAACAATTGTAACCGTTTCCTTGGTATCCAGAGTTACATTTACATTTGTAACTACCAACAGTATTAATACAAACAGCATTGAAATTGCAATCTTCTAATTCATATAAACATTCATCAAGATCTACGCATGAATAAAAGTAGATTAATTTGAAGTTGCATTCTTTTAAAAATATATAACACAAACCAATACAAGTTGAACCGTTTCCTTTGTATCCGTTTCTACATATACATGTAAAACTGCCTTCTACATTATTACAATCAGCTTCAGAATGACAATTATTGGTTCCATCTTCACACTCGTTAACATCTTTTAAAACAGTTTTATAATATTGAGCAAATGAAAAGTAATCATTATTTAGTTTTTCAGTCACCTGAACACGTGACACCATCTCCAATAAAACCCTCTAAGCATTTACATTGAAAACTGCCATCAATGTTGATGCATTTTGCTTTACTATTACAATTATCTTTATTTTCATCACATTCATTTATATCTAGAAAAATATTGGAAATTTTTACTTTGCAAGGAAAAATGTGTTATCAAAACTTTACTACGAACTTCATTTTACTAACACTTATTATTATTCTGTTTAAAAAAATTAATGAGTTTATAATCGAATTATTTTTTCACAATAGAAACTGTGCTAATCTGTGCTATCTCAAAATTAAAAAGTTTAGCATAAACATTTAATCATCTTAAAATATAATTTTACCTACCAAAACACGAAAGTCCATCTCCTTTATATCCTTCTTTGCATAAACATTCATAATGTCCTTTTACATTGAAGCATTTTGCATTAACATCACAATTATGTTCGCCGTTCCCGCATTCATCAACGTCTAATTGTAGAAAAACAAATTTTTTACTTGCACTACCATACTAAAGCTTCCATCACAAATGATCAGTTTTAAAATAGATAAATTTGATTATTTTACCAAAAACTTAGTTTCAGTATTAACCTTTACAAACAGTTCCGTTTCCATGATATCCATTAGCACAAGTGCAAATATAGCTGCCCAATGTGTCAGTACAAGTTGCATCTTCATGACACAAGTCAGTTTTTATTGTGCACTCATTATCATCTATAATACAAAAACAAATAATTACATTTATTATTGTTGTTTAAAGATTACAGTTTAAAATGATATTTTCTCTGCAAGCTTCATTTAAGTTCCTTTTGAACTAAATATAAGACATGAGATCTTAAACTATAACAAAATATTGAAGCGTAGAAAGAACTATTTTGACATTAAGATAATATCACTAAGATCAAAGTTTTTACTGAAATTGAGAGATACAGACACGAAAAAAACACAAAAAAGTCCTAAAGTATAATGAGAGTGAAATGTTTCTGTACCTAGCATTGTATAGTATAATTTATTTGAATGATAATTAATAATAGATGAACAAAATGAAAAGTTCAAGAACAAATATTTAGGCAAAAATTCTCTCTTCTTACTTATACATTCGATACCATTTCCTGAATATCCTTGATTACAAGAACATTGAAAGCTTCCAATGAGATTTGTGCAAGTTGCTACATCATTACAGTTATTTAAATTATTTTCACATTCATCAACATCTGAAAGTTATTTAGAGTTTATAACAGATTAGATTAGATTTTATGTTATAAGGAATAATTTTAGAAGCAATTTATAATGTTCAATTTTGTATTCATAACCGTTTTTTGTTTATAACTTTTGCTTGAAAATCCAAAACACACCTTCATCACAACAATCTCCTTTCCACCCTTTTGAACATTGGCAAGTTTGAGCTGAAGCATCTGGTGTACCATTGTTAAAGCAAATCACTTTGCATGGTTTAACTTGTTCAAAACGATTTGTGCAAGTACTTCCATTGCATCTTTGTTGCTGAGAAATACTTCTATTTCTTGTTGTAAATCCTGAAACTCCACATGACTTAGTACAAGAACTCCATGAACTCCATTGTGATACTTGGCAATCCACTTTAAAACAATTTGGTTGTTGAAAAAGTTATTAAATGTCTACTGCAAATAATAATTAATGATAAATGATAAAAAGATTTTCCACAAAATTCTTTCAGTGAAATCATTTAGTTAAGTATTCAAACCAAAAAAACTCACCTGGACAGCAGTGAGTATTACAGTTAGCTATTTGAACACGTTCTCCCTCACATACATCACCACCACAACTTGCTTCATTTTTGATTTTACGAAATCGTTTTTGTTTGCCAGTGCCACAAGTTGCATTACATCTGTGTAACTTGATATTAAAGCTTATAGTTGTTAATCAAATATAAAATAAATTACCCTTGCCATGCAGTCCAGTCTGTCCAAGAACAATCAACCTTACAACATTCAGTGTTACAAGATCTTGTGTCGTTGTTTGCTCCTTGGCATGATTTGCCATCACAACTTGCAATCGTAGCAATTGTCCTCTGTCTAGATTGTAATCCACTTCCACAAGACTTTGAACAGCTTTCAAATTTACTCCAATTCGTCCATTTACAGTCAACAGCACAACATTGAGTATTACAAGGTAAGGTACTTGTAGATGACCCTTGACATAATTCACCTCCACAACTTGCTGCAATCTGAACAGTTCTTGAACGAGATTTCTTTCCTTTACCACAAGACACTGAACATTGTTCAAAATCTCCCCACTCACTCCATTGACAATCAACAGCACAGCACTGTGTGTTGCATCTTCTAGTATCAACTTCACTTCCTTCACATACAGCACCACCACATTGTGCCTTTACTTTTATGCTTCTGCTTCTACTTTCTTGTCCTGATCCACATGTTTTAGAACAGCTTCCATAGCTTGTCCAACTTGACCATTGACAATCAACCGGACAACACCCATCATTACATGATGTGAATTCTGTGTATTCACCTCCACAGCTTTCTCCTCTGCATGATGCTACAACTTCAATTGTTCTTGATCTCGACTTTGTTCCGTTTCCACATGTCTTTGAGCATAAGCCAAACTTGTTCCATTCAGTCCATTGACAGTTAACAGCGCAGCATTGAGTATTACATGATTGTTTGTCGGTTGACGGACCGTAGCATGTTTGCCCACCACACGACTCTTTAGTTTTAATGGTTCGTTTTCGATTTATTAATCCTCCACCACAAGACTCAGAACAAGTATCAATAACTACCCAGTTGTCCCACACACAGTTAACCGGACAACAATTGTAGCAATTAAGATAATCATTCGGAGATCCTGAACATTCACTACCTCCACATTCTGATTCCTGAGTCTTTCTTCTACTTCTGACTTGAACTCCATTACCACAGGAAACTGAGCAACTGTCATACAATCCCCATTCATCCCAGATACAGTCAACTGGGCAACATCTCTCATTACAGGGTTTACTTTCTTCTCTATCACTACTACAAGGTTGTCCTCCACATTTTGCTGGACGAATTATATTTCGGGACCTTAGCCTTACTCCTTCACCACAACTTGCTGAACAAGAACCAAAATTTCCCCATTCACTTAATAAACAATCTTCTCTACAGCACTGTGTGTTGCAGTTTTTTGTTTGCGTCGTTGCACCAACACAAGCAGCTCCACCACAGCTAGCTTCTCTTGTTATTTTTCTTTGTCTTCTTTGCGATCCAGAACCACAAGAAAGTGAGCACTTATCGTAACTGCTCCATTGCCCCCATACACAGCCAACTGGACAGCAACCACTTGAACATTGTTTTGTTTGACTTGTTGGTCCAGTGCAAGGATCCCCTCCACACTTGGCAGATTTTGAAATCGATCTTGATCTAGTGTGCTTTCCGCCTCCACATGTTACTGGACATTGCCCATATACTGACCACGGTCCCCAGATACACTTTTCTGGGCAACAGACACGTCCACACTTTTTACTTTCCCTTGAGCTTCCTGGGCAATCTTTTCCTTTCGACCCAAAGGCCTTTTTAGTTCTTGTTCTGTAAACTTCGGATATCGAACATGTTGTATTACATTTACTCCAACTAGACCAGCTGTTCCACTCACAATCTGAAAACAAATGATTTGTTTTAAGTGCAAAGTTATCAATATTCTACTTTTGTATTGGAACAACTTTTTACCTATGCAATCTGGATGTGAGCATGATTTAGGAGCTGGAAGGTTGCAAGAACCACAGTTTCCTTGTGTTTTTGTTACAACTGGTTTCATTTTAGCATCACTGCATGATGTTGATGGACATGGTTGCGGATTTAGATAATTATCACCAATATACTCTCCTTTTTCGTTAGTTTTTGGTTCACCGTATATTTCCCAATATTCTTCGATTTGCATATGTGGGTAGTTGCAAATTGTTTCTAATTTACATTCACCCCAAACCCATGTACAAGGTGTTGAGTCACATCTTCGACGTCTCCTTCTTCGCCTTCAATTTCAGAAAGTTTTTAGACTCAACTAATTATATAAAATCTTCTTATGTTTTAAACATTTGCTTCTAACTTTATTTATTATTAGAAATAACTTTTATAAAAATAATTTTCAAAGTAAGCTTACCAAAAGGCGTGTGTCTGTTGAAAAACTATCAACAAACAAGTCAGCAGACCAATAAATTTTATCAATTTTGACATTCTAGTCTTAGAAACTTTCTTTTATTAAAAATAAACAAATTTTATTTCAATCAGTTTCTCTATTCTCAACAAAAATTATAACATTTCTCTATTCTCAACAAAAACTAAAAAACAAAATTCATTTTTTCTTTTGCAAACCAAATTTTTATACCAGTATTTAGTACTATTAGCTAGATTAGTAGAACAGTGTTTATAAACATCAGTTATTTCTAAAACTAATATTTGCCGAGGTGCTGTATTAATTATGTCAGACTTCCTCAAATTTATATATTTCATTCTCTTTTCAAAAAAAAAAGTTTTAATCTGTTATTTGCGAAAAAAATAAATGAACATCGATTGTATTTGCTTCATTGTCCTCAATACACAGTCAACCGAGCAGCAACCCTTTCGAACATTGTTTGGTTTGACTTTAGAATAAGAAGCATACAAAACTATTAATGAAACTATAACCAGCTTCAATAAATTCCTAAAAATGAACTAACGTTTCCACCAGAAACTAAAATTTCTACAAAACCATTCGAAATTATAAATGAAATCAGTGACCTGCTTCTATAAGCAACCGTTCTCTTTACAGCATATATTTGTTTGATTAATAAAATAAAGCGTTAGAGAGCACATCCGCAAAGATGACATTTTACTTTCACTTCCGAGAGGAAAACTTGGTTCTTCCTGGTTGTCACATTGACGTCGTTTTGAAAGTTATTTACCAGAAAATTTATATAATTTGAATTGTATTGCATGAATTGTATTGCAATTAACTATAAAACCTGTGGAAAAATTCTTTCTGGTTGACGGTAATCTTTTTTTTTTGCATTATGATAGGCTGTATGATCGAGGCGGGGGTTTTTGCATAATTTACAAAACATTACTTCCACCCATGATCTGTAGAATTCAGATCGACCCCAGTAATTGTCCAGGATTTGAGATTATCGCTTTCGATTTTCGTTACTCAAAGTCCAAATTTTCTTGTTTTATATGTATCTACATACCACCATCTAAAACTAATGATGAGGTTACTGTGAAAGCCTTATTGAAGGTTTTGAAAAGTGTTGTGTTTCTTGAGTTAAATATTTTGGGGGATTTTAATTTTAGTAAAACATATTGGAATAACCCGAGTTCAGCTTTTATAGGAAAATCCTTTAACGTGGAGAGCAAAATTTCTTCAGCCATCTTAAGACATATCTTTGTAAGCTTCCTTGATGGCAATAACCTGTCTCTATCTTGAGCTGGCTCATTTATTTAAAAAAACATTTAAGAAAAATATATTATGAGCAAAACTCTTATATCTAAATAACTTCCTTCATTGACATTTATAGACTTTATTTAAGCTCTGAATAGAATAAGTACTTCAAAAAACAGTTACACAGAGAAGAGATACACCTCCACAGTCTTGTTTAGATTAAAATAAAAAGATAACATTGTTGTTTCGGCAGCTACTTCTATTAGTTAAAACTGGTCGTATCCAAACAGATATTAGTTTCTCTAAAATGATGATATTAAAACGGTTTATTTCAAGCTGTTTAGTTAACTAAATGAAAGTAATCGCAAATACAAGATTTAAATTTATGAATATGAGTGGAAACATCAGCATTCAAGCATTCAAGTCATCTTTGTTGCAGTTCAAACCATCTAAAAATTCTAAAAAACATTTACTTTTAAGAGAATGAATACTATTTACAATTCCGATTAAACAATTTCTAACCTTATTTCTTTAG
This sequence comes from Pegea sp. RAD2-039, assembly GCA_034620365.1. NCBI lineage: Eukaryota > Metazoa > Chordata > Thaliacea > Salpida > Salpidae > Pegea > Pegea sp. RAD2-039. The sequence continues at coordinate 284,477 of JAQGEQ010000272.1, read as the reverse complement.
AGGATCGAGCACAGCATGATTAATTCGTATAAAAGTTTTAATGCAAGTACAGTTATAAAAATAATCCTGCTGCATTCCTGCTAGCACATACACGAGCTGACAGAATCCGATTACTGCCACTACCACCAGCGGTGCCAGCTTGGTCTTTGGAGATTCACCGCTTAACAAGCGGTTCATTTCTTCTAGCGTGTACTGAACATGAAAAATAAAGTATCAGTTTGATTTTAGCAAAAATAAATTCAACTTACATGTTTGGGATAGACTTTTGTCCCTCCCCATATCCAGTTGTCTTTTCGAACGCCTAATAAATGCAAAAACATTTATAATCAATAAGTTATTTTCTGCTAGTCTTCACGATTCATTCCATTACGAAGTCACTTTTTTATTCTGCAGTATTTGCAACTTGAGCGATTGGATTTATTTACTGGACATACCCCTGATCTTTAACGAATGTATGTTCTTCATTCCACCATTTCCAGAAAGATGCTCTACATGCATCGCACTTTCTTATCTTACTACTTATTTTCTTCCTACTTCATTCTATCGTCGTTCATTCAGTCGCTGCTTACCATTGTTATTAGTCACCTTGTACAATTGAATGAAGCCCTCTTAACGTTTATTGCCACTACAAGGTTTAAAATAAACAACTCACCTAAGTGGTGACAAAGACTTAGACCACTAAGTAGATAAATACTGAAACTCCAACATCATCTGATATTTATGTGTAAAACCTGGAACCGATAAAAAATTAAAACATTACTTCGTATCTGTAAATTTGATTCTTCAATTATCCTTTGTTGAATCGAAAATGTGTCTCGCATGAAAATGATTTGCTACACGAATGATCATCTTTCAATCATTTTAATCTTATATTTCAAACTTCTTTTCTTCAGATAAATTTGTTAACACACAATTAAAAACATCATGAAATTAAAAAAAAATGAATAACAAGAAATTAATTAAACTAAAGAATTATTTTTGTCCTTAAAAATTAGCAACAAGAAAAATTAGGATCTTTTGGATATAAAATTTTGTGATATTTTTCTCAACTATCGACTTGTTAAACGAAATAGCAAAAGAAAAAGAATAAAAATGTCAAAATATGACAGCAAAATAAAAAATTTATCAAAAGGTTTTATGATTCACATAAGCAAGAAATTTATTATAAAAAAACTTTTCAAAGGCTGGAAACAAAGAAAATTCTATTTTATAGTTATAATTTCTTTTAATATCTTTCAACAGCTTTTGTTTGTCTTTTTAATGTTGAAATTACTATTTTTGTAGATTCGAGGTCTTCTATTTGTTCAATTAGTTTAAAGACTTAGAACAAATAATAAACAGATTAATTAGATTCTAAATAAACGTGTGCAACACAAATCCGGAAATAGGCTTTGTTGTGGATAAATACCATTACTTTTAGATACTTGTGATTTAACAGTAAAGTATTTTTCCGCTGACGTAATTGTATTTTTCATCATTCTCTACCATGCTTCTGTCAACTGCAATTAGACTTTGTACGTTTTGTATTTTTTATCAACGTTGTTAATTGTCTTAATAAACTAAGTTGCTTTTTATAAAAAGTTATTACTTTTATTTTTCACGATAAGCCATTTTTTTATTTATGAAATTTTAGTTTTCTTAAACTTTTAATGATGATGATCTACGAATGAACAATATTTAAAATTCCAATTTTTATTATGTTATTTCAATAAATACGAAGGAGGGTACCTGAAGAGAGCACCTCTCGCTAATGCATATCCTCACAAATAACATCTATTTAGCCAAAAATATAGAAAGTAAAAGATGTAACACATGGTATTTCGATATCACTCAAAGCATATAACAGTGAACAATTACATGGAATGTTAATAATATAAGAAAGAAAAAAATCACAGTTTAGAAATGACAATGTTGGCAATATTATAACGGGTCAACTTCTTTTTGAACAACGCGAGCGACTTCGACTTGACAATGTCTGTTGACAATGTCTGATTCCATATATTAATTGTACGGTATGAGAAAAATTTGCTCTGACCAATGTACCAGGTGATATAGGCTTATTAAGATGTAATGGGTGTCGTCTGAGCTGATATAACTTGAAAGAAGGACTAATAGAAAATAAATCATCAAACTGAAGGTCAATTAAATTGTGGATGATTTTAAAAATAAGAGTTAAGTCATATTTAGTCTGTCGGATTTCCAAAGTATCTAAATTGAAGAGACTGAGACGATGTTTATAACTATCATATTTAATATTAAGCTTCCTACATACTAATCTTGTAAATGTGGCCTGAACAAATTCCATTTTTTTTTATATCACCAACTTGATATGGCATCCATGCACTGACATTGTATTCAAGAATTGGACGTACGTACAGTTTGAAAAGATTAATAAAAAACCATGGGTTCTTAGAATTAAAGGTCTTTATAACAAGGAAGACAAGGTTGATTGATTTTCCAAAGATTTTGGAAACATAATCGCGCCATTTTAAGTCAGATGATAGAGTAATGCCAAGGTCTAGGACCGAAGATACTCGTTGAATAATAAATCTATTGATGGAGTATTGGTTCAAGCAATTTACAGCTGGTTTACGAGAAAAAGTTATAAGTACAGACTTTGTGGGCTGGATTCTGAGCTGCGAATTCGCAGACCAGTCTTCTACAGTGTGCAGTGCAGTTTGAAGTTTTGAAGGATTACAAGATAATAGCGTGATATCATCTGCCTACACAAACACTCTGACATCATCTACTGCTACTAATCTTCTGATGAGGTCTTCGATGAAAATTAAAAAGAGAAGGGGACCCAGAACACAACCCTGAGGAACACCACTAGTGATTTAACTAGAAGTAGATAAATATCTTTCTACACGAGTTTGTTTGGTTCTACCTGATAGGTAATCTTCAATTCACTGTAAGATAAAGCTGTTGATTTTTAAGTTTTTCAATACAGTAACGAGCTTAGTGTGTGGGACAGAATCAAACGCTTTAGCAAAATCGAGATATATGATGTCACAGGGAGCGTTACTTTTATAATGGGCTTTAAGCTCATTAAGAAAAGTGAGATGTTGAGTCAGGGAAGATCTCCGTTTCACAAAGCCATATTGGACATCAAATATTAGATGGTGCTTCATCAAATTACTGGTCATATGATTGTGAATGATATGCTCTTGAGTTCTGCAGATAACTGAAGTCAGCGAAACTGGTCTGTAGTTAAGTGCAGTGTTTCTGGGACCCGTTTTATGAATTGGAGTAATAATAGCTTTCTTCCAAATTTGTGGAACTCTTCCTCGTTTCAGAGTCATGTTAAAGAAAAGCGACAAAGAGGAATTAGTTTTTCTTAAAAAAAGCTGGGATCTGATCTGGGGTGTTGGAAACTGATGATTTTAAAGAAGAAATAGCCTTAGATACCGTATTGACCGTTATGTCAAGATCTACCATCTCAGAGACATTTGTAAGAATGTCAGAGTAGGAGAGAGAAGGAGTATTGCCGTCATCGGTTGTAAAAACGCTATTAAATTGATTATTTAGCAACTCAGCTTTATTTTCTGGTTCCATCACAAGCTGGTCGCTGTTATCAAGTAAGAGAGGTAATTGAGATCTCGCCTTAAGCTTGAGATTTATGAAACCAAAAAACGTTTTCTTGCAAGGTGAAGATAAAACTGCACTTTCTCTTCCCAATTAGAAATTATAAATAGATTTCTTGTAAACTATACAAAGATCTTTGTACAGATATTTTATGGAAGGGTCTGTTTTAGTTTGTTTGTATAAGAGGTTCTTTAAATGTTGTAAATTTTTTTAATTTTTGGGCAAATGTGGTTTTTTGTTGGCTCTATAAAAAGGTATGAATTTTTTGATTGACTCCTTAACAATGTTAGTAAACTTTGAGTAAATAGTATTGATGTCTTCGGAAGAGTTGAAAACAGAAATCCAGTCAACATCTGATAGAAACTTGTAAATACCGTTATAATTTCCACAGTAAAACTTCCTGTTGCTTGAAGTTTTAATGTTCATAAAAAAAGTTTGGCGGAGCTTGAATTTAATCATGTTGTGATCGCATGTCAAAGCAAAAGGTTCTTTTTGATCAACATTCTCGGGTTTTGATGTGATAAGAAAATCCAAAGTATTATCACTAACTTGGGTCGGAAAAGTAATCATCTGAGATAGATTATTGTCATTGAGGAAGCTTACAAAGGCATGACTTAGAAAGGGTGAATTAGTATTATCGCTATCCAAGCTAAACAATTTTCCACTAAATGCTAAATTCGGGTTATTCCAATCAATTTTACTAAAATTTAAATCCCCCAAAATATATAACTCAGGACACACAACACTCTTCAGAGCCTTCAATAAGGCCTTAACAGTAACCTCATCATTAGTTTTAGAGGGTGGTAGATAGGTACATATAAAACGAGAAAGTTTGGACTTTGATTAATGAAAATCAAAGGCGATAATCTCAAACCCTGGAAAATTAATGGGATCGATCTGAATTCTAGAGATCTTGGGTGCAAGCGATATTTTGTAAATTACGCAAACACCGCCGCCTCTATCATACAGCCTATCACAACGCAAAACACAAAAAAGACTACCGTCAACCAGAAAAGAATCAGGATAAAACGGTTTCAACCAAGTTTCAGTAATAAAAACAAATGTGAATTCTTGGGAATGCAAATGAGCTTTCAATTGAAAAATTTTGTTAATAAACGACCGTGCGTTGAAGAACATACCTAATGTAATAGAAGAATTGTTTTTTTGACACTTGTGAGATTTTATGACGAGCTTCTGTAAATTGATATCTTGTGTATTAACAATTGTGTCCGGAAAGAGTTTGAAAAAAGAAGATGTGGATCCAGTGATTATTTGCCACTTCCGTTTTTTGAAAAAACCTTGACAATTCTTAAGGCCCATGGTGGACCTCTAACTTTGTATTTGAAATCAGTTGGTTGTTCCTTCTGGTTTCGGTTATACGCTTCTTTTAGTATACGCTTATTTTCTAAGCGATCATCTTCCCACATATCATGTGCTACTCTAATGCGCTTGAATTTTTGTCAAGCTTTAGCTTATACAGCTTGGCAATAAACTTGCGTTTGTTCCAATTTTCCTGAAAGGACACTTTCAACGGTCTTTGATAATCTGAGCTCTTTTTGCTCCAAGTCTAGTCATTGATACCTTTGGAACGTCCACAAAATCAAGGCTTTGAGAGCACATTTGATTAAAAAATTTATTGTCATCATCTTTATCAGTCTCAGAGACATTAAAGATGATGACATTGTTTTCTCTGTCCTCACGGTCTACAGTGAGTTTTTTGTGCATGTCGGTGACCTTCTTGGCAAGAAGCTGCACCATGTTAGCATTTTTGTCAGAACCGGGATCACCGACCACCGAGGCCCATGTGACTTGTTTCTTTGTAGAGGCATTCAATTCGTCCATTGATTTGGACAAACTAGATACCTTCTCGTCAATCTTGGCAACATCTTTGGCAATTTCCGATTTAAGTTAATTAAACAATATCAAACCCATAAGCCTTTATCGGGAGATAAACCATCAGAAAATAGTTCAGTAAATATATCAGCTGTAACGAATTAAACATTCTCAGCTTCTTGAGTTTATTCTGCAAAAATTTAAAAATTTTGTTAGAAATAGAAACATAAAAAAGCTGTTGAAGAAAACTTAAAAACAAAAATAACCTCAAAAAGCGAAATAACTTCTTAGACAGAAGCTAAATTTCTACAAAACCATTCGAAGTTATAAATTAGTGATCTGCTTTTATATGCAAGTTTAGCAATTGTGATATTTTTTCATGTTTCAGAAGATTAAAGTCAGCGAGTTAATGCTGGAAAGAAATCATTTTCATGATGCGAAATCAAAAACTTTCAAAAAAAAAACCAAAAATATCAAAACTTTACAATGGCATATAAATAGCGTACAAGAAAATGTTATTCATCAGCTCTATAAATCGTCGCCTTGGTTTTGATGGATAGCTTTGGATTATTACATGTACTAGCTGCTCTAATAGTGCAGATGTTGATTTCTATTGAAATTATGGATGTTATTTTTTATATTATTAACGTTCTATGTAATTTTGCAATATTATAATGTACAGAGACTTTTAAATTGCTTTTAAATAATTTCATACTTTACTTTAAAATGTCTATTTTATTTTATAATTCAATTTAATTTTTTAGTTTATTTTAAATGACAAAATGATTTATTGGATTATTTGTTACAACTAAGAAATGTTGAAAAATCAAATTATTTAAATTCTACTTGAGATTTATATATTATCACTTTTGATTAAATCTTATGTAAGCTAAAAATTTGATTTGTTCTAATAAACTTAACCTGTAAAACTTTATTCTCAAACCATATAACGCTAATTTTGAGTTTAATAGCAGATACAGTTGTAACACTATTGACGTCATTTAATTCTACACATTTCTAGGCTTTTATAATTCAATTTACTCATAACGTAATATTTGAAAATACTTATTGTATTTTACTGTACATCATTAATTAGTTTTTAAATCAAAAATTAATATTTTTAATAAATTTTTTAATGGACACGTACAAACATTTTTACAGAAGAAAAATTGTACAAGACAAAATTTTCAAATGCAACGAGGTAAACATAGTGAATAAATAATCTTTTTTTAAATTGACTATCGTTTCTTTATCTTCAGAAGCAACTGAAATATGCAGTATTTGCACTGCAACAGCCGAGCATTTCCACTATGGAGTGGAATCATGCTCGGCTTGTGGACAAATTTTCCGACGATGGTGGAGTAAAGGAAGAATAGCTCTAAAGTGTGAAAGATCAGGCATTTGGGAGGTGTCGGAAAACCACAGGCAGTACAAATACTGCAGGATTAAGAAATGCCTTCGTAATGGAATGAATCACGAAAGTTAGCAGAAAAAAAATTATTACTTATTAATGTTTTTGCATTTATTAGACATTCGACAAGACAGAAGACCAGGGGGTGGGCCAAAAGTCTCTCCCAGATATGCAAGTTGAATTTATTTTTGCTAAAATCAAACTGAAACTTTATTTGCTTGTTAAGCGGTTCATTTCAACACCAACAATACAACCACCAACAACCACACAAACACCACCAACAACAACAAACACACCACCACGAACAACAACACCACCACCACGAACAACAACACCCAACAACAACAACACGATCAAGCTGGCACTGCAGGTGGTAATGGAAGTTATTGGACACTGCCAGCCTGTATGTATTCGTAATCGTAGCCATGCAGCAGGAATAGTTTTTATAATTCTATTAGGAATAATCCTGCTGCATCGAGCAAGTTTTAGTCTGAATTTTAACTCTAGTTCTAATTTTAATCAATAAAAAAATAAAAAAATAAGTTAATGTGTCTTCTTCGCAATGTAAAGTATAAAGCAACAAAACTAATTTTTTCAAAAAGTCTTATTATGAGGATTTTTTGTAGCTTTAACTGTTTACATTCATAATTAATCATATAGTTAATGTTTTTAGATTTGATACTTTAGTTTTTAGAAATGCTACTTGCCAATTTCTAATAACAGTTAGAGTATGTGCAAGTTAGAAGAAACAATTACTAAAAGAGATATACAAAAAAAAGTCGGTCTGTACCGACCGCTGTTGTATCTATTTTAGTATCTACTTCTCTTAAACAGTTTAGTTGAGCCTCAGCAGGCCTCCTTTCTTGCTTATTGCTGGTCAATATGATAATAATAAAAGTTGTGTGTATAGAAGAGATCGGTAAAGATAACTAAGAGGTTGTGACGGTGCTTGACTAAGCCCTGGCTTCTAAAAGAGATTTACGCTGAAGTTTAAATTACTTAAGTAACATCAAGTAGAGGTTAGATTATGAAACAACATTTTAATACTTTATGATTTAGTTACTTGTAAGAAAAACTAATTTCAACACTTGGTCGTGTATTTGGAATATTAATTTCTCTGTTAGCTGACAAGAAGAGAAGTTTAGAAGATGTTACATTAGTGGGTGCTTTGTTTGTAAGACTGAACACAAAAAATTGTTCTTATTTCGAGAAATAAGTGGAACTGAAGATCCAAAAACTAATTTTCTTATTAAGAGATTTAATAGATTAAGAAAATAGTGAAAATAATAATGAATAAAACGTTAATAATATAATTTATCACATGCATAAATTCACCATTATACAAAGTAAAAATGGTTTGAAAAATCAAAGAAAATAAAAAAACAGTTTTAAAAAGAGAACAAATTAAATTATGAATTCTAAAGATTTGATTAACAACGGATTAAAATAGAAAAAAAACATTTCCATAATTTAAATTTAAAAATAATTTATATCTTGAAAGATACAAAACTAACTGATTTCAAAAATGTTATAAAAATAAACTTCATATAATTCATAAAAAACTGTTTTATATTTCAAAATGAAAACAGTTGAGGCGAAAAAATCAACAAGAACACAATTGTTTTAATAACTAGTTCGCTAGTCAGTAGAAAATAGTGATAAAGAAGATTTCTCAAAAGTCAAAATTACCCAAATTGTTATGAGATCATGAGAGGTAAGAAAATATGTGAGATTAACTGTAAAATGTGGAATTCAAGATTATTATTAGCTATTTAATTGATAAAAATAAACTAAATCGAGAACTTTAAAACTTTTTTAACTTTAAGTTTTATTAATTTGATCTTTATAAGAATCTACAAATATTTTAAACATAAACAATTTCAAGCTATCAAAATTCGAAAAATTTTTTTATTTTTACATTTATAATTTACACAAATATAATTTTGAGGAATCTATAAAAAAAAACAATAAACTGCACAAAAAGAATTACAACTGCACAGTCAGTAGACTTAAACAAAGCTAAGTAACAAAATAGAGGGCAGATATCAGTAAAGCTAGTTGAAGAAACAACAGTTGATCTAATTAAGTAAGTTAAACTTCATTCTTTATGCTCACCGTCTACCAACGCTATTTATTCTTATGACAAATAAACCTCAAAGTAAAATGCCAAGAAATAATCTCTAGTACAAAGAGACGTTAATGAGCTAACTCAAACTGTGACAGAGAAGTAACACAAACATGTTAGCTTCAGCAGCTACATAAGTTTGCAGACTTACATGTTACTGCTTCTATTCTTAATAAAATGAATCAAAGATAAATTTAAAAGATTTTTAATGAAATATTTATAATAGATATTATAAATATTTCGATTAGATATATTTCATTTAAATTAATATTTATAGTTTTTAATGACAACATGATATTGGATTATTTGTTATAACTAAGAAATGTTGAAAAATCAAATTATTTATAATCTTCTTGAAATTTATATATTATCACTGTTGATTAAATCTTATAATGTAAGCTAAAAATTTGATTTGTTCAAATAAATTTAAAGTGTTTTTTTGGTAATTACTTTTGACCTGTAAAACTTTATTCTTAAAGCATATAATGCCAATTTTGAATTTAATAGCAGATACAGTTGTAACACTATTGACGTCATTTAATTCTACACATTTCTAGGCTATTATAATTCAATTTACTCATAACGTAATATTTGAAAATACTTATTGTATTTTACTGTACATCATTAATTAGTTTTTAAATCAAAAATTAATATTTTTAATAAATTTTTTAATGGACACGTACAAACATTTTTACAGAAAAAAATTGTATAAGACAAAATGTTTAAATAAATATGGATGAAGGTAAATATATTGAATAAATAAACTTTTTTTAAATTGACTATCGTTTCTTTAACTTCAGAAAGAACTAAAAACTGTTTGCAACAATACATGGAAGAATTTGAATTACGGAGTTCAAACTTGCAACGCATGTAAACAATTCTTCCACTATTGGTATACAAAGAAAAGAACATAGAATAGTTATAAATCTGGGGACTGCCTTATTGATGGAGAAAAATGTTGCCCACGAAACAGATTAAAAAGTGACTTCGTAAAGGAATGAATCGTGAAGACTAGCAGAAAAAAACTTATTGATTATAAATGTTTTTGCATTTATTAGGTGTTCGAAAAGACAACTGGATAGGGGGAGGGACGAAAGTCTATCCCAAACATGTAAGTTGAATTTAGTTTTGCTAAAATCAAACTGATACTTTATTTTTCATGTTCAGTACACGCTAGAAGAAATGAACCGCTTGTTAAGCGGTGCATCTCCAAAGACCAGGCTGGCACAGCTGGTGGTAGTGGCAGTAATCGGATTCTGTCAGCTCGTGTATGTGCTAGCAGGGATGCAGCAGGATTATTTTTATTTAATAATATGTGGCCGATTTTTATTACTAAAACTATTAATAATAATAATTTGGATTAATTTAAAGCTGTATAAATCAATCAAAACTATAAAGTAAGTTTCGCTGTAATCAACTTTTATTTGTTTTTTATTAGAAGCAAAGAAGCGACAAATTAACTTGAAGTATATTCTTCATAATAAGGTTATTCAAAATAAGCTTGTACTTATCTTTATTTTCAAAATAGTTTCAAAGATAACAGTTATTGCTTTGTATGACTAAAAAAGTGTTTACGGAATTATTTACTTAAATGTAAAACCAATTAATCAAGTTTCTGATTGAGTCACTTATATGAAAATATCGTTTGATAAATTTCTAACATAAAGTATATCTTAAGATCTTTGAGAAAGCATAAATCCGGTAGGTTAGTTAAACTACAATGATAAATAGTTTAAATAAAATTATAATCAAATGCATTATTAAATTTAGAAAAATTTATGTCTAAATATAATAATGTTTTAAAACGAATATGTAATAACTAAATATTAGATGTTTTTGTATGATATATGTAAGTTTTTTTATTATATAATTAAATAGAATAAGGTGAATATAAAACTTGTCTTTATTCCTACAAGCAGGATAAGTACACTTTAACTTTTAATATTTTTGTACAATCACAAATCAATCTAAGAAATCTTTTAATTAGTCTGAATTTTTTTGAAATACTCTCATTAAATTTATGTTGCTCAGAATAAGAGACTTTCATTAATTAAATGTTGCAAAAAAGAAGCTAAATGAGAAAGTTATTGTAATGAACTTCTTCTTGCCATGCAGTCTAGTCTGTCCAAGAACAATCAACCTTACAACATCCAGCGTTACAAGATCTTGTGTCGTTGTTTGCTCCTTGGCATGATTTGCCATCACAACTTGCAATCGTAGCAATTGTCCTCTGTCTAGATTGTAATCCACTTCCACAAGACTTTGAATAGCTTCCAAATTTACTCCAATTCGTCCATTTACAGTCAACAGCACAACATTGAGTATTACAAGGCTTCCAAATCCACAAGACCTTGTACAATAATTCCATGAACTACATTGTGATACTTGGCTATTCACTTTAAAACATTTCGGATTATTAAAACTTATAAAATACTATGATAAGTAATTAGTTTTATTATTTCGTTGACTAAGGCAGTAGCCGAAAGAACGTTAACGACCATACTTCCTTCTTACCTGCATATCAGAATTAATTATTATAGAATACACCCTTGTGTTAACCTACTATACCCTTGTACTATTTAAGATTTACTATTTAGATATACGGTCCAGTGACCTAAGACGGTAATAGAAAGGTCAACCGATTGTAAAATTTTTGTCTGAGTTTATTCCTATATCCTCCGCTTCTCCCCAAGCAACTGCGAGGCAATCACTACTAACCCAGAGTTAAAAGAAAAATTGTTACGCTCGAAAGGTGGCCCTGAATAGCACAGTAAGCGATATCTCAAATAAAAGATTCAGATTCAAATCCAAGGGAGTAGCCACAATACACCAACAGAAATAATAAGAATGAAAAGCAGAAAGGATATTTAAAAATTGGAAAATCTATTAAACAAGGTCTTGTAGTAGGATCATTTCAGCTAAATAATCAAAAATAACCAAACTTTTAGTTTATATTTTTGTTAATGGTTAGTAGTTATAGTAGTTTTCAAAAGTATGATAAACCAACATTCTAAGTCATAAAAAGAAGATAAAGTTTAAAAGAAAAATATTGTGAAATAGGCCATCTCTAGAAAAGCAACTTTCTCATCATATTATATTCTTTTGATTTCTAAGAACAAACAAGTTATCGGAAATAATTGCGCATACTGATATTTGCGGATGTAAAACATAAGAAATATCTAGTTATAAAAGCGAATCACTTTACTAATCATGTTAATCATATTTAATATTTTTATTAGAAGTTTGTTTTCCATTTAGAAATAAAAAAAATGTTTTAATTTTTAAAAAATTTAGATAAGATAGTTTTATTGAAAATAAATGAAGTTATTTCAATTTAAGTTATTTTAGAATTTTAACAAAATAAGTAATAGTAGATCAAAATGCTGAAGCTCCTGAAACTTTTCTACTTACTGATTTGTTTTCTGGAAATCATTCACCATACTGATGCTTTTTGGTAAGTAATGCTGTACAAAGATTTAAAAAGTTAATTCAGAGTATAAAATGAAATTTCTTGATAGCCTTATATGAATAATTGGTCGAAAAGTAGTAACTAAATTTAAAGTTAAACTTTGATTTAAAGGAGAAGAAGGAGACGACGACGAAGGTGTGATTCAACCCCTTGTACATGGGTTTGGGGTGCATGTAAATTGGAGAAAATATGTTTTCGCATTATATTACAATATATTGCGAATATTATTGCATTATATTATATTACAATTAGGTCCTCCACATTTTTTCACGACGATTCCATTTCCATGTCCATCAACATCATGCAGTGATGCTACAATGAGACCAGTTGTAACAAAAACTCAAGGGAACTGTGGTTCTTGCAACCTTCCAGCTGCTAAATCATGCTCACATCCAGATTGCATACGTAAAAAGTTGTTCCAATACAAAAGTAGAATATTGAAACGTTTATATTTAAATAAAATCATTTGATTTCAGCATGTCAGTGGAACAGCTGGTCTAGTTGGAGTAAATGCAAAACAACATGTTCGATATCCGAAGTTTACAGAACAAGAACTAAAAAGGCCTTTGGGTCGAAAGGAACAGATTGCCCAGGAAGCTCAAGGGAAAGTAAAAAGTGTGGACGTGTCTGTTGCCCAGAAAATTGTGTCTGGGGACCGTGGTCAGTATATGGGCAATGTCCAGTAACATGTGGAAGTGGAAGCCACACTAGATCAAGATCGATTTCAAAACCTGCCAAGTGTGGAGGGAATCCTTGCACTGGACCAACAAGTCACACAAAACAATGTTCAAGTGGTTGCTGTCCAGTTGACTGTGTATGGGGGCAATGGAGCAGTTACGATAAGTGCTCACTTACTTGTGGTTCTGGATCGCAAAAAAGACAAAGAAAAATAGCGATAGAAGCTAGCTGTGGTGGAGCTGCATGTGTTGGTCCAAAGACGCAAACAAAAAACTGCAACACACAGTGCTGTAGAGAAGATTGTTTATTAAGTGAATGGGGAAATTTTGGTTCTTGTTCAGCAAGTTGTGGCGAAGGAGTAAGGCTAAGGTCCCGAAATATAATTCGTCCAGCAAAATGTGGAGGACAACCTTGTAGTAGTGATAGGGAAGAAAGTAAACCCTGTAACGAGAGATGTTGCCCAGTTGACTGTATTTGGGGTGAATGGGGATTGTATGACAGTTGCTCAGTTTCATGTGGTAATGGAGTTCAAGTCAGAAGTAGAAGAAAGACTCAGGAATCAGAATGTGGAGGTAGTGAATGTTCAGGATCTCCGAATGATTATCTTAATTGCTACAATTGTTGTCCGGTTAACTGTGTGTGGGACAACTGGGTAGTTATTGATACTTGTTCTGAGTCTTGTGGTGGAGGATTAATAAATCGAAAACGAACCATTAAAACTAAAGAGTCGTGTGGTGGGCAAACATGTTACGGTCCGTCAACCGACAAACAATCATGTAATACTCAATGCTGCGCTGTTAACTGCCAATGGACTGAATGGAACAAGTTTGGCTTATGCTCAAAGACATGTGGAAAAGGAACAAAATCGAGATCAAGAACAATTGAAGTTGTAGCATCATGCGGAGGAGAAAGCTGTGAAGGTGAATACACAGAATTTACATCCTGTAATGATGGGTGTTGTCCGGTTGATTGTCAATGGTCAAGTTGGACAAGCTATGGAAGCTGTTCTAAAACATGTGGATCAGGACAAGAAAGTAGAAGCAGAAGCATAAAAGTAAAAGCACAATGTGGTGGTGCTGTATGTGAAGGAAGTGAAGTTGATACTAGAAGATGCAACACACAGTGCTGTGCTGTTGATTGTCAATGGAGTGAGTGGGGAGATTTTGAACCATGTTCCGTGTCTTGTGGTAAAGGAAAGAAATCTCGTTCAAGAACTGTTCAGATTGCTGCAAGTTGTGGAGGTGAATTATGTCAAGGGTCATCTACAAGTACCTTACCTTGTAATACTCAATGTTGTGCTGTTGACTGTAAATGGACGAATTGGAGTAAATTTGGAAGCTGTTCAAAGTCTTGTGGAAGTGGATTACAATCTAGACAGAGGACAATTGCTACGATTGCAAGTTGTGATGGCAAATCATGCCAAGGAGCAAACAACGACACAAGATCTTGTAACACTGAATGTTGTAAGGTTGATTGTTCTTGGACAGACTGGACTGCATGGCAAGGGTAATTTATTTTATATTTGATTAACAACTATAAGCTTTAATATCAAGTTACACAGATGTAATGCAACTTGTGGTACTGGCAAACAAAAACGATTTCGTAAAATCAAAAATGAAGCAAGTTGTGGTGGTGATGTATGTGAGGGAGAACGTGTTCAAATAGCTAACTGTAATACTCACTGCTGTCCAGGTGAGTTTTTTTTGGTTTGAATACTTATACTAACTGAGTTCACTGAAAGAATTTTGTGGAAAATCTTTTTATCATTTATTAATTATTATTTGCAGTAGACATTTAATAAGTTTTTCAACAACCAAATTGTTTTAAAGTGGATTGCCAAGTATCACAATGGAGTTCATGGAGTTCTTGTACTAAGTCATGTGGAGTTTCAGGATTTACAACAAGAAGTAGAAGTATTTCTCAGCAACAAAGATGCAATGGAAGAACTTGCCCAAATCGTTTTGAACAAGTTAAACCATGCAATGTGATTTGCTTTAACAATGGTACACCAGATGCTTCAGCTCAAACTTGCCAATGTTCAAAAGGGTGGAAAGGAGATTGTTGTGATGAAGGTGTGTTTAGGAACTTCAAAAATTATAAACAAAATACGATTATAAATATAAAATTAAACACAAAAAACGTTTACTTATAAAAACAAATCTAATCTAGTCTTTTATAAACTATAAATAACTTCCAGATGTTGATGAATGTGAAAACAATTTAAATAACTGCAATGATGTAGCAACTTGCACAAATCTCATTGGAAGCTTTCAATGTTCTTGTAATCAAGGATATTCAGGAAATGGTATCGAATGTATAAGTAAGAAGAGAGAATTTTTGCCTAAATATTTGTTCTTGAACTTTTCATTTTGTTCATCTATTATTAATTATCATTCAAATAAATTATACTATACAATACTAGGTACAAAAACATTTCACTCTCACTATACTTTAGGACTTTTTTGTTTTTGTTTCGTGTCTGTATCTCTCAATTTCAGTAAAAACTTTGATCTTAGTGATATTATCTTAATGTCAAAAATGTTCTTTCTACGCTTCAATATTTGATTATAGTTTAAGATCTCATGTCTTATATTTAGTTCAAAAGGAACTTAAATGAAGTTTGCATAGAAAATATCATTTTAAACTGTAATCTTTAAACAACAATAATAAATGTAATTATTTGTTTTTGTATTATAGATGATAATGAGTGCACAATAAAAACTGACTTGTGTCATGAAGATGCAACTTGTACTGACACATTGGGCAGCTATATTTGCACTTGTGCTAATGGATATCATGGAAACGGAACTGTTTGTAAAGGTTAATACTGAAACTAAGTTTTTGGTAAAATAATCAAATTTATCTATTTTAAAGTTGATCATTTGTAATGGAAGCTTTAGTATAGTAGTGCAAGTAAAAAATTGTTTTTTTTAACAATTAGACGTTGACGAATGCGGGAACGGTGAACATAATTGTGATGTTAATGCGAAATGCTTCAATGTAAAAGGACATTATGAATGTTTATGCAAAGAAGGATACAAAGGAGATGGATTTTCGTGTTTTGGTATGTAAAATTATATGTTTAAAGTTTAAGTTACTTGAACTTTTTTGCTGTGATGAAACTTACTATCAGTTTGTATTAAATGAACAAAATAGTTTCTCCTTATTTCTTGACAAATAGGATTCCATTTAAATGATGATTTTTAAATTCTTTATGTGTAAGTTAGATAGGAAAAACTTAATCTTAAGGAAATTTATAGGTTTTGTGACTCTTAAAATGTTTAAATCTATCATATTTCCAGTTTCTATTGTGAAAAAATAATTCGATTATAAACTCATTAATTTTTTTAAACAGAATAATAATAAGTGTTAGTAAAATGAAATTCCTAGTAAAGTTTTGATACAACATTTTTTCTTGCAAAGTAGAAATTTCCCATATTTTTCTAGATATAAATGAATGTGAAGAAAATAAAGATAATTGTAATAGTAAAGCAAAATGTATCAACATTGATGGCAGTTTTCAATGTAAATGCTTAAAGGGTTTTACTGGAGATGGTGTCACGTGTTCAGGTGACTGAAAAACTAAATAATGATTACTTTTCATTTGCTCAATATTATAAAACTGTTTTAAAAGATATTAACGAGTGTGAAGAAGGAATCAATAATTGTCATTCTGAAGCTGATTGTAATAATGTAGAAGGCAGTTTTACATGTATATGTAGAAACGGATACAAAGGAAACGGTTCAACTTGTATTGGTTTGTGTTATATATTTTTAAAAGAATGCAACTTCAAATGAATCTACTTTTATTCATGCGTAGATCTTGATGAATGTTTATATGAATTAGAAGATTGCAATTTCAATGCTGATTGTATTAATACTATTGGTAGTTACAAATGTAAATGTAACTCTGGATACCAAGGAAACGGTTACAATTGTTCAGGTAATTTGATTACTTCAGTCTGATTGAATCTAGACTTTAGAACAATATAAAATTGCTTTTGATGACTTTAAGTTTAGCATGATAATAGTTAGTCTTAACAAAGAGAATATGTTTCAAAATCATTAACTATGAAAATAATAAATCATAAAACTTGTGGCAGCTTATTATGAAATACTTCCTGTTTTGTGTTACTTAAGAATAAGAAAGTGTATTCCAAGTAGGAAGCTGTCATTTTCTAGAAACTAAACTTTTCAGCATCAGCTTCTTAATCACACTGATTCATCTAGTAGTTTGTTGATTAAGTAGGAAATTCAGCTTAGTGATTTTCCTGTTCAACTGCTCAATGTCACTAAGGATAACTTTTAATCAAATGAAATTTATAAAGTGCTTTCTTCTCAATCAATGCCTTTTCATTCACTATTTCCTTTCTTTGAACAATAATTAAATATAAAATATAATTTTTTATGCTTTCATTAAATCCTGAGTCAATAAAAAGAGTTGTCAGTTGCCGTAATTTAGTAGTTATCACTCCTGTCTGACAACGTAGAAGGACTAGAGTACTAATCCAGGTGGATATACAATTATGCCAAGAAAAGTTCATAAGAAAGACAACTCAGATAAAAGGGCCTTGTTCGTCTGGTTAATGACAACATATCATAAAGACACAAAACTCCGAGCTTAAGGCAAGAGTTGGAGCCTAGTAGACAGTTGGTCAATGTACTCAGTTTCGTTCTGGCTGCTCCTGCGACGCCAGCTGATGTAGCTATATCAGTCTGTCTGTTTCACTGTATACGTTAGTGGCGGGGAGAGTGGAATCCTGCTGCATGCACAACAACTGGATTTCCATAATTTCCTCTCTGTAATAAATCATGGCCGTTCTCGGCCGAAGCTGGCTATATCTTTATTATTAAAAAATAATCACAATTTTACAAATTTAATTTAAGTTACAAATAAAACTTTTTATAAGTTTATTCTATCAGTGACTTTACTATAGTTGGGATGTACTAATTAATGTTTAGAAAAAAATCCATTTAAGCTTGTAAAAAACTTACATTTAACCTTAAGAGCTTTTCTTATGATTTTTTTCATTTTAAACTAAGACATTGATGAATGCGGAAGTGAAACACACGAGTGCCATATTGAAGCAATTTGTAATAATACAATTGGAGGATATTCATGCACCTGTATTGAGGGATATAAAGGAAATGGAAAAGAGTGCACAAGTAAGTAATTAACTATTTCGCTGAAAATATTTTCTTAAAGTTTTATTCATCTTAAACTTTATTGAGAATTTGTAATATAATTTACTCATAATCTAACTGGTTTGAAAAAAATAATTCTTTTACTCAATTAAAAGTAAATATTTTTTAGAATTTAATGTTTCTTATTTAAAATAGTTATTTAAAATTATGTTCTGAATACTATCTAATTAATTAAGGGACTTCTTTTTAAGATTTGAATGAATGCCGTCTTAAAATTGATGGTTGTCATCCAAATGCAAAGTGTATTGATAATGATGGATCATACGATTGCCTATGTTTTGATGGTTTCACTGGTGATGGTGTTATATGTGAAGGTAAGTTGTTTTATCAAAACTATAATGAGTAGAAATTGCAAAAGAGTAGAAAGTATAAAAATTGAGCGTTTTCTTCGTGTGTATTGTTTAAAACCTGTAGGGTTTCAATATGTTTTCTTATTCTCATAAACAGATGTAGACGAATGTAAGTTCGAAGAAAATATTTGTGAATTGCATTCAACATGTGTAAATACAATGGGATCATACAAGTGTATATGTAATGATGGTTTCAATAGGAATGAAAGCAAATGCTTAGGTAAACGTTAACACATATCAAATCTAAAATCATTAATTAAGTATAAGATTAATTATAAATGTGAACAGTTAAAACCTACAAAAAAATCCTCATAATTTGAAATTATTTGGAAAGAATTAATTTTGTAGCAGTATACTTTACACTAAAATAAAGACACATTAACAGTATTGGTAAATTTAAACTTTAGTTTAGCGATATCTATATCCAAACACTTTTATCTTGACTTCTTCTACTGATTCTTTTAGATAAAGATGAATGTCTGTTGGGAACTGATGACTGTAATATAGACACTACAAAATGTGTCAACAGTTTAGGCTCTTTTAGATGTCAATGCGTAGAAGGATTTGTAGGAGATGGAATAATCTGTAACAGTTAGTAGCAAGTTGAAATACTTTTATCAAATTTAAAATAAATTCTATCTAGAGTATTCGATAACTAATTGATTATTGAGAATTACAAATTTAGATGTTTTAACTTAAAGTTCAGAATAAATCTATAGAATAAAGGTTACACTTACAAATATTATAAACAGATATTAATGAATGTGAAATGGAAATACATAATTGCAGCAAGTATGCTGAATGTAATGACACATATGGTAGTTATACTTGCACATGTAAATCAGGATATAAAGGAGATGGATTAATTTGTACAGGTATATCAAAACATGATATAACACTAATATACAGGTTCTTTTTTAATCCAATTTCTCATGTTTTACAGATATTAATGAATGTGAAATGAATTTGGATAATTGTCACAATTATGCATCTGAATGTGTGAACTTAGATGGATCATTTAAATGTCAATGTAAAGCTGGTTATGGTGGTGATGGATTCAAATGTGAAAGTTAGTTGTTAGAACAAACATTACTACTTGTGTAAAATGATTATTTAATATAGAAAATAATTTGTTTTCCAGATATAAATGAATGTGATGAAAATCCTGAGGTTTGGGACTTATGTCATATTGAAGCTGATTGTGAAGATAATGAAGGAAGTTACAGATGTGTTTGTATTGAAGGCTTTACTGGGAATGGAACTTTTTGTTCAGGTTGCACATAGCAAATTTCAAATGTAAAAGATTTCAAAGGTGTTTTTGTTAGATGTTGATGAATGCATCGAGGAAAGTCATAATTGTCCAGCAAATTCAGTTTGTGTTAATCATGAAGGATATTTCATATGTGATTGCTTACCTGGGTTTTATGCAAATGGAAGGAGTTGTGTTGGTAAGATGCTTTCAGTAAATTCATCCTTTCGTTTTTCGTTTGTTTATTGTTTAAATTATGGATTACACACTTTACTGAAGTGATCAATAACTTATCAAGTATCTTTCTGAGACCAATTTGTGAATTTATGAATGATTATAGCAGCACTTTTCTCCTAATCTTAAATGATACTCTTGTACTTTTACAATTTAAATTTATAGATTTATCAAATGTGTTTTTTTTTTATTATTCATGCTTTATATAAGACTTCACCATAATCTCTATGTGATGAAAGCTCAAAGTTTGAAACTACAAATCAAAGCTAGAACTGTATCTGCCTAGATGGCTACACTGAAGCCAAACTGCAATTGCGACAAAAAGCAGCTCATAAGAAACCCGGGTAAAAGGGCCTTGTTGATAACAGCATTTGTACGAGTCGCAAAACTCAGATCTTATAACCGGAGTCGGAGTCTCAGAGGCAGTTTGTCTCTGTACTCAGTTTCGTTACTGGCGTAGCTGCATGTGTCCGTCTGTTACGTTGCATAACATTACTTTCTGTGAAGAGTGGGATCTTGTTGCATGAGCAACAACCATGTGTCCCCAAGACTCTGCCCTGGCATATATTTGGTAGTTCTCCTCGAGGCCATTTCATAAATGATTTCTTATATTCTCTATCTATAAAAGAAACCTTTTACCTCCAAAATACTTCTCTACTACAAGAAACTAATATTTTTGTTCAGATAATAATGAGTGTCTGTCAATAAACCAACAATGCCACCCGTGGGCAGTATGTAGGAACACACCTGGAAGTTTTGAATGTGAATGTGATGATGGTTTCTCAGGTGATGGCTTCCATTGTCAAAGTAAGTTACATACTTCTCATCACTTTGTAACATCGTTCCAAATAACTTTATCAAAAATTTTAAACAGATATAAATGAGTGTAAATCAGAAAGTGAAGTTTGTGGAGAAAATGCTTTCTGTGTTGATAAAAATGGAACTCATAACTGTATTTGTGAAAAAGGATTCAAAAAAAGTGGTGATGAATGTATAGGTAAGCAAATATATAAATGGAAAACTTTGCTTTTAGCTTTAAAGCTCAATTTTGAAGTCTGTTTTTGTTTGCTTCATCAAATCTAATTGTGAAATATTACGAACTGAGCATTAATTACTCTTCAAATGTACTAACTCTTCTTCGCTTATCTAGATATTGATGAATGCACTTATTCTTCTTGTGATGAAGGTTCAAAGTGTGAAAATACAATTGGAAGCTATAATTGTGTTTGTTTAGAGGGCTACACTGGAACTAACTTCAACTGTACAGGTGATTATATTAATCATTTCTAAATCTTTTCTATATTTCCTATTAACTACATACAACAAACAGCTAGTTATAAAAAGTTCTTAATAAGATTGAAACCGATTCTCTAATTATAGACTGTTTACTTTTTCACGTATTTTTTTCATTTTTTACCGGTAGTTTTTTTTAAATCTCTGTAAATGTAGATCTCGACGAATGTACCAGCTCAAAGCTCAATGTGGAATGTGGAACAAATGCTGAATGTATCAATATTCCAGGCAGTTATAAATGCCAGTGTATTGAAGGTTATCGTAAAGTTGGAACTACTTGCTCAGGTGACAATAAAAAGAAAATTCTATTAAATCACTTATTTTACTGGAAACTCATTCTTTAGATATTGATGAATGCAGTGAAAATACTGACAATTGTAATAAGAATGCAAAATGTGTGAACTCAATTGGAGGATTTGATTGTCAATGCGTTGAAGGATATTTTGGAAGTGGGAAAGATTGTTCAGGTGACAACAATATTGTTGAAATACTTTTTCAAACTACTTGTGGTGACAACTTGCTCTTCTGCTACAGATATAAATGAATGTGAAAGTAAAGAAACTGATTGTCATCAATATTCACAATGTATCAATGAAATTGGAAGTTACAGTTGTCAATGTTTTGATGGATTCGCTGGTGATGGGTATAATTGTGAAGGTAAATATTTCACTCAAAATAAAAATTATTAAATAGTTGTTATTATCTAAATTAGATTGCATTTAGCTATTATATTTTGATAAGAATTTGACTTAAAACTATTACACAATAGAAAGCTTATTGACTTGAAACTTATTTCCTAGATATAGATGAATGCTTGGTTCATTCTGATAAATGTCACCAACATGCTGTTTGCTTTAACACAAACGGAACATTTGATTGTCATTGCAATCAAGGATTTGCTGGTGATGGTTATTTCTGTGAAGGTAACTTTTGTTTTATCTGAAGAAATAAACTTCTTATCATAATTTATTTTGTGTTTGGTATAAGAGCTGCATACCTTATTATTTGCAGTCGTGCGTTAATAAAATTAAGTAGATAAATGCTTTATATTAAACAAAATGTTTTATTGCTGTGTACTTTGTATAGTTTTAGTTTGATGTTAATTTCAAGGATATTTCCGATGCTTTAGTTTTAATATTTATGCAGCTTGCGTTTTTATTAAATTAAAACTTGAAACAAATCTTAGTTATGATAGAAATATCTTTGGTAATTTTTAAAATAACTTTAAAACAATCTTTTTGATGAATGTAAACATATAAAGCCAAATCAACTACTTATTTTTCTATTTTAAAGTTTTCTGTCTTTCAGATATTAATGAATGCGAAGATGAAAGAGTGACTTGCCCTGAAAATTCGGAATGTCGAAACTCAATTGGAAGTTTCAAGTGTGAATGTTTACCAGGTTACTCTGGAGATGGTTTGAACTGCATCAAAGATGACTTGAATGCTTGAATGCTGATGTTTCCACTCATATTCAGAAAATTAAATCTTGTATTTGCGATTACTTTTATTTAGTTAACTACACAGCTTGAAATAAACCGTTTTAATATCATCATTTTAGAGAAACTAATATCTGTTTGCATACGACCAGTTTTAACTAATAGAAGTAGTTGCCGAAAATAAACGATGTTAGTTTTTCGATAAACATCAATAATGGAAGATAAGTTATTTAGATACAAGAGTTTTGCTCATGGTATATTTTTATTTAAAGTTTTTTTAAATACGTGAGCCAGGTCAAGAAAGCAGAAGCATAAAAGTAAAAGCACAATGTAGTGGTGCTGTATGTGAAGGAAGTGAAGTTGATACTAGAAGATGCAACACACAGTGTTGTGCTGTTGATTGTCAATGGAGTGAGTTGGGAGATTTTGAACAATGTTCCGTGTCTTGTGGTAAAGGAAAGAAATCTCGTTCAAGAACTGTTCAGATTGCAGCAAGTTGCGGAGGTGAATTATGTCAAGGGTCATCTACAAGTACCTTACCTTGTAATACTCAATGTTGTGCTGTTGACTGTAAATGGACGAATTGGAGTAAATTTGGAAGCTGTTCAAAGTCTTGTGGAAGTGGATTACAATCTAGACAGAGGACAATTGCTACGATTGCAAGTTGTGATGGCAAATCATGCCAAGGAGCAAACAACGACACAAGATTTTGTATCGTAAATTTTCTTTTTATTGGAGTAGCTTGGTATTGAATTAGTAAAAACCACATAAATATCATTATTCACTCACAAGTATTATCAACTCTGTATATTTATTTATTATTATTAGTAAGACTATATTTTTTTCAAATTTTATCTTAAAGATTTTTATATTAGTCTTTTTTTTTCATTTTTAGTTCATATTAATTTCGCAAGTTTAAAATACTAAAATAAACAAAACCATCAGAATACTTTTTCTTTCATTAAAATCTCTAACTTAATAGTTTGAATTAATTGACTGGTAATTTTTTTTTGCTTTTTTCTAATTTTTTTTTCCATTTCGACGATTTCTTTTTAACTTTTTTCGGAAAAGCTTTCTTCGCCTCTTCAATTTTTTGCCCCTTTTGCCTTTTTTGCCTTTCTTCCCTCTTTTTATTTTGTTTTTTGTATTTTTTGTATTCGACCATCTAAGCGTTTTCCAAATTCGTTCTCTTTTGTTTACAGGAGGAACCCAAATAACTTGATTCTCAGTATTTTCCACTTCTCTTGCAGATCTTGCAATTTCTAATGAGTTTTTTAAGGTCAACTTCCTTTGAAAGTTTTCAAATGTTTCTGTAAAAAATCTAAAATTAATAAAAAAAATATCGTAATATTGTATCATAAAATTAGATTATTTTGATTATTGATAATTTTATATTTTCGTTTATAATTTAATAAAATTGACTTACTTATATTAAGTTTCAGCTCTTGATTTTGTTTAACAAGTTTTTTTATGTTTATTGCAAAGGTTTCAAAGTCTGCAGTCAGTGTTTTCAACTCTCTTTTATAGGAGTTACAACTTCCACTTTCACATAGAATACTCTAAAAATAGTTTATACCAAAAGTGTTAAAATCTATAATAAAGTTACACCTTTTATTTTATTGATATGCATGAATAGTTATTTCATCATCCAATAACTAAGTATTTTTAATTATACTTAATTTATACTTCATAAAACAAAACTTTTCAGCTATAGAAAAATAGTAGCCCAAATTTGGCCAATTAGATGAGGACTTAATAAAAATTATTAAAAATACATTAAAATTTTAAAAACTGTTTTAAACTAAACGATTTAAAAATTATCTTTAAGAAAAAGTAGTCTACTCAAATAAGTATACTCATTTCTAACATCATTTCCATGAGGGCCTTGAGGTCCAGGTATTAAAGAAAAGTTGAAGCCCGCATCTGGAATATTGTTACAGCTTGCTTTGAAGAGTCCAACTCGATAGCATTGAGATGAAGCTTGACTTATTAGGGCAGCTACTAATGCTACATATAGCACAGCCAAATTCATTTTGTTTCTTAAACGGTTTCAATAATTTTGTTAAGTAAAGTATATATCAAAAGGTTACACAGTTATTAATGGTTTTGGCAAAACTAGTAAAAGAATTATCCCACTTATTAATGGAAGGAAATAACACAATTTCGGATGTTAAACTTTTAAAAAATTCAGGAAGTAATCACATCACATCCTGGCAGAAAGCTCTCTATCAAGACTTTTTAAAACGCCTTTAAAAATTTTATTTATTTATTTAAATTGAAAATTAAACAACTATTTTACGGAAAATATTAAAGTATTTATTGAAAAAAAAAAGTTTAAATAAAAAATCATTCAATTTTACTAATAAAATCTGGAAGTAATTTTCAAAAAAAAACTTAATTTGAAAAACAAGAAGATACTTATTACTCAAAATTACATTATAAAATGCGATAACAAGAAGAACTAAACTATGCGCGACCAAAACATTATCCATATAAATTATAGTTAGAATAGTTATTATATAAATAGTTAGAAGGCGCTCAAAATACGTTATATAGTATATATCATTTATTCATTAGTATATATTATTTATTACAATAAACGCAAATGAAGGTGCCTGTAAAGAGTACCTCTCACTAACATACATTCTCACAAATAATAACTATTAAGTAGGAAATATAAACAGAAAAAGATGTAACAAATGGCATTTCAGTAGTCTCCAAAACATAAAACAGTGAACAATTAAAAAGAATGTTAATAATAAAAAAAGGAAAAAATCACAGTGTTGGCAATATTATTACGGATTAACTTCTACTTGAACAACGCGAGTGATTCTGACATGACAATGTCTGATGGCAGCTGCTTCCAAGTACTAATTGTGCGGAATCAGAAAAATCTCGCTCTGATTAACGTACCAAGTGATATAGGCTTATTAAGATATAATGTGTGTCGTCTGAATTGATATAACTTGAGGGAAGGACTTGTGGAAAAGAAATCATCGAATTTAAGGTCAATTAGATTATGGATAATTTTAGAAATAAGAATTAAGTCGTAATTAATGCGTCAAATATCCAAAGTTTCTAAGTTGAAGAAGCTAAGACGATGTTTTTAACTATCTTATTTATTATTGAGTTTCCTGCGTAACAATCTCGTAAATGTGGCCTGAACAGATGAGATTATTTTGATACCACCAACTTGATATGGCATCCATGCACTAACATTGTATTCAAGAATTGGACGTAAGTACAATTTGAAGAGAATGACAAATAAGTATAGATCCTTGCAACTAAAGGTCTTTATAATAAGGTAGACAATGTTGAATGATTTTGCAAGCATGAATGTACCATTTAAAGTCAGATGGTATAGTAATGTCAAGTTCTAGAACCGAAAATATTCGTTAAATAATAAATCAATAGATAGAATATTGGTATAAGGAATTCGCAGCTGGTTTACAGGATAAACTTATAAGTTTAGACTTTCTGGGCTGGATTCTGAGGTGCCAGTTCATAGACCAGTTTTCTACAGTGTGTAGTACAGCTTGCAGTTGTGAAAGATTGCAAGATACTAGCTTAAAATCATCTGCATACACAAACACACTGACATCATTTACTGCTACTAGTCTTCTGGTGAGGTCTTCAAGGAAATTTAAAAAGAAAAGGGGACCCAGAACGGAACCCTGAGGAACACCACTGATGACTTGACTAGGAGTAGATAACGATATTTCAACACGAGTTTGTTGTGTTCTACCTGATAAGTAATCTTCAATCCACTTAAAGATGAAACTGTTGATTTTTAAATTTTGTAATGAGTCAGTAATGAGCTTGCTGTCTGGGACAGAATCAAACGCTTTAGCAAAATCATTGCCACAAGAAGTATTATTTTCATAATGCGCTGTAAGCTTCACAACGGTATGCTGAACATCAGATATTAGATAATGCTTCATCAAATGACTGGCCATATGATTGTGAATAATATGTTCTTCAGTTCTGCTGACGTCAGTGAAACTGGTCCTTAGTTAAGTAGTGTTTTGGGACCTTTTTTGAATAGGAATAATGCTAAAATTCTTTCAAATTTGTAGAACTTTTCCTCTCCTCGGAGTGATACAATATCGACCGTTATGTAAAGATATATCATCTCAGAGTTATTTGTGAGAATTTCGGAGTAAGAAAGATAAAACGTATTGCCATCATCAGTTATGAAAACGTTATTTAATTGATTGTTTAAGAATTCAGTTTTATTCTCTAGTTCCATTACAAGCTAGTCGCTGTTATCAAGCAAGAGAGATATTTGAAATCTCACCTCAAGTCTGTGGTTTAGGAAGTTTTATATTTCTTGTTTAAAATTGTTTAATTTTAAACTTTATGCTTATAATATATTAAATACATTAAACACTTATGGGTTTTAGTATTTATTGTTTTGATCTTTTTAGTATTCAATTATATAAAAATTTTGTTTAAAAACAATATAAAATAGAAATAAATGTATTTTTTCATGAATTTTCATATTTGAGTTTTCATATTCTGTTTTGAAGTTTCAATAATGATGTATATTATTAAACAATGAAAATAGTATTTCATTTTTTGCTTGCTTTTGTAAATCATTATTTGAGATTCCAAAGATCTTTCATGTATTCATCAATGGTTAATATAATTATACTTAATTTCATATTATTTATTTCAATTTTTATTTATTTCTTAAAAGATTTATTTTGTATCATTTATGAAATTTTCATTAAATAAATAAAATTTAACATTTCTAAAAACTAACAATAAGTGAATTTTTTCATGTAGTTATAAATATGAATGGTATTGCTACTGCCAGATTGTCTGAAGAAAGAAAAGCTTGGCGAAAAGACCATCCTTTTGGTTTTGTGGCAAAACCAATAAAAAATCCTGATGGTACTTTAAACATCATGAATTGGGAATGTGCTATACCTGGAAAGAAGGGAACCTCTTGGGAAGGTGGATTGTATAGATTAAGACTGCTGTTTAAAGAAGATTACCCATCTTCACCACCAAAGTGTAAATTTGAACCAGCCCTTTTTCACCCAAACGTCTACCCCTCTGGAACAGTTTGTTTGTCCATTCTTGATGAAGAAAAGGATTGGCGCCCAGCAATTACAATAAAAGAAATATTGTTAGGAATACAAGACCTATTAACTGAACCAAATATCAATGACCCTGCCCAAGCTGAAGCTTATGCTATTTATAGCCAGAATAAGATTGAATATGAAGAAAGAGTGAGAAACCAAGCCAAACAATTCAGAAGTTTTGATCTTTGAACATTTGGTTACTAATACTAACGTAAATGAAGTAGAGGGGTACACCGAATCAGATGGCATAAAAACGAGGGTTTTCATTACTTTAATTTTTTCTTTTGAATAAATACTTTGAAAAGGCATTCATTAATACCTTAAAAATATACTTATAGAAATAAGAAAGTTAAAAGAAGGTTGTTGAAAATTTATTTATTAAATAAATTAAGCCTCTTATGTTTTAAATAAATGTTATTACAAATGCTTAGTAATGTCTGAAATATATAAAATTTAAAATAATTTTTGTTAAATAAAACTTTTTAAGATTTTTATTGATGTTGGTTTGCTTAAATGAATGTCAGGAAAATAGTTGAAATTTTAGTTTATTCTTCAAGAAAATAGTTGTATTTTTTATTGGTTTAATGAAAAAGCCTGCTTCGGCCGATAATAGTCGGATTGAAATAGTTTTTAGTAAAAACTAACTATGAAACTTTCCTTATTCTGAATAAAGCTCAGTACTGACTATATTAAGGGAATGTTTGATATAAAATAGCTGCATGGATAAATGTTACACTAGGTAAAATTTAAGTGATAATCCTATTACTTGAAAATGTTTACCGTTTTAATGAGAGTCTTCTTAGATCAGCAAAATATTAAAATGAACTAAAATAGAAATTCAATCATAAAGTGATCAAATTAACAGAATAATTTCAATGGTATCCAAAAATATAATTAATGGTTTAAGCTAATGTGTCTCCCAAAAGTTGTTTGAGTTTTTCTTCTCTTTTAAGTTTACTTTGTCGTTTCTAACTTTCAGTTGTTTACAGCCGGTTGTTCCCATCAATCTGCGGCAGTATACTGACATCGGTTTTAATTGATTTTATATTATTGCATTTATCTTTAAAGCGAAAACAAAAACAGCCAAAATTAAGTTTGCTTTTTGAAAACTCTGCAACAGGATCTGTTTGTCTTCCGTCAGACTTATAAGACCGAGTCAGTTAAGCCTTTACATTTGTAACTAGCAACAGTATTCAAAGGAACAGTCATCAAATTAATATAAACAACCCTCAACATTTACGAATAAAAATATTTCGATCCAATATTGCATCTTATAAAAAATATAACACAAACCAATACAAGTTGAACCGTTTCCTTTGTATCCATTTCTACATGTACAACTGCCTTCTACATTATTACAATCAGCTTCAGAATGACAATTATTGATTCCTTCTTCACACGTTAACATCTTTTAAAACAGTTTTTCTTCTTTTGAAAAAAAACATATATTTATCTATTTGAATAAGCTTATAGGTTATAATCTATTTGAATAAGTGTTTATAAGTTGTGATAAAATTATTTTCAATTAGTTATTTGTATATTACTTGAGATAAATTATTCTATCCTAATAAGAAATCGATTCGAACTATTTGGGTCGGTGACACTAAAAATCTTTCATAAAAGTAAACATAATGGTGGATCCAATTAAAGGTGGCAAGTTAGTGGTAATACTTTTGATCTTATTATCACGTCAAAACCTGACAAAATTATCTACGTTGATCAAAGAGAACCTTTTGCTCTGACTTGCGATCACAACATGATTGAATTCAAGCTCTACCAAACTTTTTTATGAACATTAAACCTTCAGACAAAAGAAATTTTTATCACGGAAATTAAAATGATATAAACAAGTAATTATCAGATGTTGACCGTATTTCTATTTTCAACTCTTCTGAAGACATCAATACTATTTACTCAAGGTTAACTAACATCGTTAAAGAGTCAATCGAAAATTTCATACCTTCTTATAGAGTCAACAAAAAACACATTTTCCTAAATATTTAAGGACTTTACGACATTTAAAAAACCTCCCATACAAACAAACTATAACAGATCCTTCAATCAAATGTACAAAGATATTTGTATAGTTTACAAGATTTCTAATTTCTATTTAGAAAAAGAAAGTGCAGTCTTATCTCCAGCTATCAATAAAACGTTTTTTGGTTTCATAAATAACAAGCTTAAAGCAAGATCTCAATTACCTCTCTTGCTCGATAACAGCGACCAGCTTGTGATGAAGCCAAAGAATACAGCTGAATTGCTAAACAATCAATTTAATAGCGTTTTTACAACCGATGACGGCAATACTCCTTCTCTCTCCTACTCTGACATTCTTACAAATGTCTTTGAGATGGTAGATCTTGACATAACGGTCAATACGGTATCTAAGGCTATTTCTTCTTTGAAATCATCAGTTTCCAACACCCCCGATCAGATCCCAGCTTTGTTTTTAAGGAAAACTACTTCCTCTTTATTACTACCTTTATCGCTTTTCTTTAACATGACTCTAAGGCGAGGAAGAGTTCCACAAATTCGGAAGAAAGCTATTATTACTCAAATTCATAAAAAGGGTCCCAGAAACACCGCACTTAACTACAGACCAGTTTCGCTGACTTCAGTTATGTGCAGAACTCAAGAACATATCATTCACAATCATATGACCAGTCATTTGATGGAGCACCATCTAATATCTGATTTCCAATATGGCTTTGTGAAACGGAGATTTTCCCTGACTCAACGTCTCAATTTTCTTAATGAGCTTACAGCCGATTACGAAAGTAATACTCCTTTTGACATCATATACCTCGATTTTGCTAAATCGTTTCATTCTGTCCCACACAACAAGCTTATTGCTGTATTAAAACACTTTAAAATCAACAGCTTTATCTTAAAGTGGATTGAAGATTACTTATCAGGTGGAATTAAAACAAACTCTTGTAAAAAAATCATCTATTCCTAGTCAGGTTATCAGTGGTGTTCCTCAGTGTTCCGTTCTGGGTCCCCTTCCATCAATACTCCATCAATATTATCTTTTACTTTTCTTTGAAGACCTCATCAGAAGACTAGTAACAGTAGTTGATGTCAGTGTGTTTGTACGCAGATGACATCAAGCTATTATATTGCAATCCTTAAAAACTTTAAACTGCACTACACACTGTAGAAAACTGGTCTATGAATTCCAGCCCAGAAAGGCTGAACTTATAGCTTTTTCTCGTAAACCAGCTGCAAATTCCTGGAACCAATACTCCATCAATGGATTTATTGTTCAACAAATGTTTTGGAAAATCAATCAATCTTGTCTACCTTATTATAAAGACCTTAATTCTAAGGACCCATGCTTTTTTATCAATCTCTTCAAATTACACGAACGTCCAATTCTTGAATACAACGTTAGTGCATGGATGCCATATCAAGTTAGTGATATCAAAATAATCGAATCTGTTCAGTCAACATTTACGAGATTGATATCAAGGAAACTTAATATCAAATACGATAGTTATAAACATTGTCTTAGCTTCTTTAATTTAGATACTTTGGCAATTCGACGACTTAATTCTTATTATCAAAATTATCCACAATTTAATTGACCTTCAATTTGATGATTTCTTTTCCATTAGTCCTAATTTTAAGTTTTATCAACTCAGAGATTTTAGCTTAATAATCTAATATCACTTGGTACGTTAATCAGAGCGAATTTTTTTCTCATACCGCAAAATTAGTACTTGGAAGCAGCTGCCATCAGACATTGTCATGTCAGAATCACTCACGTTGTTCAAGCAGAAGTTGAACCGTTATAATATTGCCAACACTGCCATTTGCAAACTGTGAATTTTTCTTTTTTTAATATTACTATAATTCTATGTAATTGTTTACTTTTATATGCTTGGAGTGCTACTGAAATGCCATGTGTTACATCATTTTCTTTCTATATTTCTAACTTATTTGATGTTATTTGTGAGAATGTGTGTCAGCGCGAGGTGCTTTCTTTGGGTAGTTTCTTTGCATTTATTGTAATAAATAAATAAATTTAGTTTTTTAGTCACCTGAATATATGACACCATCTCCTTTAAAACCATCTAAGCATTATCATTGACTGTTTATTTATGATATAATGCTTGGTGCAAGATTTTGATTACGAAATCTATATTGTTGCCATTTTAAGTCCTTTAAAAAATATCACATCATCTTAAATAAAAAATGGCTTGTTTCCAAGGTTAAGCTTGAATCAGTGTTCAACTTGCAAACAAATATCAATAACAATATGTAATAAATCTTTAGTGATGATGTCTTCTATGCAATTAAAATCGTTTTTTATGCAATTTTGAATCATTTTAATCGAATTTTAATCATCTTAGACACGTTTTAAAATTAATATAGGCAGCATTTCTTCTGTAAAAGGTAAGTTACCGCTTTTAAATACTTGCATTCTATTATCTTACCAAGTAAAACCGATTTTACTTTAAGCATCGACAGACTATTGTCGATGCTTTACGTTACTTTTTTCACATCCTATTGTTTTTTATGAATTTTTTTTATATTTTTACTTGTGCTCAGTAAAAAAGTGACACAGCTTTTATTATTACACTATGATTTCTGCTTATAAAAAACTGATATCTTTTTGAAATATAATAAAGGTACAATTTGTTTCATTTTTATTTATAGTTTTATATTTTTGTATAACTAATAAATTAGAACTAAATATTTGGACTGTATTTATGAGTATTTTATAATTTAAACTTAATATATTATAAGTATAATCAATTTGGTCATTTCAATTAATGTCTTTTTCTGAAATATTAAGTTTTTTTTAAAGGAAGCACTACACATTTTGTCTTCCTCCCATTTTTAGATATAACGCTACCAAATGTCTATTTCAAATTTGGCCTAGGCCTTTTATTGCTATTTCTGTTTTAGATCTATTTCATTTTTTATTTACAAATTATCTTATTTAGGTTTTTACAATGTGTGAAAAAAAATTTGAATGCTAAGTCGGTTTTAACTATTTGTATGTTCAAGTGATGAAAGAACGTTTGGTATAATTAGAATAATGACGTGGTCATTTTGTATATTAATAAAAATTAAAAATGAACTTGTAGTAAGCTTGAGAATTGTTTTATAATGTTATAAAGTTATTATTCCTACGTTTATCATCTTTTTTTAATTATATGATGTTAATTTGATTTATTGAATTTATTTTTTTTCATTTCTTTTGAGACTATTATATAAGTTATTTTAACAATTATTTTCTTATAGTCTTATTAAAAGTTATTTTTTTGTTTTGTACTTTTCTTAGTGATATTTTATTCTGACTTCTACCAATTCGAACTTATTTGATATCCTTAGAATTTATTTTAATATTCTTCTATCTATAATTCTAAAATTGTTTAGATTTAAACTTTATGCTTATAATATATTAAATACATTAAACACTTATGGGTTTTAGTATTTATTGTTTTGATCTTTTTAGTATTCAAATATATAAAAATTTTGTTTAAAAACAATATAAAATAGAAATAAATTTATTTTTTCATGAATTTTCATATTCTGTTTTGAAGTTTCAATAATGATGTATATTATTAAACAATGAAAATAGTATTTCATTTTTTGCTTGCTTTTGTAAATCATTATTTGAGATTCCAAAGATCTTTCACGTATTCATCAATGGTTAATATAATTATACTTAATTTCATATTATTTGTTTCAATTTTTATTTATTACTTAAAAGATTTATTTTGTATCATTTATAAAATTTTCATTAAATAAATAAAATAAAATTTAACATTTCTAAAAACTAACAATAAGTGAATTTTTTCATGTAGTTATAAATATGAATGGTATTGCTACTGCCAGATTGTCTGAAGAAAGAAAAGCTTGGCGAAAAGACCATCCTTTTGGTTTTGTGGCAAAACCAATAAAAAATCCTGATGGTACTTTAAACATCATGAATTGGGAATGTGCTATACCTGGAAAGAAGGGAACCTCTTGGGAAGGTGGATTGTATAGATTAAGACTGCTGTTTAAAGAAGATTACCCATCTTCACCACCAAAGTGTAAATTTGAACCAGCCCTTTTTCACCCAAACGTCTACCCCTCTGGAACAGTTTGTTTGTCCATTCTTGATGAAGAAAAGGATTGGCGCCCAGCAATTACAATAAAAGAAATATTGTTAGGAATACAAGACCTATTAACTGAACCAAATATCAATGACCCTGCCCAAGCTGAAGCTTATGCTATTTATAGCCAGAATAAGATTGAATATGAAGAAAGAGTGAGAAACCAAGCCAAACAATTCAGAAGTTTTGATCTTTGAACATTTGGTTACTAATACTAACGTAAATGAAGTAGAGGGGTACACTGAATCAGATGGCATAAAAACAATGACTTTAATTTTTTTCTTTGTTATTCTAAATAGATAGTTATTTGATTAGAGAGATTTTATTTAATAAGGTTTTTCATTTATTTTTTATAACTTCTCAATTTTCTTTATGGTGTTCTCAAATTTTAAAATAAATTTTTTCCTTTGGTCAAAAAATTAGTTATTATTAAAACAATTAACTTAAAAAAAAACAACTGTTTTCACTTATAAATTATGTAAAATAAGTTTAGTCATCTTATTAGTTCATTTTTGACCAATAATTTCTATTCTCTTCAGTGTATTTTATTATTAAAAAGTTAATACTACTAGTTCTGGATAATAATAACTTCTTGATAATTCTCTGTTTGGTTCTCTGTATATTTAATAAAAAGTCATTGTTAAGTCTTCTGTTGATTAGAATTAAATTTTTATTTTAGAAAGGTATAAAAAAACTTAACATTAAGTAGATCAAAAGTTCTTATCAAATTGTTGGCAGCTAGTGATGACATCTTTAGAGAGTGAAGACGGTAATATCAAATCTAAAGTGGATTCACAAAAGTTTGCATGTTCTGCTTCAGACTGTAACCAGGTACACATTTAAGAAACAATTTTTAATGTTCTGAGTTAGGTTGTTTTTACTTAAAATATAGATTGTTAGGCAAAGTAAACTTTTAAGTCTAAATTGTATAGATTTTGAGTGGTTTTTATATTACTGATTAATAAATATGATTTGTTTGATTAGTTTTTTGGTGTTTTTCTAAATCAGTCCTAGTTTATCGTATTTATACAAATTAATATTTTAAAGAAAAGTCAATTAGTAAATTATAATCATTTTGTTCTTAACTATATATTTCTTTTCAAAATTATTAATTTATGTATAGATTGTAAATTTAAACATTTTCAAAAATCTTTATAAAATTAAAAAATAAAGAAGTGTTTAACTTATTGATACTATTTACATTCTGTCGAATTCCAGAGGATTTAGATAAAATAGTTTGGTCATAGTTGGTAGTAAATGCCTTTCATAACATTAGAAACAAAATAGATGATGCGTACAATAGTTTACAATTTTTCTTCTTTATTTTGTAACCAGGAGAAACATCTAATTAGCTAAATATCAAACTATAAAGTTCATTCATAAGCTCTGTCTACAATTGTATATTTCACCCATTGTATATCCATACAAATTCGTCATACTTATTTGATGAAGCACTATAATGTTGTAGGCTTCTCTGGCAATGTGATAAGAAATACCACTCGCACTGTTTTCAGTCCCAGCTAAATCACAAAAATTTTCTTAGCCAAGTTTAGTGGAACTTGTCTTATAAATTGTGGTCTTGAGTATTTATAAGTGGTGCAATTCTTCGCACCATTTTGGCTGATAGCATGTGTACGATTTTCAAACAAAAACCTGCAGTATTGTTTTGTGTAAATGAATTTTTGTTTGTTAAAATCTTAGGTTTCGACTACTGAAGAAGAAAGTGACAGACCATTTTAAGTGAATAAGACCATAAAGCATTTCTACTAATAACGTTTTTCCAGTTATAAACTTGTTTGTTTTTAGGTCAGTAATTTTTAATTGTTCATATTTTTAATATACTTTCCGCATCGCCAAAGTTTGTTCAAAACCCAAGATTAATCTAATAGTGCTCATACTTTCTTGTTTAGCAAATTTTTTGTTTAGTCAATACAGCTTTTAATTAGTAGCAACATTTTCTAGCTACATTACAAAATTTTTTTTAGATATTCATGTCAAAAGACCGTCTATTAGTACACGAACAAAAGCATCAGATGACTCTAAAACTGGGCGTTAAAAGCGCTAATTATTTATCAGAAGCACTTACAGTTGGTATGTTGGTTCTAAAAACAATTTATTGAAATTATAAGGTTTTAAACCAAACTTACAATTGTCAATAACTTTGAAAATGAATGTTGATACTTAGAAGTTTTTAAAGTTTGAAATACTTTTAAGTTAGTTTCAATATTTACATTTTTAAAATCATGTTTTTAGATCAAACCCCAACCCCAACGCGGTTCTTACAATATGGTAACCAAGTCGGTTTGTTTGATGAACTATCTAATCCATTTGATAGAGATTTTAAAGCTGCTCAAAAAGAGGTGATATTTTCATCGTAGTTATCGCTAATTATCAAAACTATCACAAAACAACAGCAGTATTGATCAAAATATAAATTGCTTCGAAAAAAGTTGTAAAATTGTTCAAAGTTGATTTAATCTCAACCCATCAATCATTTTAGAACAACAAAAGTAGTTTGAATGATGCAAATACTCAGGTTTACTTCTACTACAGGGGTCTTCGAAGCAACGGAGACCAACTCAGTTTGCTGTTGGTTCTTCAAGCAAAGTTAGGACTCCAACATCCCCTAATAAATCTTTATTTTCTTCCGAAAGTTTTCCACTTGTAAGCCAATCAAATCACTTATTATTGTTTGTGATGAGAAAGATACCTTCATGTACTTCATTTTTAATTTATTATTTTGTTCAATTCAAAAAGTAATTTGTTGGATTCTTCATCATCTTCAACTTCTGATTATCAAAATTCTGCTCCAAAGTTCCAAAATAAATCAACTTTTTGTTTCTATAGCAACCTATGCATGTTATCACCTTGACACCTTCACCTGTCGCTGCGTTACCTACCAACCAATTCTTTGTTCCTCCTTCGTTGATTCCAAGTCCACAAGCAATGCCAGTCCTACCTAGTCTTCCTGGATTCAGTGGAACCTCGTCCCCGCTGTCAATGCCCCCTAATCATCTTTTAAGTCCTACCTTGATGCAATATCCAGGTTGGTACTCAAACATTTCCTCATTTTTCTGATACTTACCTCAGTTTGTATTTCAGGATTGATTTCTGTTATGTCTGATAGTCAACGCGCAGCTGCAGTGAGTATTCCACCATCTTCCTTGAGATACAATAAAATTATTTGTGTCTCTTCAACACTCTAAATCCTTTTTTTCTTTGAAGATTTATTATCAATCCAAATAAACGTTTCTGTGTCAGAAATATTTGTAAAAAACATTTAAAATCATTTCTTGATGAGATAAACCTTCATTAATATTTCCAGGCCATTTTCGCTGCTAACGTTTCTGCTTCATCATCTTCTGCTGCAACGATGAGTCATCCCTTTTTATCAGTCAACTCAAATCTAAATCCTCCGCAGAGTAGCACAGATTCGAAGGTAACTACACGCATTTCAGTAAATAAAGTTGATGAGAGAGCAACTTTCTACTTTAATAAACTACTACATATCATTTTATTATTTCTATCTTAAGTATTGTTCAATTTTTTAGTAATAATTCCAGTTTATAAGTCAATTACCTCTTTTCACACACATTCTAGAAAGTTTAAATAGAAAATCATTCGCTAGTCGAATGAAAAGTATTCTATTTAATGTGGTGAACTACTGGTGCTACTTCTATTTCTATTTTTGCCGTTTGTTGTCAACAACTTTATTACTTTCCTGAAATGTTTTTTAGATTGTTCTTAAAATTTTTTTATTTTAAACAAAAATAATTGAATTTATTTGGAAATCTCTCATAGGACCTGCCTTCGTCATCTCGGTCAAACGACACCTTACAAAACTCATCTAATCCTACTGATGGTTGTTTGATGTCTTCTAGTAGTCCTATGTAAGTTCTTTTCTTTTTAATATTCTTACGTTATACTTTAAAATAGCCCTTAACAAAATTGAATGTTTCGTTTACCACAACCATGTTTCACTAATGTATCAATTGAGAAATATTCTTTTAAAAATTTCCTTAATCATTTTTAAATCTTCCATTTTTAATTTCCTCTTTTAAACAATTATTAACAAAATTTAAGATCTGTCTTTAATTTAAATCTGTCATCATTGGGACATCATAATTATTTACAGATCTTCTAAAATTAATTATTTTTTCAGAAATAAAGGAAGCAAATCCACTTTCTCAACTGCTGTGTCTTCCAACAGTCTTTCTTTGAATATCTCAACCAGCAACAGTTTAAAAAACTCAAATATGGTGAATGCTCTTTAACAACAGTATCTATTACTTGAAGTTGTTTGATGTCAACCAACTACTGATGTATCAAACTTATCTGACAATATTTTAATGTTTCTTCCAACAATTTTAGCAGAATGAAATTCAATCAAACATCAACAAAAATAATTGTGTGGAAAACTTCTCTAATAACTCTTCAATCGTGGATGCAAAGCAGGTCTCTTGACTAGTTTTATCCCAGTTTAATTTATTAGTAAAGATCTTCTATTAAAATAAAGTAATCTATCTGAATGTCACTTACCTAATACATGTACAATTACTATTGATTTTAAACATTTTTATTCAAATCGTTTAGACATTTTTCTTTTTGTAGAAACTCAAAGAAACTTTAAAGATTAATAACCCTGGATTGCTGCAGGTGATTACCACTAAGTGATTTTAAAACTTTCAACTTTTTACACAATTTTCAAACCTCACATATTATTCACTCTCGTGGCTACAGAACAATTTAAAAGATGCCCAGCTAGCAACTACGGACTTGTGTATGAC
This sequence comes from Pegea sp. RAD2-039, assembly GCA_034620365.1. Taxonomy (NCBI): domain Eukaryota; kingdom Metazoa; phylum Chordata; class Thaliacea; order Salpida; family Salpidae; genus Pegea; species Pegea sp. RAD2-039. The sequence goes on along the minus strand of JAQGEQ010000272.1, from coordinate 245,617 downwards.
ATCTTCGATTGCATCCAATACAACTTCAACTTTAGCATCAAGAAACGATTTGTCACATGACCAGCTACCAGCTACAACTGGTCGACGAAGAGGTCGACAAAGCAGAGATATAGACCCTGATGTTAAACGTCAACGATTTTTAGAACGAAATAGAGCTGCTGCTAGCAGGTGAACTAACTTGGTGTTGTAACTTTGATGATTTCCTTTTCCATTTGACGTAACATATCCACTTGTTGGTTTTGTTTGCTTCATGTGTTTATTATGAGCTTTATCATCGTAACTTTAAACAATTAATACTACTTCCATGTTACATAAATTATTTATTTCTTTCTGTAGTGAGTACCACTGAATATTGTTTTAGAAATTTGTACAAATCTTTAATGACACCAGCAATTAACTATTTTCTTTTTAAGGTGTCGAAATAAGAAGAAAAAATGGGTCCATGGTTTAGAACAGAAAGCAAAAACTTTAAGTCAAACCAACATCTTACTTCAGGTAACTTTCTGCTTCATCATCTCAAACCTCTCATTGAGTAGATTTTCATCTAAATCTTTTTCTATTTTATTTTCCATTTTCTCTGCAATTTAAATATTCCGACTTTAAATCGATTGTAAGACAAAAGAAACTCTAAAATCAATAGAAGTAAATCCACTTTATATTTCTCTAAATTATTAATACTTTGCAAACCAACGAGCAAGCAACCATTCACCAGTGTAACTTCATTTGTTGTTTCAGAACGAGATAGCATCACTAAAAGATGAAGTCGCCTCTTTGAAGCAACTCCTTCTATCTCATCGGTGAGACTAGGATTAATTCAAAGACTTAATTCTCAAATGTGATTGGTTGTAGAGATTGTCCAGTGACAAAGATGCAACAGCAAAGTATGAGTGTTGCAGGTATGAAGTTTGATATGTTGAGTCAAGCAAATGATCAAGCAGCTTCTATCTCAAACGTTGTCAAGATGGAAGTAAACTCTAATAAAGGTCGGTGAAGATTTGTTTTCTTTCTCACTGACTCCGCTTGTTCTACAGATTCATCATTGAAATCTCAGCTCTCTCTATCGAGAGTTTCATCAATGTCCTCTTTGAGTAATCCTTCAGCAATTTTTGAAGTTCCAAAAAGCACCAACCAACTACAAACCATGCAACAAGCACAACTACAACATGATCAAATGGTACCAACCAATCCTAACTTCATCTTCTAATCCTAATCTTTTACAGATATTTTCACCGCCTGATTCCAACACGCTCACACCTATGTACGCAAATAGAGCCTGTTCGTGACACTTATCTCCTAATCTGTAAAGCCTTAAATATTTTTGGTGCTAACTCTTACCACGAGAAACTTAAATAGAAGTTAAATAAGACGTTGGACCATAAGTTATTTGCCTTGCTCATTTAATTGTATTTTTGCTTATTTTGTTTGCAGCATACATTTATGTCTGTTGCAAATTTTATTTGGGCCAAATTTTTCTTATGTCATTTTGGTCACAGTCGCTTATTCTGTCACTATTTCGCATGTTAAATACCTGTCTGGTTGGTTGAATGTGGCTTGATTGCTATATGGATTTATTTAAACCTTTATTTTTGTAGTTTCGCATCAACTTTATATCATACTAAACAAAAGTGTTTTCTTTGTTTATACTTTTTGAAACACATTAATTGTAATCTTTTGTATTTTGAACTATCGCAATTTATTGATTGATTCTTTTTCTAACTATTAATATGTGGTTGTTGTCTAACAGCAACACTTGCACATAAATTAATCTTTTTTATTTTACTTTGATTAATCTTTCATCTTTTCCTATGGACCCAGATCTTCATCAAGTTTTTGATCTTAGTCTTAAAATTATCTGAATTTTCATCATGTCAATATGTTCACCAGAAACCATTTCTGCAAATACCAAATACTCGACCAGTTTCAATTATCTGCCTCAGTAATTGACTGACCCGGTCTTTTTACCAAAGAGTATAGATATGGACCCAAAAACCAGTACTTTATGTCAGCCTTACCTGAGGTATAGCATGTTTGGAGTTGTTGTTATCAACATTTTCCAGTGCAAATTCAAAGTTTCTTTTTTCAACTTTTTATCTTTAACTTGAGTGCATGCAAAAAAGACTTTCAATTCAAAATAGATTTTCAAATATAATTTCACATTACAATTATCTATTGAACAGTTTAATCGGTTTATTTTCAAGATTTTATTGAGAGTTTTCACTTTGTTGTTTTATTTTTTGGTTCTAATTTTAATATTTTTAAAGATGTAACCAGAAAATTAAAAGTTTGAATTGAATAAAATTATTCAAAATTAATTTTTAAAATAAAATCCATACAAACACATCAAAAATAATTTCAAAGAAATTCTTTTATGCAAGTTTAATTGAACATAACATTTGTAAGATCAATTGTAATGAGATCTAATTTGGATAATAACCCATCATTCTCACTTAACATTCACAAGCACTCATCAAGTAATCAGCATCTGCTTTCTACACATGTATACTTGTTGAAAACTAACTTAGAATTTCAAAAATGTTAACTCCCAATTTTTTCGTCTAACTCATTCAGTCTGTTGAAGCAAATAAAATCTTTTAAAGTTCATCATTTCTCCTTCAATAAAAAAGCTTTTTGGTTTCATTCAAACAAGAAATTTAGTTATGATTAGTCAAACTATCAATTGTAAGTTCTGCCGGGTTTGCCTTCTGTTTATCAAAAGTTAGTCTAGACCGGAAAAAACGTTGATCTACCTGCATGATATAAGTTGATCTTTATTGTGATTATTTAAGGAGAAAGTGTAATAACAATTTTCCATATTCAGTTACTAGTCTGCCAATATTTCCATTATTCTCAACCAAGAATTGTATTTTGGGAAATCAATTTATCAGAATAATCTCGAAAATGTAATTATACAATTTTGGATATTTAAATGGTGTAAGGGCAAATTCAAAAGTTCTCTTTTGAGCGTCGATTGACTTTCTTTGAAACTTTATTTATGTGGTTATTAACTTTGATAAAATAAGAGTTTTTCTTATAATGGTTTCTTACTAATATAATTAGAATGATTAATAAAGAAAAATGTTATCTTTGAAAAACTATTGGAACAAATTCTTATTAATTGAAAACAAAGTTTAACTATTATTGTTTGATGTTTTTGCAAATAAAAATATGATCACTATAGTCGTAAGTACTTTGAACTATTTAAATAATGTAATGTTGGCTCCATCATCAATTCATAAAAATATATTTTTCAATTAAGTCTTATCGACTATTGTTTAAAAACTCAATAAAAAGAATATCGTAGAAACCCTCTTATCTATAATTGATTCAACTCAAAGGTTATCATCGTTTATTATTAATTTGTTAAACAGAATCATGAATGATTGTTATGACTTTAAAAACATTTTTTTAGAACTGATAAATATAGTTTTGTATAAAAAGTCAAATCTAACAATGTGTGAGTCAACAAGAAAATTCAACCAACGTATGAACTATCGAGTAAAAATCAATAAAGAAAGATTTGGAACAAGATTATATAAGTTTGAATGAAATTCTTTAATTCTGCCAACTTTTGATATTTTTAAATAATTTTTATTTCCTTCATGCTTATATAAGTCAAAGAATTTATTCTAAAATTCTGTTTAAAAATAAGCTACTTTATCATTTCATATTATATAAATAAATTTAAATAATTATCGATGTTTTTATTAGAAGCTTTGAAAACTCTTTTTTTATAACTGTTTTAGTTTTAATTAATCTTTCAGTAAATACCTCCAATAATTTTGAATAAAGTCTTTGCAGCATGTTGGTAACATTTTAGTTATATTTGAGATAAGAATTATTACTGAAACTTAAAAATTCTCAACTAATAAATAGTTGATTCTACAAAATTAAGTTTTTACATTTCACGTTTTGGTATAAATATAAAAAAAAACGTTTTAAATTTTTATGATTACAGACATTATCTATTTTCCGATTATCAAATAATAAATTATTAAAATTAGTATCTAAATATTATAAAAACGTCAAATACAATCAATGGTTTTTGTATAATTTACAGTATTCAAAAAACCTTACAAATTTGTTAAATTTGTATATTTATAAAACACAAGTTTTAATTTTTAGATTAAGAATTTCAAAATAATTTTATTTATTATCTAATCACAGTTAAAGTTTCCGATAAAAAGTTTTCTTTGTAAAAATAAATATAAGTTGGTGGTCGGAAGTTGAATTGTATAAAGTGCAATTCGAAAACTAATTTAGCTTGATGAAAATATTTTCTCCTAGGCATGTTCTTTAGATGTTACAAGAGCCGCGTTGTCTCTTTTTCAATGAACTACTATAATCACAGAAAGTTTTCTAATTACTTACACAAAATAGTAACGAAAAAAATTATTTTTGAAATTCTTCCAACTTTTTATTACTCATGGTCTTGTTTACCATTTCGAAATATTTGATGTTATATCGAATAATTCTTTAAGAAAAATTTCGTCACGATTTATCGTCGGTAATATTTCTTACTTGAAGTTTATTTATTTTATTTATTGCAAACCAATTCGTAATTTGATTGAGAAATATGAAATGATAAACTACTCAATTCAAAAAAATTATCATATTCTGACTTTTTAGAATTGATCAAAACTTAAACTTGATGAAAATAAAATAATAAAAGTTGATGCAGCTGTTTGAATGTTTATTTAAACTATTTAGGCAGCAAACGGTTAAAGTATTTATTAATAAACAAATAAAAATAATAACGATTAGCAAAATATTTCAAACTTTTTTCTTTTAAAACTAAGTTTTGGTTGAAATAGTAAGTCAACTAGAATACATGTTTTAATTTATATAGAATGATTTTACCAAGTTAACTCATCAGTACAAGATCTTCATCCGTAAACAGGTATCTTCTGTTCCACAGAACTTCTATCTCTTTGCAGAAAAAATGCAAGGAAATAAAGAAAACCTTCCGACAAATTAGTGACTTTCTAAAATTACTTAAACTCTTTTCAAAGTGATTCCAATTAATTTTAGCTTAAATAATTTCAATTTTATGTAAACATCGACAAAGTGCTGATCTCTTTAACAGATCTCGTTTTACAACATTAAATGCGAGCAAAGCATGTATGTAAGAGTTTATGAAAAGCCTTTCCAAATATCATTAAGAGATGCAAAAGCATTTATAATCTAAATTTTGTTCACGCGTTTAAAGAAAAAAAACTTTAATAAAAAAAAACTTTTATTCTTAAATGCCATTTTAAACTTTTATAAGACAATTAAGTCTTAAACTATTCGTAAATGAGTTTGAATAGTGCTCAGTATGGATTAAAAACTAGCCTAACAAAGATAACTGCTGTAATACATTACTTTCAAGTCAACAACACTACTCTAGGTTTATACGAATCAAGCCTTTAAAAGTATGAAGTGAATGATTCTAAAATCTGAGCAACCTATGTTAAGCTTTTGAAAGTTGGGGCAAAATATTGAAAAAAAATCAAGAAATGGCTTGCTTCGGCCGAGAACGGCCATGCTTTATGCCAGAGCATAAATTATCCAGTTGTTGCCCATGTAACAGGATTCCACTCTCCCTGCAAACAACGTTTGCAATGAAACAGAAATCGTCACCCAGAGCAGTTTAAACTTCATGTAAATTGTTACCAACACCTCTCAAAACTCGACGACAGTTTGATGAATTTCTTTTGACGAAAGTTAGAACAATAGTTTGATGATCTGGTAAAGTAAGCTTTACGAGAGCTTTTTTCAAACCTCTTTACGCTTCGTTACTGTATTCATTTTGATAATAACTCAAATTTTATTTTATAAATAGAATATCAGCAAAAGTTATGGTTAAATATGTTTTAAATCAAATGAAATCAGTACAAGATTATAAAGTAACAGACTGTACAGCCGAAAAAAAGGCTTGAAAAAATAAGTTTCCTTCAGCAAAATTCATAATTTAAGAATAAAAAATCAAGTTCCGATAAAAATATTAATCTTAAGACTTTCATATATTTTTTTTTTAATTTTTATATTTTTATTAATAAAACCCGAAGCTTATATTTATGGAAGCCAAAAAAGTCAAAAGCCTTATTGTTATATATACTTACAATAAATCCTTTTGATCTTAAGTCCAAATTGTACATAAATAATTATAAAAGTAATCTCAAATTGTTATAATTGATTAAATCTATATTCAGAGTTTTCTATATTTTTGAGTGATCAGATTAGACTAATTTAAAAAAATGTTTCTTCTAAATTATCACCATTAGACGTTTTGATTATTTGACTGTTTAACTTTATATATTCATTAATATTATTCTGTATTCGAATTTTACAAACTTTTTTGGATTTTTTTTTTGACAAGTTTCAGGTTTTTTTTAACTGAATTTTATACTAACATCAGCTAAATTATTGCTTTGTTATTAAAAAAATTGAATAAAAGTTTTTCTAAAAATTGAAAAATCTTATAATATATAGATTTCAAATACTAGTAATAGATATTAAACAAGAAAAGGAAAATGTTTACCAAGTGTTTGCTTTTAATCAGTAAAATGATTAATACTTAATTAAAATGCTTTTTTTATTATTCTCTTATTTATTATTATTATTTTATTATTCTTTTCTGATAAAAGTTTTTATTTTATTTTTAAAATACTAGTTAGTATGAAATATTTTTTAGATAATCTATTTTTATTCAGATTATTCAAATGTATTTGTTTTAATATTATCTGATGCATCGAACAAGGTTAATACTAAAGAAATGATAAAAATATTTGTAATTAGTAATCTTGTACATATGATTAACTTTTTAATGCTTTTATTAACTTTTTTATAATTTTTTTCTGTTATTTGATTTTATATAATCAACTAACGTCAAATAGATCTAATTTGTGAGAATGTGTGTTAGCGAGAGGTGCTCTCTTTAGGCACCCTCCTTCACATTTATTGTAATAAATAAATAAATAAATAAATAACATTTTTATTTTTTTAACATTTTTTTCAAACTTACTAAAACTATTTTTCAAATGTTTTTATTTTATAAGTTTCATATTAAATGATTATTCTATTCACTGATTATTAACATAATTAATTAATGTTAGCTTAGGTAAATAGGCAAGTTTATAAAAATTGTTTCATGTAATTAATGCTTTTATAAACTATAAGATATTATTAAGTTATATATTTACGATATGAAATTATTTATTAAGTTATTAAAGCAATTTTTATGATGAAGAAAGCCAAAAACATAATTACTAAATGAGCTTTCTATATAAATAGTTATATCTAGAGTGTTATAAACAAATTTTAATGTCAATAATTTTTTAATCAATAAACAAAGTTTCTTTTATATTTATTTACTAATCAAAACTTTTTTATGATAGTTAGAAGAGTAATGAAGTCTTTTGAAGTTTGTAAACTTATTACTGGCTTAACTGCCAGAAGAAATTTGTCTAATTTCTATTTTAATAGATGCTATTCATCTAAAATTACTGTAAAATTGCCTGATCATTTATCACAAGTTAAACTTGGGCAAGCTAGTCATGTAAAAAAGTTTAGATGTGATCAACCTGATCCAGTAGATCATAGACTAACTGATATTGGATTGTTTTATACAATTCCTCAAAATCATACACAAAAGATGGTAAATAAAGGATTGGAAATTGACTTCTTATCTCAACAGTACATCAGACATTGCAAAGCATTTAATGAGTATTGTATGATGATTAGAAAACCAAATTTAGAGTTGGTGCATTTTTTGAAAACTGCTAACTACAATCTACCTGTTAATAGATATTTATTATATGGGTCAACTGGAACTGGTAAAAGTATGGCTTTGTTATATGCTTTACATTATGCAATGTGTAAAGACTGGCTCATTGTGCCAACTACTAATTTATGGAACTGGACAAAATTTAAATCTAAAGTTGTAAAAGAAAATAGGTTAGAAGTTGCTCCGTCTCAATGGAAGGAAGGGAGATATGATCAACCAGAACATGCTGCTACTTGGTTAAAAGTGTTTAAAACTTTGAATTCATCACATTTATCAAATCTGTATACAACCAAACATTATCAGTGGTCAAAGAGAGATGAAACAGCTGAAGGTAAAACTTTCCTGGAGTTGGTTGATGCTGGTATCAACAGAAACAGATATGCTTCTGATGTTATTGGAGCTATTATAAGAGAAATTACAAAGCAGGAATCTCAACAGTTTCCTAAAACTTTAGTTGTTGCTGATAATGTGAATGTGTTATTTGAAAAACCAATTCAATTAAAATTGATGTATGGTGTAATACCTGAAGCTAACCAGTTAACTTTCTTCTATCATTTTAGAAAATTGTTGTCAGGTAAATGGAAAAATGGCGCTGTTGTAACCGCGCTAAGTACTACTAGTCCATCTAAATTGCTAGATATGGAAGAATATCCATATGATATTTTAACAAGCGAAGGTTTTGATTGCTTGGATCCTCATATTCCAATTGAAGTTGTTGGTTATTCTAACAAAGAAGCCCTTTCTCAACTTGCTTATTATATTGATAAAAAATGGATAAATGGAAAAAGTCTTACGGAGGCCGGCGAAGCTGAACTGCTTCAAGTTTCTGATTTAAACCCTAGATGCCTAACTCAGAGATGTGCATATTCTCCTTAACTGAAAGTTTATTGTAATTATTAAGCTTCAAGTTTTGTTTGCTATTAGATAATGTCACAACATTTATGAGTAATTTTCAAAATAGTTTCTTCAACTAACTGTTTTCATTTATAGCCAAATGTAATCAAATTGAATAAAAAATGAATTTCCCACCACAAATTGGTAAGAAGTTATCAAAATCTGCCAGTGGTTTAAGAATGGTTCCTATTTCTGAAAATTTTGCTTCACCATTTGCACTATTGGAACCGTTATGGATACCAGATAAACAGGTTCCAGTCAAATTTATTGAATTAGAAAAGTTATCAATTTGTAATGCCGATTAACTTCAAGATAATTTATGAAATTGTTGTCTGATTAGCTTCAAATTTGTTTATAATTTAATTTAAACTTCTTTGTTCTATTCACACCAACTTCATATTTATTGTAATTTTTCAGTGTGATATTTGTAGAAGCTGTAATGCACCTTTTGATTTCCTTAACAGAAGAGTAAGTTGAAAATTTTATCAAGTTCTGAAATTGAAATGTTTTTTAACTACCCAATACACTTCAATATACAGCAATTGAAAGTTATCAAATGTATTTTTAGCATCATTGTAGGCGTTGCGGAGTTTGTTTTTGCCAACGATGCTGTCACTATCATATCAGATTATATCGAATGTATTTCATAGACCCAGTCAGGCAATGTTATGATTGTGCAATCATGTCAAAGTCTGAATGTGAATTTTATGAAAAATCTTTAATGGTTTTAATGAAAGGTTTGAAATGTATGATTTGAATTTATGCAACATTTAAATGATTTCTCAGGTATTCCGTTTGTGGTATTTGATGATGACGACAAAAAAATTGGAGAATTCACCTTATACCTTTCAAATGATCAACGGTAAGTTTCCTTTTTGTCATTTCCTCATTTAATGATTAATTTTTTTCAAGTTATCTGAGGCACAAACAACTGGACACCATCAAATCTACCCTCTTGCCAATACCCACAATCTTACTAGCTAATATTATAAGTGTAAAGTTTTCGATGGAAGCAGGTAAAGTGAAAAAAATCTTCAACGAAATCCACTCAAACATTGTTCAGATGATGAGAAGAATTCGAATAATCCAATTGGATTCGTGATCAAGTTTAAAGATGAGAATGATTCTGATATTTCACATCGGTTGCGTTTTCTTTGTATAAATATACGAGGAGCAAAACCTTGGCTTTCATCACTTCAAAAGGTCAGTTGAATCACTTGTTACAAACCACTGATGAGAAACATCAACAGGCTATGAAGCTTATATATGAAACAAGAGATTCTAGTGAAACATTTTAACATTCTTCATTTGCATATACTCAAGTACATTTCATCTGTAATATTTTTTCGTTTACTTTTATCAGCAATAAAAGACACTTGTTTTAAATTTTGTTTTTTTATTATCTAATTTTGATTGGCAGCACTTCGGATTTGTTTCTTCATTTCTTCTGATTCTAATTGTTCAACAGTCAGAAGTGAAAGACCAAGCTGATCTTCCTGTAGTAAACAGATATTTAAAAAGCTGCCAAAAACTAAATATCAAAATTACTTTCAAGAAAGGTTGGGCCATTAAGCGTAGAAACCGTTTTGTGATATGAACAGATTCATCTGTAGACAGATTACAAACAGCAGCAGAGATATGTTCTTGTATCCATCGCGGTAGTTTACTCTTCTTATCATTATTTGAATATCTCTACAAAGATGTAAAGTAGCAAAACTAACCACGTGACACCCTGCTTACTTTATCAGCAAATATCATTACACCATAATCAGTTTTGCCTCGAATAACTCGCCCAACACATTGAGCTGCGTGTCTCATGGCATCAAAAGTGAGGAAGTCACAATCTCTGATCTGATAATTCTCACGTAGATACTCTAATCTTGATTTTAGAGTCTTACTTTGTGTATACACATAAGGAATTCCGAACATGATAACCGCCCTACCAAGATGATGAGCTGGGAATAGTGAGTTAGATACATCTGCTTGTCTTCACCTTTCACTTACTGAAGTCAACACCTTCTGACACTTTACCACGAGCTACAGACAACAGTACAGCCCCTCTGCCATTGTTACAAGCCTATCATCATCACAAAGTTCACTTTTGTTATTTTGCAAATGATCAAACTTACTTCGTGATATTTGTCCAACGCCATACTTGTCTCTGCTGAGTCACGTGTTTCGATGAAAATTAGTTTGTTGCGTTGAACGTTTTCCAGGATTCCTTGTTCGTACCAACTTACAACTACATTTTCCTGTCGATGTCAAAATATAATTTTCTCGCTTTATGAGAACAAAAATAGAAAATCAACTAAACATAAACAATACTCTCTCGGGCGCCAACTAGCGGAACTCACAAGATAAGTATAAGAAACAAAAAAGCAAACAATTCCATCAGGTACTATTCGCGACATCTCAACTAGCAGGTTGCCATAGTTACGAATGACCGCCACGTCCTCACGTGACTCAAATTTGGAGCTCATGGTCACTTGATCATTGCCACGTGTCAGAATCTGCGGACACAAAAGCATCTTGAAGTGAGCCAGAAATCCAATCGCAAGTTACCAATGGACAAAGACATGGACGGGCTAGAGTCATTGTAAACGTCGCCATGGTAACCGGCTGAAAGTCAAGTATCCGTGGATACATATCAAGAGGTGAAAGAGTCTGTTGATGTAGATGTGAAGTCAGAGGCAGCTTAGACTATTTCAAAGTACCCCGGATGTTATTATGACGCTTTGAAAACGAGAAAAGACCGGTTTCACCGCTATCGAGGCGTCCATGCAGCTGTACAAGGTCAAAGGTCAGTTTAAAGGTCGTGTGGGGCGTTGGGGCACCTGAAGTGAAGGATTGGGTTGATGACGGTCGGAACCCGGTCGTCAAATGGTTCAATTAACACTACAAAGCCTAAGAAAGTGGTGAGTAGATGTGGGACAGGTTTTAGGGGTCAAACCTTTGTTGTAAGTGCTGACCAGCGTGGCAAAGTTGGAAATGACGATGAGGGGCGAGAAGTCGGACATTTGAGTGATCTCCAAAGTCTTGAGAAGAGATCGGAGTCTTTCGGAGCAGAAACGAAGAGGTTTTTGTTTGATGCAGACTTGCTGATCGCAATCATGGATGAAAGAAAGAGGAGACTCGGACACGGTGTGATGCACACGAAGTCGAGACTTTAAATATTCCACGAATCTTCTCATGAACGCCACAAAGTGTTCTGCTCTTCGGATGTTGCCAGGGACCGCCTCTGAAACTGAAGTTACTAAAAGAAAGTTGACAGTTGTTGCCACCTTGCAAGATTTCATCGGGTAGAACAGGATTTGCGAGGATGACGTCACTTTCGCGCGCTACATTTGCTTCTTTGAGTCCATCTACTAGTCGCTGATACTCGTTTCGAAGGTTTTCTTCTCCCGTAGTGCGACATCTAGTGATTGAAAATTGTTTTGAGACTTTAGAGTTGATGTTGAAAATCTTACTTTGTAAGATGGGATTTAAGAGAGTCGATATTTTTTGTCGTTTTGTCGAGAAGTTTTCGAGTTATGTTGATACTCATTGAGTCAATACAGACATTATCTGAAAAAAAGAAGTTCTATTTACCTAAAAGATCCATCTAGATTACAGAAAAAGTCCCGGGGAGTTAGATTCTCGATAAGATTGTTAGTGAAAGTTAGTGGAAGATTGTATTTTACAAAATGTCTCATTAGCAACCTTATGTGATAAATGTCAGGGAGTTTCTGAGATGAAAGATAAACTACAAAAGGATATGATGAAGAAAATTTGAGGTTTTAATCAACTATAGATGAAAAAAGTCATTTTTAATAATTTCAAACGATTAATAAATCTAAAAACAAAGATTAAAAAGAGATAAGAAATTGAGAATTCTTAAAAAAGTCTTTTAACAACTAACCAATGTTGTGCGCTTCATCAAATACTACCACCGTGTTCTTTGGAAGATCTTTAGATACTAATTCAGCAATTTTAGGATCAAGTAAGTAGTGATAACTGTACACAACTATATTAGCAATAGTAATCTGCAAACAACAAAGTTACAACAAGAATAAACAAATAGAAATACTGACAGCATATCTAGCTAGGAAATAAGGGCACCATTCTTTCATTTTGCCATAATTCTGTAAATCATCTAGATTATAAACTCCTTTTGGAATACATGATTCTCTACCAGACTTGTCAAACGTCTACAAGATAAAACAGATGTGAGAGAGATCAAACATGTATCTACTTACCTCAAAAAATGAACAAATTGGCGTGCTACTATCGTGTTGATGCTTCATTCTAACATGAGATGCAGTTAAAGAGTGGCACTTCCCGTCTACATCTTTACCTACACCAAGTTTTTTTACTTGTGGATTTATACAAAGATTCTTTCTGCAATGAAACAGATCCAGTAATAATTCAAATTCAACTAATCGTGTCTAACCGTGCACTGAGCGCTAGAGCTAGTATATCAGGAGCAACTCCTGCTTCTTGTTCATAATATTTGTAGAGTTTTTTCAACTCTTCAATGACTTTCTCAATTTCAGGAACAGTACGAGAACAATAAATAAATTTAGCAACAATGTCTGGATGTTCCTAAAACAAAATTCAATAAGTAGGTTTAGAAAATGATTCAAAATAGTTTTAATTTTTTTAAATTAGAACTTCAAATTACTGAACTTCAAAAAAGTCTTGAATTTCATTTAAACTATTACAGATAGAGAAGTGGAAACAACAATTTAAAACTAAAATTAATCATTTAAAAGTCCAACTAATCACAAAACTAACTAAATGATAAGCAACAATCAAAGATAACAAAGAAACAGTCTTCCCAGTTCCAGAAGGCATCTCTAAGACTCCATGACCTTTTGCATCCAGTGTTTTCTTCAATTCAGTCATATAGGAGTATTGCTCAGGATAAATGAACTCATATGGAAAAAGCACGAGTAACCCATCAATATTTACTCTGAATAAGCAACAATTTAATTGTTTTTTGTATCAATTACCACTTATTATATTTAAAATATTTTGTTAAATTTTGAAAATAAAATAATAAATAAAAAGATTATTATTGATTATTATAGTACAAAATAAAAATATCAGTTAAATACATTTTAAAACAAATTAAAATGTTTCTCTTTATAAAAAAATTACCTCATAATGATGATGACTGCAAAGTTAAACAAAAATTAGATGAAAAATCCAAAATGTAAAAAAGAATTATTCTGTAAGAAAAAATGAATTATTATGAGAATATGAGATAAATGTATTTCAATCTATTATTTTCAAGAACAGAAATAATCACAAGGAATATATAATAATAACCATAAATAACAAAAAATTCCAAGTTAACAAAATAAAAAGAAAAAATGAAATTAAATTTCAGAAAAACAAATGTTTAACTCCTCAAGATAAACATTTAAACTTCTAAAATTTTCTTTATCAATTTGGAAATGATTTTCGTTAAAACACTAATTAGTAATAAATCAAAACTAATTTAATAAATAAATATAAAAGAAATTTAAATTTCATAATAAAAAGGATTATTGAAAATAAGAGTAAAAAGCTATTGAAGATAAAACTTGAGAAGTTAACACATTTAAGGATTTTATCTACAATAAAAATGACAAATCAATTTTTCATATCAAAAATTTAATATAAAAATTTGGTTTTTGAAACTTAATATTTTATGAGAAATATTGCAAATAAATTTTATAGATGACTTAAATGATTTAACTATTTTTTCGTAGGACTTTTAATTCACATCTATATGATTGTATTCACGTACTTGTTAAAAGTTAACTGCTATGACTAAGAAACGAATTTGGAATTAAATTTGTAATTTTTATAATACTATTTTGGCTTTTTTAAATTTATCCTTTAAATTCTTTGTACCAAAGGAAAGATTAGTCAAAACTTCTCTATATTTCAAAGTTTTCTTTAAAATGAAAATTACCGTAAAATATAGGAAATGGAAATATAGCATCTAAAATTGAAAATAATCTTTAACCTTAATTTCGAGACAAACCTACTTAAAAAGTTAGTGTTAAAATAAGGTAAGCTCAATAAGTTGATACAAATTCAAGTTTAAAAAAGGGTTTAGAAAAGCAAAAAATTTAAATAAAAAACTAGATAAGACAGAATAGTCGATTTAGAATTTGAAAATCAGACATCAGTGATCAATTTTGAAAATTTATTCTATTTAAAAAAGTTTCAACATTTGTCATGAATAAAGTTACTCGAACTCTTACTATATATAAACTTATCTCTTTTTAATTAAAATGTATTGAATAACTCTTATTGAGTTTTCTATAATAAGTAGTAATGAAAAAAACCACACTGCTAGGTCAATATAATTTGTCGCATATAGGCACCTCATAAAAAAAAACTCACACAAATTTTAAACTCCTCAACCAATTTGCAGCTCAACCAGGTGTTTAATATGTATTAAAAATCCAACAACTTGACAGGGTTTTAAATTGCCTTGAAATTTTATCAGCAACTTTGATTTTCCATAAATTATTTTCGTTTTTTAATAAAAGCAGATCTTGAGCTATTAAATTTATTTTCGCGTACCGAATTATTTAAAAGATCTATGATAATGCAAATCATGGTTGCAAAATAAGGGAGTCATTGTTTATCATCAAGCAGAGATCTGTTTCCCCACAAATAGTTCAATTTATCTATGATAGAATGAAATTACTAGTTAGTTCAATATAAGCACTGCTTTTTTTAATACTCTTTTTTTATTTGCCTTTGCAAACAACGGTTGCTTTCTAGGAATTTTCTGAAATATTTTGGTAATTATCTACCACAAAAGAAACATAAAGCAAGGATTTTTTATTGATCAAAGAATTTTCATTAAAGCCACGTTTAACAACTTGGACCTATTGATGATTTTCTTCTAAAAACTCTTATTGTACTAAAAATCATTTGGCGAAAATATTTCAATCTGTCCTTTCAAAAATCCATAATAAATGATTTTATACAAAATTTTAAATAAAATACTTCAAAACTTTGAAAATTTTTAAAGAAATTCTGTAATTTCAAACAAAAAATTTAATTAAATAATTTGAAGCAAGTGTGAAATAGAATTTATGTAAATCTGATGATCAGTACTTCTAATAAATGTTCCAAAAAGATTAACAAACATATTATAAAAATTCACAATTTTTTCTGGACCTATTTCTTCCAGAAAACAACTTTTATAGCTTCCATCGATCAATTTGAAAACAGAAACGTTCAAAACGAACATAATCAACATATATTTAAAAACTTTAAAACAAAAAGTATTTACTAATAACCACCTGGTAAAAACCCTCCTGAAAAACATATTCAGTCTTTATAGAGATATCCAAACTTTCTGTAAATTTCAAAATTAATCTTTGTCCATCTACAATCACAAAATCAACAACCTTTTGCGTTTTCTCTCCTTCCTTAAACTTGAACGCCTTTCATCTTTTAAACTACACATATCTAGATGATTGTTGATCTTCTTGGCACTGATTTTAACTGCACAGATAGGACATTCAACCTTGACTACAAAAATAACACAAAAAGTGAAAAGAAAACTGTTAAGTTGATGAAGTACTTTTAATTTGTTCATTTCTTGTTTTATTTGGCATTTCATTACAAATTGATGATGTAGATAAAACTGTACCATCAAAAGATTCATTCGTCTCTTCATCAGTTGATTCAGCAATTTCTTCAATGTGAGCTTCCTGTTGAAATCTTTTCGTGAAACTTTTGTAGAGAGATGTTAATCATAAAACAGTTTAAAAGTTAAATCCGAATCTGAAGACTGCTTTGAAATACTGATTGAGGTTGAGTTTAATTATTAACATCCCAAATAATAATGGATTTTTAGTATTCTGAAAACTTTCTACTCAGAATTACAAAATTGCATATAAAGTTGTAAAAAGTAAAATATAAATTTAAAAATAAACCAGAAGTGAAACTGAACAAACTTTTTGGGTTAAAATTTGAACACTTTCATCAGTCAAGAGATCAAATCTTTCCAAAATTTCTCTAAAAATATCAATTTCAAAAATGAGAGTTCGAATGATGAAGATTTATTCAAAATTCAAGTTAAAGAATTCTTACTTTAAATCTACAGTCTTCTCAATGACGGATGTCAAAACAGTGTTCTTAAAACAGGTTGATTTGTTTATTATCTGAACAAGAATATTAATTAATTTTTTCAGCATAAGAAAATCATCAATTTTTAAATTATGTTTGATAAAATAGATAAATATTATAAAATCATTTATTTCAGGTTTTCTATAGTCAGATTAGAGTTCATTGTACAACAGTACTAATCCGTTTATCTTTAAACTTAGTAAAATAATTATAAATAATTTTTTCACAAATGTAGAAACTTAAGTAAAACTGTTTAATAAACTTCAAATCCTAATAAAATAATCAATGATTAGATTGATGCCTACATCAGAGCAAGTTGGACACATTTTTGATGTCTTCATAATAATTTGATAACAATGACTGCAGCCTATAAAAATATTTTACAATTTATATAAAGTTTAAATATTACTTCAAATACTTGGTTAGTTAGTTGACACAGAAAATAAATAGAAAATTCTAAGACTCACAATTATGAGAACATTTTCCAAACATAATTGGAAGCTTCAGAATTTGTTGACAAAAACCACATTCCACGCTTTCATAAAAGGTCTAAAAATCATTAAATTTGATAAATAGTCAGTAAAAGCTTTTGTAAATAGATAATACAGAAAATATTCCTAAACATATTTTTAATTCACAAAGCAATTTATCTTAGTAGACTTAAAAATAAATTACCTTCAACATCAGAGATAAAGCTTCAGTGTCTTTTTTACTACTCATTTTTGTTATTATTAATCGAATAATTTCTATCTAACACAAATTCAAATCTCTACTGTGATCAATATGAAAAAATATATAGATTAAGTATAGTACAACAAGTATTGAGAAAAAGTAATATCCTTCGCATTTATTGTAATAAATAAATAAATAAATATTAAAGGTAATTTTTGCAATCATAGATTAAAATTTAAATATGACTATAAATATTGTAACTGATTAAAACTTAAAACTAAAAATAATTTATCAAAAATATTTTCAGAACTTTAAATCATTTGCAAATTAGTTCTAACAAATTTAACCGGGAAATTCGGGAAAGTACCCAAGCTGTAATAACGTTTAGAGCATTTATATTTAGATTAATAGCTCACTCATTTTAAAATATTTTTTACTAGCTAAATCAAGCAAAATATAAATTAGTAATTTATTAGTTTTTCTTTTAGAACATTTTGCTGATAATAATGTCGGGTTATGTCAGCTCGACCGAAGTAGGCTCTTATAGTTAAGCTAGAATATTTAGTAAAAAGTATCGAATTTTTTTAAATAATTTTGTTGAACAGCAGAAATATCATGCTTAGCTATGCGTAATTGCGAGTCTAAAAGTACTCATTATTAAAAAGTTCAAGAGTTATCTTTATGAGAAGCCTTTCATGGCTTAGTATTGCTGATAAAAAATGGTTTATAAGATAAGCTGACTTATAGACTCAACCGGTTTTTTAATTATTTTTTTGTGCCTTACAACGTTGTATCAACAATCTAATGGAATAAATTAGCGTTTTGTCACGCTTCTAAATAAAGTGAGTCATAAAACAAACATAATCTCCGCAAAACTTCATAAATAATTCCAGACTGATAGTTAAAAAGCGTTTTCGAAAACATCTCTTATTGATGCATGTAAAATTAGAAAGTTGAATTAACTCTTTGTTACAAATAAAAACTTCTGTTTATAGTTATATGGATGCTAAGTACCTTAAGGCTTTATATAAACCGTATTTTGTTAAACTTTTCAAATTCATATCCATAGAAAAAAAATTTTTGTACCTAAACGTTATGATTATTTGATAGAGCTAAAAGATTGTTTTAGTCAATACTAGGAAGATTCAAATTTATGTAAAAACCTATTTTTTTGAGACAAACTTATTTGTTATTTTCGTAAAAAAAGCTTTAATAAGTTCAACTTTCTTATATGAAGTTAGAGTTAGTGAGCTTGTTGGTGATTCTGTTTAATCAACTACCACTCATTATAATAATTCAAATATATAAATTCACAGAGTATAATAAAAGATGCTCTTTTAAGATTAGTCTGTTTCTATGACGATGCCTAAGTCTGAAGCTCAGCGTTGAGCTTATATGATGAGGACTATATGGACTGCTGGTAGAAAGATTTCAATAAAACTTTCATTTCAAGATCTTTTAAAGAATTAAGTTGTTTGTAATCTTAATACATGATTTAAGGTCGAGAATTTATTCCCCTTTAAACGACTTCTGATGTAACAAATACTCAGAAAACACTTTTTTGATGATGAAATTGTATAAAGTAATTAATAAGATGGTTTGGAGAAGATTATTCAGCTCTTAAACTTGTTTTAACTATATTTTATCAGCTGGTTGGTGGTTATTGAAAAGTTCAATCTAACGTTTAACCCAGCTACCGTCAGTTTGTTGATTATCTAAATAGATTTGTGTTTGTTGTTACAGAAATCTGGTTTAAAAACCACATAAACGGATTTCATGTTTAATTTCACCACAAGACAAATAACTGAAGAAAAGTGAGTTGTTCAAATTTAGTAGCTTAATTTAATCAATTTATTTGCTGCAAATCAAATGCTATAACTTCAATTTCATTTCAATCACTGCAACTAATCAATATTTCATTTTTGATTTCTATTTTTAAATAATCTTTTTTTGAATACATTTTTTATGTTTTGATTTTAATCTGAATAACAGTTTTAAATAATAAATAATTTAAATCCCATATTCCATACCAAATAAGATACTTTTTCAACTTCAACTAGCCAACAATCATTAGTAAACTGCTCTAAGAAGAACTTAAAGTACGAAGTAAGTAAAGTCAAAATAAATTTATAACTATTTTATTAAAATAGAAGAAAATTTAAAACTTAAAACAGAAGCTAGCTACTCAAGACTAGACAAGAAATAGAAGTAACTGCAATGCTTTAAAGAAACAAAAAAATTAAGAAACTTTTAATAAATTGCACTAGACTCCCATTATTGTATTCTTTATTGCTCTCACGTATTGTGCAGGCACCCAATATAACCAGTATCTGTGAGAAGAAGATGAAAATCATTGATCAAGGTACAAATTGGATGAGTTACCTGCTGTTTTCAGTTGTACCCAGTCCAAATCCCATGATATGATACTCTTCTTTACCTTTAATAGCTTCACTGATGACAGATCTGATGGAGTTCATTGGAATCTTTTCCGTTCGTTCCTTTGTAGAGATCCAAACTTCATCAGATTCAAGCTTAAAAGTTAAACGGACCTAAAAATCAAATAGACTTCCTCAATTAATTGAAGAAGATACTTTCAAGTTAAAATATATCTATTAGATTAATATGATAAATATCGATTAGTAACCAACTAAGTGACGTTGGATTAAAATGAAAACATCAAATAGTGAAACATGAAAACTGACTTTATTTCCAGATTTGTTTTGCATTCCAAACAAGGGTATGTCAGGGAGCGATTCATGCCCGTTTTTGTAGGCTGGCATTGCTTCGTCTGGTGGTCCTTGGTCGATAACCTAATTATAAAAAAATAAAATATATAATTTTACCTTTAGATATTTCTGAAAGAAGCTAAAATTAGAAAGCCTTAAATAGAAATACAAAAAGAATAATTCAAGCTTAACAATAAAAATTAAATGTTAAGTAAATTATAAATGACAAGGTTAAAAACACATTATAAATGAAAAATTATAATTTTCTTGAAGAATATTTTGATTTAAGTTTCTATAAACGGTTTTAATTGTCACTTTTTTATGGATCTTCTGTTCACTCAGAGGTTCTTTCTTTTTACTTGAAGAAGATTTGCCACCAGCTTCAGGTTTGACTTTTTGGTTTGCTGAAATCACATCTTGCAATTTTGATCCAATTAACATTATTTTAGCACCATTGGTTATCTTTGCACCACTTAATGTTTGGTCATTCTTTAAAATTCCTAAATATATAAAGTTACCTCAAAGTAGCTAAGAAATTCAATTATCAAACCTTTGTACATCAACTTTTGCATCGATATAGGAACATCAGTAAGTTTTTGGATGTGTTCTTTCAAAGATGATATAGGTCTACAACTTTCCCAACTTATTTCATGGACAGTCTTATTAAACTTTACAGTAAAACTAACAACTTCTGAACCTTCAGTTTTCATCTTTTCTTCTTCTTCCATGTTTCAACTTATGTTTAACTCTATAAAAGCTAAATTTAGTTATATATATATAGTATGGTATAATATGGTATGACTTCATAAAACTTCAGATTTTATATATATAGACATTAAAAATATTACCTAAATCTTTTAACATTCTTTACTACTTTAACAGTAATAAACAATCATCAGGTTAAGTATTAATTTCAAAATTATTAGAAGACATGAATAATAAAATATAATAACAGAAAAAGCAATGTGAAATAAAATAGTTAAAACATAAACATATAAAAAACCAGTAAATAAGTTTAGTCAAATGTATATTAAATCTTATACAATTAAAAGAGTTGTATTGATTTTAAAGCAGCTAAGTCAAAATTCTTAGAAAACAAAATACAAAAAGTTAAAATGTTGTAGGAGAATATAAACAGACTTTCTTGATGTGGAAAGAAAAACAATTTTTTTAAACACAAAATGCTCTTAAATTTTAAAAAAATGAAAAGTTAATTGAAAACAGCAAAACAAAGTTTCTTAAATTTTAAAATATAACATATTTATCAACTGAGCATACAAGAATAATATTTATAATGTTAACAACCATTTTCATATATAAAAACCACACATAAAATACAAAAATTAAATCATTTTTCAAAGAACTTCAAATATTTGAAAATCTGTAAAATTTATTCATTTCAATAAATGCGAAGGAGGGTGCCTGAAGAAAGCATCTCTTGCTAACCCACATTCTCAAATTATTTTGTGAAATTAAAACAAAAATAATAAACTGGATTACATTAAACAAATCATACATGAGTATAACTAAAAAAGACATTTACAAATATTGATATATATATTTTGATATATAAGAAAATACAACAGTTAATAAACTCAAAAAAATTGAAATAAATTTGTAATCATGATAATAGTGGAAAAACTATATTAAAATAAAGATTACATTTTAGTATAGGATAAAAATAAACTGTTATTGTTAAGTTTACCTTAAAATACTTTTCATATAATGTTAAAAACATATAAATGTTATCTTCATAATGTTATTTGATGTTATAAATGCATAAGAAAAAAGAATAAAATACTTTTGAAGTGAGACAGCAGACCTAATTCAAGTATAAATAATAAATTTTAGAATAAATCAATTTAAAGATCTACAGAAAGTTTGTGATAGAAAAAAAGCCAGAAAAACGGCTTAAAAATATTTCAAAATTGCTGACATAATGAAAACATGTGAAAAGGCTTATGGTGAAAATGGTAAGATCGGTAATCCACAGAACTTGAAATCTAATTTATTCGAAGTTTCAATACTAAAATGAAACAAATTAAAAATGGTTAAAAGTTATTTATTTTTGATATGAAAAACTAAAAAACATATTTTATTATGTTAATAACTTAGAAATGTTAACCATAAAATTTTATATTATACTGAGGTCAAAATCTTTTTAAAGTGTTGATTGTAGTATCTCAGCTATACATAACAAGTTGAATTTGATAGTGTTTTTTGATACACTTGATAAAATCAAAGTAAAATTTTCTTATACTCATTAATGATGAAATGCAATTCAGCAAATATGCTAAGTTATTCACTAGCTCAAAGTGCTTGCTCACTGTCCGACATTTATTCTATCTGATGCAAAATTGTAGACACAATCTCCTTTTAAAATCAATCGATAGCTGCAGATGACAAATTATAGCTCTTTTAGTGAAAATTTATGACTGCAGAAAGATAATGAAAATTTCTAATATATCAAAACTTAACATAACTAACGTAGAAAAAATTAAAGAACACTTTAGAGG
The DNA here is from genome assembly GCA_034620365.1 of Pegea sp. RAD2-039. Classification (NCBI taxonomy): domain Eukaryota; kingdom Metazoa; phylum Chordata; class Thaliacea; order Salpida; family Salpidae; genus Pegea; species Pegea sp. RAD2-039. Next base: position 222,920 of record JAQGEQ010000272.1, on the reverse strand, counting down.
CATGAGCAAAAGTTAAAGTCTGAATAAAAAGCGCAAAAGATTAAAGTAAGTGGAGAAGATGAAGAAAATCACAACATTGCATATCACTTGTTGAAAAAAGTTTTTGGTGTCTATTAGTTCAAGACAATCTCAAAATAAGCGATAGACTTTGACTTGGTGGAGTTGGAAAGAAGATTCCAAGCTGTGTTTACTCTGAAAAGGCCGTTAGTCTACTAGCTGTTAGTGGTCTACTGAGCCTCTCATAGTATATTAACAATAGCGATTAAAATAATTACATTTAGGCGTCGATATTGCAGAAATTTATTATTAAACTTAAAGTGACAACTTCTTATGATGAAAAGGGTATGTCTTTTCTATGTTTAGAAAAGCCTTTCTAGTAAACGAGTTTTATGCAGATTTCAAGAGATCCCATTTTAAGTCATGGGAGATGAAAACCGCAGAATCTTTAATGACAGAGTACTAGAAAGTTTTATTTATTTATACTTAAGTATAAATCAGAAGATATTTGGTTAGAGTTTGGGGGCTTATCTATTGAGAGGTAAAAACATTTATTGGTAGCTAACCTTAGTTGTCTAGATTAAAGTCATAAATCATGGCAAATAAAAAGTTACAACTATGTAGTATTCTACTTATAGACAAGCTCATTTATAATTATAGAATAGATGGCAAAATTCTTTATAATCTTTTAATAACAAGCCCATTAACAAAAGTTGTAAGGTTTACAGGTGTTCATATTTTGTTTTTCAAAACTGAGCAGCTAAATAAACAAAGTTTTAATTCTAATCAAAAGTAGCTACTTAAAAAAACTGTTTCTTAAACAACACATATTTAACTATTACATCAAAAAATAGTTTAAATGAAAAAAGTATAACGAAACAAAAATATAAGTATTGAATAATTAGTTTCAGATTATATATAAGGAAAGAAAAGAAATTAATGAGGTCTAAGTTTTAGTAAATGTTCAGTTGCCTTGGTCTCAACAATGTTGTTTTTACATTTTACAAATTTGATTGAAAAACTTACAAGGTGCTTACTCCAACTCTGAAACCACTTTTTAGGAAGTACATACTGCAGTGAAAGTGCTATTTTCTTTACTAATTTGTAAATTATATGTGTTAATTTGCAAAACTAATGTTCAATTGATGACAATTTGTCGAACTTAAGTTTTGAGCTCTTTATGGCTAGTACTTTTTAATGTAGTAATTGCATATAAGTTTCTTGTGGTTTACTTTCTGTTGGAAAGACTAGCTGCAAACTAAGGGAGGAATATGGCTAATTAGTGACGGACTTGCTTGCCAAAAACTTGTGGTTTCATCTTCAAACTTTTCATTCTGTCACTTTTTTTGGTGGACTGTTTGCATTTCTTACCTCCTAATCTCGAAGCATTGCCCAGGAGACAAGCTCTTAATAATTTCAAGAAATTAAACCTTATTATTAGATTAAAAAGTTTTTGTTTAAAATATGATTGGATCGAAAAATAAATATTACAAAAAGGAACGATTTCTTTCCGACTATTTCTTCACTTTCGTAATTCCGACTATTTCTTATTTTACTCTGTCACAACAACAGCTAAAGTTCAATAATAAAAATTGTTTCTATTGAATTTTTACAACTGGAAACGGATAAATAAATTCTATAAAGAAATGAGAAGTAAGCAGGGCGAATACTAAAAGTCTACACAGATACACACAGAAATGAGAAATGATGAAACAGCGACACCTAACAACAAACCAACTATCATCATTTAAGATCTTCATTGCACCTTGTAATTCACACATCTAGTCATGGGCAAGTAAAAAGACCCAGTCGACCTCAAATAGGACCAATAATCACGAGAAATTTGAAAGTATTGGTCAGAAAACAGATTAGGATTTAATTTAGAGGATTTAATAAATATTTTGAAGAGTCTGTTACGGTCCCTTCTATTGGTCGTTGAAGGACCAACTTAACCAGGGAAAGTTGATGGTTGTGGACCAGTGAGATTGTCCATATGAGGTTCTGGATGACGTTGCAGATGTCGCATCTGTGATTAAAAGATGATTTTAAAAGATTGATTGGGGAGCTATCCAACTCTTACAGGTGGTGCGTTGACGAGTGGCGAGGAAGTCTTTGGAGGTTGATCACCTAAAAGAGAGATCTGATCATAAACAGGATGAATCAATTGATTATGATTTACCTGTGCGCTTAGATGGTAGATTTTCCATCATTTGAACAGGAGGTCGTATTTGGTGGGGACCATTTAAGGGTGGTCTCATCGGATGTGGACCACCATAATGGGGTCTCATTGGACGTGGACCATCAAAAGGTGGTTGCATACCCATTGGTGGAAAAGGGCCATCTAAAGGTGGTCTCATTGAATGTGGACCATCTAAAGGTGGTCTCATTGGAGGTGGACCATCATAAGGTGGTCTCATTGGAGGTGGACCATCATAAGGTGGTCTCAATGGATGTGGACCATCTAGAGGTGGTCTCATTGAATGTGGACCATCATAAGGTGGTCTCATCGAAGGTGGACCATCATAAGGTGGTCTCATCGAAGGTGGACCGTCATAAGGTGGTCTCATCGAAGGTGGACCGTCATAAAGTGGTCTCATTGGATGTGGACCATCTAGAGGTGGTCGCATTGGACGTGGACCATCATAAGGTGGTCGCATATCCATTGGTGGAAAAGGGCCATCCAATGGTCTACGAAACGGTCTGATTGACCGATCAGTTGAAAAATTAGAAACAGAAGAGGGTCTTGAACGATGAGAAGCTTCTGACTGGATGTGGTCTTCAGAAAAACTCTCAGATGGGCTCATAGATCTCCGGATGTTGCTCATAGGATGAGGTGATTCGGATCTTTGATATCTTTCTTTCACAGGTAAAGGACTTTGACCTAAAAAATCGTGATTACAACAAGATTTACAAATTTAAAAAGTCATCACCTGATCTTTGAAGACCCCTAGGAGCTACCAGTGGATTGGGTCGGATCAGAGGTTTTTGAAGATCAGATATTCTAAAGATTGAAAGATTTGATAAAAGTTTAAAAAGATAATTTTCAACTCACTGCATTCGAAGAGTAGAAATTTCACGATTTGCATCTTCTAAATTACGTTCAGCTTCTCGACAAGCGATCTAGAAGAAGAGATGGAGACATGAAGTTGAGAAGACATGAAGTTAGGAAGAGATGAAGTTAGGAAGAGATGAAGTTAGGAAGAGATGAAGTTAGGAAGAGATGAAGTTAGGACTCACCCAGTTTGAATGCGCTTTTTTTTCAAACTTTGCAATTTGTGTTTTTCTTTGTTTTTCTGCTTCATTATATTCACGTTTTGCTTCTTCATTCATCTGTTTGTAAATTTCTAATTGTTTCTCCAACTCATTCGACGAATCTTCATGTTCAGTCAATCGAGTTTGAATCTTCTGAAGTTCAGTTTGTTCTTTACCCAACTTTCTGTAGATTTATCTTCAGTACTTTAGGAAAAGTCAAAAAACTACTAACCCTTGCATTGCAGTCTCACGTTGAGCATAATATTCTGTAAGAGCTTGTAACCTGGCTTCTGACATTGTCCTGCTTTGTGTTTCTTGAGCTTTCTGTGATTTGAGATCTTGCAATTCAATTTCAAGCTTGGAAATTTTGACTAGAAACATTTGAAGTGAAGAAGAGTTGGGAGTGATTGAAGAAAACTGTTTACTTTCACTTTCTTCATTCAATTTTTTTCCTTTTTCAATTTCATGCATCAAGTTTGTCTTCTCTATTTCTTTCGCTTTTAAGCTAGAATGGATCCTTGCACTATCGACCAGTTCATCAAACTTTTCTTTCTGTAAATAATCATCAAATAGGTGAGTGAAAACAGAATCAGAGATGGAGTCTAAACTTGTTTTTCCACCAACTCGTCAGGATCCATACTGTCATCGCTATTTATTGCTTCTTGAATTCCCTGAAGGAGACAATTATTTACGAAAAACTTTTTCAATGAGATTTCGAGTCTAACTATTACCTTAAATTGAAGAAGACAATCTTTCAAGATCTCTTTCTCTTCTGTAATCTGCTTTTTATCTTCTAACATTTTTTCAACTTTCTTTTTCAGTTCTTTTAATTCAATTTTCAGTTTATTATTCATCTCTTTCTTATCAACAAGCTGGGATTCTACTTTTGTTTTTTCTTTACTTTCATTTTGAGCCACATTCTGTAAAAACCAAAATTAGCAAACAACTAAAACATGGAGTGCTGAGTACTTCCTGTTTCTTTAGATCTGATTGAAGTTTTTTCGATTCTTTTTGGGCATCTTTCAATTCTTTCTTTAAATCAGAATTAGTAGACTGATAATCAATTAAAGTTTTTTCTTTTTTATCTAATTGTTTTTGTTCTTCTTTTACCTGCAAACAAACGATGAAAATAATAAAAGTAAAGAGGTTTAAATGTCACAACAATCACAACAAGATTGGTTATCTATGAAAACAAACAGATTGTTGTTACTAGACAAGTTGTAATAAAAAAATTGAATATAAAATCATGCAATTAACGAACTAATATTGAATTTTGTGAGAATATTTTGTATATATTTAAATATATTATGATATATATAAAGTGAGAATATAGTTCTTTGAGTTAGAAAACAAATTGAACAAATTTTAAAAATTAAAAATAACTTTAAAATTAACCAGAAAATCTTTAATTAAAAATCAATTATATCAAGAATAAAGATTACAAAAAGGATTTTTCAAATAAACTTTAATTCTACATTCATAAGAAAAAATTCAAATAATCAGATAACTTCAAACAAACAATTCCAATAATTTAACATCATACAACAAGTCAACAAATATATCTAAAAGTTTAAACTCACTTTATTTTCTAATTGTTCATTCTGTTTTTCCAAATTTGTTAACTTATTCTGATAATCATCTATACTTTTTTGCTTTGTTTGACTTTCTTTCATTATTTTCGATAATTTTTCCTGAAAAGGATTTCATTTATATAATAAGATCAAGCTTTTGGTTATTTACTAGAAATCTTAACTAGATATCAAAATAAATAAATCATACTTATAACTTAAACAGAGCTTTTAAAAACTTACCTCTAAGCTTTCTAATTTCTTATTTAATGCTTCAGTTTTATTATTTTGTTTCTTGAATTTATTATCTTGTTGTTTAAGCTAAAATTGAAAAGTACAGCTGATAAAAAATTCAGATTTTTTTCATAAAAGAATAACTAAAAGAAGTCAGATTTACTTTTATAAAAAGATTTATCAAAAAGATTTAATTTATATGAAGAAGTACAGAAACTTGCTTCTAAGTGTTAAAATAAGTAAATTGAAGACAAAAAGTTAAAATTTATATTTCAAAAACTTTTTCAAACAACACTTAAGTTTCTATAAATAAAATTAAATATGAAAAAACAAAGTCACCTCATTCTGAGTATCAACTAATTCTCTTTCCTTCACCAACTTTTCATCAACAATTGATTTAATTTGAGCTTTCAACTCATTCAGTTCCGACTCTTGAGATTCCCTTTTCTGTCTACTTTTGTTTGAGTTTACTTGCCAATTAATTATTAGGATAAGAAAGAAGCCAGCCAAGGAAGTAAAAAATAAAATAGACCAAGGAATTCCATAAAAATTGTCCTGATACTCAGCAGGTAGAATAGAAAACCACTAAAAAATAATTGATTTGATATAAAAATATTTTACTTTATGTAAACTAACTACAGATTGTTTTCTAACAAAACTATTTTTCTTTATAACTTACATTATCAATTCTGTTTTTAGCTCTGCTATTAGATTCTTCAATGGCATATGATAGACTAACAGACATAATTCTAAGTAATATAATACTTATAAATAAATTTAAATGAAAAACATAAACCTTAGTTAAAATCAGAATAAAATTTATTTAATTCTCAGCTACAAAAAATATTTTAATAAAATAATCTAAACTTGAAAACTTTATAACAAAAATTAGTTTTTTTTTTTCAACTTGAACTTGATTTCTAAACCTCAATTATTTCAAAACTTATAATTAAAACTTTTTATATTTTTAATTTAAACTGATTTTAATTAAATGATTTAATAAATAAATTATTTTAGCAAAACTAAAAAAAAAGGAAAATAAATTTAAACTTATAAAACCTATTTTATTTAAAAATAAAATTTAAAAACATCAACTTTTGAAATAATTTATTTAAAAAACAATTAATGAAATCTTACTAAACTTTTATATATGTAAACAAAATAGTTAAAATCTAATAGTAGCTAAAGCTTGCTTAAATTTAGAAAATAATTTTTAAAAAAGTAAATACAAAAAACAACTTTTAATTTAACTGCAAAAACTTAATATAAACACCTTTGAGATAAAAAACAGTCGTCAATTGTTGACTGACGAAACTGTCTAAAATAAAAATTGACCCTGTCGTATTTTTGGTGAAAAAATGTCCATAAACTAAACTTTTTTGCTTCTGTCTACCATTTACACGTACACAGCATAAATGTTTGGATTAAAAACATTTAACTGCGTCAACGCACATTTGTTCAACCGTGACCAAGTTCAACATGCCAGCATTGATGACGAGTAAAATTATTCTATGGTACTCGCATTTGACAAGCAACTAAAATGTGATTTTATTAACTGCTGACGCAGATGAATAATTAGTTAAATGGAGTTTACGTGTTAAACAATTAAAAGAGTTTTAGAATTATAATACAATGCTTTATTATCACTTTATTATGAAATAACATCTAAAAAATATTAAAATATCTTTTTATCGTGGTTTCTTCATTAAAAATTCAACAAGATTTATTTTTTTAACCTTTCTCCTTATATGAAACAAACACAAACTTTAATTGAATATTATTTTTTGGCTTTAAATAACTAAATTTTGTCATAAACTGATAATTATCTTTTAGCTTGATTTTAATGATGACGTGGCCATAACTGTAAGTCCTTGTCAGTCATTTGATGATTTAACTTGCAAAAAGATACAAAGTAAATATTTAGAACCTTTTTAAAACCTCGGGTTTAAATAACACTTGTTAAAAATGTTTTTCACAAAACTTGAGACATTTTTCATTCTATTTGATTTCTTACTAAATAATTTGAAAGCTTTATAAGAAGGAAGTTTAATGACAGGAAATGGTATTAAGGAAAGGTGGTAAAGTGTAGGTCGCAATCTATTTTGTAGAACAAACTTTTAGCTATTCTTAGATTTTCACGAGTAGAGTTGAAAGCTTACAAGTAACATTTTCAATATTCAAATCTTTGCTAATATGTTGCATTTAAATTTTCTAATAAATTTAAATTCTACATGACAAAAAAATTAAAATTGTTTGCGTTAGACATTTTTCTTTCTATATTTTTAACTTAGATATATAAAACAATTATTTGTGAGAACTTGTTTTTGTGAAAGGTGCTCTCTTCAGGCACCCTCTTTCGCGTTTATTATAATAAAAATATTTTGTATCATTTAATGAAACTTAAAAGTAGATTTTACAAATCAGACTGATTTATTTGGATTATTTAAATTGCTTGTGTCTTTACGTGTTAATGCAGGGTGAATGCAAAAGAATCTTCAACCCCTCTAGCCACTAATCACATTAATGAGTTAAAATCGATCCTATATAGTAAATATGAAACAAACTTTGGTAATACCAAACCAAAGTTCATCAATAAAAGCTGAACTGTTGAGCAAATTAAGTTAATATAGATTGTCAAAATATTAATTCACATTTCCACTATTCTTTATGACAATTTATCAAAATTTGGAACTTTAAATATGGATTCTTTTTAAGGTTTTAAGTTAGTTAAGTCAAGTTTCAATTTCAAAATGTTATTAGCTTTCACAGATACCAAGTTAGCTAAGCTTACTTAAAGATTGCACTAAATAGAAGAGCTAGAAGTCTTTTGAAATAACTGCTAGATGTCTTAATTATGCTCACATCTTTACAAATGATACTTACAAACAAAATAAGAGGTTCGGCGATATAATGTAGATCGTCTGGGAGTTGTATCAGTAATTGCACCAACTTTAAAGTGACCCCTTCTAGATCAAGCTCATTTGCAGATTTCTGTTTAAAAAACATGAGATACAAATGATATTTCGCATAAGTGGTTTACTTACTATCAGAAATGCGGCGTCGTTGTCAGTGGATTCATTTAAATCTAGAAAAATAAAACAAAAGTGAGATATGTCTGGTTAAAGATTAATTTTGTATGTCGACAAATACACGATACAAGTTTGCTGAATCAACAAATAAACCTAAAAGACTTTGAATAGTATTTTTTAACCTTTTACTTCGGAACTTACTTGGCTTAAGATAACCAAGTTTTCTTGAAGTACAAAGAATTTTGTAAAATGAAAATAAACATTTATAATATTATTGCTTTCAAATAAACTGTATTTAAACAAAAATTTTTAACTAAGTATTTACAAGATTAATGAAAGTAATTCTTGTATTTTTAAAAATATGTTTTTAAAACTTGATTATAAGCAAATGGTTTACAGAAATGAAACAATAAGATTGAAATGATGTTTCACCTTCAGTAAGTTTAGATGTAATAGGAGTTTGAGAGAGTTTGACTATTTCACTATCGAGTGGTTTTGATACTTCCAAAATTTCATCAAGTGGTATTTCAATGTGAGATGAATCATTTGTATCATCATTTGAAGAACTTATTTCACCAAATTCAGAATCTGAACTATTATTTTTCACAGGGTTAATTTCATTATCTATTCCATCTCTAAAATTATCCGATGATTCATTAATTTGTTTACTATCGTCTTCTATAGACTTAGTTTTATCTTCTTTATTATCTTCTTCTATAGACTTAGTTTTATCTTCTTCATTATCTTCTTCTGAAAGATCAGTTTTATCTTCTCTATTATCTTCTTCTGAAAGATCAGTTTTATCTTCTCTACTATCTTCTTCTGAAAGATCAGTTTTATCTTCTCTATTATCTTCTTCTGAAAGATCGGTTTTATCTTCTTTATTATCTTCTTCTGAAGGAGCAGTTTTATCTTCTTCCACAACCGAGTAATCATTTTTATTTACATCACCATCTTTAAGCTCCGTCTTTAACATTTTAGTTTCAACATCTTCAGTTTCTTCGAAATATAAATAGGAACATAAGAAGCAGATGATTAGCTAACAAACATACCTGGTGAATAATCGACTTCATCATCAACAATACTCTCATCCCACGAAGACACTTTTTCAACAGGTTTCTCCTCAACCGATTCATTCCAATCAACAATCTTTCCTTCGTGTAACTCATCATAAGCATCTGCTGCAGGCTTCGCTCTCATTTCTATATATTCATCTTCTACACACAGAAAATAAATGTGAAATAATTTGAAGGTAGTAACCGTAGATCAAAATCACATGCTGAAATTATATTTATCAAACATGCAAAACAAAAGCAAGCAATCTCACCACTATCTTCACTTATCGATTCCATTCGATCATCTAAGCCAGGATCATAATCTTGTTGTTGAGGATTCACAAGACTTACAATGTTTCTCAGAACAGCATCCGACTTTTCAACATTGGCAACTTCCCGTAAAGCCTCAACTACAACATCTTTATTTATTTTTTGCTCTTTCTGACTCGAGTTATCAACATAATTTTCTAAATCTTTTAATCTTTCAGATAATCTTTCAAACTTTTTGAAATCGAGACTCGCTTGATGTTCTCTTTGCTTAGCTTCGTTTAGTTGTTGTTCTAAAATATTGACTCGTTCTTGTAATTTAAAATGTGGATCATCTTCTTTCGAAACTGGATTCTTTTTCTCGTCTTTAACTCGATTCATCAAATCTTCTAACTGAGTTTTTAATAATTTAAGCTCCGTGAAACTTGAATCAGAACTTCTAGAAGCATGAGAGTCCTCAAGACGAGTTACTTTATCAATCAAACTCGAAATAGAGTCATGATTCGAAATTTGTCTGCTTGAATCATTTTCTTTTCTTTCTTTAAGTTCTTTTTCCAGCGATTGAATACGTTCTAACATATCTCGATCCTCAAGTAACAGATCAAACCTTTTGTTCATCTTCATCACTTGCTCCCTCAGTTCTACTGCTTCTTGTTGAGAAGCTGAAAGTTCTTCTTCTTCTTTTTTATGAGCTTCAAGCTTTTTCTCAAGAGTAGAGATCCGATCAGATAGAACCTCATCAGTCGCCATTTCACTATTTCCAGTTTGCTTTTGAGTATTTATTACATCTTCTAGGCTTTTTAAACGAGCCTTTAAGAGGTTTGCTTCCTCTTGAAGAGATTGGACTACTGTTTGGCCACTAAAATTTTCAACAATCTTACTTTCAAGTTCACTTAGTTTTGTTTGAGTCAGATTAGCTTCTTGTTGCATCGTAGCTACTGTATTTTCATCTGACAACTTTTTCAGATCAAGTTCTTGCTGCAGTTTGCTTATAACATCTTTATACTTTTGGTTTTGTTCTCGATCTGTTTCTAACATCATTTCTATATCTCTTAAGCTTTCTAGTATATCAGTACAAGTGTGTTTTGTCTTATCTAAAAGTCGCTCTTTTAGTTTTAATTCATCAAAAACTTCATCTAACTTTTCGTTTTTCATTTCTAACGTTTCATCAGATTTAAACAGATTTTGATTAAAACTTAACTCTCCGATTTTCCGCAAATCGTTCTCTTGTTCTTTAAAGTCTTGCTTAATAGATCGGATCTGTTCAGTGGCTGTGTAATGAACTTTAAAGGATAAATCAGATTTATATTCTTTAATTAACATGATCACTTTTGTAAGAGCTTCACGTAAACGTTTTAATTCTAAGTGAGCTTCGTCAGCTAAGAACTGTTCCTTTTTCTTTATCTCATCGACTCTTCGCTTTAAGGGCACCATTTGTAGCTCTAAATCTTTTTCTTTTAAGGTATTTGATTCAACTTCAGTTTCTTCAGATATTTCTTTAATTTTATGTTCAATATTCTCTTCAGACTTCACAAATTGTATATCTTTTACATCCATATCATCGTCTTCATCATTTTTTGATACCTTTTTGTAGTTAGCAAAATCAGGATTAGGTGAAAAGTTGTTCTTGTTAACAAAATATGACAAGAAATGAACATTTGAAAGTTCACCTTGTTGCATGATGTTACTAGCTTCAGTTTGATGATAAGAAGTTTTTCTCAACACATGTGATATTTGTTTATTAAAATCATCTTTATATGAAACTTGTGATTGGAAATAATTAGCTAGTGGATGCTTAATTGCAGTTTTAACAATAATATTTGTGCTAATCTGATCTTCATCTTCAATATTTTTCAATATTTCAACTCCAAGCTTATCCACATCTTTACTTTTAAGATCTTCATCTTCAGTTTCTTTAATTTCATGATCTTTATTTTCAGTTTCTTTAATTTCATGATTGTTATCTTCAGTTTCTTTACTTTCAAGATCTTTATCTTCAGTTTCTTTACTTTCAAGATCTTCATTTTCAGTCTGTTTAACTTCAAGATCTTTATCTTTAGTTTCTTTAATTTCAAGATCTTTATCTTCAGTTTCTCTACTTTCATGATCTTCATCTTCAGTTTCTTTAATTTCATGATCTTTATCTTCAGTCTGTTTAACTTCAAGATCTTCAGACTTCACAAATTGTATATCTTTTACATCCATATCATCGTCTTCATCATTTTTTGATACCTTTTTGTAGTTAGCAAAATCAGGATTAGGTGAAAAGTTGTTCTTGTTAACAAAATATGACAAGAAATGAACATTTGAAAGTTCACCTTGTTGCATGATGTTACTAGCTTCAGTTTGATGATAAGAAGTTTTTCTCAACACATGTGATATTTGTTTATTAAAACCATCTTTATATGAAACTTGTGATTGAAAATAATTAGCTAGTGGATGCTTAATTGCAGTTTTAACAATAATATTTGTGCTAATCTGATCTTCATCTTCAATATTTTTCAATATTTCAACTCCAAGCTTATCCACATCTTTACTTTCAAGATCTTTATCTTCAATCTGTTTAATTTTAAGATCTTCATCTTCAATTTCTTTAATTTCAGGATCTTTATCTTCAGTTTCTTTAATTTCATGATCTTCATCTCCAGTTTCTTTAATTTCATGATCTTTATCTTCAATTTCTTTAATTTCATGATCTTTATTTTCAATCTGTTTAATTTCAGGATCTTCATCTTTAGTCTGTTTAACTTCAAGATCTTTATCTTCAGTTTCTTTACTTTCATGATCTTTATCTTCAGTTTCTTTACTTTCATGATCTTTATCTTCAGTTTCTTTACTTTCATGATCTTTATCTTCAGTTTCTTTAATTTCATGATCTTTATCTTCAATCTGTTTACTTTCAAGATCTTTATCTTCAACTTCTTTAATTTCATGATCTTTATCTTCAGTTTCTTTACTTTCATGATCTTTATCTTCAGTTTCTTTAATTTCATGATCTTTATCTTCAATCTGTTTACTTTCAAGATCTTTATCTTCAACTTCTTTAATTTCATGATCTTTATCTTCAGTTTCTTTACTTTCATGATCTTTATCTTCAGTTTCTTTAATTTCATGATCTTTATCTTCAATCTGTTTACTTTTAAGATCTTTATCTTCAACTTCTTTACTTTCATGATCTTTATCTTCAGTTTCTTTACTTTCATGATCTTTATCTTCAGTTTCTTTACTTTCAAGATCTTTATCTTCAATTTCTTTACTTTCAAGATCTTTATCTTCAGTTTCTTTACTTTCATGATCTTTATCTTCAGTTTCTTTAATTTCATGATCTTTATCTTCAATCTGTTTACTTTCAAGATCTTTATCTTCAACTTCTTTAATTTCATGATCTTTATCTTCAGTTTCTTTAATTTCATGATCTTTATCTTCAATCTGTTTACTTTCAAGATCTTTATCTTCAACTTCTTTAATTTCATGATCTTTATCTTCAGTTTCTTTACTTTCATGATCTTTATCTTCAGTTTCTTTAATTTCATGATCTTTATCTTCAATTTCTTTACTTTCATGATCTTTATCTTCAGTTTCTTTAATTTCATGATCTTTATCTTCAATCTGTTTACTTTCAAGATATTTATCTTCAACTTCTTTAATTTCATGATCTTTATCTTCAGTTTCTTTAATTTCATGATCTTTATCTTCAATCTGTTTACTTTCATGATCTTTATCTTCAGTTTCTTTAATTTCATGATCTTTATCTTCAGTTTCTTTACTTTCATGATCTTTATCTTCAGTTTCTTTACTTTCAAGATCTTTATCTTCAATTTCTTTACTTTCAAGATCTTTATCTTCAGTTTCTTTAATTTCATGATCTTCATCTTCAGTCTGTTTAACTTCAAGATCTTCAGACTTCACAAATTGTATATCTTTTACATCCATATCATCGTCTTCATCATTTTGTGATACCTTTTTGTAGTTAGCAAAATCAGGATTAGGTGAAAAGTTGTTCTTGTTAACAAAATATGACAAGAAATGAACATTTGAAAGTTCACCTTGTTGCATGATGTTACTAGCTTCAGTTTGATGATAAGAAGTTTTTCTCAACACATGTGATATTTGTTTATTAAAACCATCTTTATATGAAACTTGTGATTGGAAATAATTAGCTAGTGGATGCTTAATTGCAGTTTTAACAATAATATTTGCGCTAATCTGATCTTCAATGCCTTCATATTTTGAACTTTTTTTTGAGTTTTTCGTAAAATAATTTTTTGAATCAATGTCAACTTTGCTTTTTGTATCGTCCACTTGAATATGAGTTGTTGGTTGATGAACAGGGACTTGTGTTTTGAAAATATATTTCAATATTGAAGTTTGTTGATTGCCATTTAATTCAGAGCTTTTAGAAAGAATTTTTGAGATAACTTTAGTTTTTTCTATAAAAAATTCCTTTGGAGAAGCTAATGATGTTTTTAAATGAAAAATTTCATTGACAAAACATTTTTCATTTGCTGAAATATTTTTTAAACTTTTATAATTATCAAATAAATTAACAACTTGATCATTAACAGGTATATTTGAATCTCGATTAGCAGATGATTTCGAAATTTTATGATTGACAAACTTTTGAACATCAACAAATTGAATTTTACAAACATGATTACGATTCAACATAAAATTCAACAAACAATCATCAGTCCATCGACTGGTAGCACCTTTAAAACCATGCACAACACCACCATGCAAACCAAAATTATCTCGAGAAATACCTTCTGTTAAATCGCTGCTTGGCATCGTCTCTGAGTTGTCACCGACACTAGAAGGAAGGTTTTGTGGTTGAAGAGAGTTAGCTTGCTCTGATATTTGGCTACTAAGAGCTCTTTGAGCGGAATCTTTATCAGATGACTCTCCTGCTTTATCAGAATTTTTTTCTGATTGTTGGAGAAGTTCTTCTGGTTTAATAGTTGGTTCATCTGGTTTACTAGATGGTGTTTCTGGTTCATTAGATGGTTCTTCTGGTTCATTAACTGGTTCTTCTGATTCATTAGTTGGTTCTTTTGGTTCATTAGATGGTTCTTCTGGTTCATTAGTTGGTTCTTCTGATTCATTAGTTGGTTCTTTTGGTTTACTAGATGGTTCTTTTACTTGATTAGATGGTTCTTGGGGTTCACTAGATGGTTCTTCTTGTTTATTAGATGGTTCTTCTGGTTCATTAGATGGTTCTTTTAGTTCATTAGATGGTTCTTTTAGTTCATTAGATGGTTCTTCTCGTTTATTAGATGGTTCTTCTGGTTCATTAGATGGTTCTTGGGGTTCACTAGATGGTTCTTCTGGTTCATTAACTGGTTCTTCTGGTTTATTAGATGATTCTTCTTGTTTACCAGAAGGTTCTTCTGGTTCATTAGATGGTTCTTCTGGTTCATTAGATGGTTCTTCTGGTTCATTAGATGGTTCTTCTGGTTCATTAAATGGTTCTTCTGGTTTATTAGATGGTTCTTCTGGTTCATTAGATAGTTCTTCTGGCTCATTAGATGGCTCTTCTGGTTCATTAACTGGTTCTTCTGCTTCATTAGATGGTTCTTCTGGTTCATTAGATGGTTCTTCTGGTTCATTAGATGGTTCTTCTGGTTTATTAGATGGTTCTTCTGGTTTATTAGATGGTTCTTCTGGTTTATTAGATGGTTCTTCTGGTTCATTAGATGGTTCTTTTAGTTCATTAGTTGGTTCTTCTAGTTCATTAACTGGTTCTTCTGGTTCATTAGATGGTTCTTCTGGTTCAATAGATGGCTCTTCTGGTTCATTAGATGGTTCTTCTGGTTCACTAGATGGTTCTTCTGGTTCATTAGATGGTTCTTCTGGTTCATTAGATGGTTCTTCTGGTTCATTAGATGGTTCTTTTGGTTCATTAGATGATTCTTCTTGTTTACCAGAAGGTTCTTCTGGTTCATTAGATGGTTCTTCTGGTTCATTAGATGGTTCTTTTGGTTCATTAGATGGTTCTTCTTTTTTACCAGAAGGTTCTTCTGGTTCATTAGATGGTTCTTCTGGTTGTTTAGATGGCTCTTCCGGAGTTTCTAGATCTTTGGGTAGATCCACTTGTAAAACTACTTCTTTTTCACCCGAAGTTGTTTCAGATAGATCTTTTTCTGTCTCCTTAGACAGCTCTTCTCCTTGCCTTACCTTCAACTCATCATTTACTGTGACTACAGAAGGGTCACTTTTTAATTGTTCATCTTTAGATCTTCCTTGAAGAGCTGCTTGTAAGGTTTGTTTGATCTCATAATTATCTTCCGTTTTATCATTAGCACGACTCCCTTCAATAGAATTCGGTGAAACTAATCCGAGAAACATTTTCACTTTTTCATTATCTCCATCGGAAGATTTCATGAGCTTCTTTATCAGATCTTCTGAGCTTTCAATATTACTAGACTTCGTTGCATCTTTGTTGTCGATGTTCAGATCATCTACTGTAGCTACAGCTGCTTCGACTTCATCAGCTTTCGTTTCTACCTTAAAGTTGTCCACCACCGCATCTTTGGTAGAATCAAACATCTGTTTGTCATCAGAAGCTACTGGTTGATTTTGTTGGCCATCTTTTGATCCGGGTATTTTATTTTTAGGCTTTTCAAGTATCAGCTTCTGCAGATTAACACAATGATTTTAGAATTTTGAAAATTTGAATAAATTTCGTCTATACAGATTTACAATTATTCGATTAATATCTGAAAAGTTTAGACAGTTTTGAGATGAATCAAAGAGTCTACTCACTTGTCCACCACTTATTATAGTCCTCTGTTCTTCTTCTTTATTTTTGTCAATAAATTTCTAAAACAAAAATAAAAATTGCTAAAAAATGATTTTTTAACCACCTCAACAACTAATGCACACCAAAACACCTAAAAAATTACTTCAAATTTGTGAAACATAAAGCAAAATAATTGTAGAATGTAATAGTTGGATAAAATTGATAATATTATTAAATACTTTATATTGATGTAATAATCAATACTGTAATAATTATATATCAATTTTATGAGTATATCAAATATTTAAATTGATAAATGTTGCTCGTATCCAAAGATGTTGATGTTCAAAGCACATTGTGAAGAGGTACAAGTACACTTGCTTCGATATTTGTATATTCCAATCCAATTACATCTCAGTACAAACAAATATATCACTAAAAAGTACTTTTAATAAAGTTTCTAATGAAATGTAACATGTTGGAATAATTACAAATAATCTTTATCATTGATTGTTAAGTATTTAAATAGGTTTGGACCTATCACATCAAATGTACTTCTAAATGTTTACTTCCTTATTTCGTAGCAATGGTATAGATGGACATACAACTACAAAATCCCTCAGTAGTCTATGCGGCTGAAAACGTTTTTTCTCTCATATATGCGCTAGTGTAATTTCCGTGAAATTTAAATAAAACAATTAAAGTTATTAATAAAATGCATTTACTGTAGTTCAAACTCAGCCAATATATTATAGCGTTTTGATGATAGGAAATACAACGAGACTCTATCACAACTAGTTTAAATTCTACAAACTTCAAACGTTGTGAAAAGAAAAAGATTCGTCATCAAAAGGCACTTAATTTATGGTGTATCATTTATAAACTATTAAAAACAGTTCTTTGAACAAAATTATCACAAAAATAACAGTTGAAATAAGAAACCACAACCTTATAAACAATATTAACAGGTGGAATACTAAAGCTGGTGTTAAAATCATAACTATCAAACAACTTGTTGACTTAATACACTTTTTGCAAGCCGCCGAGTATCTATTAGAAGAGAACTGATAGTCAATTCTAATTAACCATTTAGATAAGGTCAAAATAACTTGAAACAGTTTATAGAAATTTTAACTAACAGAACTTATGATGACTATTTTTTTGAATTAGTTACTTTAAAGAAATTAAAATTAAAATTGAATATTATAATTAGAAACTTAAACAGATTCTGGTAACGAAAAACATTTATGGTTTAAAACTAATGCAAGAAATACACCACTACATGCAGATAAAACTACACCATAATTGATAAAAGCACAGATACAAAACTTAGAATCTATAACAAAACCGCAATTCTAATAGCCAGCTGTAAAATCTTCTAAAAGATACCTTGGTCTTAACAATTACAGATGGGTATTTGTGAATCACCAGGTTTTCTTTGATAAAAGTACTTGGAAAAAATCCAAAATGATTGCTGCCTATGATCTACCATAAAAAATCCCCTTAAGTAACAACTTGCTATAAAAGTTTTTCACCAGAAACATTATTTATATAAATTGCATTCTGTGTAAATTGTGGTTCGTCTAGTTGGTGTAAAAAATAGTAAGAAACCTCAAGTAAAATTATGGAGAATTATTACTGATAATCTTTTTGATTAATTATATAAATGAAATATACAACAAATAAATTATATTAAGAGCTGGTTAAAGGTACAGTAAATAGTAACAATAAATCAACAAAAACAATTTTTTTAAATTATTGTACTTATAAATTCAATTCAGATGTAAAATATGTTGTTTAGATTCATAAAAATATAAAACAAATACCTGACCACCCCACAGATTAGTTGTCACGCCAGCATTTTTAGCTTTTACTAAAACTGTATCTCCTTTTTTCATATTCAAAAACACTTTATCTTTAGGTCTGTAGCCTATTTTAGCTGTTCCTTGAGAAATTGTTTCTATAAAAAATGATGATATTTAACAATCAACTTTGAGATACTTCTTTTACATAAAAGTATAATTAGTTCAACAACTTCATTTTGATGTTACCTACTTGCTAGTTACATATTCCTAAAATAATATTGAAATTATATATCTTTCCAATTTTAGCTACATAACAACATCAAAAGAAAATTAGAGATAAACTGATACCTAGGGCCCACCGGGTATTTCAATTCTGTGGTATTTAATATATAAGATAGTGTGGTATTCTCTTACATTTTTTCAAAATCATGAATACCAAGTCTGAAGAACAACTCCAGAAAAATATGAAGAAGAAGAGACTGACAAGGTTTTAAAGTTTTTTAAAATTTATCGAATACTTTTTAGGATAATGATTCAAATTTGACCAAATCATTGGCTAGTTAAGAAACCTTTTTATATTCCATTATAAAACTGATATAAGAGCGCCAACTATCAAAATGTGAGTAATTATTTCACTTGGAAAATTTCGAAAATAAACTTGATGATGAACTCTTACATCATAAAAGAATTTACATGATTTCTAGAATGAGTCAACAAAAAATTTCTTAGACAAAGTAAATAAAGTAGTAATGTGTTTCATAACATTCAAGCAGGAAATTAAGTAAAATGACATCTGTACTTTACACTAAAAAAGTGAAATATACTAAAGACAGGCCTTTTTTTGCATTTCTAGTGACAAAGGTTTGTTTTTTTCAGTATGAAAATTTCACTAGGTTAAGTATCACCTGCTATCATAAAATTATATATCTTATTCAGGGATTAAAACTTAATTACAAGAATAAACTTCAATATAATTTAGATTTACTTAAAATGTTTAAAGGATCATTAATATAACCAATGGCTAAGATATGTTATACAACTTTTTGATAACTTTAAATTGAATTAAAAAAACTAAAATTCAAAAGTACAAAATTATAATTATAGACTTACCAGTACATTCACTATTAGCACATTCCATATCAGTTGATACTTTTGCATATGATTCAACATTTGTAGTTATGAATAATAACACAAAAAGAAACACAAATATTTTAATAAATTGATAATGATAAGCCATGATTAATAGTTTTCACTTCATTTGTTTTTAGCTTCTTTTAAATAACTAACTTAAGATCAATTTCAATCTATAATTTTTTCCTGTAACAATAAAATATTCTTAATCATAATTCATATAGCTTTAAGCATATTTAGTAGTTTTAAGTACTGAAAAAAATCATTTATTATTCTAGCAATAAAGTATTTAGGACCTTTTATTTGAAGAAAAATACAAAGAAGTAATATAAATGAAAGGAAAAAATTAAATAGCCAAAATTAGTCGTCTATAATACTTCTTTATACATATTTGATATATGAATTTTTATACAAAACTAAAAATAAATTTTAAATTCAAATTTTAAAGCTTTGGTATCATACCAAAACATTTCATAATATGTTAACAATTTTATTTGTTTCACTAGATTATTGTAAATATCAAATATATAATGATAAAAAGTAAACTTGTAGAGAAAACTAATTAAAATTAAACATTATTTTAGCTGAAATATATTTCATTTCTACAACTTTATCGCACTTGTTGAAAGTTTGATATATACATAAATAAATATGTTAAATTAAACAAATAAGTTAAATATTAGCATAAAAATATGTTTACATTTATAGCGATTATACAAAAACAAGATTTAAGATTGAAATTTTATTTTGGTCTTCGTCATCTTTGTTTTAAAAATAATTTTCCCCTTTCGTGAAACTATTTTTTTTACTTTTCACGTTTTAAACTTCAGATGTTTATTAGTATTTGTAATTTCTTAAATAATTATATTTGGTTAGTTTCTATAAAAGTTGCTTACAACACAATTAATTTTTATAACCAAAACATTGTATGATTCTTAAAGTGTTTTTTATTATTCTAAAGGCTAGCAAAATAATGACACGTCACTATAAAGCTAACTGTTTATTGGTATAATACGCAACTATCGAATATATAAAGAAATATCAAAAAATTAATCGATGTATTAAAAAATTGGTAATAAGCTTTGCTTACGAGTAAATTATGACAGCTTATGTTGAAAAAAAATTATCTGTTATAAGTTGATAATTTCTATTTATCTATTGCAATAAATGTATGATAATACAACAATGTATATGTTTTTAGCAATATGTTTACAAAAAACAAGATTTTGAGTTTAATCGTTGCTGATATCTCATAAATTAATCTTCATGAAAGTTACAGAACTATTGTCACTTACTAAGTATTTCCATGTAACATCATATATATAAAATATCTTTTATCAATTTCATTTTATATGGTCATTCTTAATTAATAACTTTGTACAAAGATTTCAACCCCTATCAATTTCTTATATTTAAAAATAATAAGTAACACTTTCATTAAAATTTGGATAATCATTACTAATGGCTTTTTATGGTAATTCAACTAAAGTTGCGTTGTTTAGTAAGCTTATCGTCTTGTCTGTAGTTTAGATAGTAGTCTCGTCGTTGAAAGTTTTAGATTCAAACCTTAGATAGAGTATTTACAAACTCTATTTTCTGTTATGACGTTTAACTATTATCATTCAGCTTAAAGCTAATAAGGCTATAGGCTTTGGGGGTCAAAACTTTCTTGTAGTAGTAACCATTTACTACAGAAGTACGTACAAGTTTTTTGCAAAATAAAATACCTGGGGAAGTTCTTCATTACTGTTTTTATTCGATTAATTCATTCGCATTTTTACAGACTACATTTTTTTAAATAGTTTACTTTCAATTACTTTTTTTTAAATCAATGCTTTATACCTGGAAATAAAACCGGTGTTTTATAGAATCACGATAGTTTAATCTGTGTTCTGAATAACCCGCAAAGACAGCTTAGATAGTTGAAAATGAAGAGATGAATATGTAAACATTCACCAAATCACGATTAAACAATGACGTAAGATACCATCAATTTGTTGTATCCGGTCAGACAATGTTACATAATTCTTGTATAAAACCTGAAGTAAAGGTTATTAAAATCTAATTCAACTTATTTTAGAGGCACGAATGTCCAATTATCAAAGCAGAAAATGATTTAACAGTTTAGAGATTAGTTATATGTGATTAATTTAAGTACCTAATATTTGAAAAGAATAGCGCATACATATTATTTTTGAATCTTCATATCGAAAGCTTAATTAAGCTGTAAATATCTATTATCGAATATGATTAAAAGAACTTTTTTAGAAGGCTTCTTATCGGTCTATTCGAGACTTTCAAACTTTTCATAAAATATTTGATTTTTAACGTTAAAAAAATACGGATGCTTCCTTTTACTTTAGTTTAATACATTTTCAGTATAACACCTTATATAATAAGAAAAAAATAAAAAGTTAATTAAAGCTATTTCGTGCGAGGCAAAAACCTGTTTGAATAAATTAACATAACGTAACGAAGTTGATGATTAAGTCATCTTTAGACAAGTTCAATATAACGTCAATGTTGTCATTGCTAAAATTCATTCAAAAGCCTGACAATCATATTTTTCACCATTTTTAAAGATGTCAGACCTTAGGATTGAGTCAACTATGAGCAAATAGCTCATTGATAAGTTTTCAGCAAGTCGTTTATTTTATGATCAAAGCGATAGCTCAATATTCTAATAAAATCTAATCTAGGATAGAATATAATTAATGAATTAAACACTTGATGGTACAGTTTGCTTGTGAACTTGCTAATAAACTTTGCTTATTTAAAGCTAATGTCAAATTTAAGTTGGTATCATGAAACGATTTCTTATTTTGATCATTTTTTTTCTCCCTAAAAACAAAGCCACAAATGTCTCATTATTTGAGGAAAGGTAAGCGAAAGAAAAACAATTCAATCATCATAGAAATATCTTAACATAAACATTTCAAATATTGATTAAACATTTTACTATTGATACTCTAAGCTTACAAGAAAACTACACCAAACCGTTTGGAGATACTGGAACTGCTATTTCAGCAGTAATATTAATTACTTTGATGTTGTTGGGAATTATCTTAAACTCTTTTACGATGGCTGTAATTCAAGCATCACCGTTAAGGTAGTTGTTCACCTCAATCTAACTAACTTAAGAAAACCTTGAAAAATTTTTTACTATAAAGCAGCTTAAATATATCTATAAATAGTATTTGAATAAATCTCTTATCTTATCGATAAATTTATTGGCAGGAAAGAAAAATTTGTTGTGATGATCTTTTCACTGTGTTGCTCTGATCTTTTATCTTCTCTTATCAGTTGGATCTTCTTATATAGAAGAACTTGGGGCTTTGATGACTTTTCACCAGTTCCAAGCATACTTTGCACAGTAAGTAAATTCACAATTAGTAATTTAAATTCAGCAATTACTAATCAGAATACACATGCAAGGTGTTATGAGTAATAAATGGTTTTTCAATTTTAGTTTTATTGGGCTGCTGATAACATGACTTCAATTGCAACTGCTATTCACATTCTCTGCTTTGCAATTTTAAGATACTGCGCACTTTTTTACCCAATCACTTACAAGGAAATCAAATTAAAAACAATAAAGGTAAACGTCATTCCGTAAGCTACAGATCATGTAGTGTTTTATCGATAAGCTCAGCAGTTTAGTTATTCTGCTTCCAGTAGAAAACATTTAGATATTTGTCAACAGATAATTTTGTTGGTGATTTGGATAGTCAGCCTATTATGTGGTTTTGTCCCTATAAGCGTTTGGTTTTCTTCACGTATAAGAGACCGAACTAGCCACTTACCTGACGCAAGGTGGCCTTCTTGTACTTTAAAAATTGAGTAGTGAGTGCTACAAACTATTTTCTGACAATATTTCCACTTACCAAAATTTTAATTTTAAGCTTGGAGCAATATAAAAGCTACCTATCTATTGCACATCCAATTTTCCTGTATCTCCCTTTGGTTACTGTGGCATTCCTAAGCTTGATAATATCATGCAAAATATATAGTCAACCAACTAATACTCAAACAAGTATTAAAAGAAGTAAACAAAAGATGATGGTAGCACAATTACTATTAATTATTTTATCATTTTTGATTGGATATGTGCCTATATCAGGTAACTACCTGATTAACTTTAAATACTATTTTAGGAACAATTTTTTTATGCAGTTTATGAAAAATGGAGCTCAGAGGCAACAACCAACACTCCATATTATAAAAGACTTGACTACTGGTTTGGGATGACAAGCTATATGAGCCTCAGACTATCGGAAACTTTAAATCCGATTTTTTACAACTTAGGCTCTCGCAGACTTCGATATTATTCTAAAAGATGGCTGAACAAACATATTTTCACTCTTAAAAGTGAAAATACTTCAATTAACAAGTCTCATAAGAGTCGAACTAACAACTTGAAAAGTACATCTATTTAAACATAAACTCATATTCATAATTAATCAGAAAATATTTCAACATATATCATTTTACGTTGTTATCAAACCTATTCTGTCATTCAAATGAAATAACAAATATTTCAACAAAACAATAAAAACAAATAAACGCTCAGAGTGACTTGCTTAAGATTTTGTAAGCAGGTAGTGAATCAGGTTTTGAAAGCAGAAGCCTTGCAATTGTTGTGATTTCACAACGCAGCTTCACATTTTTGAGACACAAATAAGCATCTCATTATCTACTTCTTTTGCTAACAAAGTTTACCTCTACCATCTAAAATCATTAATTTTCTTTATGCTAGTCCAAAAGACTTTGAAATAGCAACTTCTTATTAGTTTCTCAGACTAATAAGCTAAAAACCTTTTTGTTAGTCGATAAGCCTTCCAGATCAAGATACAATATCCAAGAAATTTACATTTTATACATTTTTATAGCTTTTAGTATAAGCCAGATCACCAAAATCTTGGCCACAAATATGACGTAAGCTCTATAATTTTCTTTCGACATTAAAGAAATACTTTCAAGATTTTGTAGTAAAATAAGTAGTTGATGATTTAATGATGTATTACTCCTATTTTTATTTAAGCTTCGATGTAAATGTAGTAGCTTTGTATCGTATATAAACGTATGCAAACCTTAAAAATCATCTTCGAAATTTTATAAGAATTCTAGAAAGTTTTCTTTTTAATAAGATTCATTTTAACGCATGGCGTCATTAAAAAAATTTCTTGTTGAAAGTTTTTGTGTTGAAATATTTCTGCTGAAGTAAAATAAGTAATGATTTTTAAAAGAAATGAATAAATAATAAAAGTAATGAGTGTATATACAGCTACAAAATTAATACGTATGCAACTGAATGTTGCTAAAAAACAAACTAACAGTTATCAAACATTTTCTTTCAAAATTTGAATCTTGAAAATTCTTTTAAAGCCTTGTGGTAGCAAAAACCTTTCTAACAATTTCACTCTAGCCTCTTTATGACACATAACATTTTAAAGTAACATTACACTTCACTAAATTATTATTTACGTAGACAGATAAAAGCACTTAGAAAGAGAATATGAAATCTGTGTAAAAACGCAATATTATTCATAAGTAAACAAATAGAATAAATTAAAACACCAAATTTTTGTTTTTTTTCTTCGAAGAATGTACCCGCTTCCAAGTAAAAAAAAACTTATTGAAATGATAAATCGATTCAATTTGACTTTCATCAAAATGGTTTGCTCTATGTTAGATTTATTTCAGTTTCTATTTCAACTCAAGTTGTTTCTATAATGAAAACACCCTGAATGTTTAATTTCGATTTATTTCTTAAATTTTTCTACTTGATTTTGACTGCTTTATGTTGAAGCAAATTTTTAAATAATGGCTTTGATATAATGAATAAAAATAATAAATTCAAAAAGTTACACAAATAGTATAGTGATAAATGTTATCTGTAGTTCTTATTATTATCACAATTCAGTTTAATTACGTTTTTCTGCTCTTATCAAAAATCAGGCAATTTTAATTCATCTGAAAAACAAAAGCTAGCAGTTGGCGTATTTAAGTATTGATAAGGTGCAGAGCTCTAAAAATATAAATAAGGATTGACTAAAGCAAACTAGTCCCTTTTAAATGAATCAACAAATAGAAGTTAATGTATGATTAATGATAGCAAAATTAGCTTACTGTTTACAGTCTGAAGCAAAAAACTTTATTTAATTTTAGTTTTTGATGTTTGTGTATGTTGACTTGTATGTTTGATGTTTAAATGCAGCTTGAACAATAAATGCTAATGTTAGCATCCTACTTTTTGCTAAGATTGCTTCTGAGAACTTCAAAGACCTTAAATACAAGTATAAAATATGTTTTCAGCAATAGAAACTATTTTAAATTTATGAATTTTTTTACATTACTCAAAATATAAGAAATTAAGATAATTTTAGTGTTAATAATTATTATATTATTAATTGAAAAAAATGTAAAAAATAATACGTTAGAAGTAAAGTAAACTTGAAAGAATAAAGTAAACAAACTATTTATAGGGTTTTTAGTCTTGTAAATAATGTTTAAGAGAAGTTTAAATAATTTGGGGTAATATAAATTCGATTACTTATTTGATAGAACAGTTTGAATTTTGCAGATTGAGGTTTTAAATTGAAAACTTTAAAAAATAAAGAAAATTTTCATTGAATATTTTCATTCTAAAATTCAGTTTACTTAATTTTGTTTGTCATTTTAAATAAAACTAAATTTGAGGGAAATGATTTTATCACATTTCAATATTTTTGAGATTCAAGGTTTTTCATAAATAATTTTCTATCATTATAAAAAAGTTATAAAAAAACAAACGTGATGAGATCTGATGTTTCAGTAAATCACACTTTGTTACAGAGAACCAACTCCAGATTTAATTTTGTCGATTATAGGATCTTTAAGTACCTCAGTTTAAACTTTCACTTTGTCTGTAGGCCCTAGTAACCTAATTGGCCACACTTAGATCCTAATTATGATTTATTACCAAGTTTCACATGCCGAAAAAATACATCAGTTAATACATCCTTTCTGCCTACATATACGTTTTTGACTCTAAGACTCGCACTCTTTAGATCCACCACTTGGTCATACATTCCAGTGACCTGGTAATCCTCTAAGTGAACGGACTGCAAGTTTTTTCCGAGCTCATACAACATTTGCTTTTTCCTGAACAGCCACAAGGCAGTAGTGTGATGATTTTTCTACTAGACATTTCTTACATCAGCGAGTTTTTACGTTTTTTTTCGGTTTGATGGCAAATTTGATGAAAACATTTTTAAGCGGTTAAAGTCTTGAGATATTCTCAAATTACTTATCTCAACATTTCGTTTTAAGCGCTTTGTTTAATTTTAAATCTTGAAACTGGTTGTAAATTTATAACTTTAATTAGATGGGTAAAAAAGTAATATACAAAATAGATGTTCATTATTACGTTTTTTTTAATGTGAGATTTTAAGATCAGATTCCAAGTACTTTTTTTCGAATTTTGAAAAAGTTCAAACTATCAAAGTTAGCTATTAATTTATAGAGCCATGTTAAAGAGCTTTTTAACATATTACTTACGTAATCATGCAAATATAAAATCACAAATGTTGTCTGCCTATATTTGAGTTGCAAGATTACATATTACTAGCTGAGGTTATGTTTTTGCAAGAGTTCTTGTTCATTTTATCCCGAGATTTTATAGGCAAAGCTATAATTTCTATTAACTGATAAAGATTAATATTTGAATTTTTTTTGATTACTATTAGTTTGGTTAATTAGACTTTGTATAGAAGTTAATAAATCATTAATCTTTGTAAATAACTAAGCAGCAATCACATGACATTTTGCACTCGGTTTTCTGTTTGTGCCTTATATAAACGTTTGAGGTTTATTAAATATTTCTGTATTGAATCAAAATAGGTGCTTTGAGATATCGGTCCTATACAGAAAAGTTGATATTTTCTGTGACTAATATTGAAAGATCAATCTTAACAGGATATTTGCGCCGGCTCTTATTTATTGAGATTCAAGAAGTCTAACGATATAAAAGTAGTTTTTGCTTACTAAAAATTGGATTTACAATGTTGATCTTTGATAAGATATCGTATACAAGCAATATCGTTTACTGAAACTTTAATGATATTCTCAAAGTAATATTTTTGTTTAATCTTCAATGCGTCGAGTCATAGAAACACAAAAACAGAATATTTTTAGTTAACCATATAAAACCATGCAGCTTATAAAAAGTGGATGTTCTTTTTTATTATAAATTCTAAAATCTTTTTCTTGAAGTTTAGTTTGATTATTTTGCTGTAAAACCATTTTTATGTTTCTTTTTTTTATTTTCAATATCTATATTAACCTTGAAACGGGTTGAGACCATATAAAATTTTATAGTTTGATAGAAAATATCACAAAATTGTGAGTTTTAAGTATCTAAGATGAAATTGAAGTTGTTTTGTGTCTCTTTTATTCATTAGTTATAAAATAAATCGTTTAGAAGTTTATATTATGCAATAATTTGTAGATAAATAATATTCATAAAAATTTAGAAATAT
Organism: Pegea sp. RAD2-039; assembly: GCA_034620365.1. NCBI lineage: Eukaryota > Metazoa > Chordata > Thaliacea > Salpida > Salpidae > Pegea > Pegea sp. RAD2-039. The sequence goes on along the minus strand of JAQGEQ010000272.1, from coordinate 195,324 downwards.
TTTAGTTTGATTATTAATTCATTGCTACACTTATATATAAAAACTAGGTAACCATAAGTAGGTGTTTAGAATATTCATATATATGTTTGCTTTAAAAAAATATTATTACAAATATTGTTATTGGAAAAAATTAAAATCAGTTAATAAATAGCTATTATTGAATTTGTTTATTTTCCAGTTTATTTTATTTATGAATTATTATGAATGTTATATATATAAATATAAGTTTGAAATTTGCAAAAAATTTCCGTTATTTATTAATTAGTTATAAATACTTTTAGTTGTTACAAAAAGTAAATCGTATAAAAGCATTAATTAATTGCTTTTAAACCATATAAAACAGCATTTTCTTGATATAACCAAGTATTTTAGTCGTTAAAATAATATTTTTAATACATATCTATTTTAAATAATCAGTTAGAATATTTTTAGAAAATTTTATGTCGGTGCTTTTAATATTATAATAATGATTGATGTTTACAACTTGATTAAAAATTAGAAAAAAGTATTTACAAGAGCGATATCATGAGTAAATTATTGACATTTTATCAGATTTGACGTTTTAGTTAATTAATTATTAATTCATTTTATAATCTTGATTTTCCATTAGTGTCTGTTTTATAAATGATTTAACTTAAAAATTTGAAGCCAAACAGATCAAGAATTGAGTATAATACGTTATTTCAAAATATGTTATTAAACCAAAATATGTTTTTTCACAGCTTTAGATTTTGTTTTTTAAATGTACAAAAAATGAAGTCTTCATCAATTCTCTTTCTTTTTATTTGTTTGTCAGTACAAAAGTAAATTACTAAACTTGCAATCACTAACCATGCTAATAATCTTTATTTGAAAAGATTTACAGTTCAACTAGAAGTTCAACAGTTTTTGGATGATTACAATACTACCGCAGAAGAAAAATATTTTGATTCTGTGGAGGCAGAATGGATTTACAACACAGATATAACCCCGCAAACGCAAGCAAACGCGGTGAGAACTATAAAACGTTTACATTAAACAAATTAATCCGTGGTCTTAAGGTTCAAGCAGGTAAAGAGGCTACTTTATGGGGCAAGGAACAAGCGGAAGAAGCAAACAAACTGGATCTTACAGATGCAGATGATATACAGAAGCGACTTATCGGAAAAATTGGAGTAATTGGGACAGGTGTACTGAGTGATGAAGATTTGGATAAGGTTTGTTTATGGATGATTCTTAGGAGACCCTAATTGGTTAATTAACTGATGATATTTTTATAGTTATCTGAAGCTACCGCAAATATGCAGACAACTTATAGTACAGCTAAAGTTTGTGGGCTCAAAGGATATGGAGATGATTGTCTTCCGCTAGACCCAGGTTAATTTAGAGATTTTTTGAAGTTGCTTTCGTACAAACCAGTGAACAACTTTTTAAGTCATAAGAAAGTTTGTAATATTTTAAAAATGCTTATTTGAAACTGATAAAGTTAAAATTGAATGAAGTAACTTTTTTAATTTGTTTTAAATCTACAGATCTAACTGAGATTATGGCTTCATCGACTGATTATAACTTACTTCGCGATGTTTGGAAGGGGTGGAGAGATGAAAGCGGAAAACCTAATAAAAACGATTTTAAAACTTACGTTGAGCTTCAAAATAAAGTAGCAGTTGGAAATGGTAATATGCCAAGAATGATTTAAAAAGTCAATTATTATTACCAGAATAATTTGACAGGTTACAGAGATGCTTCAGAATATTGGTTAGCTGCTTATGAAACTGAAAATATTGAAGATCAATTTGAAGAGCTTTGGCAAATTATTCTTCCACTTTATGAGCAACTTCACGCTTATGTGAGAAGGTATGTAACTTTATAATGAAATTATATCAACAATTATTATAAAATTTATTTTATCAACTGAAGAAAACTTTACAACAAATATGGCGGTGAAGTTATAAACTTACAAGGACCAATACCAGCCCATTTGTTTGGTAATATGTGGGCACAAGATTGGTTATCATTGTACAGTACTGTGGAACCATATGCAGGGAAAGTAAGACCAGATGCAACGCCTGGAATTATTGCAAAAGTGAGTAGTTTGATTTATGTGTTACGTGAAAAGCAACGATTTGTATGAGAAGGGATGGAACGCCTCGGATATGTTTCATGTAGCAGATAAGTTCTTTACTGATTTGGGTCTGATTCCGATGCCTGAGGAGTTTTGGGAAGAAACGATGTTTGTAAAACCGGACGATAAAGAAGTTGTTTGTCATGCCTCAGCCTGGGACTTTTACAACCGGAAGGACTTCCGGTAAAAAATAAAACAAGAATAAATTGAGCTTTTAGTTTAAATATTTTTCAGAATTAAGATGTGTACAACAATTACACAACGCGACTTCGTCACAATTCATCATGAAATGGGACACATTCAATATTATCTTCAATATAAAGATCAGCCTGTATCATTTAGAGACGGAGCTAATCCTGGTTTTCACGAAGCCGTGAGTCCCGTTTAAATCGATCTTCAGGACTTTTTAATTCGGTTACAGGTAGGTGACACATTAGCATTATCAGCTGGTACCTTAGACCATCTCTACAAACTTGGATTAATTGATGAGCCAGATAATGACGAAGAAAGTGATATTAACTACTTGATGAGCATGGCCTTAGATAAACTTGCTTTTATTCCTTTCGGATATTTGATGGATAAGTGGAGATGGGATGTATTTAGTGGCCGAGTGAGATGAAATGAATAAGAATCTTTTAATGTTGACTATTTGATTGCTTAAAGGTAAATGAAAAGAATTGGAACCAAGCTTGGTGGGATTATAGGATTAAATACCAGGGATTGGCTCCACCTGTAAGTAGAACAGAAGAAGATTTTGATCCAGCAGCCAAATTTCATATTTCAAATGATGTCCCATATATACGGTTAGTTTATTTTAGCCGTGACATTTTATTATAGCTAGGCTTACCATCTGTGTATCATTTAAAGTCAGGATTTCTACGTATGTATTCCTCTATGCCAAATACTTAAAGAAATATTAGAAGTAGCAATTACTTTATTCAAATATTTTTAGAGAATTAACCTAACCAGTCAAACTTAGAATAAATCAACTTTGATAATTTACTCATTTTTTATGACCAACATTTTGACGTTCAAAATAAACAAAAAAATAAGAAATTTATTAATATCTCAGTTTTATTCTTTAGATGTAATTTTATTCCTTTAATTTTGTAACATGTAAAAGATATAGATAATAAATATAAAACTCGTTAATGCTTAATTAGAAACTATTTCAAGATACTAACCAAGTCAGTTTACTAGCAAGTTTCAATTATTAGATACAAATAATTTGAAATTAATTAACAGATACTTCGTTAGCTATATAATTCAGTTTCAATTCTATGAATCTATGTGTGCTGAGTCTGGGCACGTCGGTAGTTTATACAAATGTGATTTCAATGGAAGTATAGAAGCAGGCACAAAACTCGGGTAAGTTCCAAATTTATAATCAAATTAAATTTTAAAAACATTTCTAAAATTTTTCTAGTGATATGCTTAAGCTAGGATCAAGTTTAGTATGGGAAGAGGCCATGGAAAGAATCACTGGAATTAAAAAAATGTCATCTGAGTCCATTGTAAAATACTTTCAACCACTTCTAGAGTATCTAGAACAAGAAAATAAGAAGAATGGTGAAGTGATTGGCTGGCCTGACTATTCTTGGCAACCACCAATCAGTAAGTCATTTATTTTTGAACATTTGAAATGCTGAATGCGTTATCTCGCATAAAAACTTGATTTTGAATCACATTTTATAGGGAGTTCCATTTAGTAAGCCAATATTTTTGTTCATTTCAGACACAGTTCAGAACGAAGATGGTAAAGTTGAACTTGATCATGGAAATGGCTGCGATAGTATTCAGTCTTCAAAGTTGTTAATATTTTCAACTTTACTTTTCTTGTTTTGTTTCTCAAAATTATTTTAAATTTTTTACTTCAATATGTTAGACTATTTGCTAATACTTTTATTTTCAAAGTTTTAGATATAAGTTTCTAGTTTAATCTCCTCTTTAGAATCTAATTTGATGTAATTGAAACTTCAGAAAATAATTTGATAAAATATATAATGATATAACAGATCCTATTATCTCGAATAAAAGAAGAAACGATGTTTCTTACATCCACAGCTTTATTTATTCTGGTAATTAAAGCTTAGAAAATGGTTTCTTGCAACATAGTTTTTCTATAATGATATGTGGCGAAACTGAAAAAAAAACATTTGCAAATTTGTAAACAAACATAAATATTTAGATTTTAACTTTTAAGGTAGATATCTAACATTATACAGAAAATGTTACTTTTACTTGACATAGATCAGTTGCTAAACTAAACCACTTTTCACTTTGTTTGATAGAATCTCAGCAACTTTCTTCTTAATACTTGTTCTTATGTAAAATAAGCAGTAACTAAAAAGAAACGATAGAGATTAAATGAACCTTTTATACTTTAAAATAATTTGTTGGATACAAGGTTCCTAGCCATTAAGTATTCATTAAAATATAAACTAATCAGTTGAATTTTGCTTCAGATCATCTTTCATTTTCAAGCAAAACGTACTTGAACACAATCGACAAATATAAGAAATACAAATAGAACAATTGATTGTACAAATATCAAAATTCTAAAAGGAAAAACCTATGAGCAATTATATACTTTTATGTCAAATTAAGTATCATATTTTTTACTTCTAATTAGACCCTAGATAATTTAATATCAGCAAGATGAAATTCAACATTTTTAGCAAATATATCACTTTTTTTATTTACTTCAATCAATTATCAAACACTTAGAGATAATCACATTTAGACAACAAAAATTTTATTCAAAATTATAGTTGTCTTATTTTCAGGGTAACATTTCAAATATACTTTGATTTATTGATTAGCAGTTTCAAGTTTAGATCTTCGATTTTGTAACATCCCAGAACAAATTGCTCTTATACTCAGTAAATCATTCCTTCTCTTCCTCCAGTGAGCATTTTGTCATTTTTTAGTTTCAACTTAATCTATTTGTGAATGGTGATATCCTAACTATCTTAGAACCAATTTTGAAAAAAATTAACATAACTTTCATCCATTAACTACAAATACAAGCTTAATGAAAGGCTGTCTTTCTACGACAATTTTATCCAATCTCTGACCAATTTTATTGAAATTTGTTTCCACTAATAATCTCTGCCACTCTTATTGGATTAGAAATCTTCTTCATATTAAATAGTTGTTGATTTAATCTTATACAAAAGATCCAAGATTGTAAATTTCTATAAAGCAAAATACAAGCTAAAGTGAAAAGAAAATGAAGCAAAATTTTACAAGTGGCTTCTATAAATTTTGTAAATCAAAATTAAACTCTCGGTCATTCATACTTCTAAATGATAAAACTTTGTAGTTAAGTGATGTTAAAGAAGCTAAACTGTTCAACTAATCTTTCAAAAAGTTTTCACCAAAGAAAACAATTCTAGAATTATATTTGAATAAGGTTATAGGTTGTATTCTGTTTAATGAGGCTTATAAGTATTAAATTACTAATTTTTGTGTCCTTTTATTATCTCTGGTGGTATGGACTCATTAAAGAAAGATGCTAATGCAGTTATCTTTGTGGTGCATTCTCAGATAGCATCAATGATAAGAAATTTTTAGGAGTTTAGTGAATGTACATGCGCTGTGAAGCATGAAATACACAAATGCTGTATGACAAAAGAAGTATTTGGCCTCCTATGTAAAGAAGATAATACTTAAAAGAGTTTATTTGTCTCTTCTAGTTTTCTGACATATTTTTATAACTCATTAGATAAAGTTACTGAAAAATTAACTATTTGAACAATACCAACTTAATAATGGTACATATATTCGATTTTTTTGTGAAAAGTACCTTTTTAGTAATGGTAAATATTAGTAAATAAGACTCTGAAATACCAGCATATAAAAAGTCAACAAACTTTTTATTCTGTCTTTTGTGTCCAGTTCTCAAATAATATTAACCTTTCGACTAAACTATTCAATAGTTGAAATACTTGTTTTGAAATTTTTTGTACAGCAAACCACCAAATATTTCAAAATATTTTCAAACTAACAAACAATGATATTGCAGAAATAAAATAACATTTTAAACTTTAAAATAAGTTTAAGTTTTGACCTGAAGACTAAGAAGTTTTAGTTTCTTGTACAAGTTTGTTTGTTGTAACAAGCGTTAAATAAACCAATTAATTACAAAAATTATTATTTATCAAACGAAGAAGTCAAAACTTATGAGCGATTTTGTTTTTACTGATCTTGATATTTTGAATACCGTCTACAGTTAAAGGAAAATTAACTCGTACGCTTAAACAAATTGCTTCATATTTTAGCAGAAACTCGGGATATCCAGTTGTTACCCATGCAGTAGGATTCTACTTTTAACGCCAATAAGGTGTGTAAAAGAACAGAAGGACTGGTGCGGCTGGCATCACAGCAGATAACAGAATGACATATGAGTATATTGGCAAACTACATCGGAATTAAATTCGGAAGTTTGCATCTTCTAAAAGTGTTGTATTGGCCAGACTAACGAGGTCCTTCTACCCGAGCTTTTTATGGACTTCCTTGTCGCAAATATATGCCTGCCCGGGCTCAAACCCGAGACCTTCACGAGTTAGGCGGGCGTGATTATCGCTACACTGCAGAGACAGACGATCGCTCTATCTATTTTATAGTACAATCTGTATTGCCTTTAAAATTTTTAGTATTGAGCCACTTATTTTTCAATCTTCTATAGAGCCTATGGTGTCAATCCAGACAACTCAAGCTAGTTGCAGAAAAATGTCCCCACCTCTTAATAAAGTCTTCAAACTCTAAGCCAGCATGATCAAAGTTTTATCTATACAATTTCCCAGTGCCTTGATATTAAAGATTTAGGTACCTTCATTTCTCAAAATTAAAAATGGGCTTACCATATAAACCATTTGTTGAGATTTAGTTAATCTACTTCATATCAAACTTTTAAAAGATTTCACCAACCGATCGAAATTAGTGTTCAACTCTTCTGTATAGAGTTTTCACTTTCAGAATGATATAATGTAGCTTGAATCCGTTTAAAAGTCATTTTTTAGAAAAGTTTTTCGTAACTCCAGCACACACTTTTTTCATAAAAAGACAGTCTTTATAAAAACTTATTTTAAATCCTTGCAATATCGACGCTTTTCTTCAACCTCTTACTACTTGTTGAAAATATAAAGCTTTTTCAATAAGTTAATAACCTTTAAAAATCTCATTCCTCCCTCCATCACTACATCAAAATTGTTCACATTTTAAATAATTGGTTAAAAAATTTTAGTAGTTTTCCAAACAAATAACTAATAATTTCTTTAATTCCCAACTTTCTACAATTATATTAGACTGTGATAATCTTCATTAGTTTTGTTCGTCTTCTATAAGAGCTATAATAGTTTGTCAGGCATTGAATGAAATAAAAAAAATCACAAAAATTAGAATAACAAATAAAATCGGACCTGCTTATAGAAACATCATGCGAAAAGCTCATGACGTATTCTATAAGCTACTCACAAGAAAACACGTTTGAGAAAAACTATTATAAAACTGCATTTTAATTTCAACTTATAAGTTTTGTTTTACTTTTGAAATTTAGAAGAATAAGCTTCAGACCACTCCTGATCTATGCTCGTAATAAATCAAAAGCCTAAACTAAAGTACAACTAATAAACAATTTTATTATTTGAAACTTAAACATGCAACTAACAAACATTTGATTTAACGTTTTTTTACAATAATCATTTTGTTCTAGAAATACTATTGAACAAAATTCATACATAATACCCTATAAGTTGTTTTTAGTAATTATAACCGAGTAGGTTATATAGCTTTAAAAACGTTCCAAAAAAACTAAATCCGAAGGTGTATCACGTAATTGAATGTGTCTTTTACCTATTACCAACATCCAGAATACAATAGGAATATTTATTACAGCCATTCCAACTAACAAATGAACCTATTAAAGTAAATAAGTTTTATTAGCTTGCATTATCAAACAGCTAATATTTATGTTTTCAGTAAAGAATTTTTGAAAGCTATTTACTATTTTCAAGAAACTTTTATGGTTTTATTTAAAACATAGTTTATCTTTAAAAACTGAATACCATTTAAGAAATATGTTGGATGGAAATAACAATTTAAAAACTAAGTTTAAGCTAAGTTTACAAACAGCAAGTTCAAGCAACAGCAAACTGTTGGAAACCTACCACATTAAAAGGATTTTTTTCAAATATTTCACCAGCAATTGCAGGCAAAGCCATGCTTCCAATAGTGTTTCCAATCGCAAAAACAAAAATATAAGTTGAAGAAACTTTTGTAACCGTTGAAGACCAAGAAATACCTATCATTTAATATTTAGAAAAAAAAACTTTCAACCTTTCTACATCGACACATAACTTACCACTTGGGTACAATGTTGCAACAAAAAAACCATGAAAAAATGAAATAAACCAAACAAGAAGTGGAATATAACTTCCAAAGATTTCAAATATTATCTGAAACAAAAAACTTTAGAGCTAAACAAAACTGTTGTTGATTTACCATTGCAATGCAAGTGCCAACAAGATCATATAAAATTAATAGAGTTGGCTGGAAGAATGTAGAGAAAAGTATACCAGCTAATCTTCCGATTAAAAATCCAATCCAAAATACAGTATTAAGCCAAGCTGCATCAGTTACCTAAATGAATAAAGTTGATTTTCTCATATTGTTTACTGAATACATCGTCTTCAACGAGCTGTTTGAATTTGAAAAAACTGAAGTAATTTCAACCAGAAGTGTTTATTAGACAGATTAAATATTTTTTTGTAGGCAATCAGCAAAAAGTAATTTGATTTCAACAAAAATAATTTGTTGTGTTTACTTTTCAGCAGTTAAAGTCGGTATCAAACACCGGCTTTCACGGTTCACTTTCCTACAAACCACGGAATGTTTGTGAACAATGATTTAATCTTCACTAGATAGCATCTTGTTGATCAACTACTTTAGTGTGCCAATTGTGTTGTTATTTTACAACGAATTACATTAAAATATTTTGGTTTATCTGATACATTTGCACTAAATACAAGTTTACAAAATGTATTAACTTACAGTAAACGCTAAGCTTGAACATAACGCTATTGAGTAGATATAACTTTGATATATTAATTCAAGTCCAACCACGAAGCAGTAATAAAATATAATAGGTAGAAACAACCAAATAACATCTTTTAATGGTTCTTCAACTGCTTCTTTACTTGCTTCTTTATCTAACTTCTTTTTACATTTCAACTCAGCTTTTACAAGAGCTAAGTAAACCATGGCAGCCCCTGTTAGTATAGTAAAGCTTCCTGATATAACGTAAGTCCAGCCAACAGGGTTGAAGTTTTGTGTCATGTTTGTGTTACTACTTTCAGTAACCATTAGATGAGTTGTTGATAGTATTCCATCATTAGATTGACTTTGTGGACAAGTAGTTTCGGTAGTAGCATCTGCTTCAGCCATCTCCAAAAAAGGATTTGCTGTTGACAAAACAAATTACAACTTCCTTACAGAGTTTTTTCTTACTTTGCAAGTTAGTGTTATTATTTTTGAAAATAGTAATATTAGAAAAATCAAATATTTCGGTATTTTTGTTTAAACCATTAGGCTATTTAAAACATTTATTGAACAATTACTATACCAATTATTGGAGCTAAAACTGCTCCAATAGCAAATGCAAAATGGAAAGATTGTAAATAAGGTCTTGACTCCTTTTCACCCCATAAGCTTAAATATAATGATTGAATTCCTGTCATAGAATGCTTAAATGAAATCTTATTTAGATTTTTAACATTTTAAATATGAGCTTACCTGCATCGAGATAGCCAAACAATAGCCCAGTTATCGAAGATATTACTACAAGGGCAGCTAGATTATGAATCCATGGAACAATTAACATAAGTATACCAGAAAGAACAACTCCAAGACCTAATGAAAAGTTTAAAACTGAAATTTTAGTGTTTGCATAAAATTTTAATTAAACTTTTCTCATTTCAAACTTCAGAAAAAGCATCAACACAATTCCAAAGCTAATGTCATTAAAGCTTCTAGTAGAGAATAGCGGTTTATTCTAACTACTGTTTGTTGTGTTTAACTTTGCTGCAGTTGCAACAATCTACTAATTTTTCCACGGTCACTTGTATATGTTAACGTTTCCACTTAAAAATTTAGTAAAAGTCGTTGATGGTTATATCATATATTCTCTATTTAACTGTAAAATGTAAGATTGGATTTGGAGTTGTCATAACAAGATTAATAATATCAATCAAAAGAGAAATGAAAATTGACAGAAATACTTTTAGCTCGTAATAGTTTAATGCTGCAACAAGTAAATGGTCAGATGAAAAAGTCTTTTTTAATCTTACCAACACTTAGCAAAGGCTTATAGTTTTTATACAATCGAATGAGAGCTCCACATCCAACAGACCCAATAAAAAATCCAGCAGCTCTGCCTGTGAAGATGTAGGACACAGATGAAACTGATGAGTTTACATTTTCAGCTAGATAGAGAAGTGTTGGTCCAGATAAAGAGGAAAATAGTCCCTGTCAATAATTCTCTCAATAAAAAATCATCATCTGTTTGTTTGATTTCCTAAATCAGCTAACTTAATTAATTGGGTTAAAAACTATTAATGAAGCTTCTCATTTTGCTTTCTTTAAATGACTCATTAAAATACAATCATCTCACCGATCCTATTCTCGTCAGAGATACAACAGAGACAATAACCGCTGTCCAAATCCTATTTGATTTCATCTTCTTCATTATATGAATGCTAAAATTTGATAAATAATCTTTTTTAATACTAAAATCGATTAATGATTTACAGATCATTTATTGCTTCAATTCATTGAACTTTCGGAAAAACACTGCATATGAATGATTAATAAATTCTGTAGAGATTTTAATTTGATTATAATTTAACGTGTACATGATAAATATAGTTTAATTACATTTTAAGTTTGCCTAGCTAGATAAAAATGCGAATAACAGATTTTATTCGCTAAAATATGTGTTTTTTTTATAAAAAAAACTAAGTTTTTAAATGTCTTAAGCTTGTTTTATGTAATCAAAGTATTTCTTCTTAGTTTAAAATATTTTTATTGTTGCTTTTTTTTATGATTACCCTTTTAGTTTTATCATTAGTAACTTGGTGTAAATCATGCTGTGACTCATACAGTTGAAGCATTCTTTACTATAATTATTTTTCAGATCATTAACCTCAATTATCTTGATATATCTTGATGTATCAGCCCACGGTACAGTTTTTGCCATAATTTCTTGCTTGAAAAATTATATATAAGCGATGTTGTGGTTATAGTATCAACTCTTGTTTTTTAATTGCTTGCTTGATTTTTATTAAATCTTTTTCAAATGAATGTTGGGCGTTGTACTACTTTAACAAATGCAGTTTGTCTTGAATGGTTACTAATATTTTTCAATTGATCTTCATACAATAATGTTTATTAATCATTGAAAAATCCTATAACAGTAATATTGATATTTGAAAGTCTTTAAGTATTAAAATTCATTCTTTTTTAATAGTTTATATAAAAATCTAAACAATTCTGTTTTGATAAATACTTACTTTTGGTTTATTGTCTCACTTAAAATAAATAAAAAACGCAATTGTAGGTTCTGAGTAAGATTTATTATGCAAAGTAAGAAGTAATTAAGAATTAGTTTATAAAAGTGTACCATAAGTGAAAAAAAATCTTTGAAGAGATATCATAAAAGTTTAAAGTGATAGATTGTCAAACTAACCGAAACGTTTTTTTGAAAAATAGTTTTAGATTTTATCAGGAAAGCTTAATACTATTTGCCGATAAACATTATTTTCAAATATAGAAATAAAGAATTTGCTGAAGCTGGTTTTATTTTGTTTCAAAAAAATTAGTCATTCCATCATTACAAGTGAAACTAAAGTTCAGAACAATTGTTCGAAAAGGTCTTATATTTATTTATATTTATATAACTTTTAAGCTTTATACAGAACTTAGTTTTCATATGTAAACAAAAATTAAAGACTAATCTGAAAAGTAAACAATTAAAAAAATGTTTTTATAACAACCAAACAAAACTTAACAAATCGATAAATACTGAAGATATCAACCTTAAAAAGCAGAGCTAATATTCTTATCTTCTTCATTAGTATAGTTAAATCCTTGATTGTTATAATATGCATAAGTTGGATTCATCTGAGACGCCTGTTTAGCACCGGTAAGTCTGTCATAAGGAATTGTTTTATCTGAAGGTCTCCATTTAGAGTTTGGCTTGAATAACTGTAACAAAATTAGTTAACACGAATAAAAGTATTTTGTTTAAAATGAATTACTTCAATTAGACTTCCTCCAGACATAACAGTTTTTATGACTAGTCCAATCATGTAGAGAGGGACAACCACAGCACAGGAAACACTCATACATAATCCTAATTTATTCCCCCAACCTGAGTATTTATCTCCAAAGTCAGTTTCAGTAAAAGTTATTCCGGATGATATAATCAAAAGCTAAAAGCAGAAAAGTATGAAAAAGTTGATGAATGTTTTTTGAAACAAACCAGTAATGCTATTGGTGTTATAAAGTTCCATGTTATTTTGAAATACCAATTAGGTTTAAAGCCTAACATCATTTTTATATCATCATTAAATCGTCCTTTGTAGGTAAAAAAGAATCCTGTTAAAGATTAAGTTATTTAACAAGTTAGCTAAAATAAAACTGATTGATATGATTTGAAATATCATTAGAGCAGTTTTTCAAAACATTTTGACATTTTGAATTTCAAATAAGTTAGCTTGAAGTTTAAATACTATAAAACTATTTGAGTTTGATAAAGTTTATTTGAGATATAAAATGCTTAAAACGTTTTATTATCTTACCAAAATTCATACGTTGAATAAAATAAACAAATAAATAAAATATTTCATTAATATTTTCACTTATTGTTTACATTTATTTATGTATAATAATTATTTAGATACATTAAATCTATAATAAAAACTTAAACATAAAAACTATTTTTCGCACCATAACCAATATTGATAGCGAGGCACATGCATAATGCTAGTACAAGAAGTCCATACCAGGCTGAATAATTATTGTACAAGTTGAACCAATACATACCACCCTAACAATTTTAAAGTGTTAAAGATAATCTACTAAAGTATAATGATTAAGATAATTACTTCTGTTACTATTAAAAGTCCTAACAAAAAGCAAATAATTGAGATTCCAAGAGTTAGGTACATCTTTCTGCCTTTGAAGAATCTTGGAAACTCATCCATAAGCCCAGTAACTACTGTTTCTAACATAGCAAACTGAAATTTAATAAAAAATTAAGCCTTATTAGTAATTGTGATATTTTATTACCTGGCTATCTAGACCAAGAGTTAGTAACATGAAAAAGAACAAAATCGACCACAGCTGAGGAGCTGGCAGTAAAGCAACTGCAGATGGGTATGCTATAAAAGCCAGGCCAGGACCTTAAAAAGCCGAAATTTATTTAATAAAATTTTGAGTGTCTACGATTACCTGAATCAATAACTTTTTCAACCTTTTTATCTTGCTTGTAAGCCATATGTCCAATGATAGAGAAGATAACAAAGCCGGCAAAGATACTTGTTGCACAGTTTCCAATAGATACAATCAATGTATCTCTGAAATTATTATTTTTATTGGCCTTTTTAGGCTTGAAATATTAAAAAAATCTTAGATCGAAATTTATCACCTATAAATGTTGTTCTTAAACTTGTTGTAAGAAGCAAATGTAAGCAGACCTCCAAAGGACACTCCGAGAGAGTAGAATATCTGAGTAGCAGCTGCAGTCCAGACCTATTCAACATATAATCGAAAGTTACAAAATAAAAACAAAACTGTAGACTCACAGCTGGATCTTTGAGCTTTGGCCATTGTGGCCGTACATAGTATATAATCCCATCTAAGGCCCCATCTAAAGTACATCCACGAACTAAAAGTATCAACAGGATGAGGTAAGGAAAAGTTGCAGTAAAGTAAACCACCTAAATGTTGTTTGTTTTTAGTAAAATCTCTAAATAAACTTAAAAAACGAACTTTTCCAGTTCCTTTAACTCCTTTGGCTAAACACAAAAAGACAATAATCCAAGACAGCAATAAGCAAAGAGCCTGATCCCAAAGAACTTTTCCAGGATCCCCCAACCCGTCACTTTGGTTAATTCTCAAAACTCGATTGCTGCAAATGAACTGTTATTGAGGATAAAAAACTTCTAATTTCTTACTTCCAATAGTCTTCTGCCGTACTTGTGATGTTCAAATCCTATAAAAAAACCTTCTAATAAAGTATTAGAAGCTGAGAAAAGAGCTTACGCATCTGGATTGATTATTCCACCATTGATCACACTGTGTCCATGGAAGTCGAGATTGAAAGGATGCAAAAAGGTAGTATAATGCCCATGAAATGATTATATTGTAATATATACACACAAGAAAAGAGACTACAACCATTCCAAATCCAATACCTGAGTTTTTAATAACTTCAAAAAAACTAAAATAAGAATAATACTGACCTTTAAAAATAGGAACTGCTCCCCAAGCCGTTACAGGTCCAAGTCCACAAAACTGTCCAAATGAAAGTTCCATGAAAAACAATGGGATACCACAAATGACTAACATAATTAGATAAGGAATGAGAAAGGCTCCTGTGATTAATAAATGTGATTAAAATAAACATCTTCAATCTACGAGGAACCTACCCCCTCCATTATCATATGCTAGGTAAGGAAAACGCCAAACATTTCCTAAACCAACACAATACCCAATACAAGACAAGAGAAATTCTACTTGGCTTCCCCATTGTTCTCTTTCTTCACCTTCTGCAACTTTTGAAGCTTCGTCTGAATTATGTTCAACCCTTGTACCGTTTTCAACCTGCAAAAAAAGAAAATAGAAAACAATTATTTAACTTGACTTTTCATACAATCGAAAATTTTGAAAATGATTTATTTGGATTTATTTCAATGTTTCTAATGAGTCATATAGTATGATGACGCATTTCATTTTTATTTATAATTGAGTTCAGCGTTTATGTTACAAGCTTATTAATCAAGATAATCAAGTCTGTGAGAAAAGATAGAAGTAAAATTCTGAGCTTAAACAATTTTCTTTACGATTTCGATCTAACCTAAAAGAGTTTCTTTAATTTTCTTACATCTTTTGCTGCAAAATTATAGTACAAAAAAATAAAAATAAAAGTAAGAAAATAAAATTAAGTTTAAAGTTAAAAAATAGCGAGCTCTACTCTTATTTTTCTAATTCAATTTTTAAAGTATAAAATAATTTCAATTAAAAAAGAATTATCAAGCTTCATTTTTATCAAATATTCATACTTCAAATAAAACTGAATTTTTTAGTTGGAAAAAAATAAAGAAAACATTTAAATTATAAGACACGAAATCAAGTTTATATAATTAAAACAACTTATAAGGTTTTCAAGTGTTTGTCTTCTTAGTTTTGTAAGTTTAATCTTTCTTATTAATCAATAAAACTTTACTGATATTCTTATCTAAGAAAGGTTTGTAAGTTAGTTTACTACTTAGTGCAAACTTAGTTTTATATAAAATTTTTTATTCTGTTTTAAATTATAATTAAAAGTAATTAGAAAAATTCAGCAAAATAAAATGCTTCTAACTAATAAATGAGATTTATCCGACAAACTAAAACTTGAAAGATTTTTGTACAAAAGTTTGAATGATTCAGCTAAAGGTTGTTGAAACTTGTTATCAACTAGAAGCAGGGTATTTGAAATATACATTTTAGTTAAGTCTCAGAAAAAATTAAAGCTAGATAATGAAGTTTAAGCAAACTAATTACTTTTTATGCTACTAAATGATGTCTTACCTCTTTTTGTGGCCCTTCCATGCTTTTAGCTTTTAAAACTGAAATATAAAACTTTACATCAACTAAACAAACACTTGTAAGGAAGGAAGTTGAAATAAATTCTTATTTGAGCTTAGTAATATAACTTCTTGAATGATTCTGCAGATAATCATAAACTAAAGCCAAGTAATGAAACCTTTTTTTCTCGAATTATGTTGTGCGGTGTATTTTTTTCAGTTTTTAACTGTTCTCTCTTTTTACTTATTCTATATTCTTGACTTTATAGAATAGATACAATGCTCTCAATACAATTTTAAAGCTAACTTTAATACATCAACATTTCATTTTAAATGAAGCAAAAGTCTGAAAGTATTTTTCTTATGAAAGTTTTTTAAGAACAAATTTGAACAAACACTGGAGCTGGTTAAAAACACGTCATTAAAATTGTTACTGTATGATTATAAGTTTTTATCATCGGCTTTAAGTGTTAATAATGCAACAAACATTTTAGTTTAAATTATCTGACTAACAGCTAATTGAAATTAATTCTATGTAATATTTTTTCTAACAACTATTTACTTTATAAAGTTTTATACTGAAGAAAAATTACATTTTTAATGTTCCTATAAAGCTCAGAACATTTAATATAATTTTCTTGACTAAATGAACTAACTAACAATCTTTTTTAAATCTTATTTTGATTAATAAAACATTTTGTTCTGACTACTAAACGGTTTAAAATTTATTATTTATTATTTTATCATTTAGTATTATTATACAAAATTGTATAAAATAGTAAATATGTCACATTATTCAGTAAGTTCCAAACAAATGTATTTTTATGATTACATTTTTATGATTTTAAAACATATTTGTTGTTTCATTTAAAGAAAAATACAATATTTTTTGCAATCAGAAGAAATAATAAAATTAACATTAAGTATTATTCATGGTTTTCATAGAATGATTTTTATAAATATAATTTTCAAAAATCATTTCTCAGCATAAATTGTTTGTTGAAAGTTGCTACATGCCTCAGGCTATAATTTCTGATGTCATTACGTTATCGCTAAAACTTTTTTCGATCTTTATATGATTAAGTAACATTTTTATTTCAAAAGTTTATAATAACTTGATACCAAAAAAATACAATAATTCTTCTGAATCTTCTTTTAGGTAAGCTAAGATTATTAGGTTAATTTATAAGGTTGAAAGAAACGTTTAAAAATATTCTCAAACCTTTTAAGGCTTATTCATCTACGTTTTGCAAAAGACTAGAAAGCTCTTTTATGCTTAACAAATGTTTTAATTCATTTCTATGAAAAAGTTTGGCAGAAATGTAAAAAAGAATTTTCATTTTTTAAATTTGAAGAAAACTAACGTTTTTAGATCTTTTTTAAATTAAAAAAAATTAAGTTGAAATTCTATTGAACGTATTTTAATGATACTAAGCAATTATGCAACAAAATTTAATTCTAGTTAATTGCTTCTTTTAACTCTATCAGAATTGATAATAAAATCTACTTTTGTGAAGTTTAAAAGTTTTTCTAAATGGGCTTTTGTGAATGCTTTTGGTTTAGACAAATAAAGTTAGAAGACATCGATAAAACCGACTTTAACTAAACCTAAAAAACACAAACCATTCAAGTTCTATAAGTTTTAAAACTTTTCAATTATGCTTGATAAAATTTAGATTTAAATTAATTTTATATAACATTTGTCTTTTTATCAGAATTTTAAATGTTATTCAAGTTGTTTGTTTACTAAATTTCTAGGAATATGAACAAATATTTTGCAAATTTTACAGTATACGAATATTCATTTATAGAAACCTATCCCTGTACTTTTTTATGTATTTATAGACTCTCCCTAAACGTCAACAAGAATTTCTATGAGGAACTATAAATTAATATATTTGGTTATCTCATATAAAGAATACAGGAAAATTACAAAGGAAGTTTTATCGTCAGCAATATTTCTTTAAAATGAACAATGCAACAAAACCAAATGTTATGTTACAGACCAACTATTATAAACCTGAAAAAAACAAAATAAATCATTAATTAAATACTTTTCAGATTTTGTTTGAGATTTTATTACAATTTTAAAGTTAGTAGTTATTTTCTATATAACGTAAAACTCATTAGATAAAGTTACTGAAAAATTAACTATTTGAACAATACCAACTTAATAATGGTACATATATTCGATTCTTTTGTGAAAAGTACCTTTTTAGTAATGGTAAATATTAGTAAATAAGACTCTGAAATACCAGCATATAAAAAGTCAACAAACTTTTTATTCTGTCTTTTGTGTCCAGTTCTCAAATAATATTAATCTTTCGACTAAACTTTTGTATTAGTGAGTTGAAATACTTGTTTTGAAATTTTTTGTACAGCAAACCACCAAATATTTCAAAATATTTTCAAACTAACTAACAATGATATTGCAGAAATAAAATAACATTTTAAACTTTAAAATAAGTTTAAGGTTTACCTGAAGACTAAGAAGTTTTAGTTTCTTGTACAAGTTTGTTTGATGTAACAAGCTACAACCTTTCAAATATAAGCTTTATTCAACAATTTTATATCAACCAATAAAATTCCAATTTTTACAAGGCTTTTTAAACTTCAATCTTTTATTTAGAACAATAAGTTTCAACAAATATTAAAATGTAAAATCAAACCTTAAACACTTCATCTCTTGTTACTTGTTTATAGTGATTTAGTTACTTTTCATTCTTCTGTAATAGTTAGAAATCTTATAAGTTTAGAGATTTGTAATTGATTATTGTAATAACTACACTTTTAAATTAAGTATTAAGAAGCGTAAGACTTTGACACATTTTATCTCAACTTTTTAGCATTTTGTATTACATCATTGTACAATAAAAGTCAAAGTATACTTTTTAAAGAATCATATGTCTTGATTACTATATTTAGCATATTACAGATAAAAACAACGTTTGAAATATTTATTTAAGACATTGAAAGTTTTTTCTAGTGGGTTGAAAAAACAAAACTTTGCTTTCATAGATTTTATTCGTTTTTGAAAATCTCTTCGAATGTTTTTAAGATACCTGAAGCATAAACAAGTCATACTTAAGGGAATCTCGCTTGTCTGAAGTTTAATGCTAACCGAAATAAAGATTACTCAAGCATACAAAAAATAATCTTCACATTTTTTGTCGGTTAGAGTATTTTTGATTGTTTAAAATATCCTAATGAATTTGTCTGATGCAGCATTTAGATCTTCTTTGCACTGTTAAAAGATACCTTAGTTGGTGATAAAAGTAGTGTATTTGATTTACATAAATAACTAATGATATTATTAAAATTCTATTCTGAATTATCAGAAACAATTCAACTCAAACATTGAATCATGAAATAAAATATTTTCTGGGCTTTTTAAACAATTAAATTATAATATTTCTTTTATAGCTTTAAAAGCAAACTAGCTTTTCTAAGTGACTATAATTTTTGAAAGTCTTACAATTTAAAGAGTGAAATCGAATCACTCATTTTTATGATGGATACGCGATTCGTAAGCCTGCTGCGATTAAAGACAAAAGCTCTTATCAGAAGTACAAATAAATAGCTGATTTATCAGAAAAAATAACGATTTAAGCATTCAATTAAAAGTAAATCATTAATTAATAATTTATAATAAAAACAAAAATGTTCAATAAGGTAATTCATTAATAGATGAAGACACAAAATGTGGAGAGTGGAATCAAGAAAGATTTGGACTTTAACTATTGTTATCGTTGTATCATTGACTCAAGTTGGATCGGTGAGTTATTCAATTATATTTTATGAATAACTTCAATTAAAATGTTGGTACTTGTGTACAATTTTCTGAATGTTAGCTGGATTAATAATCGGCTCAATAGTTGGTATTTCAAAGCTGATTAATTAAATTTATTTTGCAAAAAGTTCATAAAGCTTTTAAGCTAATAAAATTTATAACTTTTAAAAAGTTATATTAAGAATTAATAGCTAGATTAATTCAGGTAATTCAATTTTTTCTCCAAACTTGACATTTTATTGAGAGAATTATTGACAGGGACTATTTTCTTCTTTATCTGGACCAACGCTTCTCTATCTAGCTGAAAATGTAAACTCATCAGTTTCATCTGTGTCCTACATCTTCACAGGCAGAGCTGCTGGTTTTTTTATTGGGTCTGTTGGATGTGGAGCTCTCATTCGATTGTATAAAAACTATAAGCCTTTGCTAAGTGTTGGTAAGATTAAAAAAGACTTTTTCATCTGACCATTTACTTGTTGTAACATTAAGCTATTACGAGCTAAAAGTATTTCTGTCAATTTTCATTTCTCTTTTGATTGATATTATTAATCTTGTTATGACAACTCCAAATCCAATCTCACATTTTACAGTTAAATAGAGAATATATGATATAAACATCAACGACTTTTAGTAAATTTTTAAGTAGAAAAGTTAACATATACAAGTGACCGTGGAAAACTTAGTAGATTGTTGTAACTGCAGCAAAGTTAAACACAACAAACAGTAGTTAGAATAAACCGCTGTTCTCTCCTAGAAGCTTTAATGACATTAGCTTTGGAATTGTGTTGATGCTTTTTCTGAAGTTTGAAATGAGAAAAGTTTAATTAAAATTTTATGCAAACACTAAAATTTCAGCTTTAAACTTTTCATTAGGTCTTGGAGTTGTTCTTTCTGGTATACTTATGTTAATTGTTCCATGGATTCATAATCTAGCTGCCCTTGTAGTAATATCTTCGATAACTGGGCTATTGTTTGGTTATCTCGATGCAGGTAAGCTCATATTTAAGATGTTAAAAATTTAAATAAGATTTCATTTAAGCATTCTATGGCAGGAATGCAAGCCCTATATTTTAACTTATGGGGTGAAAAGGAGTCAAGACCTTATATACAATCTTTCCATTTTGCATTTGGCATAGGAGCAGTATTAGCTCCAATATTCGGTATAAAGTAGATTTAATTCATGTTTTGGTTAATTTATTAATTTTTTCTAAACATAAGTCTAATAATGTGTGCCTGACTATGAAATATCTTAGGTTTTTTTAATATTACTTTTTTCAAAAATAATAACACTAACTTGCAAAGTAAGAAAAAACTCTGTAAGGAAGTTGTAATTTGTTTTGTCAACAGCAAATCCTTTTTTGGAGATGGCTGAAGCAGATGCTACTACCGAAACTACTTGTCCACAAAGTCAATCTAATGATGGAATACTATCAACAATTCATCTAATGGTTACTGAAAGTAGCAACACAAACATGACACAAAACTTCAACCCTGTTGGCTGGACTTACGTTATATCAGGAAGCTTTACTATACTAACAGGGGCTGCCATGGTTTACTTAGCCCTTGTAAAAGCTGAGTTGAAATGTAGAAAGAAGTTAGATAAAGAAGCAAGTAAAGAAGCAGTTGAAGAACCATTAAAAGATGTTATTTGGTTGTTTCTACCTATTATATGTCATTACTGCTTCGTGGTTGGACTTGAATTAATATATCAAAGTTATATCTACTCAATAGCGTTATGTTCAAGCTTAGCGTTTACTGTAAGTTAATACATTTTGTAAACTTGTATTTAGTGCAAATGTATCAGATAAACCAAAATATTTTTATGTAATTCGTTGTAAAATAACAACACAGTTGGCACACTAAAGTAGTTGATCAACAAGATGCTATCTAGTGAAGATTAAATCATTGTTCACAAACATTCCGTGGTTTGTAGCAAAGTGAACCGTGAAAGCCGGTTTTTGATACCGACTTTAACTGCTGAAAAGTAAACACAACAAATTATTTTTGCTGAAATCAAATTACGTTTTGCTGATTGCCTACAAGAAAATATTTAATCTGTCTAGTAAACACTTCTGGTTGAAATTACTTCAGTTTTTTCAAATTCAAACAGCTCGTTGAAGACGATGTATTCAGTAAACAATATGAGAAAATCAACTTTATTCATTTAGGTAACTGATGCAGCTTGGCTTAATACTGTATTTTGGATTGGATTCTTAATCGGAAGATTAGCTGGTATACTTTTCTCTACATTCTTCCAGCCAACTCTATTAATTTTATATGATCTTGTTGGCACTTGCATTGCAATGGTAAATCAGCAACAGTTTTGTTTAGCTCTAAAGTTTTTTGTTTCAGATAATATTTGAAATCTTTGGAAGTTATATTCCACTTCTTGTTTGGTTTATTTCATTTTTTCATGGTTTTTTTGTTGCAACATTGTACCCAAGTGGTAAGTTATGTGTCGATGTAGAAAGGTTGAAAGTTTTTTTTTTCTAAATATTAAATGATAGGTATTTCTTGGTCTTCAACGGTCACAAAAGTTTCTTCAACTTATATTTTCATTTTTGCGATTGGAAACACTATTGGAAGCATGGCTTTGCCTGCAATTGCTGGTGAAATATTTGAAAAAAATCCTTTTAATGTGGTAGGTTTCCAAAAGTTTGCTGTTGCTTGAACTTGCTTCTTATAGATTAAACTTTGAAACTTTAATGGTCAATTATGAATTGCATAAGATACTTTTTAAATAAATTATTGACAAATAATTTATATAACTTAGTAATTCATTTAGTTTTAATTTTTATATTCTATTTTAATCAACAAAATTTCTTCTTAATTTTGCCTTTTAATTTCTGTTTTTTATTTATTTTATCTACAATTTTTATTTAAAAATACTCATCTTAGGTACACTTACTACTTGGTATGGCTCTCATAAACGTTCCTATTGTTTTTTGGATGCTTTTAATGGGAAAGAGACATATTCAAAAGCGAATAACTTCCTCTGGTACTGTTTATTTGGAACGTCTTTAAATTTCTTTCTATTAACTTCTTTCTATTTGCTTTGACTTATATATTTATGTTTCAAATGATTATATCAGTTATACCAAATATAAAGTTATTATTTATTTCAATGATTTTCGGAACATTTATTATTTAAGTTGTAGTAATTAGATTTTTAGTGACATTATGAGATTAAATCACGCAAAAAAAGTTGAAACCTGTTTGTTATAATTTATTCCAAAATTTGTTAAATGAATAATAGAAGCTGACATTTTAACTTCTAGATGACACTTTCAAAGATTTGAGAATCTTATGTTTTGCTTTTGCTAATTTTTTCAACTCCGATAAAAGAAAAACTTATTTTGAATATAAGCAGATAGTCAAGCTTTAAGTTAGTTTCTTTTTTACAAAATTAGATTAGACACATTTTATAAGCTTGTCATTTTTTACTAATACATTTTTATAAGTTTTATTGAACCATATAAATAAAATTACAAACATATATATATTATAAGAAGCAGCAATACTTGTATTGATTGCTAAAAAGTTGTAATTACCTATTGACCATATTAGTTTTATCAGCTATTTACAAATTGTTTTAAACAACGTTTTAACAATACCAAGTTTCTCCAAAAATTTTTATAAGTTTAGCTTTATTTACTTTTTTACAAAACTTTTAATATAAAAGTCTTCAAGTGAGGAAAGAAGTTTTCATCAAGCTTTTTATTAACTCTACCTGAATTTAATAAATAATTGTAAGGATCAATGAAAATGTAATGTGTAAGAAACTGGATTCGTTCTTTTTGTTGTCAAATGTTTTGAAGTTTAAGTATTGCCTTAATTACTGGTTTTAAATTTAAGTTTTTAGGTATTTTTTATGTGTTCAACAAAAAATATCTTTTAAATATTTTTAAGATTTCGAAATTATTGTAAAAATATCAGCTTAGAAAAGTAATTTGATCACCTTACTTAATTGTAATTTTTGTCTATTTATGTATATTCATCTAATATCGAGACGCTTCTTTAAAAACAAATATTGAAGATAAAACCATCTATTTTTTTATGATTAAACAAATATATCTCTTTTTTTTAAGGTATCTTCGTTTCAAAATATTAATAAAATTAAGAGTTTGACAAAGAGCACATAATGATCAAAAATAACTACTTTAGAGTTTAATCAAGGAATTTCTTTGAAGGGTAATGCTCTTTATGTAACACAAACACAAAGAAAATGCAATTTTTTATCAGGGTACTCTACGGGTACTGATTTTGTAAAGAAACAAATTACATTAGGTGGTATCATTGATCAAAATCAAGAATTTCTAAGCATACAGAGAAGTTAATTTTAATAGAGATACTAAATACAAACAATTAGTTATTTTTTTCTCCAAAATTTACATTTAAACATTAGTTCGAATCGATGATTCCTTGTCAGCTCAAATTATTTTGTCTTATTAAGCTTTTCTTTAAAAAAAAAATATAAGTTTCAACTGTAAACATCTTTATTTAAAATTGTAAACTATGTAACTGACTGCTGTTAGTACAATTTTGTTACAATTTAAAAGCTTGTTTTCATAAAAAGACTTCATAAATGATTTTGGAATGCAGCAGCTGTAAACAATACTACGAAGTCATTGCAAAAAATTACAAATCTAGGTTTTCATTTGATATTTTTATAGAATAAAGTTAATTATTAAGCTTTCGCAATCAAAAAATTTATCTGATGAATGAAAATGAAAACTAACTAAATATAAATTTGGTTTTAAACTTTTATTTACAGGTGTAGGTAAGTTAATAAAATAAAAGTTTAAATGAGTTTATTTGAATCGAGAAAAGTATGGACAATAGCCTTTTTTTTGAATATATTTTTAATAAGATTTGGACTGGTAAGTTTAATTTTTAAATCAGACTCATTTAGTATTTTCATAAATTAATTGAAGGATGTTCACCAAAAAGATTACTTGCAAACTTTTCTCAGTTTACTTAAAATATTTCAGTTTGGGAAATAAAATCGCAAAAATAAGATTCAGTTATTCTTGGAGCTGACTTTTTATTATAACAACATATTTTAACAGTTTTTATGAACAAATTTTCGATTTTCGCTACAAATAAAAAAGTTATTAAATCTTTTAATTTGTAGGGAATGTATCAATCAATGACAGGAACAACTCTCTTATTTCTAGCTGAAAACACTCATTCTTCAGTTGCTTCAGCTTCTTTCATATTTTCTGGAAGAGCAGCTGGTCAATTAATAGGAGCTTGCTTATGTAGTTTATTAATGAATTCTATCAAAGGGTTTCGTCCTTTACTAACAATAGGTGGGAAACATAATTTCAAATAAATCTGTTTTGAAACGTTGATCTAAAACTTTACTTTGTTATTTGTTCACAGCAATTGTTGTCGTTGTAGCTGGTGCTCTGATGATAGCAACACCTTGGATAACTGATTTAATTGGTTTGATATTTTCTGTATCAGTTGGTGGTTTTGCATCTGGTTATTTAGATTCAGGTCTCTAAAATAATTTTCAAATAATTTTACATCTACTGATTTTTGTATTTAGGTGTTGTTGCTTTGTTTTTCAAAACATGGGGAGAAAAAGGGACCCGTTCTATTATGCAAGCCTATCATTTCGCTGTAAGCCTTGGGTCAGCTATTGCCCCTGTAATAGGTTGGTAAAAAATTATATATTTGTAATTCTGACCTTTGATTGTAAAGTTGTTTCAAAAAACACAATTATCAGAATTTTCTGAGGCTCAGTATAAAGATGTTTACGACGATTTACAGTCTCAAAGAATGTTTTTAAGTTATAAAATGCTGTGAATTTTGTTGACTATCAAACAAGCTTGGACTTTTTTTATTTTACAAATTTTGTTAATTTCAATAAGCTTGTTGTACTAGAACGAGAATGCAATAAGAAAACTTGTTAGAAAACCTTTTGAACCAAATAAAAATGACATCATAACAACAAGTTTGTAGCAGATCAGCCTGATTTTCACAGAATCTTTCATTGAGTGAAAAAGTTTGAAGTTTTGAAATTTATTAGACTTTTAATATCATGCTTAAATCAATTATTCATTTTATAACTAATTAACTAAACTAGTTATTTGGAAACAGCATCAACATATTTTGAGCAAAAACTACAAGAGGACTTTGAGCATAAGCACTTTTTTTATTTTAAGTTTTATCAATCACATAATTCTACTTTGAGCTTTTCCTTGGAAGCAATTTGTGTAAATGAATTAAATTAAACAAAACTTTCTCAAAGTTTCTTTATTCTATAATTACGAAAATTTTAGATGAAACCCGATCAAGATTTCTCCTAGAGCTTTTAGTAATTTTATTGTTTGTTTTCAGCATCTCCGTTTTTAGAAATGGTTGAATCAGAACAAGGAACTACTGATGATTCAAGTTGTCCAGGTTCTAACGTCAACTCAACACTAGATCCTTCCTTGTACGGAACTTCCAGCGCTTACAGCCCTGTTATTTGGCCATATGTCATCACTGGGTGCATCATGGTACCCTGTGGAGCTGTTCTTGTGATTTTATCACTTTTAAATGTTGAAGAGAAAATTGCGAGTGAAGAAAAATTTGAACAAAAAAAAAGACTTTTCCTGAAAGAAGAACCCCTTAAAGATGTTTATCTTCTTTTCTTAGCAGTTATATTTTATTATGCCGCAGTTGCTGGAATTCAAAGAATATATGACAGCTACATCTATTCAATAGCTTTATGTTCGGGGCTTTCTTTTTCGGTGAGCAATTTAGTTAATAATTAATTAATAACTGATCATTAGAACTAACCATTATTTAACAACTTAGCTTTATATTCTAAATATTTCACATAAATTTAACTTTAAATTGATATTAAGCAATCTAAGATTAAAAGAAAAATATCTCAAAAAGAAACTCACACATTAAAGTTAAAAAAATTCTTTAAACTTTAGATAGCAAATGCTGCTTGGCTAAACACTTTATATTTCACCGGTTTGGTTATAGGGAGAGGTTGTGGAATATTCATCACCAAATATTTCTCACCAAAAACTATGATAATTTACGATCTAACTGGGATAACTATTGCTTTGGTTTGTAGCTAATATATTTCAAATTCCTTCGACATTTTTAAGGTTATTCAGATGCTGTTGAAAAAGTATGAAGTTTCTACTACTACAATTTATGTCAATTTTGATTTTAAAGTTTTCGTTTGTTTTTAGGTGATATTTTCTATCGTAGGAGAAGAAGTAAGTTTAATAATATGGCTCGTCTCTTTGTTTTTTGGTCTATGTCAAGCCACACTCTATTCAGCTGGTTTGTTTTTACTTTAAAAATTGAACAAACTGAACAACAATTTGTTGTATAGGAATCTCATTCGTATCTCAAATTACAAACGTATCGAGTAGTTATGTTTTCATCTTCACATTGGGTAATGGATTAGGAAGTATGGCAGTTCCTCCAGTTGCTGGATTAATCTTTGAACAAAATCCGTTTGATTTGGTAAGTTGTTTTAAACAACAACGATTACATCATGATATCACAAAAAAATTGAAATCTGTGTAAAAAAGCAATTAATTTTTGAATATATTTTAAAATGCTTCTTTCTAGAGTTATATGCTTGTTGGGATGTGTGGGTGGAATATTATTGGATTTTCACTTGTTTATGTCATTGGAAGAAACCACCAAACACCTTTTGATATTTTAGAGTATTCTACAAGATTGTGAAATATTTTCAACAGTTTAAGTGTTTTAAAAATTTCTAAACTTTGGAAGTGAATTATTTTTTAAATGACTTAAAATCATTTATTAATTTATTCATAGATTTTTAAAATAATTTTGAATAAAAGTCTTACTATTAAGTTGGTTTGTTTAAAAAAAGCTTAAAACATAAACAGCAGTAGAAATTATTTGTAAGTATAGACTAATTTTACTATCGGACCATTATTAAAATAGGTTTCGCTGAACGATTACTAGCTTTCGATTATTCCAGATATATAAATTTTATTAGTTCTTAAGCTGTAAATGGTCAAATTAACTAATTAAAAAAATTATAAAGTATAATCAGATTTTGTAAAAGTTATTAAAATTAATAAGTAGATAAAAGTTTCAATTAATTATTACTTTTCAAGATTATGCTTGTTTTTGAAAAACTTGACAAAAACTCGAATTTTTAAATGTAGTGTAAATCAAAAATGATTTGTTTAAGGATAATGTCAGATTTTATTATGAAAAAAATTAACTTATTGAAATAAATTGTTTGCTATAAACAGATTTTCTAAATATGAAATTTGAGTTTTAGTGTAATAGAAGTTTTTGAGTATATCTTTATTTTAAATCGTAAGATTATGTATTAATACTTGAAGGTGGTTTCAGTAGAAGCTCAAACGAGTTAAAAATTCCAAATCAGCCTTTAATAATTTTTCTTAAACATTGATTTCAACAATAATTTTAAGAAGTTAATCTGATGAAAGATGGAAAATAACATTTATTATGAAGTATTTTTGGCATTTTAAATAATTAAACACTACAAACTATTATGATGTAGCAAAATGTTTTTGTAGTTTTCAAATGTAATGAACTGTGCAAAAAATGACTCATGAAATGAAAAACAAATTTCTTCATCAGTTCAGCCTCAATCTCAATTTTTTATCCAATTTTTTATCCAATATTATGAATGAAATTAATTTTTTAAACTATTTTAAAAGTTCAACATATTCAAAACAAAGCAAGAAAAAGTTTTGATCTTTAATAATGCAAAAAAAGTACAATAAAACAAGAACATAAAATGCTATTTTTATACATTTTTTTTTTGAAAAAAAAAAATAATTGTTTTTCCAGCAAGTGAATTAGTACCTAATGAACTTGAAAGCTGAATAAATGAATAATTTAAATTAATTTGTGAACAACTTTTTTTAATTTAAACGTAAGATAACAATTCTTTAAACTCATTATTTACTGATAAAAGTTTTAATGTTTTTAAGACAAAATCAAAACGGTTTTTAAAGGTGAAATAATGAAATATCCTTGCTTAAAAGGAATAGAAATACATTTAGGAGTTCATTTAATAAAAACAAATTAAGTTGATAGGTTGAGCCAATTGTTGGTAACTAAAAGCTTTACAATTAATTAAGAACTAAGTTTACTTTTTTTACTTTTAAATTTCTATAAATAAATGACTTTACAAGCTTAATACTTATTAATCTATTTAATGGAGTTATAGATGTTACTGAAAACGACACTAGGCCCCAGGTCGTTGTGTAATCGAAATAAAATACAAGATTCGGATTCAGTCTTATATAACATTTTAAAGTAATGCATAAGAGTTGGAAATAAGGTATCTAAATTATTTTGCAAAAATTTATAAGTCCATTAACGTTCTTAACATCTTAGATTGTTAATTTTATGCGAACTAGAATTTTTTAACTAGATAAATAATTAAATATTATTTTTATTATAAGAATCTTTAAAAGACTATTTAAGTTTGTCTTTATGAACCTAAGAAGTACTTTATGATTCTTATATGATTCAAGTAACGGTATTTTTGTTTAAAAAATATTGGATTGATAATTTACTTCGTTCTTATGCTTACCTAATTTCAAACCATTTTATTCAACAATTTCTAAAACAGCTGTTTTTCAGAATGACCAAAAATATCCATAAAATTTATCATCTATTTTAAAAAAATGAACTAACTAACATCAATGATTGATAAGGTATGTGAAACTATATACACCAAGGCATCCATGAAAATAGAAGAATATATTTTATGCTTACTCATTAAAAATAAAAAGAAGCTTTTGTAGCTTTTAATCCGTACAAATTAATACTATATTTTTTGGTTTATTATTCGGCTATTTGAACAAAATTATCGTTCTTTCAATCATTTCGTACTTTTACAAGAAAGTATTTGAAAATAAAGTAATCAGTATTATGTGGGGATGAATTTTTCAAAATAAATGTAACCTGCTGTGAACTCTTATTCCCGAATAAAAGAACAAAGATTTGGATTTGAAATGTAGCATTTAATTTATTTGTAATTACCATTTTTGAGTCAATTTTTCAAAGATATAAAGCCTAAACTTTAAAAAATTTAAACTATATTTACATTAACTATGTTTGTATCATAAAAATATCTTTAAGTTTATATTTACCAAACATTTTACGTAGGTTATACCTCTTTTGCGCTACCTAGAGGTAGCTTATCAGACGAGTAGCAGTATTTTCTAAATTCATCATTTAGTTTCAACAAGTATTATATTTCATCAAATATTTGTATCTTATTCAATTGATCACTTCTTTTAATGTGCTACTATTGATTTTTAATACCAAAAACGCTGATTCTATTACTTATAGAGAAAAAATATTTTATAAAAAGCCAATTAGGTCGATTGATTTTGACCTGCAGAACCCCAAGGTCAAAAGTTCTAGTCAGGAAAAATATTCAGGGTGCGAGAAACATCTTTTTATAAAAATATGCAGCAAAGCGTATGACAATGTGTATGTGACTTAAGAACACTTTAAATCTTATCTACAGCTAACTTTAGCTTGCCAAAAAGCTCTATCCTATCTTTTTAATAATACTAACCTAATAGTCAAAGCCAGTTTTTTCAGAACAGGTTTTTATAAAATGTAAAAATATTAGGAGCTTGCATTTACTGCTTGAAAAATACTTTGTGTTTTGATTCAAATACTGAGCAAATTGGGCTTCCAATAATTAGTTTATTTGGAATGAGCTTAACTTTTTTACAATAGATAAGTTACCTTTTATTAGCTTATATCTAAATAAATACATTTATTGTATTGGCTTGTTGAATATTTCAGTATTTTTCCTCAAATCAAGCAAGTGTCTTTTAAAGCTTGAAAACATGGAAAAATTTTACCAAAAATTATAATTTTTTTTTACTTTTGAGGAACTCATTAAAAAATTTTTCAGAAAATTTGAAATAACAAAAATCAGCAAACAACATTTTTCAGTAAGAAGAAAAAGATTTAGATAGAAAAATCTCAACAAATAAATATATTTCTGAATTTAGTTTAAAATACTTATGTAAACCTAAATAGTATTCTATATAAGGAGTTTTTTAAAAAATATATTATTAATAAAATTAATAAAATATTATTAATAAATAAAAACTATTAATAAAATATATATTATAAATAGATAGAAACTATTGTTTATTTATATCAAGCAGTCATGTAACTTCTAAAAAACAGAAAAAACAAGCATGTAGTAAACTTAGGAATGATTGGAGATTTTTTAAATACTAAAGTTTGAAAAATGAAATTGACATTTAGTTTTAATAAAAAACGAAAAATTAGAAAATTAAATATTAAACTTTTGATTCAATAAAAATGCTTGATTTAAAGTCAATTTAAAATAAATCAATGAGTTCAAAATGTTTCTATAAACTTCTGTAATAAATTACAAACAAACTGAATTTTTACATTAATAATTTTCAAAAGTTTGAACGAAAAAATGAAATTATCAGAAATAAATTGAGTTTTGTAGAAAACAACTTGCTGTAGTATCACGCTACTAGCTTCAATGTTATCGATTTTTATTCTTAGTTTTTATTTCATCAAACTTTTCCATTGCTAAAATTAACAATAAATCTTTTTGTCTGATTTCAGCGAATTTTAGGTTTTGTATTTTAAGCATGAAATTAAACAGAAATTATTTTGCCAACAAATAGTTTTAGTTAGCTTCCAAAAAACCTCAGCGGTAAGATAATTTATTAATTGTTTGAAATATTTTTTGTTTAAAAATAATGCTTGCTTTACTTTTATTAAATCATTAAAAATCTTTCAAAATTGCTTCAGCATCAAATTTTTAGTTTTAAATTCTAGCAGTCAAACTATTTAAAATTAAAAAAACTTTTATTGAAATTGTAAATAAACTTTTTAAGCTAGTTTTAAACTGGGATTTAGTCTTATAAAATAAAAGCAGAAATAGAAAACGCTAAGATTAACATTAAAATCGATTTTTATTTAGTTCTTACAAGAAACATATTTTTTCTTGTTAATTTTTTGGGTTGTTTTAATATTTTAAGTTAATAATAAGATATCTTCAAAACAGACACGTTTAAAATACCTCAAACTGCTATAAAGTTGTTATGTTTGAGGATTTAGTTTTAATTCGCTTAAGGCATCTTTAAAGTAAACAAAAGAAAAGCTTGGTATTAAATAATATTTGGTATCAGTTTGGAAGACATAACTCTACTTCCTTTTTAGTTATCTAGTAGCTGTCGTGTGCAATTTTGAAAAAAAAAGTTTAAATAAGCAAAATAGAAGATTTAAAGCAATGTTTATCGATTTTGTTTAAAACCAAAAAGAAAATTTATAATAAAGAAAAAGTTTACTGGTAGACCCAAAGTAGAGCAACCAATATTAAATAACAACTACTAAGTACATTTATGGTTTAAAACTTTTGCAGTTAAATCATTTTTTTTATTTTAACTTATTCAGTTTTTAAATCTACAAGACAACTCAAATAATTTATTTCAATTGTTGATATTAAAACTTTATAAGAGTCTTAACAAATCTGTTAAGTCTTAACTTTACTTTTAAATTGATCAGTTTGAAAAATAATTGTTAATTAATTTTTTCATTAAGTCTAATCTTTCATTCAATGTTTACATATTGTCAAACATAATTATAGTCAATAGATCTCTTCATTGTGAATATATATCATAAGTAAATAAGTAGTTAAAGAAAAAAGTAAATTAGTTTTCCGTTTAATTGATTAACAAATTACCCAAGGGATTTTGTGTGTACATTTACTGCTAAAGTTGATATATTTTGCAAGCGATTAGTCTAATAAGCAAACTTAGTTTTGATTAACTTAACCTAAAAGTTTGTAACCTTACTTGTAGTTTTATTTATCAATGAAAATTTGAATAAATATCCCATGCATTGTGTAAATTATCTATACAACATCAAACATCCTTATAAGAACTTGAACACCTATGTCAGCTTTATTTAGAGATGATAAAGTTTCTGTTTCCATTAATTCATGGCAGTAATCCAATAAATAAAGATGAACATAAGGTTAAGTAGCTTCAAAGTAAAGTAGTCATTTAGTGCTTATGCTTCTTTGGTCTATCTCCAATAAACTTGATCTTTAATTTCAACACATTATAAAAGAATCAAAATCTTTAGTATCTAAATTTTTCGACTCATGTTGTAGTAGTTGTTAAAAACAAAACAGCTTTTATCTATTTTCATTGGATGACAAACTTGTTACGGTTAATTAGTAAACAAAACTATGAAAATAAAATTTAATCAAAACGTGATTGCAATCTCTTTTTAATAATTATCTTGTAGGTTAATATCAAACTTTCCAAGATTTTAAAAATCAACAAAAAACATAGAGTAAAGTAAAATCAATAACCCTTAAAACAATTTGAAAGTTACTAATAATATAAATTTAAAATGGTTTAAAATGTAATTTACATATTTAGCTTTGATTGGTGCAATTTTTACAAATAGTAGCAATATTGCTATTAAATAAATAAATTGTCGTTGGAAACGCAAGTATATGTTTGTAGTATTATTTTTTGACCTATTTTATTTATATCACAAGGGATTAAATGAAGGATCAGCTGTTTTAGCTTCTTATGCACAAACTTGAAAATATCTTTGCGAAACAGTTGTTGCTTGCTCGGAGGTTCAAACTTGAATTTCAACTTAGAGATTAGCTTGATCAATTGTTACGAGCTGTAAAATAGGATGAACTGTTAATTAGTAGAAATAACCAGATGATGTAAGCTTGAAAACTATAACAAGTTCTAATTAAATAGGTTATCGTTTATTTGTTCAAATAAACAAATGACTTTATCAAACATTTATTTTCACTATCTGGAAAAAGTAAGAAATAAAAAAAGCTCTGCAAAATACAGCAAATTTATTAAGCTGACATTTAACTAGCATAGAGTTTTAATATGAATTAGATTATTAAGCCGTATGGTAATAGACCATAATTATATAATACCACTGTTAAGACAAGCATTAAACAAAGCTACTGTAATTGGTCATCAGTAACAAGCTATATTTATATCTCGTACACTTCAAATAAATTACATAAATCTGTGCTATCTGAAGATTTATAAGCCTGAATAAACTAAGGTCTAAGATTGCTTGTTTTTCATTTAACTTTAATTGTTATTTGACTTCAACTTCACTTTAAAACTTTCATTTACTTAAAAGCTTACCTGAGGGTCATATTCAATCGACTACTAAAAGGATATAAAAGTCTTGCTTTTAATCTTTTATTCTGTAGGAAAACTTAAGTTATCGATTCTAAAGGAACTAAAAGAATTATCTGTAATAATTTGTTTACTTTCTATAAAGTAGATTACATTTTGATAGGTTTCGAAAAAAAGTTTGTGTAAAAGTGAATCAAGAATCAAAGATTTTTTTTTTCTCTTGTAATCTCTTTAATTATTTCACTTTCTCATATTTTATCAGTCTAAGAAGTTTTTCCAATAAAATCAGATAAATGTATATCAAGAGTACATAACTCAGTTTAAAGTCACAAAGTTTGAAAAATAGCTTACTAAGTAAATTGTTTTCTGATACAAATGATTCTTTAAAAACTTAAGCATAAATTTAATGCCGTGAATAAATAGAAATAACCATTACAAATCTAAATTCTAAAAATTGGTTGTCAAAAGTATCTAGCATATAATTGTTATATAGTTTAGACCTATAAAACAACAATGTAATTGAAATTAAACATAAAGAAATTTTATTATATGTTTATTTTAATTTAAAGGATTCATTCTGGAGTTTCCTGGAAAAAATATTTAAACTTTTAAAAGTAATAACAAAATACTTCTTACAAAAGTTTTTTTTTTATTAATGGTTAATCATTTCCATTTCAGACTGTGTTAAAACAAACATCGGTTATTTAAAATTGGTTTAAATGAAATTCATTAACAGCTGGATGTATACAACAACCAAATGTTAAAGATAGGAAATTGTAATTAGATACTACAATTTATTTGTTTCATTATAGCCATTAAAACACCGACATATCAAAAAGGTCTACCTCACTCTTTTTTACACAACCACTGTGCTTTTGAAGCTATGTGTGAAATGAGTTTTTATCAATTGCTTTAAAAAAAGTTATTAGGTTTGAAACTTTTGTCGTCAAAACTATTTTTCAAAAAAATCAATTTTTTAAAAGTTTAAAAATCTGTAAAATACAAAAAATGTTTATCAAAGTAAATTTTCATCAAAAACACATCATATTAGTGAACTAATAGTGATGCTGGTCTCTGGTCAGTTTCTTGCAGATTATGAGCTACAGTTTCCAAAACATTAAATTCAGTTTTGATAAAAGTGCTTTTTAAAAGTGAGAACTTGCCTCTACCAAGACAGGTGACTCGCTGTGCGCAGTCATGCGTCTCTTAACACTTACGACAGCTAAGCGTACGATCGAAAATAATCAAAAATATTTTTTTATGGAACAAGTTTTTCGTGACCTCGTTTTGTTGAGCGAAAAGATTTAAAAGTTGAACCTTCATTCAAGTAATTTCTGGTAATTTTTTTGGGTTTCACAATAAATGTGAATAAACGACGCTAACATCACAAAACTAGTTTTTTAGATCAACACATAATTATTGAGAATACCTTTTATATAAAAGGTAATAAATAAAATAAAGTTTTATAATAAAATTATTATCTTATTACCTTTTATAACAAGCTTAAAATAATTGTACTTTTTTAAAATAACTTCTTAGATATACATTTAACTCGAACAGTTTCATTAAGAGCTCTTAAAATTTTACTATAATAAAGAATTATACAATTTTTAAGAATTTTTTAATAAAGTCAGCAGAATATTGATTTAAAATTTTTTTTAAAGAATATCAGTTATTAAATTTTAAATATATTCAATAGTAACCGCTAATAATTACATCAAAGTAGTTATAAAAGTTAAAATCATTTACTTAAACTATTTAAAAAGGGTAAGTTTTATTTACATCTGTCTCTTGTTCTAAAACTCATTTATGGTTTGTCTTATAACATGATATGTCTTTATAGAAAAGATGAAAGTTAAACTTACTATTTACTACGTAATTCTGTTACATTAAAAATTAAAATATGGAGAAATTAACTTCTTTTCTTCATTGACAAAAGAAATTACTTTACTTTATAATTTGAAGAACTTAGTACACAAACACTATTAGAATATTCGCTGATGTCTGTTTAGAATTTCTAAAATTATATTCATAATTTTTAAGTTATTACTGTAATGTTTTATCATTAGGTAAGTAAACATCAAGTAAAAAACTTATACTTACGTGTCTGTGACTCAACATTTAGCTTAGCAATACATCACAAAATGTTTCTTTTTAAATTGTTTTAAGTTGTGCTGCATAAGCTGCTATTTATTTATAA
This sequence comes from Pegea sp. RAD2-039, assembly GCA_034620365.1. Taxonomy (NCBI): domain Eukaryota; kingdom Metazoa; phylum Chordata; class Thaliacea; order Salpida; family Salpidae; genus Pegea; species Pegea sp. RAD2-039. The sequence goes on along the minus strand of JAQGEQ010000272.1, from coordinate 159,194 downwards.
AATAAATATTTTTGATGCTTAAGACGCAAGCTTATTTAAAAAACTGAAACTCATAATTTTCCTCTAAATTTTCAAATTTAAAAGGATATCTTAGAATAACCCATATCTAACTATTTAAAGAAATCAAACAAATGTATTTACTTACTGCTTAGAGTTAAAAAGCTGTTTGCTTTTATTCTTTTTAGTATGTACATTACAAGTTTTATTGATTTTAAATGTCATTAATTTCAGATAATGTTGAACAAACTTTTTGAATAATTTCTAATTAGTCATTTTTAATCAAGCAGATATTTATGCCTCTAAACAAATTCTATTAGTGTAGTTTAACTTATACACTAAATGACTTTTTTGGTGTTGTAAAATTTGCTTGTTTAATTTTTACTTGTAAAAAAGGATTGTAGTTTAATAATGTTATAAAATGTTTTCTGAGTCTTTTTATTATAGCATAAAATAAGGTAAATAGGAAAGTTCAATAAAACTATTTTATTTGACAAGAATTAATATAAAATTGTCACTTATTACATGGCAATTACTTTTAAAAAATTCTTTCTCATTTTAACTTATTCATTATTTATATCCAGATGTTTAAAATAGACAAATAAGTTATAAATGTAGTTTAAAAAATTCATTCCACAAAAATAACGACGAAAAACTTTGAGTAATTTTATCAAATTGATTAAAGTTGTATCAATATTTAATGAAATAGTGACTTATTCAACAATTAAATTTTATTCATGCACCGAACAATGAATAAAGTATTTTGTAAAAATTTAAAATCTATCTATCCAATAATTTAGTATCAAAAACCATTGATAAATAAATTCAATTTAAAATAATGATTACGAGTTATAAATGTTGGTTGGCTTTTTAAAACATATTTTCTCTACTATTTCACTAACTGAATCAAAAAATCTTTAGAGTCAAATTTATTTTTTGAATAATGTACATTAATGACATTTAAAAATTTGTAACAGAAAATTTTTAAAAGGTTTATAACATAAACTGCTACTAAGAATTCCAAAACAAGTTGATATATTATAATAAAAATGATCAAGTTTGTTCTGAAATTTGAATTGCAAAGTATGGCAGCTAGACCTAGGCAGCCTAACATAACAGGGCAAAACTGGTCCGAAAAATCTTACTCAGTTGAACTGTGATAGTTGGGACTTGATATAAAAGAAACCATATTGATTTCAAGTTATTACTTTGAAAAAGAACAACAAATTTAATAAAAAGTACGTAAGTAAAATATGCAAGGAGAAACACTGATAATGAGCTTAAGAAGTTTATAATCAAATCATAGAAGAAATGAAAAGCAATAAAATGTAAATCAAGAAATAATTACGAACAAAAAAGTCATTTTTTAAGACATAAGTCGTAAATGAAAATAGTTAGGTTACAGATACTATTGAAAGTCCAGAGCTTTCGTTCACAGTGGTTTTTATCGTATTATCACGTGGGGTGGTAGTATTTAGTGAGGGGCCTTATGAATTAAAAGATATCTGGAAAATTTCAAGAAAGATTAATAAATTCGAACAAATTCAAGGGTGCTACAAAGATTACTATCAAAGTTGGTGATCCAACATTTCATGAAAGAGTTTTTGCATTATCACGTTGCCTGTCTGCCGAATATCATTGAAAAAGCTCACAGCTTTCAATGAAACGCTTCTTAATGCTGGCAGGCAAAGCAAAAGATCACAACAACGAGGCATAGCTCGATCTCCACTTGATAGGGCTTGCTTAAGAGTACATTGTAACCTTTGGATATCATCAAACTTGCCAGCCTTACTATACCCTGAAAAAGAAAGAAAAATGTTAGGTGAGTTTTCCTCTATGAAAAGGCGGTTGCGTAAAATTTGCTGACGTCATCAAGTGAGCACACCCCCGCCACGCCACTCACTTACGCTTTACTGCTATTGGTTACAGAAGTGAGTGTTACGTCATGGAGACTAGTGGGGAAGATACTGATCACTGATTACGAAATCTTTAAGGCTTTTGGTAGTAAGTGATAAGAAAATAGATGATGAGACAAAAAGCTTGTGTTAAATATGTAAAAGTTGCAAAACTACATTCAGAAATAGTCGGTTAAAGTCTAATTGAAAAGAGCTTTGACGCAAAATGAATTTTATCAATTTATAGGCCCTTAAAATGTTGCTCATCAAAGTCTAATCAGTTGATCATAAAGTACAAAGGTTTAAAAGCAAACAATTTATTTAATGTTTTGTAGTTTATTTGCTAGCTGCCTCTCCATTCACTATATTTATATCTGTCATGATTGCAAAGCTACAATTGTAGTTTTCATGATTGATATACTTACATTCAGAATAAACTTTGAAGCATGTCTGATATAAATGGCAAAAAGTTTTGATGTGCACGTTTTTCATTTTATCACATGCATTGTATGAATTTCTATTCTTCACATTTAGAGGAAAAACAAGAACGCTATTCTGAAAATGTTTATAGTCTCAACTTTTTGTTTTGGCAAATACAAATTTTGCAAAATTTGCTTATCAAACCTGTCTATAAAAATACTTTCATTACATATTCTTCATCTTATTTTAAGTAGAACTTGGAATAGTTCAAAATGAATAATTCATGAATAACCTTAACGAAATCTTAGTAACTGTCAATTTAAACTTTTTCTAATTTCCACAAAACAAATTTTCTGTTTACATAAGAACCTAATCAACAACAAACTTAAAAGCAAATGCAGTAAAAATAGTTAAATTTTTATTAAATTAAAAAGTGAACCTTTTTTTATTACCAATTGCATTCATTCTTTAATTGTAAATTGCAAGGTTTTATTAACCAATTAGTTTACTACCTCAAGTTTTCTTATCTCTACAGGGAGTTAGTCTAACAAAGTAAGCAAGCTTTAGTTGTGACGGTTCTTGTAAAACTAAAGATTTCTTTGACCAAAAAACCGTCTTTTCGAGTTTCTTTTTAATGCAATGATCTTGTCAATGAATTTTGTTCCAAGCATCCGTTTCACTATTAACTTTAAAATGTTAATACTATATTAAAAAGATTCTATTTGAAATCAACTTAAATTCCGAAGACGCATAACAGATTTCATTGGTTTTAAGATAAAGCGAATTTTCATTCAACTCTTTGCCATTCAATCAGGAAAAATATTGGAAAAGTACTAGATAGGTTTATCAGGGAAAACTTTGTTTGGAAATAAGACAATTTTTGACGCATCTAGCTTGCTTCTCATTTAAAATAGTCAAATCGTTAAATCAATGCATGAATTCACTATAAATAATTAAATTATCTTTGCTGTATTTGATGAGCAAAAGAAAAACTTGCACCACTCTTGATGAGTTCAGCTTTACGTAAGTTTTAACTTGTTTCCTTACCAAATTAGTAAATGCTATATAAGGTAAATAAACAACTTTATTAATCTAATTGGTATTATCAATGAATAGAAACTCAAATAGAAATGCTTCGGAACTCTAACAAGCTCTTCTATTAATTAAAAAGCTCTCAACACATGTTCCTCTAGTTTATTTATAAAGATCTTTCCACCATTAGCCTATTGTTGCTCATGGTGCATGATCAAGCTAATGTCTATAATTAAAAATAAAATGAATGTAAATTGATTTACCGGAATTCAGTAAGACTATTGCCTTGAGCAACACATATTCTTCTTTAGAGACGTTTAGATACTTGAAACTTTGTTTTAACTGATCAAGTGATTGATAAAGATCGGCCATTCCAATTTCATTGCTTACATCCACATCAAGTGAAAAATCATTGGCAAAAAAAACTTCATTCTCACTATGAGTTGATCTATGAAACAAATATATAAATAAAATTCTATTTTGATTGATGTGGAAAAAAATTGACCAAATTAGGCAGAGTAGATAATTTAAGTTATTGAAGAAGTCTTAACACGTCATGAACTTCATGTAAATGAGTAAAGACAGATGTAATAAGGATTACTTGAAAGTTTAGATCTGATGTTAATAAAATGACGACAAAATTTTACACTTTTTTGATTCAGAGAAGAAATTTGTAAATCACAAAACTCTTATAAGTAGCTGTTAAAAACAAAGTTGTAAAAACAGAAAATGAGAAGATGATGAAATATTATCTCATTCTCTAAGCAGATTAGCCGGTTAATTAAAATATAATTTTGACAAACAGTTTGTCAGTCAACTAGACCAGTAACAGTAAAAAAGTATTTAACCTAAATATAATATTTGATTGAATTGATACAAAACTATCTAGTTCATTCACTAAAAATCATTTTTTTTAAATCAGTGGTAGAAATTAAACAACATTTTCGGGAGGTGTGTTGTGGGTGTATACACTCGCAGCCACGTGGAGTTAAACTTTCTTTTTTTTATTAGTTTCTCTCAAAAGATAAAAGTTAAATAGTTTAAAAATCTTCTAGAATTAACTCTTGAAAAACTATTTGATTATTATCATATTTTATAATTATTTTATTTGATGTATAAACCTCACCTAAATATAACTCCAAGCATCAAGACCTCTATCCACGCTGTTTGTAGTAGAGTCATTTGATCAGTAAGAATCAGAGTATCAAACCCTAAAGTGCATAAAATCAAAGCCAATTACAAAAAACTCCGAAGAATCTTACCAGGAATCAATTTAGCCCAGTCGATAACATTAACTAGTTCCTTGTGAAAAAGATCAAACAATATTTTTAAAGTATTTTCAACAGATTTTGGTGATGAGTTATCAGCATTTGAAACTAGTTTTTCTGGCTCTGCTACCAACAAATGGCTCACTATCTTATCGGCTGTTAAAAGAGATTTTAGTGAATATTTTCAAGGAGTACAATTCGATTATTTACATCTCAATCTTTTAGAACTATGATAGACAACATTATTGGAATCAATCTTTCGTTTATACTTTTGTCTCCCACCGCGGACACGGTCTAACCGAACTCCTAAAAATAAAAGAATGTAATTTAAAAGATGTAAACATCAATCTTGATTTTACCTTCACGAAGCATGCCAACGTCAAGACACTTTGAAAATCTGCAAGATTGACAAGACTTTCGTCTTCGCTTTGTAATCTCACAATCATTAGCAGCAGGACAGGTATAGTCGATATTTCCTGGTTATAATATTTACATAAAAAAAAATAGAAACTAAGAAGCCTCATGCACAAACCTTGGATAGTTCTTTTGAAAAAAGCCTTACAAGCTTCACAAGACGCTACTCCATAGTGATAGCCAGATGCTATATCCCCACAAACAAGACACAAGCGCTTTGGAGGACTACTACTTTTTGTATTTTCACTAGAGGGAGCTTTGGGTACTACTACTGTAGGAGTAGGTGGTGATAAAGATCGTTTTGCCATGATATCACCAGGTGGCGCAGCTGGGAGCAGACAGAAGTCATTACAAGGATCTAAAGATGTTTGGTGTTGGTAATCACAGATAGTAGAGGATGACATCATTGATGTAACTGATATGCTATTGAATGTTTGCTCATCAAACATGTCATCATCAGAGCTTAAACGGATACTACTTCCGCTTGTGTGACTCCCAAAGTTTGAGAATTCAGGAGTATCAAAAACAAGAGGTTCATTTAAAGATGAAACCTGTAAGTTGCTAGGAACCATTGTTGGTGGACTGTAAGATCGGCTCTCTGCATAAAAACTATTGGGACTACTTTGTAAGGAGGAACTGAAACTATTGTTGAAGTTGGTGTCCCCTAAAGGACTGGGAGGTTCTTGTTTTATTGTCAGCATTTGATTATCATTACCCATTTTATTGTAGATATTCTAATGAAGAAAGCTGAAATACAAAAAGTTCGTTTTAAAAGTTGTTTTTCTGTAAATTACACAAAATAATAAAAAAAATTCCTTCATAAAGCATTTTTCAAATATATAATAACACCAAACTGTAATTAAAGAGGCAAAAAACTATAAAAGAAATAAAAAATGTTGAAAGAAGGCCACTTGAAAAGCATTTATATACTAAATATTGTGTGATATATATTGCAAAAGTAGTTAGTTATAATTTCTTAATCAAACTAATTCACTTCTCTTTTTTTATAGATTAAAAATTTTCTATAAAATGAGGAATAGAACAGTTGAATGGAAAAAAAGGAAGGAAATTTCAAAAACTTTTAGCTTAAATTTTTTTGAAAAAAATTAAGTATCTTTCATATCTATTTTATTTATAGTTTTAGTTTATAAACAAAAAATAATGTTATGTTTTAAAAATAGTTAATAATTGACTTAAAAAAAAGGGTATAAAAAGACTCTAAAAAGTTCTAGCTAAATGAATCTATCTGTAATTAATTAAGATGTTTAGCTGCAGGCCATGTCCTAATATCTAGATACAAGTTTATAAGATAAAAGATATATGAAGCTAATATATGAATCTAAAAGTTTCTGATCATAATAATAGACTTTCATATCAAGTCATAAAAGATTTCAAAAAACAAACACCAACAAACGAACACTGTATAGTGAATGAATTCACAATTTCTCCAATTCTGATTTGTTAGAATTTCTTTTTACTCCTACTTCTCAACCATACTTTCAAAACTTAATTCAAATTAACTGAAGCTCTAAAATTGCCTTTTTCTCGTCCTTCAGTCGTCCTTTTAAATCTCTCTCTCATCTCTCTCCCTGTTCTCTTCTCTACCAATTCTTTTGCACCATTCACCAAAATAGCGTCAGTACTGACTTCACGAATGGAAAATTTGTTATTTTAAAAGAGCTTCATAAAATGAATCCATGATTTTTATAAGTTCACGCGACTTTAGAGTAGCTTTAAAGACACCAATTTAAGAAGTAATAATCCTTGTATGACATTTTTAAACAGCTCTTTTCATTAAACAAGTTTTTGATTCTTCAAAAGCCACAAATAGGTGCGGTTTTTTAAGTGGAGAGAATTCTGGTTGAACAAATTGTAAAAGAAACAATTATCGAAATATACAAAAGAATATTCATCTGTTAAAGTTTGCAGATGCATTCACAAACTTTTTAGTATTCATTCAAGCAATCAACTTTTCTGTTTACAAGACAAATGTTTAATGAATAACATTAGCTTTGCCCGGCATTAAATAAAAACAACTTCATTTATAAAAGTAGTAAATGGAAAACAAGTAAAAGTTCAAATATTGGTTTTCAACTGTATTTATTCAAAATATTATATTACTATTCTTTATAGTATTCTGTCGGTGTCTAAATTGAAGCTAAGTAATTAATATAAGCCACATGAATCTTATTGGTTTATCTTATATATTGATTTTGTGAAATGATTCAGCTATTTTTATTATAAAATTAAACATAAAAAACTGATCTCAACTTTCTCATATACATTTTCAAATAAAAATAAGTTTATATGAATATTTGATCGTTTCAATTTTTATAATCAAATACTTAAAAACAATTTTATTTTTCTCAAAGTAATATTATTATCTATCATAATATCAAAACAATTGTTCTCTATTATTTTTATCTTGCTTGCTCTGGTTAATTAAGTATTTTAGTAAAAAATCAAAAGTATTCTATGATTTACTACAAGAACTTAACTCAAATCTGTTTCAACTGACAAAACTTGACAGTAATATATTATCCTAAATTTGTTCCAGACTAATAAATCAACATTTTAAGACTTTTTAAAAACAACAAAAGAGTTACCAATCAACAATCTGAGAAAAGCTTCAAGTAGTGACTTCAATCATTTGTAATCAATGCTAAAATGGATTATCGATTTATTATGTTGATATAGAAAAAAAATGAATAATTTATTAACATTTAAGGCCAGATTGATTTATTTACTTCTAACTGCCTATTTGTGATCAGTATGATAACTTTTAAGAAACTCTAAAACGATCTTTTAGACAATATTAAAAGCTATACAAACAAAAAAAATTAATCATATTTACTTTTCATTTTAAAATAAAAAACTTTATTTGTTACATAAGCCAGTCAGGCAATCAGAAAGTGATTTCAAAAGCTCTTAAAGTTAAAGATTAAATGAATTTTGCAGATACTTTTATTCCATCAGTAAAAAAATCGAATTAAAAGATTAATTTACGGAAGCAAGCGTCGCTCTTAGAGATATTCCAACATAATTCCATCTACAATAAAGAGATATTCTTAATTTGATCTAATCAATGAGATAAGTATAAATTAACTTATTCAGTTTAAGATTTTCTTCATCATTCTTGTTTTACATCAAATTAAATACATTTATTTCACACTAATTACCATCAAAACACTTTTACTTTGCATCTAATGCAACAAAATCGCTGAAAGCTACTTCAATTTTCTTTAACTAACCTGCACTTGATATATTTGTAGAAATATAATCTATCTCAAATTGTTTTACCATTTTGCAATCACTATATATAACATGTCTAAAAATCGTTGATACGAAGTCTGATTCAACTGCCATGAGCTATCTAAACAAAAACTTTACATATTTATTATTATATCAGATGGCTACCTACTCAAATTTAACTGAAATACAACAAAGCTTTGCTTTAAAAAAACTGAAACTTTTTGAAATAAATTTGTAAATGATTTATCATTACATATGCAATCATGACAAAGGAAAGATCTGTTTTTAAAAGATTATTGTTAACTTTCCTTGCATCCTTACAATCAAAGAAGATCTTAAATGAAGTAGAATACAATTTAGTCACACAACCAACTAACTCGTTTTGAAGTTAAAAGCAGCTATAAGTTAGAATGGTTTGTTAGTATTTCGTTCAATATTTGTTGAACTTAAAGCGTTTTATAAAACCGTTGATACCTAACGTAAAATGAATTGCAAAACCAAGTAAATATAAATTGTATATAAAAAGCAACTTAAACATTGAAACTGGAAAGTTATTTGAGTAAAATGATTAGATATTAAAAATCCTTTTTTAAAAGATGTTTTAATTGAAAAGCATCAATTCAAGACGCAAAAAACAAATTAATTCATAAACATCAATAAGCTTACAGTAAAGCACATTTTCAAAAAAACAAATAAACAAACACAACCGTCGGTGTTTTTATTAAACTTAAACTACATTAGAGCCTACTCTAATGCAAATTTTATTCTTCTATTATCGAATTAAAAAATCGAACTCACTTTCTTTAGAGCTGCTATAAAGCTAAAATGATAAGAGCCTTTCCAAGTTCGCCTAAAAGATTAAACAAAAAGAAAAATAAATAGTAACAGCATAAAAGGTTGTAAAAATTAGCAGAAGTTACTGAAAGAAAGTTTGTATCTGGTTTTATTTCAGTCTTTGACAAGCTTTCACAAAATCTTAAACACTCCCTATATGGGTCGCAGAATAGAAACATACAAGGGACCTTCTACAAGTAAACGGCGTCTAACTGTGGCTTGCTCATCATAAGTGACATATCTTTAAAAAGTTAAGAATAAAAGATGTGAACAATAGAGACAATTATCGAATTTGAGAAAAGGTTTCCTTCTTTTTATCTACAACATCAACAATTATGTGAGTTTCACAAACAAAAGATAATGAAATGTTAATCCATAAGCAACCTTAAATAACAAGATGTTGTATATATAAGACTATACACAACTATAGCAACAATGATTTAGATAATTGATAAAATAACAACCCAATGAACTATTTAATCAAATACAACTTATATTAACCAAATAGCTATTCCTTGTAAATGCGTTTATGATGTTCCCAGACATCAAATCCTAACTCCAGGTTACAAAGTGAACGATAGTAAGACTTTTGAGATGATTTCATGAATCTTAGATACATCCTTAAAACTGGGATTTTATTTTGGTCGTCTTTTAAAGATTCGGATATTGATCTTACAAACTGTGCTACATCATCAGTCTAAAAATAAAATGTAAGATTTTAAAAGAGTCAATTATCAAATAGTTAAAGAAACAGTTGAAAAGTCGTTTGTTACAAGGCAACTTGAAAATTGTTAATTAAACCAAGTTAATAGCCAACCAATGACTGATGTGTAAACAAAATGTACAACTCTATTATCAAGTTTTTTAAAAACAGCAACAACTAAATTAAACTTTAAATGTTAATTGACTATAGTTAAAAAAACTTATACAAGTCTTGTTTGTTTTTCTTTCTGTCTTTTTATCACTAGATTAGTTAATAGAAAACAGTCTACTTGTCATAACTCTATATAATACAGACCCTAAAGCCCTATTTTTATCAGACTATAATCTTAAATACAATTTTAACCAGTTAGTTAGTTGATAAGAAATGAAGAAATAATTTTGGTAGAAACTGACTTTTTTTAAAATAGAAGTTGATTTTTTTATACAATCAAATTGATGTTTTGTGAAATTATCTTTCAAAGCTTGTAGAAAGTCTTTAGCCGACCCGTTGTAAAGTTTCATTTCATCAAAATTACTGTTTTTTTCATCAGCATTGACTGGTAACTGTTAACAAATAATATCAAAATTTTCAACCCGATTTCTTAGTAATTACGCCTACATACTTTGATTAATTATTATCAGAATATACATAAAATTTGTGAAATAGCAAACAAAGTAAAAACGTCTAATTTAAAAACACAAGCGCTATAAGCTGATTTAAAATTAACTAAAAACAATAAGAATTATTCTATAATTATTTTAGTTATTAATGAAACAGATGATAACATTAAATTGTAAATAAAACATTTGTTAGATTCTATATAAAATGTTGACTAATTGATGATCGATCTACAAACTAACTGGTGAGTTGTTTTCAGTATTTGCGAATATATCTTTCGGTGTTCCTGGATTCTGGAAGAAATTATTCATTTTAGCAACAGCAGGTTTTGAAGATCTACCCGAATTACTTTGAGCTTGATTTTTTTTCGACAAACAGCTACTTGTGGTTGCGTTGGGGTTGTAATCTGTATATAAAAGATGTAGATGATAGAAAATGATGAAAAAAAGTACCTGTTTATCAGAAGTCAAATCATTTAAGTTAATTTCATCAAAACCTTTTTCACCGTTAGTCTCATTTAAAGCTGATAAAAAACTTTGAGATTTGATACTGAAAAAAAATGATGTTTTTATTTTGATATATGAAGTTAGAATCTCACATGACACTGTTAGAAGCAGATGATTCTTCGTATAACTTCCTACAACATTCAAAGTCTGACATGACATCGCAAACGGAAAGATCAGAGCTGAAAAAGCAGACATGATAAAAATAAATCCAATTAGCACTAAGCAAAAATATCAACTTTACATAAGTTACAAATAAACAAACATGAAATGATGTTAATATTAACAAACAAACATATTTAACACTGTTATTCTGCTTGTTACATAACTTGTAACAAGATCAGTCGGTTTTATTTTAATATAATCTACAATAAGCAAATAATATCAGGTGAATGTCCTAAATAAAGTTGAACAAAATATTTACTTGTGTGTATCTTGTTAAGATTTAATGTGAAAGAACAAACAACAAAATTAACAATAACAAAATGTTCGATTATGTACTGGTTGCTGCTGTTGTTAAACAACGTTCAATTAAAAATTAAATCAGTTAACCTTTGAATAAACTAATTAAACAAAAAGATTTTTGATCAATTACAGCAAACACAAGTTAAACGCAAAAAATAAAATATAGCAGAAAAAATTAAAGTTATATATTTAGAAAATCGATAAAGTGTTCCGACTAAGGTATATAGATGAAGTTGATGATGAAGAGCAAAAAGGTTAATTACTATAAGTAGCCAGCTACAAGTCATGAGGTCTTAAATTAAAGTTAAAAAGAATCAAACAAGTTAGAAGCTAAAATGGGATACATTGTTTGATATCTCTTTAATTACTAGGTAACAACCCTTCTTGTTAAATAGAGCAATTCATTAGGGATGTAGTGATCACTTGTGTGTTTATTTAAACAAAATCAAATTAGAGATTCCTTAAAAAGAGATGATGACATAAAACCATTTGTAGTTTGTTCAAATCTTTCGTTTATAACCTATTTGTTTTGGGGTTTCTTTTGATTTTTTCAGTGGAAAATTTTAGAAAACTGTTTGTTGAAAATAAAATTAATATTTGACTACCTCTTGCCACTAATACTGGTTAGATGTTCTCTGATTTCGTTGAATTTGGGGCGATTTTTCAACATCTGTGAACAATTTCTTTTCTTTGAATTGATGTTTGATTTATCCAATCCAAAAATAGAATTTTGTGAGTCAGGCGTGGATTTATCAACTTCAATATTTCTATTTATAAAAAGGAAAGTTATTATCATAAACTCCTTTTTAACTAGTAAGAAACCAAAAGTTAGTCAAGTATGAATAAAATCAGATAACAATTTATATAACATTATCTGCAAGCAAACAGCTTTCATTTCAACAACTGCAACAGCAGGCTAAAATGCAGCAAGAAGATTTGAAGCAAAAATGGAAAACACTTTTTCTATTTGGCAACAAAACCAGTAGTCAGGTTTACTGTCAGTGAAAAAACATCACGACAAAAAACAAAGCCAACAGTTGGATTAAAGTGACTTAAATGAAATAGGAAAGTGGTTCAATAACTACAATAATCTTTCTAAATGTTTTTTCAATTCCAACAAAACTGATGATTACAATTGGAATTTTAGAAGCAAGACCAACAGGATGAAGCAAATATCTTGTCATGTGTGAAGCAATTTGATGTTTAATCGGATTTTAATGATGTATGAGACTTGCTGGGACACGAAGTAAGAAGAGATTTGATGTTGGGTGCTGGAATGTGGAGTGGAAATTGTAGTTGAGATTTGCCCCAATTAATTAAAGATTGAAGTTAGTTGGGTAAATATTGGTGAAGCGCAGTTTGTTTGTTTTTTCATTTCTTTTTTTTTTTGTTTAATCCCAAAAATTGATAATAAATCAAACTAACCTGAGGCGAAATCTATCTTTTGAAATAACTGAGCAAAAAAAAGACTTTAATCTTCTGTGACTTCTGCTGAAATCGTCGAAGTTGTTCACTTGGTTCTTGATCCAATGAGGAAGCTTAACAAAAACTGGTTAAAACTCTCGAACAAATCGAACCACTAGGAGTCAGTAAAGAGTTGTTCGAGCTTTTTGTTTACAAGTTTGAATCTTAATGATGTAATAACTATTTAGGAAGACCTTTAAACAGCTACTCATATATATAAATATTTAAAATTGATTTAAATATGTCCAAGTAATTGTATATATTCGATATTTATCAAAGTTTCTTTAAGCGTTCTTCTGAAATGATTTGGAGCAAAATAAAGATTGATTTAAAATTATTTGGTAAAATTATAAATTTTATTTTATTATAATTATAAAAGATTTAGAGAATTTTTAAAGAATTTTGTTTCAGTTGTAAATATTTACAAAAAAAAAAAGATTAAAAACAAATTTCTTAAATGTTTCAAAATAATTTGAATTTAAGAAATTGCGCAAATAATAGAAAAGTTATGAATCAGAAGATGAGATGTCTAAGGAACTGATTTAGAGGAAGAACAAATTAAATGAAATAATTACAGAATTTTGACAAATACAAACAGATTGTGAAATTAGTTCATCATCACATGAAGCAAGTTAATTATTCAATAAAAAATTACGATAAATGCAAAAACAGAGTAACAAAAAAACGGTGTAAAGTTAAACAGTTAAAATTAAGAAAATATTTGATTACTAATTGCCGCAAAAACAACATTAGTCATCAATTTAAAAACCATTTTTATTCATTTCTTGTTGCTGCCATCTAACGGATGAAATCAAACCAACTGACCTCTGCTTGCTGTTGACGTTTTGCATATCTGTCATCAAATAGAATGATCGCTCCGTAGTCATGGCGATGACGAATGACGCGCCCAATAGCTTGATTGACAGCACGGCAAGCTTGTTGTGAGTACCATTGAGTGCCAGTGAGCATCTACAAAATGAAAGATGAGTAAAGAAAGATCTTGGAAGATACTGACATCTTTGAAATGTGTCTTTTTCCGAAGATCATCGAGAAGAGCCATCTTCAACTTCACACGAGGATCTAACATTGGAGGAAATGGAATTCCGAGAATTACTACCGCGCGCCCGTTGTCGTTCGCGAAGTCGAGACCCTCTGATACCTGAAAATAAAGATTTATAAATGAAGATCTGGAGATGAAGATCAGGAGATGAAGATCAGGAGATAAAGACCAAGAGATGAGGATCAAAAGATGAGGATCAGGAGATGAAGATCAAGAGATGAAGATCAGGAGATGAAGATCAAGAGATGAAGATCAGGAGATGGAGATCGAGAGATGAAGATCAGGAAATGAAGATCAAAAGATGAAGATAAGGAGATGAAGATCAGGAAATGGAGATCAAGAGATGAAGATAAGGAGATGAAGATCAAGAGATGAAGATAAGGAGATGAAGATCATGAAGATCAAGAGATGAAGATCAAGAGATGAAGATAAGGAGATGAAGATCAAGAGATGAAGAAGGAGATGAAGATCAGGAGATGGAGATCGAAGAGATGAAGATCAAAAGATGAAGATAAGGAGATGAAGATCAAAAGATGAAGATAAGGAGATGAAGATCAGGAAATGGAGATCAAGAGATGAAGATAAGGAGATGAAGATCAAGAGATGAAGATAAGGAGATGAAGATCAGGAAATGAAGATCAAGAGATGAAGATAAGGAGATGAAGATCAAGAGATGAAGATCAGGAGATGAAGATCAGGAGATGGAGATCGAGAGATGAAGATCAGGAAATGAAGATCAAAAGATGAAGATAAGGAGATGAAGATCAAAAGATGAAGATAAGGAGATGAAGATCAGGAAATGAAGATCAAGAGATGAAGATAAGGAGATGAAGATCAAAAGATGAAGATCAGGAGATGAAGATCAGGAGATGAGGATCAAAAGATGAAGATAAGGAGATGAAGATCAGGAGATGAGGATCAAAAGATGAAGATAAGGAGATGAAGATCAGGAGATGAAGATCAAGAGATGAGGATCAAGAGATGAAAATCAGGAGATGAAGATCAGGAGATGAAGATCAGGAGATGAGGATCAGGAGATAAGGATCAAGAGATGGAAAAGTAAACAAAGAATAACCTTGCCGCGACAAACAGCAAACAAAATTGCATTTTTTCTTGTCCTGATATTCGAGTAGTAAGTATCAATAGTAAGATGCATTTCACTTCTTTTATTAGATTCCACAGTGACTGGTTTGATTCCATTCAGCTCTTTCATGATTCCAATCTCCTACATTTAATCATATTAACAACAAACAATCGTCGAAATAATCCAAACCTCCCAATTTGTCACAAAACTTGTCATTGCAGCGTAGGAAGCGAAGAAGACCAGCATACCACCCGGCGTGGCTTGTGCAATCATGCATAAAGACCGACCAATGTCCTCGACCAGCAGCAAATCACCACGTGTAGCGTAAGTCAGCATCAGTCGACCTCCTTGAGAGCCTTTTTGTAGAGCAGCAATGAAAACTTGATGGTTATCGATCACGTGATCATTTGAGATTGTAATTGGTACAGGTCTGAGAGGTAGAGAGTTCAATTTGATGATTCAGTTAAAGATTGAACTCACATTCTAAGTTCTGAGATGAAAGTTTGCATCGGTGTGAGGGTCCCGCTGGTTAGTATGAGATTTCTTACCCCATGCTCTACTAATTCTTTCATTGCATACCCAGATGTAAAACACCAGTAACTCAATGAGCGAACTATTCAACAAAAGAAGTCCTTATACTGACATCTAGTGGTTCACTTACAGTTTTTGATCTTTGCATCCGATTTCCATACATCGGTAGCTGCTGGCTTCTTTGGCGGGGTTTCACTGACATAAACCCGGTAGAAAGTTGCCAGCTCGTCGGTTCTTGATTTAGAAGAAGGATCGATCGCGTTTAAAGGAGAGAAGATGATTTTGATGATGTCAGAAAACTTCTGGAGGGCAACACCACGTGTCCGAAACTGGTTGCTAACTGTGGAGGAGTTTAAGAGTTTTTAAGAGGTGGTGTTGAGGAGACGGACTTACGTGTGGAGAGATATGAGATGATTTTGTCGAGTAGTTCAAGTAAAGTTGAATAAGTTTGAAAGTTTAAATTGACTTTGGCAAAAAAGTCGAAGATGAAACTGAAAAAAGAAGAATTTGAATTCAACAATTCGATTAATACGATCACGTGACTAACCTGCCAGGTTTCGAAACACTTTTTGAACTTTCATCGACTTCAATTCCATCTAAAGTTTCTTCAAGAACCAAAAACAAGCGCTTCATCAACGCCAATTCATCTGGTTTAAACTGAGCAAGTTCTAATAACAAAAAGATAAAATGATGAATAAAGATGAAGGATCAGTTACCGGATGTTGCGCCCTCTTCGTGTCCCTCAACAACAGTCCCACTGTTACTCATTGTATTAGCAGCTACAAGAATATCATCAACTTCTTCGATGCAATTAGCGACATCTAGTGACGTCAATTCAAACGACGATGCTTCTTCACAATGCTTTTCCTGCCCAAAAACTTTTCTCTTCCCATTTCTGTTTTCTGTATCTACCAACTCACCAGGTTGTGAGCTTCATCTATTATCACCACATTGCCACCTATCTCCAAGTTCTGTGCTTTTCGTGACTTCTTGTCAAACAGATAGTTGTAAGGAGTGAAGATAATAGCGCAGTCACTTTGTTTTGAAATCTCTCTCACAGAATAGTAAGGACATGCATTCCATTTTTTACCTTCCTTCACTAGATCTTCAATGTCCATCACTTTTGAAGTAAATACTTGATTTTTCTGGGCATCTGTTACAAATTTCATAAATATTTTATCATGATATAATATAAGGATAATTTCAGCAAAATAAAAAGTTACAAAAATGTGTCTTATGATTACAAATGATTGTTTTCTTTTTCATTCAGATAACTAGTTTAAAATTAAAATATGAATCTTCATAAAAACATTTCGATTTGAAATCACCACAATACTATGACTTTTTAAAAGGACAATTTATGAGTTTGTAGAGGGGTCAACTCACAGCACAAAATCTGCTTCTAGTAATGAGTTTCAAAGGTGCAAAAGTTATCTACCATCGTAATTTAACAACTCTAATTTCTTACTGGATTCAATTAAAGACAGCTACATTAATTTTGCTGGACTTTCATCATTAATTAACTTTATTAGTAACCTAATTGTATTTTAATTAGAAAATTGTAACTTTAATTACTGAATACAGGTAATTAAAACTCAGTTAATGAGTAAAACTAGAAATAAATTAATTAAAGTATCTAACAAACTGAAACAGAAACAAACAGACTAACATGATTAGTTTTCATAAACAACAACTGAAACAGAATTAATGGAATAAAACTTTTTAATTTTTATAAATTTTTAGTATTATTTTGAAACAAAAACATACTTTCCACATTGTTGTAGAAGTGACATATGTGTTTACTGACTTTAGTTCTGCACATATGTACCATTAATTGATTGCTTTCTTGATTTGCAACACCAGGGTGCAAACATAGCTGTTGCCTTGAACCAAGAACACTAATATGAACTCTAAAATACAAATTAGGTTTGAAAATCAAAAATTTTCATCATAATCTTTGTAATAGAAGTTCAGATGACTCAAACATCAAAACAAAAACTTCTATTTTTGAAGTAAACTTATGAGCATTTTTTTAATGAAATTAGCTCAGATTAAAATAATTCCTAGTACAGTTTTCATGCAAGATTTAACATATTCTTTTATTAAAATTGCCTGATTACTTTTTTCCATAAGTTGTTCTTTTCAGTTCAGATACAATTTGAGAAATCTGAGAATGAGTTCTTGATGCATAAATAATTTTTGGGATATATGTACATTCAGAAGATTGATTAGATTGACTAGTTTTCCATAAAGCAAGATTCTAAGATAAAAATTTATTGTAAATAAAAAGCAGTTAATAAAATCAAGTTTATACAAATTAGTTAAAATTAAAAAGAAAATATTGGTGATAGTAATTTCAGATTTCTTACAGCTTGGGTGTTTTGAAACATTTTTATTTGGTCCTCTCTCCATGCTAGAGCTGAACAAAGAAGGCTTAAAGTTTTACCAGTTCCGGTAGGTGATTCAAGTACTGCATTTTGGCTGGTTTGTAAGGCTTCAATCACTTTTTCCATATAGTTAATTTGAACTTGATATGGTTTAAAAGGAAAGTTTACTTGAATTCCATTAATACTAATATTTGGCATCTTAATTTTATAGTTTATATAAAAAGAGGTAAAAACTTTTATAAAAAATTCAACCTGTAATTTTTAAGGTTTAATAAAATAATTCCATATATATAATAGAATTCAACAAAATATCAAAATGAAATACAAGTTTAATTCATTTATTAAGAAATCTTAAAACAACAAATCATCCCATAATATAAAACTCAATTAGAGTTGAGAACACAGCAAAACTTGCTCCACCAAATAGTCCTCCTTTTAAACCAGTTCTTAAACCAATCAAACCACCAGTAACAAAACCACTCAAGGCACCATTTTTCCAGTCTGATTTTCCTCTATGAGTTTCAATTATGCATTCAGATAAAGAAAATACACATCCAATAGTTGCAAAGTTCTTTGCATAAGATCCCATTCTTTGCCTCATCTCAAGGAGTGTTCCTCGAATAGTAGGAGTCTTTGAAGGGTCAGTTGTAGCTTGAGATTCAACTCCTAAGGTGAGTAACCCCATAAAACCTCCTAATACTCCTCCAGATACGAGACCAATTGTTCCTTTAAATGCACAGTTATTTAGAGCTTGTTCTATTCGAATCTCATAAATGCTTTGTTCTGGGATTGGAATTTTGTCAAAACTAGGGTACGGAGTGACACGGGGAATCTTTTCTTCGCCTATCATATACTTTAAAACTGTTCCATATGATAATTGTTTAAAAGTATAATCCTTTTTTTCAATAATTTCATCTTTATTATCATGTGAAGACATTTTTGGAGAATCTAAATTGTAATATAAAATATATTCAATAGAATCATAATAAATATATTATTTAATAGCTTAAGTTTATTTTTTTTGAATAAATAAATAAAAAACATCAAAATCATTCTGAAATCAGTTTTATTAAATGTTATTAATGCTTTCAAGACTTAAAACAAAAATCAATTAATAATAAGAAACTTTATTTAATGAAATCATTAAAATGTATAAATAACTTTTATATTTTTTGAGTTAAGTAACTTATAAATAATTTAAAAATTTTATTAAAATATTTTTTAAATGAGAATAAAAATGAAATTAATCTTTCTAGTGAAAAAATGTATTTAATAAATTTAGAAAAATATATTAGTTAGATTACAAAAACACCAAAATAAATTATTTAAATTCAATATTTTTACACCATAAACTTTAAAAACATATAGTAAAAATAGGATAAAATACAATGGTAAATAAGTATTTCCAAAACTAACAAAAAAATAAAAATTAATATTATAAGATTCAATTCATGTTCATTCAAATTAAATTTAGAGTTAACCTGCTCTGACTTTCACGTGAAAATTTGTGGTCTAAAATGGTATTTAATAAACTTAGTAAACTATACTAGTAATAATTATTTAGAATAATTTACCAATCATTTTTTTTAGAGTTCTTACTATATTTACAAGCTATACAATCGTCTATGGTAAAAAATAAAAACTTATTTTAACTAAGTATAGATTAATCTATTTAAATAAACTGCAGTAATTCAAACTAAGTTAATAATTTTTGGAAAAATATTCTATATTATACTATAATGGAGAAACATCATTATTTAAAAGATCTTCAGGAAAGTTTTTTAGAGATTAAAATCGTTAGTTTTACTGGCAGCCCAAACTTTATTAAGCTATTTATACTCTACAAACGAGATTTACAAGTTAAAATGAAGTAAGACAACTAATAATAAAACAAAATATATGCTGTATATAAATTTAATTTGAACTAGCTTCGGCTATTTAGTCCTTAAATACTTGATTGATTATTGTAAAAAAATACGACACTAATTTTCAAAAAATTATATTCTTTTTGAAAAACTGTTTGTTTTAGATACTCTAGGATACGATTTTTACGTTCAATTTGGCTATCAAATTCTACTAGTATAATTTTTTTATGATATCGTTCTTTCAAAACTCCTTTGTTCTTAAGTTATAAGATAATTGATTTGCAGTTTAATTGTTACTTATTGATAATGATTTTTTTGATAAATGTTTTATAGAATAACGAAATGTTGAAAAATCTACAGAAGAATGAAATTAGATATTCACAACTACATATTGAACTTTTTTATAGAAAAGTCGTGTACTGTGTAAAAATATAAATTGTGGATTCTTGTAATAAATTTCATCCTAAACCAGTTAAATCATAACTAGCTGCTTTGAAGCTGTAGCACTTGTCTTAATTTTATAACTATGGTTTTTTTTAGATAATTAATATACTTTTTAATTCAATTTGTATCAAATATAACAGAAGCCTTAGAATATTTTTAAATGGTCGTGTTGACTAACTAAGCTTTCTCAAAATAAGTCTGTCTTAGAATAAAAAAATATTGTTATTAATTTCAGATAACTTTCTGGCGCCTTTTTTTGCGAAATTAATTTATTAATACTACTATAAAAAAGATATTGATTTGCGAAATCAAATATTTTTAAATTTACAATAGGGAATTCACCATGAGCTAGTCAATATTACCTTCTTTATATTCAGAAGTTACTTGGAAATTTGTATTGTTATGTCAATTTTTTTTTTTTTTTTTGCTAGTGGTTTTTTGAATATGTTTTTCTTTTTTAGCTTGTTTTAATTTTTCTGATATAGGCCGTTGTTATTCTTGAATAAGTTTTAGTTTAATATGTTTATTATTATCAAACAATAATTTAACTTAGCTTATAAATTTATAATTAAAAAGTTATTGAGTTTATAAGATGGTAGATTTCTATGATATCAAATAATCTTTTGATGATAAGAGACAAGAAATATTTTATACATCAGATTACATTATAAATATATAAAGTTATTAGCAGAAGTAAATAGATAAGCAATCAATTGTTTTTATTGAATATTTATTTATATATCTTTGTATCATATAAGCATCTTTGCTCTTAGATCTATATTTATCATATTCGTTTATCTTATATTTAAGATTAGATTTTTTAATGTTTATCTTAACAAGGTTATCATCTTTTTAATTTTTCTTAAGGTTCCTATTTTTTACTAAACTGTTTATGTTTGATTTTAATCATTATCTTATAAACATTTTTATATAAAATTTAAGATACTCATTATGTGTTTAAAATATCATTAAACTTTTTGATATTTTAACTATTTTGACATTTTAGTCATATTTAGTTTTTATAAAACTTTAAAAAACAGTTGTTTGTTTTTTTCTCACTTTTAAGCTTTCATCTTAGTTTATTAGATATCTGAATGAAAAAAAATAACCAATTCAAAAATTATTTGTTTTCTTATTATTGAAATTTTTACTTGGTTGTATCTTTTAAGGATTTCAGTAAATTAATTCACTTATATCATGTATAATACTTGTTAATTTATAAATTCCTTCTTTAGTTATATGTTTTATTTTGGATGTAACTAATATGATTTAGAATTTTTAAATTCTGTTTTATTTATTTTATTATAACTTTGATTTCTAACAAAATTCATGAAATGTAGTTTTTATTTATTTATTTATTTCAATAAATGCGAAGGAGGGTACCTGAAAAGAGCACCTCTCGCTAATACACATTCTCACAAGTAACATCTATTTAGTCAAAAATATAGAAAGTAAAAGATGTAACACATGGTATTTCGATATCACTCAAAGCATATAACAGTGAACAATTACATGGAATGTTAATAATATAAGAAAGAGAAACAGAAATCACAGTTTAGAAATGAAAATGTTGGCAACATTATAACGGTTCAACTTCTGCTTGAACAATGTGAGTGACTTTGACATGGCAATGTCTGATGGCAGCTGATTCCATGTATTAATTGTACGGTATAAGAAAAAATATGCTCTGACCAATGTACTAGGTGATATAGGCTTATTAAGGTGTAATGGGTGTTGTCTGAGCTGATATAATTTGAGGGAAGAACTAATGGGAAAGAAATCATCAAACTGAATGTCAATTAAATTGTGGAAAATTTTAAAAATAAGAGTTAAGTCGTATTTAATCCGTTGGATTTCCAAAGTATCTAAATTGAAGAGACTGAGACGATGTTTATAACTATCATTTTTTATATTAAGTTTCCTACATACTAATCTTGTAAATGTGGCCTGAACAGATTCGATTTTTTTGATATCACTAACTTGATATGGCATCCATGCACTGACATTGTATTCAAGAATTGGACGTACGTACAGTTTGAAAAGATTGATAATATGACTGTGAATGATATGCTCTTGAGTTCTATAGATAACTGAAGTCAGCGAAACTGGTTTGTATTTCTAAAGTGCAGTATTTCTCTGGGACCCTTTTTATGAATTGGAGTAATAATAGCCTTCTTCCAAATTTGTGGAACTCTTCCTCGCCTCAGAGTCATGTTAAAGAAAAGCGATAAAGGTAGTGATAAAGATGAAGTAGTTTTTCTTAAAAACAAAGCTGGGATCTGATCTGGGGTGTTGGAAACTGATGATTTTAAAAAAGAAATAGCCTTAGATACCGTATTGACCGTTATGTCAAGATCTACCATCTCAGAGACATTTGTAAGAATGTCGGAGTAGGAGAAAGAAGGTGTATTGCCATCATCGGTTATAAAAACGCTATTAAATTGTTTGTTTATACTAATATTTGGTTTGGATAATTTTGATAAATTTATAAATTCTTTTCATAAATTTATTTATTTAGAATTATTGACTTTTGTAACAAGAATTAGGTGAATTTGGATCATACCTTATAAAATAATTTTTTAAGTTAAAATTTATCAAGTTTTTATATTTTATTAAAGTTGAAACTAACAATATTTGTGTTGTTTGCTCTAATTTTATATCTCTTAGGCTTTTAAGGTTAAAGTATTGCAAATTATTATGCTAAGTATAAATGAGTTACTGACTCAAGCACAAAGAAATGTCACCAGCAAGGTAATCTCTATTTTTCTATTTTAATAATCTGATTTTCTAAATTACAATTTACTTTCAATTATACATTTTTTTAAAGAACTCCAGCTGCAAACCAAAGTCTGTCAGCTCTAATAAAAAGGTTGACCCAGCTGCTATTCGAAGATTAAAATTAAAAAAGGAGGAAGAAGAAAGAAGAAAAGGTAATTCTGATGTTCGACAAATTATATGATATACAAGAGCAGTATATTTTGTATTTCATAACTTTTAACAAAAACTTTCTCTAACTTTTGTCATTTTTAAATAAAATATTTCAAATTTTTTGTAGCTTATGAACAGAAAGCTGCCCGCGAAAAAATGTTGAAGATGAAATCAACGAAATCAAAAAAATCAAATATTGGTGATGAAGTGAGTTTGTTATAAAAGTTTACTGAAACATTTTAATTGCCTACTTTGCATTTTTGTCCTCAGGGACCTAAATTAACTAAAGAGCAAGATAGGAACCACCAGGCATTTATGCTGAGTCTTAATTCTTCGGTAAGCTTTCAACATAACTCGAGAATTTCTGATTGCTGTTTCGTTTTTAGAATAAAAAACATGAACACTACTCTTACACAAAACACTCCGAACAAAACTCTGATAGAGAAAAACGAATTCCAAAGATACCGAAGAAAACAATTAATCCTAAAAGCTTAGATTACAAAAGTCTCTTAAAACTTGCGCAAGCGAAAAATAACGGAGCTTCAGGTGGGTTTTGTGGATTTTCTCATCTAAAAGTTGGTTAATAAACTTGTTTAATTGTTTAGGTTATGAAATAAAGAATGACAAGTTGAAAAAATCTGGTATGAAAGTTTTTTAATTTTGTTTATTTGATTTTACATAAATAATTGCCTCTGTTTCATTCACAGAAAGTTTTCGAAACTCAGAATTGAAGCTTGGATCTTTTAAAATTGCTAAAAAGAGATCTGTTCAGTATGATAGTGATGAGGAAAGAAGAGTTAAGGCTCGGAAGTTGGCTAAAATGTTCTCGAAGTCAAAAGAAAATGCAACAAGTGGAAGAGTTAAAGATAGAGTGGAAAGTCGAAAGCTGAAACCATCCAAACCAACTACTAACATTAATCTGAAACCAGTAAAACGTAACGATGGAATAATCGATCTTTGCGATTCTCAAATTCCTCAATCAAATCCAAATAAGTTACCAAAAGAGAAAAAAGTGAAGAAAACTTCCGACTTCCGACTTAATCCCTACAAAAAAGCTGAATTACAAAAACGAAAAGTCGATCCAAGTGATGATAAACCTCCTGAAAAGTAAACAATTAATAAGAGATTGAAGAAAGGATTAAAGATTATTTTTCAGATTGAAATCGAAACCAGCTGTGAAGAACACTCTTCCTAAACCATCCTGTAAATGTAAATTTCATCTTTCATCATTCCAATCTTACATCAAAACTTGCGCAGATGTTAAGTCATCGCGATTGAGTTTATCAGCGAGCGAAGAGTGTCATATACGCGCGATGAGAGCAGCCTCGGCTCAGGGTCGTAGATTCAATCCTAATTCCATTTCTCGAAAACCTAGAAGAGTCTTTGATGATAGTGAAGATGAATATGATCCAGAGATGTCAGAGTTTATAGATGATGAAGGACCTGAAATGGGTTTGTTTCAATTCATCTTGAGATGTTTTTTATTTTCATATTTTTCTACAGATGTCTATGCCTCGCAGCAGATCTCGCAGATGTTCGGATACGACCGGACTGCTTATGGTCATGAAAGTGAATTTGATCTTTCTAGAATGGATGTAGGATTTAGAGAAATTGACAAAGAAGAAAAAAGAAGGTAGAATCTGTAAAAAAAGATGTACAGATAGTATTTAAATTCAAATATTCTTTAAAACAGCCTTCGAATCGCCAAAAAAGAAGATGCTGAAGCCGCTAGAGAGGAAGAAGAAATGTTAAAGAGAAAAGTCAAAGCAAAAAAACGAAGATGAAACAGACTGAAGTTGCCGCCTCTTTCTCCTATTTATTTGATATATTATGTGATTCATTTATTTCATCAAAACGTCTACGAGTTGATAGTCTTCATGTAATCACCTTTTTCTGATGTATTTCTTTTAATATTTGGCTGTAGTAGGAACAGCAAATCAATTCCAAACTGGTTTTAGTGATCATTTCCAAATGCTTTGTTCAATGTTCAGTTTTTATTTCACAATTACACTCGAAAACAAATTGTGATTCTTGTAAACTGTGTTGGTTGATTTCATCGCCTTACTAGCTTACCAGAAAAAAATGTGGATAATGTCTTGTTACTTTGATAATTGGTTTTATTTTTTTTAAGGATACTTTTTCATATTTTTTTGGGGATCACATTTCTTGGTTATTTGCTTAAATATGCGACAACTTTCTACGAGAATGTATTTATCGTGGTGTGCGTTTACTACATTAAAACTTCCTTTGTTTTTACGTTTTGAAAATATTTAATATCAGACAAACTTCAAATAGATTCTAAATATGTTTTAACCTTTTTAGTTCTATTTTTTTCAGTAAAAATTTCTTATATAACCTGAAGTAGTAAAGTCCAGTGGATGTTTTTTAGTTTTTTTTATATTTAGAAAAATAAAACTTAAAATTTCTTTGAAATATTAAAACCAGTTTTAAGAGTTTGTAAAACCTCAAAAAATAATCCCTTAAAAACATTTTCAATATTTTCTAAATTTGTTTTAATTATTGTTTTGTAAGCTAGTGAAGTCGATTTTGCAGATTAGTTTTGTAAAAAATGCCCAAGTAATAGTTTTATGTCTTCGATGAAGACGTTGATGAACTTCATGTGTTTAATAGAACATTTATCAATTGATATAAACAATTTGAAATTTTTTATTTGTTCATTTGAGGACAATTGGATATTTAGAAATTTTATTCATCACTTACTCAGTTACAAACATTTTCGATATTTAGAAATAGTCCAGATTCAAAGTTATTATAAAACTTTTTTGACAACATTATCTGGTTATAAAACCTAAAAATTTCGTGATGCTTCTATCAATACACCATTTAAAGAAAACTCCAATAGTCAAATGAATATTTCTAACATTTTTTATTTAAAAGCATGTAAGCAAGTAGTTCAGTTTTTTTTTTAATAATTGATTTATATGTTGTTTGTTGAGCTATGTGATAAATTAGTTGATTATAATTCAAAAATATATTTTTATCATTTGAAAATATTTGGTTGTTTTAAGATAAAACTCTCAAGTATAAACCTGTTGAAGGCAAAACTGCTTTACAAAACAGAAAAGTATTGAAAAGTTCAATAATTAGTTATTTCAACTCTGTTTTCTGTTAACTTAAATAAAGATACCACAAAGCTTAACTATATAAAACTGTTGCATCTCTAGAAAAATACAAATATTCTTTATCAAATAATGTTTAAAAAACTAGTCAAAACTGTTACTGTAAACAAGTTACAAACAAAGTAGTCTGTAGTTTTAATATTGTTTACTGATTGATAGTTCATCTTGCATAATATTAGCTGATTGAAAAAATGTTTTGAAAAATGCATTATAATCTACTAATAGAAATATAAAACTATAATAAAATCAATCTTTTACTTCTGAAAAATAGCAGAACATTTTTTTATTTTTTGTTTAGTATATCTTAGATGTCCATTACATCCAAGTATAATGATACAAATTTTCAGTTGTTAGGTGGAAGGTACAATCATGAATATGATAAAAACTTTGACTTTTTGATTACTCTCTAGTTCGAATCGATATATAGAAATATAAGTTTGATCTCTAAGGCTCTTCAGTTGAGAAGAGTTTCTACAAACGGTTTTTGAGCTTGGAATTTGAGGGTGCTAAGGGCTCATCAGTTTCTATCAGATGCAGCAAGACATCCACTATTCGATGGTGTTTATTCTCTTAAAAATATTAATTGGATTTTATAAAAAGAAACCTTGCTTTTGTTTTAAACTTTTGTCCAAAATTATTGTTTCAGAATCAGAAAGTTTATATTTATGAATAATAACAAATTATATTAATTTAGATAATTATTGCTTGGTTTTTGATTCACTTAGTAATCTTTTTTAAAGCAGTATTAAGTCCCAATAACATTAAAAGTAAAAAATATTATTAAGATTGCTAAATTCTAATTCATTTATAGTTTGATTGAAATTTTCGTACAGAATAAAAATTACTGAAAAGCCATTATCAAAGTCAAATTTGTAGCCAGATTTTAAAAAAATTATCGAGTAATAAAAATAAGTCAAAAAAATATTGCCGAAAAATGTACCTAGTGGTGTAGGGTGATAATTGCACTCATCATAACAGCAGTTTTCCTCTTCCGTGTATAGTATAAATATATATCATTACTACTATATGTGGCAACTTAGTACATCTTAGATAAGGTATGATTTTTAAACTTAAATCATAAGTTGAATTATTTAATGATGAGAATTAGAAGCTGTTCATAGATGGTCTTTGTGAAATGACTAATTGTTTTAGCAGCTTCCTGAGTTGGTTACAAATCCTATTACAGTTTGTTTATGCCTCTGTTATTAGTTCAAACTATTACTAATCATTAGTTCATGTAGGGTGTTTATTTTTAGAATTATTTTTCTACAACTTTCAAACAGATATAAAGTTAGAACTTGATGGTTTGATAGATTGATTAAAAGCTTTTTTATATTAAGATAAGTACTATAGTTTTATCTATCTGAATCATAATCATTGTTTAAAATGTCTAAATATTGATTTGTGTTTGACTTTTCAATTTCAACTTAAGAATGGTAGTTTAACAATAGCCGTAAGGTACTTTCCGTTTTTTATTCTTACTAATTCAATAAGATTGCCTAAATGAATTGAACAATCAATGATGAAACCTGTTGATTCGACATCAACTACTTTTCAGTATTCAAAATTGACTATTATAGTTAGTACTCAACAACAATTTAAAAATTAGTTTAGATCATAGAGTTGTAAAAATGTTTCATTATTGATAAAAGTACTTTTTTACAATTCGTTTAGTAAAATAAAGAATTATTTGCTTTATAGGCAAAATTTAGATACTATTATTAAAATGGAAACTTGACAGTTAAAGTCAAATGTTTCAAAATAAGATAATTTACATTTAGATTAGTTGGTCAAAATATACTTATCGTTTCTCTATAAATTTTGATGATTTTTTATGTATATTTATAAAAATTTTACTATTAAATAGTTTATTATATCTTTACTATTTTTATAATTTATTATAAACTTATAATTTATTTAAACATTCTGCCCTATTCCACTTTTAACAGTTGATAAAGTACCTAATAAAACACCGGACTTAAATCATTAGAATTGTATTGCCCTATATCTTTTTAATTAGTCGATGTACCTTGCTTCAAACGTAAAAGTCCTGAGCAGAATTGATACAAAAAATAGTTTTTAGTTTATTTTATTCACTAAAAGAAAAAAATTCAAAGCATTTTTTTTGTTTAAATTAGATGAAAAAAATAATTATAAATACGATAACCAATCACTGGTCAATAAGTACCGCATATAAAATTTACAAAATAAGTCATTTAGTTTGCAATATATAAGAAAATAAAAAAGATATCTACATCCTGTTGTTAAAGATATACTTTTGTTTAAAACTAGAAATTTATTTTTGTAGAAAAATATTTATGAAAATATTAATAAATATTTTAGTTTTATAAACTCTAAAGTCAGTTTGAAAGAGTTTATTTCACAAGTTTATGGATTTAGTTGAATTTTTAAATGTATTTTACGAAAATATTCAAATATTTGTTCAGCTGATTAGGTTTCTTTGATTACAGACACTAGGATTTAGTAGAAAAATTATAAAAGAACAAAACAAGTTTGAAGAGAAATTGTCCTACAAAAAGTTAAGAATTACTTTTCACAATAACAATGGAAGTCTTAGTGAATTTTGTACGAGAAAATTAAATGTATAAAAGTAAAAGAAAAGAAAGTTCCCACCTACAAAACACACGGAAAAAGGAAGTGAAATATATAACTGCAGAATTTAACAGGATGATGTTTTGACAATATTAACAACTCTAGATAGTCTTTGTTATTATGTTTTTACTTTGATGCTTGATTACAATTGAGATGTTTAGAAGATTTTGAGAAGACAAGTTAATATGATTGATTATTAATCACCGAAAAGTTTACATTGTCTATTTGTAAATAGCAGCTTTATTTGAAAACTTGATTTTTGAGAAAAAATGTAACTATTAAGTTAACAGCTCAATGTTAGTTTAAAAATGAACTTTTGAAAGTCTGTGGATAATTTTGTTTTTAAATCACTAAGTTGTTACAAATATTTCTTACTTTAAATCTACCACCTAGCCTCACACGAAAATATTTTACTTAATTTAATTTCTTCCATAATTAGAAAATGTAGATAGCTCGATATATTCTTAAACGAAGTTATTTAAAATATATTTTTCTAAATATATTAGTATTTCAAAACAAATTCTTTTTTTTTTAATCTTATTTATAAATATTTTAAAACTGTAAAATCAAATATTTAAGTTAGGATTTTATGATACTTTTCAAGTGAAAGCTTGAAATAACGAAGTAAAGTAAAATAGTTTATAAAACAACATTTTTTTTAGATTTTTTTATAATGTACATAAAAAAAAATGACTGAAGTGAAAGTAAAATTAATTTCACTTCAAACTTCAGCAGAAGCAAAGTTTAAAGCTCCCTACTTCGTAGTGAAGTTTAAAAGTTTGTATTTTTGATTGTGTTTAAATCATTTTGAAATATTTAGTTGGTGTTGAATGTTTACTTTTGTAAAAGTATTGGTAAAGAGAAAGTTTCTTTTTATAAGCATCAACTACACCGCCAATCTTAAAATATTAAATTTTAGAGTTCAAATCTTCTTAGTAGATTTAGAATTAAGAATTTTGATTATTAAAATCACTAATTTAAATTATACTTAAGACACACTTTTTAGTTGAATATTAAACCTTTTTCTTCAAACATTTTTCTAATTCAATTATTTGACTCACAAAAGATATTGTCACTTTACTGGGTGGTTTGTTAGCCATACCTTTAGCTAGCATGGTGACAATATTTTTAGGGAGCAAACATAGGTGGATGAGTTTCTCTTTGCTGTAAAACTTTTCATCTTGAAAATTATTTTTTACTTAGTAATCAAATAATTTTCATTTCAGATGCAAAAAAGGAAAGTAAAACAGCCCCGACTAAAGGCCCAAATTTTCAATTTACTGAGGTAAAAGATCTTAAGATTTAAACTAAATTCTAAACATGATCTTTTGAATATAAAACAAATCTCTAAGACTTTAAAAGCATGTAATAGTCTTTGTCGTAAATTTCAGATTTTAATACTTA
Organism: Pegea sp. RAD2-039; assembly: GCA_034620365.1. Classification (NCBI taxonomy): domain Eukaryota; kingdom Metazoa; phylum Chordata; class Thaliacea; order Salpida; family Salpidae; genus Pegea; species Pegea sp. RAD2-039. The sequence continues at coordinate 128,873 of JAQGEQ010000272.1, read as the reverse complement.
AAGTAAATGAACCAATTTCTCAAAATGATACGATAACATTTGATATCTTCGACAATACAAGTCTAATTGGAAAAGATAAGTTAGTTTTGAACTTTGGTTTTATAGAGCTGGTTACAATAGTACTAATCACTCAAAGATTTACGTAAATTACATTTCTAATGAATAAAATTAAAAAAGTTGTTGTATTAACTACTCAGACAATATCAATACTTAATATATTGGTTATTTTGCTTATTATAAAATATTTGGTTAAAAATGGATGTTTAATGTTATTATAACATATAAAGTTTCCCTTAATTTGCTACAAGTTAAAATATTTGACTTACAAAAATCGTGCAAGTTAGATTGTTTACTTTTAAAAGTATTTCCTGTATCATATTTTTATAGAATTTCTTAAAAACAGATATGTAGGATCTGCCTCTAGCACCTACAGTGCTTTGAGAACAGCAAAAGTAATGCCAGTTAGTCGGAAAGGAAAGCAGTTACCGGTAAGTAATCTTCAATCGTTTGTACAAACCAACTTTTAGTAATCATGTTTGTATGCTTCTGGTTAAAATGATAACTTTTTATTTAGTTTTGAGTTTAGCAAACTTTTATTTGCTTAACTGTAACAACAAAATAATTCTAATTACTTTTATGATTAATTCTAAATTTGGTAATTAAAATAGTATTGCTTCTGAAATTCTAGTAGATAAGAATAGTTTCTACTAAGAAATTAAAGTTTTGTTTAATTTTATGAATAGTCTTTAACAACTTTATTGTCATAATCTAAGATTTTCTAAAACCCTTTTTTTATTACTTATCACAAAAAACATTTGATCAAATTGATATATTTCATTAATCTAATTAATTATGCTAATTAAACCAGCTTCTAAACGATTTTTTCAAATGTTATTCCTTAGTTTTTTTTTTATGTCAGCTTTTTGTTTCTGTGTTTTTAAAACTGTTTTAGCCACACAAAAAGGCATTTTTGGAATGAAATTCGAAACAGATTTGTGACAAGCTGTATTTGTTTGCCTTTTAAACAAGTTCTCGATTTATAAATTTCCTGTTGTCTTATTAAAACTGACAGGAAAAAACATTCAGACAAAAACTTTCAATTGTTTGCATTGAAAAAAGCAGAAAATACAAAACAACTATAAACTGTATATTGTAGTAAAATTTCATACCAAAATCTTTAATGTAATTTTAGTCAAAATTAATGATTTTTTAATTGTTCTAATCATTGTCAAGATCACAAACAAACGGTTAAAACCAAATACATGCAAAAACTCAATCAAAAAATTTAATTGGAGAGTAAAAAACGAAGAACGTTAGTCTACAATCTACACAAATAGTTTGAGATAAATTGACAAAAGCAGAAATCAATTAAAAAAATTTTTTGTTAGTTTGTATATTGCAAGTTTTAAATAACAATCAGAAGGGTTTATTAAATTAAAATATATATTTAGAAATGAAATTTGATTAAAAATTAAATAATATACTTTTTGATTTTTAATTTTTCAAATAAAAGATGTAATTTTAGTAGTTTATAAATGTAAAAAAAAAGTTCCCTTAAAGTCTAAAAAAGAGGTAGGCGGCTTCCTGATGAAGATCTCCTTATTAACTCTTTTTTTTTTGAGGATAAGAATATCAATAAGTTGAAATGTGATAGCAAAGTTCTATTAAATGTTCTTATCAAGTTGTCAGATTATTTCAGTAGAAGTATCAGTTTTAAAAACTCTTTATTAACAACGCTATAATAAATATTTGTGGTAAAATTCATCACAAGATAATGATCTTTTTTTGTAATTTTCAAAGAACTTTATTAACATTCGTTTTATCAAAAGCTAAAAATTACTAATAAATTCAGCTTTTATGGAAATTTAGCAAAAAAAACCTTCTTACTTATTAATGAAAGTTTAGTTCAAAATTTATTTTATTTGAATTTTTTTAAATATTTGCTTTGATGCGTAGAAAATATTTAAGTAGTTTTGTTTTTATTTAAATCATTAAGAAGACTCTGAGATGTTCTCAATAAATACTTTGACTCAAAAAAATGAAAAGGTGAAATTATTATCTCTCTTTAAACTATCACAACTTGTTAGTAAATTTTTTTTTAATTTTGCATCACCGAATTAGACGTTAGTTATTAAGGTGTGGTTTTTGTTTAAACAAATTACCTTTTTGCAACTAAAAGTATTATTAAGTTGCTAACACTCATTTAAACTTACAAATAACTCATTTTTAGGACATCAAAGTCAATGCATCTGTAGATCCTGATAAAAAAGATGGAGATAAAGCAGGTTTGATCTGATATTGTTTGATCTAATTGATTAAAGAGACAGGCAAAAATTAACGAAAGAAACAACTTTAAGGTTCTGCACAAGGAATCAATTCTGCAGGAGGTGAAGGGAATACGAATGATGAAGGATTTGGGGATGGATCAGCAGGTACTGATGGAACCCCTGGAAGTGCTGGACAGCCGACAACCAAGTGAGAAACAGGAAGATTTTATTTCAAATACAACATTTATGAAGTTTTCTATCGATTTGCTGATAATATTATCTTTTTATATTTTAATTTTTCTTTACAACTTGAAGTCTAAACTGATTTGTTGTGATTTAGCAGAAGAATTAAAGGCTCTAATAGTTCTGTGGTTTCTACGTAAGCTGTTTGAAACATCTTTTGTTTGAAGCACATACACTCTGAGACACAAAATCATCCTTATTTGGGAGAAATATTTCATCAATATGAGAAATATTTACTTTAATTAAAACATTTGAATGAAATTTTTGAATCAAAAATTTGGCGGTAATCTCTACAAGTGGGATGAACACTTCCGTAGGAAATACTTCCCACTTTAAGTTTTATGATTCAACTTGATCTTCACTCAAATGTCACATTTTGAACTTTTATTTGATCAAAGATTATTTTTTTGTTTTTGTGGTCATTGAGTTTCCAATAAAAATTAAAATTCATCTTTTGATAATCATCAAAAAGTCAGTTTTAAAAGTTAAGAAAAAATATCAGTAACTTCAATACAACTGAAACAATTTGTAAAGTTTTCTCTTTTTTTACACTTTTAAATTTTAGCTATAAAATCTGAAATACGACTAAAATATTTAGAAAAATCATAACATTCATGATTTCATGAAATTTATCACTTACACGTTTATCGTTGATGTAAACGATTAAGGAATAACACTTCCTATGTTTAAGGACGGATCGTTCAACACTTTCTGAGAAGCCAGAAGACTTTCAAGTTCGAGTTAAAATTATTTGTGGTCGACAATTAAGTGGATCAAATATCAAACCAGTAGTAAAAGTGAAAGGAGGAAGGACTTCGAAAGCCACCCGTGTCCGGAAAGGGTCTTCTCCGGAGTTTAACGAGGTTTGTAGCTTCTTGCTGAAGACTTAAAAGTCTCAAAATCATCAATTAATTACAGATGATGATGTTCCAATACTCTGCTATCTCACTTAAAGATTTGTATGAAGTAATGTTTGAAATTACTGTAAACAACTCTAAGAAAATGAGATCAGATGCGTTGATTGGATCATTTAAATTGGACGTGGGCAGTGTTTACGACCAGCCAGGTTCTTTATCAGTCACTAAAATCAATTTTTTATTAAAATTAAAACTGCAACAGGACATGCTTATGTGCGAAAGTGGATTTTACTAACTGAGCCTGATGATCCAACTAATACCCCAAAAGGATACCTCAAGATCACTATATGCGTGTTAGGAGCAGGTGATCAACCTCCAGTAAGTTGTCTGTTCAACGTTTATATTTGCTTTATTTTTAATCTTCTTCAAAGGATGAGAAAGGTGATGATGATAGTGAAGATGTTGAAGGGTGAGTTTTAAACTAATTAATTTATTTAATCAACAAGCATCTCTCGCTAACACAAATGATATTAAAAAAAAAGGTTTAGTAGTTATAGTACTTTTGATATACAATTAGAATACAAATATTCTAACTCTGTAATTCAAACTTTGTGGACTGGATTCTGAGCTGCCAGTTCATAGATCAGATTTCTACAATTTGTAGATTGAAGTTTTGAAGGATTGCAAGATAATAGCTTAGAGTTTGCATATACAAACACACTGACATCATCTACTGCTACAAGTCTAATGTTGAAATACCTTGATGAGCCCCCTTATGATGACTTGACAAGGAGTAGTTGAAGATCCAACATGAATTTGTTGGATTCTACCTAATAAGCAATCTTCAATCCACTTTAACATAAAGCTTGATTTTTAATTTTTATAAAACAAAAATTAGTGTGCAGCAAAATCGAATATTATCAAAATTGCAAGGAATTAATAAATTGAATACAATTTTTTCACTTTTAGAAATCTTCTAACTCCCGCAGGAGCGTCTCTACGATCTGCAACCTTCTGCTTGAAAATTTATACTGGTGAAGACTTTCCACAAAGTAAAATGGATTTAAAGTAAAATCTAAGTTTCTAACAAATTCCGTTTCAGTGGATTCTTCTGCTTTTGCAAATGTAAAGAATTTCATCGCTTTCAAAAAGTCCGATGATACAAGTAGCTCCTTAGTGGATCCATATCTCAGTTTCAAGTAAATTTTATTTTATTCTTTTTGCAATAAACTGATCATAATCTTCATAATAGCTTTGGAGGCAAAAAGACAAAGACCAAAGTGGTCCAAGAATGCAACTCACCAATTTGGAATGAAGAATTGACGATTCCACTCAAGTTTCCTTCAATGTGTGACTCACTTAAGCTGACTGTCAAAGATTGGTGAGATTCAAGTATCATTTACATCACGTGATCTTCATTATAAGACTCTAGGGATCGAGTAGGAACTTCTGATCCTATTGGAACATCTTCAATTCTCATTTCTAGAATTTCATCTACTGGAGAGGAAGCAGGTTAGAACAAAATTTAACAAATCATCCAATCGATTGTATAAATAGAATTTCTTTTTATAGAATAAATCAGTTTTATTATAAAGCTAACTTTATGCTCGAAATTATTTTAAAACTATTTTAAACACTGTAGAATGAGTTTGCACCCAGTTGCACATGCAGGTAAATGCAGAATGCAATTTGTTGCACGGACTAGTTGCACTTATAGAACTTCTGTGTACGAGTATGAACAAAGTTTAACAAATTGTTTTTATTTTCAACCTTAGGACAGTTTGATAAACACATTTCATGTGGTTTGTACCTCTGATGCTTGACGTTTAATGCATGTTTTTTTCTCTGTTTTATGTTTTTTTTCTCCTGTTTTGGGTGGTTTTGGATTTTTCGTTTACTACTTAATAGATAGTGATCATGATGATGATGATGAGTATGGAGGTTTGTAGGTTTTCATTTGCATCTGAATTTTTTGAACCAATAAAGCTTGATGTTTAGTTTTTATAGTAGTTATTATTTGACTGATTCTAAGACAGCGTGATGTGATATAAATGGTGTGTTGTAATTAGTATTGAATAAAACAAATTAATCATCGACATATCAAACTAAATTAATAACATTTTACCAAAAATTAATAAATATTTGGATTTTTTAACCCAAATAACATTAAAAGAAGATTTATTAAGAAAAAATTAGTTTGATTTGCTTTGTTTGAAAAATATTTGAATATAGTTCATTATTTAAAAGAAGCTGGTGATTAACATCAGTATAATTCAGGTTTTCTGCCAACTTTTGGGCCTTCTTACATCAACTTCTACGGTTCACCACGCGAGTTTACCGTTGGTAACGACCTAGAAGATCTCAACTCTGGAAAGGTAGACTCGAACACTCTCATTGATTTTTAGAACTAGTATTCTTTCGTAACTAGGGCGAAGGATGTGCTTATAGAGGTCGTGTTTTAGTTGAACTAAAAACATCATTAGATGAAGAAGGGGAAGAACCAATTCCAAAAACTCAACCAATATCAGAAGAGGCAATAGCAGAAGTTATGGTAAAATTTTAGAAGGATGTAGACGACAAAACCAACCTATTCTGTTACAGAAATACACGAAACGTCGTCGATATCGACTTGTTGTTGCGCTTGAGTCTGCTGGTTTAATTACAAAATCATATGAGGACGTTGAGTTTGAAGTAAGTATGGGTAACTATGGAAACAAATTTGAATCAAGGTCAACTTATTCGTGCACAGACACAGCTAATCCTATATCAGATGGTAAGTCAATGATAAATGTCAATAGAAAAATTGATGATAACTTTTTGAAGGTTGTCATTATAAGTTTCTTCCATGGGCTGCAAAGAAGCCAGTAGTTGTATTGACTCCGCATTGGGAAGATATTGGATTCAGACTTTATAGCAAAAATATGATTCTAAAGTTTTGTCATCGATTGGTCAGTTTAATTTCTTCTATCCTTTAGATACTAAATTTTATCTGAATTCAGAAAGAAGAACTCGATTTCATCAAAAACTTGATAGAAAATGATGAACCTGAAGTTCTGATAGCTTCTGAAATTGTAGATACACTTGATATGGTTCTGGAAGAGACTTCGTAAGATCAAAACAGCTCTATGTACTATCAATTACCAAGTGATTATTTCCAGAGTAACTTTTTCAAGTCCACGTGGCAATCCTCTTTCAAATCAACTTGATTTTCGGGTCTTTCAACAACGAGAAATGCTCTACAAAGTGATGAACTCTGAAATTCGTTTATTAAGAGAGAGTTGTACAGATGCAAGCGAAGCTATCACCACGTTAGAAGACTTCTACGATCGGCTAATATCTGCAGCTTATGAGGTTATCTTAAATCTTTTAGTAATCTTAAATTCAAATTGAACTTGTTCAATTTTTCAGCCTCAAAACAGCATGCCAGATATTATCATCTGGATGATATGTGATGGTGAACGAGTAGCTTATGCCAAGTTTGTTCATTTATTTGTATTTTAATTGATTGATCAGACGATTCAATTCTCAGAATTCCTGCAAACGATATTCTTTATTCTGGATTAAAGCCGGATTATTGTGGAAGACTTTGCGGTCAGCCCCAAGATGTTGTCTTTAAAGTAAGTCTTACAGTAGTCTCTAAAAAAGCTAAACGATCTGATTTGATTTCAGATACCAACAGCCAAAGCAACAAGTAAAAAGCACCAAAAAATTCCTTGTAGAGCTCGATTAATAGCTTGGCTAGGTCGAGTATCTGAACAATCAGATTTCAAACTAGATTCATGTGGTCAAATTGCAATCTGCGCAAATACGGTTGAAATCTATCAACTAAGAGTTTTTAGTAAACCTTAATTTTAACAGTACGAATGTGAAAAAAAGTTTCCGGTTAAAGGGTGGATACAGGACGGATTTTTTGATGTCACTGGAGATGTATGTGGCAAAGAAGTTTGATTCATTTTGATAATTGATACTTCGTAGATTGAGCTTCCAAAGAGCGCTTTTATGTGTCCCTCTGGATGGGAATGGGAAGGTGATTGGGAGATGAGTAAAGTACTTCAAGCTTTTGCTCAAGGAAAAGGATCAGATGCATTTAATTATTTGGAGGTTAGTTTAAGATTGAAAGAATTTTGAATCCAACTAACTGATGTTTGTGACAGGAGTGTTATGAGATTGATAGTAGATATCAAGAGCATCCTTGGAAACCTTTTAAGTTCATCACTTTTAAAAGTCATCAAGTTGAATCTTTAGAAGATATAAAGTGTCCAAGACATTGGAATTGGTCTGAAGATTGGAGGATAAGCTTAGAAGAAGATATTGATGATGAAGGTAAAGAGTTTATTTTTGTTTCATAAACAAAATCTAAGATGACAGAAAACGTTTTTATATTTTTAACTTAACATTTTCAATCTCAAATTGCTTCCACTTAAAGAAAAGTCTGAATATCAAAAAGAAGATATCTATGGTGAAAGAGATTTTGATGTATTTGATGGTAAGATAAGTGTTTGGTTGCAAGACAGCATCCTAATTGCTCATAATTCTTCACCGAGAATTTGTTGAAGGCATGAAGTAATTTCATCATCATTTTTGTTTGAGTTATTCCCTGTTGCAAACGTCATCATATTTTATGCTTGTTATCTTGCATATATTTGTAACAGGAATGACAGTTTTATGTTTAAACTTTGTGAACAGTTTTAATTCTTTAATTATTCAGAGTTCAAAAAAAAATATTGAAATTGTCAGAACGCATTTTGCATCAACTAATCATGAAATCTTAGACTTCAGTCATTTTTCATTTGCAATCATCTTCAGCTATTTTATCTCTCACTAAATTGTACTAAATAAAACATGAAATTCTCCAGGATATGAATACACAGTCGATAACATAGATGAACCTGGTAGTATTTGCTGGGTTAGGAAGGAACGAGGTTATCATATATATCGTCGTAGAAGATGGGTTCGTAACAGAACTTTAGTGGATAAAAAAGCTCTTAAAAAAGATGAAGTAAGAATTGTAATGAAAGATCACTATATCAGATGATTAATGAGGAGAATTGACTTCAGAAAGCTGAACAGCGAGCAGAAGAGGGTTGGGAATATGCTGCTACAATGGGTAGTCAGTTTCATGCTAAACCAAAAGCACTTGATATGGTAAGAAGAAGATTATGGATTAGGAAGATGATTACTTCTGGTTCTGAATTGGGAAGTGCTGCAATCTTCAACTTGAGTCCGGAGGAATTAAAGGTAAAAACACAAAAGTTTCTTTAATTATGATTATACATATTCATCACTGTGTCAGGATGCAAAAACGTCTTCAGGAAGTCTTGTTTCAGTCCACAGTGATCATGAAGCTGGTTCTGATGAAGATCAAACACTTGTTCGTGAAGATATTTTTCAGCAAAAACCTGAAAAGGATTTCTTTGGTATTTACAGAACTTTTTTTCTATTTTTTCTGATATCATCAGTCATTTGCATGTAGCTTAATGAAAACTTATGAAAGTTTGAATGCTTTCTTAACTTAGTTGAAATGATATAATGTTTTAAAGTGATATTTTAGAATTATCAAATTCTTTGTGTTTTATTTATCATTGCAAGTATGTTACATGTGGTTAATATTTTGATTATTATGCAGGTTTTATTGGTAAGTTAGCAGCTAGTATATTTCAGTTTATCTTTTATTATTTATTCTTATTATTCGGTAGAATAGAAACTTTTTGATTTCTTTCATGCTCTATTTAAATTATTCTTAAATTGGTCACAGAATTGATTTTGATTCATTTTGATTTTTATCAGTTGGATGATTTACCTGCTGAATGCAAAGCTCATTACTAATTGTTTAATTTTTTTGTAAACATTGAAGAGCCGCATGATTTTGGTGAAAAAAGTCATTAAATGGATTGATTACTGAATGCCATCATCAATATTTTTGAATGGATTTTGCATCATCTCGATTTCGTGAATCCGTATTTATCATTGGATCAATCTTTCAGAAATTGAAGAACCTCAAAAAACATTTGAAAAGACGAAAGAAAGAAAAAAATCAAAAGCACTCATAAAAGTTAAACTTAAACCAGCCAAGTCTGAAATATTTGATAAAAGTGCATCTACTTCATTGTCTCAATTGACAGTAGATAGAGATCCCTTAGCAACCAGCTCATCTATTATTGATCTTACTGATGATAGTCAAACAACTGGAAAAAAGAGAAGGAAACGCAAGTTGAAAACAATAAGACTTTTGCAGAGCAAATTGCTTTTAATTTTGATTGCTGCTAGTTATAATTTAAAATGCAATCATGTTAAGAACTTCTTTGTTTATTATTTCGGGAAAAATACAACTTTAATTAAAAGCACAACTAATTTATGAAAAGTTTTTTTTCTTATAATGAAATTATGGAATCTTATGAAACTTGAGAGCTATTAATATAACTTGAACAATTTAGGTAGAAAACAAGCTAGCAAAACTCTTCCTCCACCTAAAATCTTTCTTGATTATGGAGAACCTTTTCATCTGCAGTTACGAGCATATATATATCAAGCAAGAGATTTGATTCCCATGGACCAAGATAGTTTTTCAGGTATCACTATTTCTTATAATTCATATCATAAACTAAAACTTAAAATTTCGAACAGATCCATTTGTAGTTGTGTCTTTCTTAAACGAAAGTAAAAAAACGAAAACCATCGAACACACTCTAAACCCAATTTGGGATCAAACACTCGTACTAGATATTAACTACTTTGGAGATCTAAACCATCTCGATTTATTTTGTCCTGATGTAGTTCTTGAAATTTTTGACAAAGATGATTTTGTAAGTTCAAATTAAGTCTAAGAATTCTTAGAGGTAATCAACTTATTACTTACTTATTCAGGGAAAATGTGATTTTATGGGAAGATCTACCGGAAAAATTCTTCTTAAGTTAGATCCGACTGATGAAACTCAGCCACCTTTGAAATGGCACACTGTAATGAAAGGAAGCCAGTTTGGGGGTAGCACTCTTGCTTCATTTGAACTTTATGTGGTGAGTAAGACTTTTTGATCTCAAGAAACCTGAACATATTGAAAAAGATTAAATATTTTACTCACTGGCTGTTGATGGAAGAATTTAACGTTTAAGTCAGTGTGACGTAAATCACTGACTTTTGTATACTACTGTAAACTACTAAAACCTAAAAATATTTAATTAAACTTTTTAATGACAATTTCATTTAAAGAAAAACGAGGAACAAGAACTACCACCGCTCCCAAGACGACGTGACAAAGTACTGATGGTTCCATTTGGCATCCGACCAGTGCTAGAGAGGACAGCTCTTGAATTTGTAATCTGGGGAGTTAGAAATATGGAAAGATTTCAACTTCTCAGTGTCGACTCTCCAAGTGTTCTAATTCAGGTGAGTCCTAGTAATAACGAGAAGAAATACTAATTTTCTGTTTGATAAAGCTGGGTGATGTTGAAATCCGAACTAAAATTATCAAGAAGATGAAGAAAAATCCAAATTTTAGTGAACCACAATATTTTATAGTAGCAGTGAGTATTTCAATATTTTATTTTTCTTTCAAAAGTCTAAACAATCTTTGTTCAAAGAACCTACCAACAAAGGAAGTTTACTTTCCTCCAATCATAATTCGAGTAAAAGACAACCGTAAGTTTGGAAGAAGACCAACTGTAGGACAGCATATCATCACAAAAAGTTCCAAATATCGAATTCCTGCCCCAGTCACAGCTGAGTTTCTTCAACAACAGCAAGATGAAGGATTCAGTTAGTATTGATTTGATTTTATGAAGCAAAATTAATCATTTCTGATTCAGATGATCTCGATGATAATAACGTTGACACTAGATTAGAGTTGGAGCTTCCGGAAGGTATGCAGCAAACACAAGAATCTTCATCGTTTCTTCCATCCAAAGTAATTTTCTCAAATTGATTTCGATTTGAATAGCTCCTGACTTTTTTAGAATTTTATTTCCGATTTTATTGGGAAAAATGACTCGAAACCAGTAAGTCGACTTGATGATGTAAAATTTGTGTCAAATATTAATAAATCATTCTGTGCAGACAATTCGTGAAGATGAAATCGATTGGTGGTCAAAGTTTTATGCTTCAAATGGTGATGACGAAAAGAACTATCTAGATGCTGGATTAGATTTGATTCAAGTAGCTTTTGTAAATAAGCAGGAATGAACCAAAGTGACAACTTGTCTGACAGATTTATAAGGGACCATTGGAAAAGCAAGAAGATTTCAACGACTTCAGTGATCTCATCCAAACATTTCGGTTGTTCAGAGGAAAGGCTGAAGATGATGATGAGCCAGAATTTGCAGGCGAGTTCAAGGTGAACACTTTTCTTCGCACCTCAAGCATTTTTTTATTTGATCGACTACAAAGGGAACTTTCCGAATCTATCCACTACCCGCTGATCCTAGCGAACCTATGCCGCCCAAGTTCTTTCAAAATCTTCCTTCATCTGATCCAGTGGTATGATATTAGATAAATTAATATCTATGACCTATTTATATCAAATGTTAAACTGAAGGATGTTACCTGCATGGTTTATGTAGTAAGAGCGTTTGATCTTGCTCCTCAAGATGATAATGGACTTGCTGATCCATACATCAAGCTAAAAATTGGTAAACGTAAGATCACCGATCGAAAAAATTATATTCCAAACACGTTAGAGCCTACCTTTGGAAGGTTAGAGTCTTAGTCAAAACTTGAAGTTCAAATAAAATGATAATTTTCAAATCAGAGTTTTTCAATTTGATGCAAAGCTTCCAATGGAGAAAGATCTGACAGTTCAGATAGTTGATTGGGACTTGATTGGAACTGATGATAAAATTGGGCAAACCACAATAGATCTAGAAAATAGGTACTACACTAAGTACAGGGCTTGGTGTGCTCTACCAAAGTCTTATTATACGTGAGTTAATCAAACGAAAGGTTTGAATGGAACTGTTTTGACACGACTTTATAGATCTGGACCATTCGCTTGGCGTGACCAAAAAAAGCCAACTGAATGGTTAAATGAGAAATGTGAAGAAAATGGTTGGGACCAGCCTGTATGGAATGGTAATACCAGCGTGATGGTCAATTCTAAAACCTACAACTTATCAGATTTTGAATCAGCAAAGGTTTAATGATATAATTCTTTTATTATTAGTTTAAGCTAATTTATATATTTAAAAGGCTCATACGGAATTTTTAGGAGAATCTGAAGAACGTCTTGCTCTATTTATTCTAAGAACTTTTCCACATATAGATGAGCACGTTGAAACAAGACCTATTTATTCAAATGTTATGCCGAATATTGAACAAGTTATTATTTAACTACTATCTTTATTGAATTTTGTAAGTGTTTGAAAAACATTTGCCTTACAGGGAAGAGTACAAATGTGGGTAGACATGTTTCCCAAAAACAATGGACCTCCTGGAATTCCTTTTAATATTGAACCTAGAAAACCATCAAAGTACTTTAGATTTACATTTTAAAAAGCTTGTCTGAAATTTTTTTTGTAGATATTTTGTTCGCGTCATCGTCTACAATTGTACGGATATTCCTTTTATGGATACTTCTTTTACTGGTGAACAAATGTCTGATATTTACGTGAAAGGGTGGATCTCAGGTCTTGAAAATAAGAAGCAAAAAACTGATGTTCACTACAGGTAAAATATTAGATTTATTTTCTTGAGAAATTTCATTCTCTGGAAAATTTCATTAAAGATCACTCGACGGAACAGGAATGTTTAATTGGAGAATGATCTTTGAAATTGATTACATGCCTCAAGAAAGACTTGTTCATGTTTCAAAGAAAGAACATTTATGGTCACTTGACAAAACTGTAACCAAATTTCCACCAGTTTTAAATCTTCAGGCTTGGGACAATGATTTGTTTGGACCAAATGAATATATAAGTAAGTTTCCAGTAGAAAATTGTTCTGATTTAAAGTTTTTATTTTTATTTTAGGTGAAATCTCATTACCTTTATGTAAAATGCCGAAATGCTGCAAGTTTAAACGCATGTGTAAATTACATAATATTCCTGATTCACAAGGAAACTGTAAAATGGATTTGGTGAGTTTATTTGATCAGAAATTACTGAAAGGATGGTGGCCATTGTACAAAATGCAAGATGGCCAACGTGTTCAAGCTGTAAGTTATCATAAACGGTTTGAAATTGAAAACTGATAAACGTACTTACAGGGCAAATTAGATATGTCAGTAGAAATATGCACAGATGTTGAACACGAAGAAAAACTTTGTGGAAAGGGGCGTAAAGAGCCAAATATGTATCCAAAATTAGAAAAACCAAAGTAAAAAACAATTCTCTTTTTGGTCAACTTAACTTTGACTTTAACGTTGTTACAGGCGACCAGCAACTTCATTTGCTTGGTTTAGTTCCCCATTTAAATCATTTCGTTATATTATTTGGAGAAAGTACAAATGGTTTATAATCGGTTTTCTTTTGATTCTTCTGCTCGTTGCTTTCATTGTGTTGATGTTTTATGCTTTCCCGGTGAGTTCAAACACGTAATATTTTTTGGATAGTAAAGTAAAGTTACTTTTTATTATTACGATTTTATTATTTTGATTTTATACGTCAAATTTTTGTTTGACAGAAAACTTTTTATTAGTTTTATCTGACAGGTTGAACATACGTTTATGCTGACAAGATTATTTTTTTTGTGTTTTCAGAGTTTGATTTCAAAGAAGATTATTGATGTATTTAGCGGTGGTTCCCCTAAGTAACAGTACATCAATAATTACTGATCGGCGACCTACACATGTTTATATTTTTTCGCTTTTAGAGCTCTCACACCTATGTAACGATGGCCTTGCATTATTTCACAAGTTACACTTCAGTTAGATTTTCATGATTACTTGCAGTATGTTTTTAAACAAAATTTAGTGGAAGCTGAAAGTTTATTGAATTATTCAAATCGCTTCTTATGATTATTGTTATTTTTGCTTTTTATTAAAGGCTAAGTGTAAATACTAGCTAATTAATATAAACCATTTGATCAATACTTATGTAAACATGCTGCAGTAACTTTATTGCTTTCTTTGTGCTTATACATAGCTAAGACTTTACAAACTTGTTAAGTTCTATCAAATACGTTTTATACAATTGTAACATAGTTTTCTATCAATACCCAGATTATTATAAAGTATTCAACTTATATTTAGTAAATATATATTACAAAAAGTTTGTGCAATATATTTGTGCTTTGAATAAAAATTATTGCAACCATAACTATAATTATTAATATATATAATAGGTACAGCTACATGAAATTTCTCATATTAGTTCAAGTTTTAAAAATGTGATTATTAAATGTGTTTTTTGACGAAAATACCTGAAACAAACTATTTTATTAAATAAATTAAGTTTGGTAAATTTTACAAAATACTTAGAACTCGTTAAACAAGACGGTACTGATTCAGAGCAATGAACAATTTGTCTGTAAATATTTAAGCTTTCTGCAAGCGCTTAGGTCGTCTCCACGCAATATATAGAGCTGTATTCAATTTGTAGAAGGCGACTATCAACAAAGCTACCAACAACACCACATTCAGACTTCATAAGGCAGTTAAGAATGATACTTTTACGTAAGCGGCAAAATATTCTACTGTCACCTGATTCAAATATACCATACAAATTTCTTACAAAAATGATAAACCAGTTTCGTTTTTTGCTCTCATGTCTTTGCTAAAATATATTATATAAAACTTATCGAGTTGTTTTATTTATTTCAATAAATGCGAAGGAGGGTGCCTGAATATAGCACCTCTTGCTAATACACATTCTCACAAATAATATCTATTAAGTTTGAAATATAGATAGCAAAAGATGTAACACATGGGATTTCGGTAATCCTCAAAGTATATACCAGTGAACAGTTACATAAAATTTTGATAATATAAAAAAGGGAAAAAGTCAGTTAGGTTGTTTTATGACTCCTAAATGTAGTGTTTCCTTCATTAAACGTTAGTCTGTGCGTACATGCACTATTCTTAGAACTCAAAATCTTCTGAAAGAATATTTTGTTTTGATGGAGGTTGATGATGATGAATGATCCTTTTCTCAAAACGTTAGAACAAAATTTATCACAGTATTTTTATAAAAAAAACGCCTTTGTTCTTGATCTGACATCATAAAAAGCTTTCGTGATATATTTTTAAAAGGTCTATGTTTGTTTGGCGGCTTTAATTAAAATTGCTGCGTTTCTTATTTTTAGCATCTTTACTTTAGGAGATTCAGTAATTTAGAAATAACTTCAAACAATAAATACATAGTATTCCCCCTTTGTGGAAATTAATACAAATATAAAGCATTAGTGAAAATTTTATGCAAATGAAAAACATAAAAAAAAGTTCTGGCGTACCACTTAAGCAAAAATAAAAAACAATTTGATTGAAGTTTGCAATTCGTGAAACAATTAATCAACAATTGTTAAATTTTAAATCAAGAAAGCAGTCAAAGTTTTATTTTTTGTGACTGGTTAAAGATTTTATAAAGTTAGATTGCTTTTTGGCTTACATCTTTTCTACATAGGGGACATTTTCTGGTAGTTAAAAACAATTTTTCTGCGCAACCTTTGTGTAGCTTATGTTTGCAAGGCAATAAAACAATTTCTTTCAATGCAAATTTGTCAAAACAAATAACACAATACATGTCCACTTCTTCATTATTATATACTGTTTGAAGATTCCTTATTTCATCTTCTTCCAGCTGGTCTACTGTCGCCTGGACTTGATGGAAATAATTATATGATTCTCTTTCAAGCGCTTCTATGCGGCGTTGCATACTTTCCTGTAGATATTTTTCTGTTTTGATTTCGATAAGACGTAACCAACGAGTGTTGAAAGGATCAAAAAAGTCTTTTTCATCGTCTTCTTCAATCTCACATACAGAGTATAGTGCAGTGGAGTTTTTCTGATTCATAAATGCTGATTCTAAAAGCGCTTCTCTAGAATGTTTCTTTGAAAATTATATCTACAAATAAGTTCAAAAATAAATAACTCTTAAAAGTGATTTGTTATTTTATCATTTCAATAGTAAATGTATTACAAACAGTGTTAAATAGTAAACAAATATTCTATTATTATCAATTATCATATAAAAAGATTAATGTTTACACTTAGAAATGTCACAGTTAATAAATAATATTAAGTTCGATTGGTAAAACAAAACAAATATCAAACTTACAAAATATAAAAAATATATATAAAATAAATAAAAAATATAAAACAATTTACTAAACAATGATTCAAAATAAAATAAATAGTAGAAAAAATAAATCTTTATAAAAGGTTGCTAGATATTTTAACCCTGTTTATATTTATATACATTTTACAAATTAAGCTATAGTAGTTTCAGCTGCCATCTAATTTTGAAAACGGTATAGTTCATAAAACTAACTTTAAAAACAAAAAAACCTAATTTTTCAATTGATGAAACAAATTTTCTACCAGATTAATTTTCAAAATTGTTCTTCTTTTTTTTTATATAACGTAGTCTTGTATCGATTAGATGTTTTTCAAAGTAAATATTTTCAACCATAATTAATCAAAATTTTACAAAATTGGCGATAGCTATTTTAAATATAATTTCGATTGCAGCATTTAATTATAACTCTTATCAAATATTAATTAAAGAAAATTATCACGTCAGATGTAAGTTTTTATATAAAAATTGATTTTTTACTTAAAAGCTGAGATCAGTTATCTGCTATCTATTGTTAGGCTGTATACTGTTCCATTTATAATCACATTCCTAGCTGTTGTTGGGTAAAGCTATTTCTAATGATTTCTTAATAGATTCTTATCAGTTTTATTTCACTAAATTTTTTGCTTTTAAATAAAATTGATAATTTTCTGTTTCTTTTTTAACAGAGCTATCATAACTTTTATTTTAATGTCATCAACTTTTAAAACATAGTCTTTACTTTCATCCAAAACTTTTCTTTTTATCAAAGATTTTTATTGTAACAAAACCCTAAAAGTTTGAATCGATTTCTTATCCAAGCAAAATAATTTATCAATAATAATATACAAATCACTTAATAAAATTTTTTTTATAACAACTTATAAACCTAATCACTAGAATATAACCTGAAAAAAAATTTCAAATAGAAATGCCTGCAGAAAAATTGAGCTTAAGAAATAAACTTGCATTTGGTGATTTTAGTTGTGGGATTTGTTAGTAGTTAGAAAAATCCACAATAAGAATAAATTTTCAAAATAAATCCTTGAAATCAATCTCCATAAAACTCAGATAATGATCTATAAATTAAATCTAATATTACTAGCTAAAATGCATATCTATAAAACGATAGTTTTATTTCTATTAATCAAATATCACTGAATTTTCTAAAGTAAATTGTCATTCATTAATTATTGAATTACAGAAATTGACTTTTTATTATTTTTCTGATAATTAATTCATGGATTTATTTTTGATTCTATTTTTGAAGCTGTTTTATAAAGGAGCTTAAAAGCAAAAGATTTATTAGCAGTTGTTTTAGTTGGAAAAGAAACAGAAGTACAATATTATTACTTTTTATTCCTATACCTTTAATTTGGATTACAGAAACCTTCTAACCTTGATCTTTGGTGAAATTTAATCATCTCTCTCACATATTTCAGATAACTTGCTGACATTGTGACATGAGACAAAATGTTCAAAGTTAAATAATTTTATTGAATTATAAAATACACGATGTAGGTTATGAAAAAATTTCAATCTATAGAATGAAATGGGCAAATATATAAATGTAAACAGAATGCATATTGAAGAAAAGCTCTTCACAGTGGCTTGCAAACACTTCATATTGCTTTTAAGCTTTTTGATATAAAGAGAAAATAAAAGAAGTTTAAAAGACAGTGAAAATGATGTAGAGCTATAAAATTGAAAGGATTGAATTAAAGAAATGACTGCTACATTAGTTGACCTTTGAACTTTAAAGTTGATGATTGAAAAAATTGTGAAAATTAAGATGTAATTTCTGGATTATAAAATATTTCAGACTCATTTTGAACGTATTTTTCCAAATTATTCATCTCTATCACACAGTCTGTTACCATTTCAATAAAGATTTGAGGCCATAGTTGAAAAAAGTTGTTTTGTTTTAGCTCTATTGAACAAACGCTAGCAGAAATATCTTCGATAAAATCTTTTACAACTGAGTGTCTTATCTGATGATTCTGTAATTCAATGAATATCTGATTTAAGCTGATTTTTTAGAAATAATTTAAAAATTTACCAATTTGTCGAGCTGTATACGTTTAGATGGTAAATATTGTAGAGCAATCTTGCCAAGTGATTCACTATTCTCTAAATTAGTTTCTTTAGCTGTAAACATTTATAGAAAATAATTTCAAAAATAAATAAAATCATCGAATAAATTAAACTAGTTTAAAATATCAAATCAGTCAATCAAAAAGAACTAATTCATCAAATAATTCAGAGCAACAACTTAATCAGGAAAATAATAAAAGAAACTTTACTTATGGTCTTCTTCTTTACCTCCTTACTACCACCAACCACTTGAGTAGAAGTTTGTGGTGTTTTTATTGTATTGTAAAGAGTAGACAAACGATATTGAGATAATTTTGAAGTACTGGCTAATGATAAAGAACCAAAAATTTTCTCTGATTTCGATATATGGTCTGATGTGACCTAGATAAAAACATGACAGAAACAGTATTAAACAAGTGAACACTTACTTCTTGTCCGTTTAATTTTAATAGTGGAAAATGTGATAACCGAAATATACAGTAAAATTTCCATAGTATGAACTCAGTTAGGGGGTTTCCCTCGCCACAATCAATTGTTAGAGAGTTTAGTTTTTTTAGTTGTGCTAAACAATTAACTTGACGAAATGAAGAAATGCCACAATCTTTTAAAACCACATGCTATCAATAAAAAAGTTTGAAAATCATTAAAAATTTAGTTTAATATTGACTCACTGTTATATTAGGAAACTTTAGACGTAATTTATCAAAACATACTACAAAATCATCAAAGTATAAAAACTGAATGACAACAGTAGTGACTGAAGATGAGACTTGAGTTCCTAGAAACAATTAAAATGTTTCAAAAGTTTTTATAAACTGATAATATTACCCAAATTTTTGTCTAAATATTCTGTAGATTTTGGACCGAATAAGAACAAATGATTATTTTCAATTTCAGCTAAAAAAGATTGAGAAACGTCTAAAGAATTCAGAGTAACTCTAGAAATGAAATTTCGAAGTTAGAGTCAACTTCACACAACAATCAACTGACGAATTCGAAGATGAAGATATTTTGTATTCAGCTTGTTCTGTTGCCCAACTTGCTACTGATGTCAACCAAGATCTATCATCTTTATCAAGTCTGAAAAATTACTTTTAGTTTAAAGAAGACAAATTAAGTTAAAAAATTCATCAGTTATATTTCAATTTAGGTGAAAGAAAAACTGATGTTAAAATTTGATAATATTATATAAAAAGTCAGACATTTAGTGAAGATTAAACAAGTTTCAAATATCAGCTCTAAGAGAAGATCAATTCTATTTACAATTGATATTTGATTCCAAATATCTTTAAAAGGAATAAATATTCAATAAAAAAATATCTATTTATTTGTAGATCAATTATTTTTATGGGACTGATAAATTTCAACCACAACTCAAGATACAAGTTTAGAAATCCATAAATCATGAAAAAAATATGAAATTTACTTCTGTTCAAGTGAGTAGTTGTGCTTTGTGTTGCTATATACAAGAGAACTCTCAGCTTTATCAACTTGATTGACTTTATTAAAAGAAAACTCTGCTTTCCATCTTAAAGCTGCATTTTTGATAGCTAGACGTTTTTTCTCCTTAACAAGAGTCTACAAGATTTACAACTAAATGTTAGAACAGTCGACAACAAAAATCTTTTTTTAGGTTCATAAGAACCTGTCGGTGAAGTTCTCGTTTCCTTTCCTCTTCTCTTTTAATTAATAAGTTAGCAACACGCTTTTCTTCGTCCTGAATAAAGTTTTTATCAAACCAAGTTGACAAATAGTTGAAAATTATTACAGTTATCCGTTTCATGTCTAGTTGTCGAAGTTGTGATATGCTTTTTATTATGACTTGTTTGTAGTTGATATCACTTGTAATTGGATTTCCATCTAGTGTAACTTCTAATAAAGTTGAAGAATTCCCTAAACATTTAATATCATCCCATCTGAAAATTAAATCACAAAATATAAATCAATCAAACAGCTAAAAAGTTGGTTTGCAAAAAAGTTGGGAAGATATATAGATTAGGGTGAAAACCATATAATAAATATAAAAGGATACAGGAAAGGACAATTGTAACCATTTGAGATTTGGGTTTGAAAAGAAAGTTTTGAGCTTTTTAGGGACACAAAACTTTGAAATTATAATCTAAAAATGATTTCTTATTCAATTTGCAAAAAGTATAAAATCAAGATTATTATCTTTAAAAGTATATTTAAAAGTAAACAAAGCAAAAGGAATAAATTCAACTAATATTTAATTAGTAATAACTGAACAAACAATAGATATAGTTTAAAATAAAAGTGCTAAAATATACTGCAGTAAGCCACTTAGAGAATAATCGATATTTTCGAAGCTATAAATGAAAGTAATATTATAAAAAGAGATTTCAAAGGACTTACTTTGAAATATCATTAAAGCTAAGAAATAGGCGAAGTAATGATGGTAGAAAGTCCACACTTTCAATTGTCAATATGTTATTTCTTCTTAAATTTAGTTCTGTTAAAGCATCCATGCCTTGCAAGTTGTCTATATGCTGTAATAGCAAACCGTAGAATGAAAAAAATGATATTTGAATATTCACAGCAACTATATTTGTTCAGCTTTTTAGCTATTGTTACAGGTGACTTGTTATTCTATTGTTGCTAGAATTCTAGCTTATTAGTTGTATAGTAACTATTTACCAGTTTATCTTTTGAAAAATTAGCACAGAAACTAAACTTTATATGATGGAAATCAATTATTCTAAAGTTTTATCAAACTTTAAAGTTTTTACAACTCAATATAAGCTAGCAACTTGTAGAAAATAGCATCTAATAAGTAGTAATAACTTTAATTATGAAAATCTTTTCAGTTCAACTTTATGTCTTACTTCCAGATGGTTTCCAGCTAAATTCAAAACACGAAGTTCTTTCAACTGGTTTAAATTTTGAACATTTAGAATGTGATTACCATGTAAGTCCAACACATCAAGTTTGCTCAAATTTTCTAAACCATTAATTTTCTTTATTCTAAAAGCGAAAAAAATGAGTTAGAACAGAATAAATTCAGTTTTTTACGTATAATCACCTGTTCTTACCAAGCATTAAAACTCTCAGAGACTTTAATCCGGCAATACCACTCATGTCTTCGATATTGTTGTCATATAAGTCGAGAAAAATTAAACGGTTTAAAACAGAAAGATTTTCTATTTTATTTATTAGATTATGTTGTAAGTTGAGTAATCTTAAAACATCTTCTCCCTCAATAATAGGACACACTTTTAAATTCCTCCTAAAAATAAAAGAAGATTTAAAAGATGAACAAAATTAGTTTATCAAATACAACTGGAAAGATTTATAAACATTTTTAAAAAACACAAAAGTTATAAATAATGAAACATCAGCAAATTAACCACCTGTCAAGATTCAAACGGTCAGGATTTGACGATTTTTCTTCTGCACTTCTGTAAATAACAGGAATTCCAGATGTTGTTGAATTTTCAGCAAATATTGTTCGATCTGAAATACATTTTTTGAAGAAATTATTTCATTTGAAGTACACTCACCCAGGTTAGAAGCAGACTTCTGAATTTTTTTGCTGTTATTAGTAAAGAAAGTTTCCTGAAAAAGTGGAATATTTACACTTTAACATATAGATCTAAGAAATGATTTAAAAATCTTAACAAGTGATTAAATGAAACGAATTTGGTTTTACCCCATTTGTATAACTTTTTGAGGGTGATACCATTGAGCTACGATTTTTATTTGCATAGTTTTTCGTTTCATTTAGTGAGAGAAAGTTTATCGCCGATGGAGTTCCATATCCTAAAAACAAATAAATTCTACTTCAGTCTATTTACTCTGAAATGAAATAGAAAATTAATGAGTTTTTGCAACTTTTAAAACATAACATTTATAGCTAAGATGAAAGTCTTCAAAATAGTTTGTACCTAATGTTTTTGTTGGTCCTGTCTGAACAGTATGACTAGATACAGCATCACTATGTGCAGATGATCTACAGATATTTGGTTTAAGAGGGAGCAAATAAAATTCCACGAAAATAAATGAAGTATTTTATCAGAAAAAATAAATTTTCAAAACTAAAATTAAACTTCATTTAGTAAAAAACTTAAGAAAATTAATAACTCAGTACAAAATAAAAAGTTTTAAAAATGTTCAAATATTAATCAGATTATTCAATAAAAGAAATGCTCTAAAAATTTAACATTTTTTATTTGCAATATAGCAAAATATTAATATAAAAAACTAAACTAATAACAGATTTTGACAAATTAGAGATAAACTACCATAAGAATTCTAAAAAATAATTTAAGCTAGATGCTTTAAATTAAAATTAGAAAAATTCAACACAAGTTTTAATCTATTTAAAACCCAAGTAATCAACCAAAAAACTTCTAGAGTTGATTACAAAACTTACTTTCTGGATAACTGACCAATAGGTAAGTCAGAAGGTCTAAAGGTGGTTGCCTGCTCTCGAGTCAATCTTTCTGGGATTATGTATCTAAGTTGACGTTCACCATTTTTGGCTGAACCAGTATTTAAAGTCAAATGAACAGGATGAGCTGAGTGCTGAAATTTAAAAGATTAAATATTTAGATTGAATAATATATAAAAGTTTGTGAAAATAAATTATTTAAATCGAAATATTTCTAGTTAAACAAATCTACAAATACAAGTGGTTATAAAATCAATAGCTACTTATACTTTACATACTTTTACTTACTTACAAATATAAAAGTTTATTCATTAAAAGTAAATTTTTATCATACTTTATTTTATTGAAAAAATAATTTAGAGATTCCCTTTTTATTTAAACTGATTCTACAATAGAAAGTTCTGTTTAATAAACTGAATTTAATTGAATAATAAATTAGCAGGTGCTAAAAAACAAAAAAGTCTTTTCATAGGGAATATATTACCAGATCTCTGTTTTGTTGGATTGAATTACGAGAACGAACTCTACTTCCTTGATACATTTGAAGTTTTTAAGAAGAGCATAAAAAATAAATATTTCCAAACTTGCCAAATAAAAGACTACAAAATAGAAAAATAAACAAAAGTTATTGAATTTTGAAAAGCTAGGTAATACTTTTATATAAATATAATAATTCTGCATATTTATAAAATAAATTTATATAAGAGATGTAGTAAAGTTAAAAGAAAGACAGTTAAAAGAATAAGAAAATATGTAGTTAAGTAAAGAATTAAAATAATATTCTCTATACAGAAAAATATATCAGGAAAAATAATAACCAGAATGCTAATCTTTATATTGTTTTAATTTTAATATTATTATCAAAAATATATAAACTAATCATAAATTTTAATTCAATTTATTTCTTTAAACTTTCAGCACAGATGTAACAGTAATTTGAAAATTAAAATTAATCACCTAGTTAAGTAAAAAGTAGTTTAAATAACTTTATTAAAGTTTGTACAACTATTTTATTGAAATATAATTCACTGAACATAATTTTTTGAGCAGTTTGTTAAAACACTTTTCAGAAATTTTTTTAACAAATCTTACCAGTCAAAACTAGAAAACTTTCAAAACTCAAGAAATTTGTGGTTAAACGTAATAACCAAACAAAACTTTTCAAAATCTACCATGCTTTTACTTAGCCAAAAGCTTACTTAGTGATGACGTTTCCAAATGAAAAAATATAATTACAGTTTTTTGTAAGCATCTTTTCAGTTTAAAAGTTTATTTTATTGATGTAGTTATTTATGGAAATAAAACTTAGTTCCCTATTAAAAATTGTTTATTTAACACTTTTTTATTGTTTTTAGATGTTATATGTATACTTAACCAGTACCAACGATTGTTATACCTTTACAAAAGGTAAACCCTTAAAAAAACCTTTACATAAACAAGATTACGGAAGTAATTAACTTGGTATGATTACTTCCTCGACTACTTATTAAGATATTAAATCTAAGATTCATAGTAATATTATATTTGATAAACAAATTTGAAGTTCTTATGATTTAAGAATTCAATTTAAACAATTTTTAAATTTGGTATTACTGGGGCCAAAAGTGTTTTAGTTTATATTCACAATTATTAATCTTTGCTATTAATTTAATCTTTTTTGTTCATTTATTTCATTATTTTTAATAACTAAGTTAGTTTGTTTTGTGAAATATAAGCATGTTTTCTTTAATGAATGAAATGATTACATTCTTAATTTGGTTGTGACGTAATAAGGTATTTGATATTTAAATAAATATAAGCTCGCTTTCAAACTGTCTCATAAATAACTTTGTAAATTTCAGCAAGAGTTGTCAAGCTAGAATTTACAAATATGAATAAAAACCAAGTTTCATATAAGAAATGGGAAGACACTATAAACGCAGTTTCAGCTCATTTGTTAGATGAAAGTCTAGTATCAAAATCAAGCTCATTAGATCTTGAAGTTGGCTTTGAACATAAACACAGATTAACTAGCCACAGATATGATATTTCATGTATAGCTCATTATGAAAATTATAAATGCAACATGGACTATTATATTATCAATTACTATAATAGAGAAGAATTTAATTATTATATTTCTATTTTGAGATATGATGGTTCAAAAAACACCTCTACTATAATTAATAAAAGGGTAGTTCTTTCTGAATTGTCAGTTATGGTTTGGATACCATTCCAAAAGGCAATTATAGGTAAGATAATTAACTTCTTAATATACATTTACAAAAAGTAAACTAGGCTAATATTTAAGAATAAGTTAGTCAAAAAACTTTTTCAAGAAAAAATGTTTATGCCTGAAAGAAATTATAAATATCTTACCAAGATAATAATTTTAAACAATTTTTGATTTACACATACTTTTGATACTAAACTGTAATATTTTTGTTTTTTTAATTTCTATCTTTAATTTGCCTATTAGAAAAGCTGCCTATCCAAAATCCAAGCTATTTAATCATGAAGGGTCATAACAGCTTAGTTCACAAATACTAGTCTACTCATATAATAATACATACTCGAAAGAAGAAAAACGAAATTAAGAACTGTATTTGTGATAAAAATTAAATAATTTGATTACAAATAATTCTTAATTAAGGTTTATTTTAACTTTTTACTACATTTAAATTAAAGAATTTTCTTAATTATGAATTAACTACAATAGTTATTAAATAATTTTATAATAAGCGATTCAAGCATAAAAAACTTTTAATGAATTAAGTTTTTTGAATTTAAAACATTGTGTTAACATCAAGAACGTTTTTTAACAGCTTACTCTGCTGACAGTAAATTGAAAGGGTTTAGAAGTAAAACTTTGAGCGAAGTATATGATCTTCTTGTTTTTGCTAAAGTATCAGCAATGACTTATATAGAAGAGTTTAACTTATTAGTAACTACCGGCCAAACTCTCGCAAAAGCATACATAGTTAATATGATTGACCTTGCTATTCCTATTGAAGAAATAAAAAATTATTTTAAGGATTTTTTTACAGGTAATCTCTCAATACATGTGTTCTTAGTGGTCAAAATTTTTAATATATTTATTTTTCATCAGTTAATGGAGAATGTGGCCAAAGCATTTCGTATCAGTCACAAACTAAGTGCTTGTATATACTAAGCAATTTTAATTTTTATGTGGTTGATATGAAAAATAAAAGTTTGAAAAATAAGATTCCAAGCCCTTACAAATATAATTTTACGTCATTTACTTTGCTCAACAATTTGCATCAAATTATAACTACAACAGAAAATGGAGTTATGACTTTATACAATTTAGGTTTCTTAAGTGTTTTGTCATGTATACTTTAATTTATCGACTTTTTTTGAAAAACGTTTTCAGAAACTAATAAGAAAGTTACAGAAGCTAATTCACATCTAAAAGGTAATGTAAATATATGTAACGTTGGAGATGGATCAACTTTAGTAGTTTGGGTTACTAATGAATGTATACTACAAATGTGGAAAGCAGACGCACTTGAAAGAGTTGTTGAAACTAGAATAAAGGTTTTATCAACTAATTCTTTTAATGACAACGAAATATCACAATAGTTATAAAATGATTATACAGTAATTCTGAAAAATGTAGACTAAGTCTATGATTTAGTTGATATTTTGTTTATTAGATCAGAAAGGTATACAATATATGATTTTTATTTTCGTACTAATCAGGTGTAACTAAAAATATTCAATTTTGAATAACTTAATTTAAATTGCTTTTTTTTATTACCTGAGAAGGAATCTTAAATCACTCTGTTAAAAATGTCATAAAAATATTGGTTTAGGATGAACTACAGACTGTGATAGTGTCTCAAAGAAGTCGTATGTATTGTCAAACACAACAAACTGTCGATGTTTTTGATGTGAATTCGATATTTGATATCATTTGCACTTTTGGCTCAGAGATAGATAAGTTTATTATAGGTAAAATCAATCAATATCACCCTTACAAATCAATCGATGAAAATCTGAAGGTAAATACAAATAACTATTTCACTCAAAGCTTTTTTGTATCTAATTAAATAAATCAAGTCACTTTTAAAGAAAGAAGACTCGAGTTACAACCCAATAAGACCATCTAGTAAACAAGCGTTGGACTTGGCTAAGAAAGCAATTGAAGAAACGACATTAAGAATGCCGAGCGAGTCAGATAAAGAATGTCTATCAACAAGTAGTAAACCATCTGTTGATTCAATCAAATCTGATTCAAGTGACAAAATTGAAGACAAACCCGTTAATTTGAAATCTACTGTTAGTGCCCCTGACGTTTTGCGTCAAATTTACATGACTCGTAAATTAAGCTCTATGGTAAGAAATGCAACAACAAATATGTTTAGATGTTAGCTTTGTGCCAAAAACGGTTTAAAAATTGACTTTGTGCACAGGGAATGGGAGACAGTGAAAGTTTGAATTTAATTATACAAAATAGAAATGAAGCACAGACTAGTGTACAAGAAGATTCTCATATTCTCAGATCTCAAAGATATTCTAATTGGAATCGTGGTCGGAAATACGTCAAAAAATCAGTAGATCGACTCTTAGTCGTTTTGGAAAACAGTTTTGTTGTTGGGATCAGTCCTCTGACTCTTGAAATACTCCATGTGACTTATCCGATCTCGAGTAGTAGCCTTGGAGTTCAATCTATTGTCATGGATACGAAAGGCAAAAACTATTTATCTCTTTTGAATAATGGATCTGTGTCTGGGATAGACTGTTCTGAAAGTCCTGGGCATCAGATTTATTATCTGGACTCTCACTTCGGACTTGAGGTTGATTTATTTTAATTTTATAGTTAAAGTAGTTGTTTGACTAAGATTTATAAGATCATTTATACAGGTGACCTCATTGCTAGCTCTTGATATTCCTATTTTCAATGAAAAGCCATGCTGTATAGTTCTTGCTGGGATGCAAAATGGAATGATAAGACTTTTCTCGGAGTTCACTCCTTTTAATGATCAAGGCAAAAACCAGCTACAAATCTATTTTTATTCAGATTTTTTAGTTCTGTTTAATAAATGATAAAGTTAGAATATTTTTACAGTACAATGATTAAGTTTTTATTTCAAGTTTATATAATTGCTGAAAATATCATTTTGTGTTTAGAAGATGAATTTCAAGAAACAACTCCGTATGCGAGATTATATGATGTTCAGGTGAGTACTTTGCTTTATTAATATGTTATTACTACTTGCACAGAGCAAGCACCCTTGAAGGTTGTGCGTCTTTGATTGCCAAGCACAAGGTTCAAGCAAAAGGCATAAATGTTTTATGATGAATTTAAACCAAATTCATTGGTTTACAACTCAAAATTTTTATCACACGACTTGACAAATAACATTTATGAAAATAAATCAACAAATGTTTTTAAAGGGTCATTCTGCTGAAGTTGCTTTGATGCATCAACCCAATGATGAAAGTCTTTCGTACCAACTCGAAAATAAAACTTATCATAAGAATAATATTCTTCTAACCGCTGCTGTTGATAAGTCGTTTATAGTTTGGAAATTAGAGATAGAAAAGTCTTACAACAAAAAACAATCTTCTCAGGTGATTCAAAATGACAAATTATTTAATAGGCTACTACAAAGTTTGATTCTATTCTCAGGTACATTTGTCAAAAATAAAATCGTTTAAGCTAATGCAAATACCAACTGCCATAGCAGCTTGCTGTAATTCATTCTTAATTGGATTTCAATTCGGTTTGGTTAATATGTTTGCTCTAAACTGGAAACCAGTTAAAAAGGTTCAATCAGGTTTTTTACTGTAATTTTCAGTGAAGATTTTCTTATTTCATTCTTTTAAATACAAGTTTATGCCAAAAAGTTAGTTGAATTTGGTATTCAAGTTTACCGAAAAGGAGTAACTGACTTAGAGAATGTAACAATTGGTCATAAGGATTTTGTTTCATCAGTAGAATCCTCTTGTCTTCTTAAAATATATGCCACATCTTCATTGGATGGGTTTATAAAGATTTGGGATTGTTCTGGTGAAATTGTAAGACTTTAGAAGAAATTTGTTTAAAAAAATTATATTTAAAAAACTAAAACTTATTGTAGGTAAGAAGTATTAACTTGTTTAAACCGATTAAGTCGATTTGTTTTGGAAATGGGAGAAATTTGATTTTCAGTTATGAGCGGAACATTGCAGAGATTGAATGCCAGAATTATTTGCCCTTAAATATACTCCAGGAAATGCTTTTGATGAACGATGTAGAAGATGTAGAACCGGAAAAACCAGTTCCAAAAAGAGCTGTCAGTGACAGGGATATAGAAAAGACAGAAGATGACCAAGTTTGGACAGTTTTTTGTCTTAAAATCTAAAAAAAAATCAATTCTATTTAGATTAGTTTTATTTTAAGCTATTTTTAGTGTATTGAATTTACTTGTTATGAATGGAAAGCTCGCCAGCCATCAGTAACCTCAGTTCTAGATCCAGTTAAGAAAATAGAGAAAGTTGTCGATAACGCAGAAAATTTCAGTAAGATCATTACAACTTTGTAAACTTTTCTAAAATTTGGTTTATACCATTAAAAAATAGATAAGGATTACAATAAAGAGAGTAACAATATTTGAAAGCAGTAAAACCGGCTATTTTAAAATTAAGAGATAGGTAAGATTAGCTACTCGCCGGTATTTAGACTATAGTAGCACATAGTCTTGTGTCATTAAATTGCTGAAATTTTAAATGGAAAATACATCAAGTAGCTAACCAGCAGTAGAAACAATCATGACTCAGATAAATTTGAGAATAACTGCTCTGTATATCTCCACTATTTTGAGCAATAAAATCTTATTAGTTATCAAGGAGGTCTAGATTCAATTCCTTTGTGACATACTATTTAAAAGAGAGTTCGTTAGCAAGTCTACTAAATTGTAAAGATATATTAGAAATTCGTTTAAATAGTCTATCATTGTGATGAAGTATTAAAAGTTTATTTAATAAAATAATTATTTCAAAGTAAAAAAGATGGACCTAAAGAAGATGGAAAAATGGCCGATAGCTCCAGATGGAATGATACCTAACTCGACCATTAGGAAGAAACTTAATCCATTCTTTGATGAAAATTTTATTGATGATAAAATCCAGTTTACTTTAAAGTTTATTAATAAATCATTAATTGCAACACCAACATGTTTGTAGAATTATATTCTTTCAAATCTAAAGTTGTTTTAAAACTTTGGTATAACATTGGTAATAGCATTTAAAAACTAATACTTCTAAAAACTAGACAAGAAAATGTCTTTGGCATGATCAAAATTGATTCCTATGTTACAGATGCAAAATTATGGAATTCAAAAGAATCAGTTATATTAGATGTAGATGTAGATAGAAAAAAGGTTAAAAACGCTTTCAATAAAATTGGAAATTATTTTACAAATGATCAAGGTACAGAGATTATAATTATATTAAACTGCATACAGAATTCATGCAATTTGTATCTTCTATTTTTATAAACGTTAAGTTTAAATAGTTTAAAACTAACCTGCTTCTAAAAGTGCAAACCTATTTAGCTTACTTCTACAAAATTAAATGACTTCGAAAATAAAATTTAAAGATTTTGACGACTTTCTAACAGATCTAGCGAGTGGTGACGGATGTGCTGATATGGTGGATACTGTTCTAAATATTGAAAAGTTTTCTTTAGTTGTTGATAGAAATCCCTTAGTTGTAACTGTCAAGGAAATTCGAGACTACCTTAATAAGAATGTTTCAACTAACAGAAAAACTGATACTTTAAAAAAACTTAACCAAGTTGCTATGCAAATTAAAAAGCATGAGAAAGAAAATAGACTTCAAAACGTATGTGCAAAAAATTTAGTAATTGAATTTCCTCTCTGACTTTTGCTCATTAAAAATTCAGAGAAATGATTGGAATCGTTCCAACCAAAACTTAGATAAATTAATTAGAGAAATTCAAATCAATCCAAATACAAAAAGAAGTCTTGCTCGTTTAATCAATTACATGAATGAAGAAAAATGGAGCACAGTAAAGATTACACAGCTGAATTTTAGTGAAACTATGAAAGATATATTTCTAAATTTATTATCGAGTCCAAACAAAAAGATCAATGATATAAACAGACTAATGGCTGTTTTAATTGATGTTTGCAATGCTGAAGAAATGTTCGAAGGGAAAAGGTAACATCTACTTAAAATTTATTTATTTATTTATTTATTTATTAAAATGAAACATTTTATAAGTCAAATTGTTGTTAGTATTTTCAAAGAAGATCTGGCAATGAGTTATGGCTTGTCACTGTCCGTCTTACTCGCGCATAGAGTAGAAACTGTCCGTTTATTAGCTGGTGAAGTTTTTGTCAAGCTTGATTCTAACGTAATATATGTAAGCTTGAA
The DNA here is from genome assembly GCA_034620365.1 of Pegea sp. RAD2-039. Taxonomy (NCBI): domain Eukaryota; kingdom Metazoa; phylum Chordata; class Thaliacea; order Salpida; family Salpidae; genus Pegea; species Pegea sp. RAD2-039. Next base: position 97,422 of record JAQGEQ010000272.1, on the reverse strand, counting down.
GAATCAGTAATTTAGTAAACACATTGTTACCTTAACTATTTTTGTTTTTTAAATATAGAAGTTAGTCCAACATATTTATGAAGATCTTATTGAGAATGATGGTTGCCACAACTGGCTTACTAAGAGCGCTTCAAAATTCGTTTCTTCATGTAAAAAGTTAGCTACAATTAGTACTTCGATATCTTTTGATGGTCGGCGGCAGTTGGCTTATTCGTTTGGAATGAATGATGAATTCAAAGAAAAGGACAACCAAGTTGAAATTATCGTAAAGATTCAAGCTGAATTGCAAAAAAATAAACTGAAGCATTTAGAAAGTCGGGTTAGTTTTTCTTCCAGTAATTTATTTAAATATTTTGATACTAAATTAAAAATATAAGTTTAAAAATGTTGAATTGGATATTTTTGATTTTTTGTATTTTGATTGTTTTTAGATATGGGCTCATTTTATTTTGCCGCTTCTGTTTGACGGAGATAACCTTTCTTACAAGTAAGATTTGTAATAATATTGAAAGGATTAAATATTATGACATCTTTAAAATATCAGAAGAATTTTTTATATAGAATCTCTTAACTTGTTACTTGAGTGTGAAGTTGAGTTAATTCAAACATTTAACTGGTTATTTATCAATTAATAAAAGCTACTAATTGTTCATATGTAGAAAGCAACTCACATGGTTCGTAAACGAAGTATTTAGAGAAGCTCCATCCAAACCAGAGTCAGAAATGAAAATTACTAATTTAGTAGCCTCAAATTCAAGCGTTGTAGAAGATTTAACAGATCTATCTTCAAGTAAAGATGAAGAAAATACTTTGCTGGAGAGCAAAATTTCTTTTAAGTCTGATCTTGACTTGTATAAAGAATACTCTTTTAATCTTGATGAACTACAGCTACTCACAATTGGTTAATAATTCTTGTTCTTTTTTTGTAAATTAAAATCTGAGAATCAATCCGAAAACAACCAACTTGTTGTTGAAGATGAACAGCCTACTGCTTCATCACGTTATTGGCTGAGTGAAGACTCGATTAAGGATGACAGATCATCAAATGCGACTGGTCTTAACTGGACAGAAAAGTTAGTAAATATTTTTCTAATTTAATCCGAATAATCTTCAATTTGTTCCGAAAAACTAAATTTGTACTGTTTTATTTTTGATGTTTTAAGATTTAAGATGTTTTATCTATCTTAAACTTATCTTCATTCGACCAAAGAATTGAAAATAATAAAAAACTTTCATAAAAGCTCCTTAAAAAGATGTCTTTAAGAAAGATTTTTAAATTGAATATAACATTAAGTATTTCACTATTCATATTTTTATTCATTTATACCAAAAAAGTTATTTCAAAATTAAAAAAAAAATTATTTATACCAAAAATGTAAAATATAAAACTTTAACATTTGCTTATTATTTATTCAGTTCAAATTTCAACCAAGAGTTTTCTTCTGATTCTGACTTTGATTCCGAGGAGATCCAAGCACAAGCTTTTAAAGATGTGTTAATCAGTCTTAGAAATTCTGAACTACGTCAGTATTCAGTTTTAAATTATGTTATTTTAATAAGTTATACAAACTAATTTTCATTTACTACAGATAGTTATCCCAGTAGTAGTGGAATTTATAGTGGAAGTATTAGACAAACTGGAATCAGTTCAAGTGCTTCAACATATGATTCACCAATTAGTTTTAACCAGAGCTATAGCGGATTGGTTAAAACTAATTCTGTAAATGACTTTAATTTACCATCTAGTAACCAACAGGTAATGTCGTTGCTCTTTTTCATTCTTATATTTTCCAGGATTTATATCTTTTAGGACTTGAAAAAACAGGAAGTGTTTAAAACTCAACATTTATATATTGATGAGCAGGAAACTAAAAGCGAAACAGAATTAAAAGAAATGGTATTACATTTTTAAGTGTCTTTAGCAAAAGATTTTTATTTTATTTTTTCAAAGAATGATTCTCAACAAAGTAGTAGAAGAAACAGATTTAGGAGTAAATCAAACGGACAAGTTTCAAGTTTACATCAAAATATGTTTCAAATAGGTCAATTAGTTTGTCAGTTTAACTGGTTCATACTAGCATTTGTATAAACAAGAAATTAGCTTCAGTACTTTTAATTGTTAAAAATATTTCCTTTTTAACTTTTATTGTTTTATTTTCATGAAAAGCGCCAAAATGTTTGAAAAAATCTCATGAAAAAACAGAAGGACCAAACAAACTAACTTCTTTATTAAGAACATCAAAATCTTCAATTGTATTAAACGACAAAAGCAGGTTACTCAGTTACTTGTATCTTCAATAGTTTTGTCTTTATCTTGTTTACTTAATTTTGAAAAATCTCTCCTTTGAAAGAATTTGTTCTTTCAGAAAACTGCTGATAATTTTGTTGTTTAAACGATTGATAAATAGTTAAAAATTAATTTTTTCTAAATTCTGTTTTTCTATTTTTTGACAAAATTTTAATGTTGGTTTAACTTTGACTATTTAAACCAAAAGCAGCAGCTGCTTTCCTGACATATCTTTACAAAAAAAGAAGAAAAGATATCGGAAAAAAAGTTCTGTTGCTGGTTCCCAATCGGTTTCTGAACGTTTTGATCTTCTGAAAAGATCTAAAAGTCAAGTTCAGTTATAAAAAGCAAACATCGAAGCATTTCAATTTTGTAATTTTTTACGTGTTATGATTAATTAAAAATTTGAAACTGATAGAAAGTTTGATCGGTTTACTAAAGGAAGACATTTTTTAAAATTGTTTTAGTTGATATAAATAAATTTAAGGATAAATAAATAAGAAGTCTTCCATCAAATTGAATAAGTTTAGTGCTTTTTTTGAAAGAACTACACATGCTATGAAAATACACATATATAATTTGATTTGAGAAAATCTACAGCATCTTCAGCTTTTATAAATAGTATTTCAAAAGAGCTAAAAACTCTATAAAAAAACTTCTATTAAGTATTGTTTAAACCAGCTTTGTTCAACTAACTTAAATGGAGATTTTCCATCATGTGATTAATTTTACAAAGAATATTATTTATATGAATTAACTTTCCGAAAGCAAATTTAAAAAATCAGAAATATGACATAACACCAGCACTACTGCCTTTCATAAGGTTGTTTTCTATGTTAATTATTTGTAGTGTAGTGCCCTCAACTGAACACAAAGCATTAGTAGAGCTATGCAACCAGTCGTTCACTTGAACTTGATGTTAACACTTTCATGCAAAATGTTAGGACAATATACTTGGTGATGAACAACATAAACTCGATATTAACAGTCACAATATACATTTGAAATTGTAAATCAGTAATTTTATTTGTACAAACCAACGGTTAATGACAATTTAATCATTCAGATCAGCTTGTAAGACATAACCAACGGTCATTATCAAATACTGTAGTAATTAAAGGTTACATTTGTCTTTTTGATCTTGTTACATGGTATTACGAGCGACCAATTTCACGATAATGTTTGAATCAGTATTATAAAACAATTCTAAGGTTATACCGTCTTACATAGCCTTTGTATGTTTGCAGTTTGTTTAATAGATTAGATCAATTGTTTACTATCATAAAAAATGTTTTGTAAACTTAAGAAACTATTTGATCGCAAGATATTTCACTTACAAATGTTTAGTTCTAGCTTCTAAGAGTATTATTACTAAAATTATTGCCATTTGATCTTTACTTCATTAAGTTTTTTCACCAAATAAAACTAACATAATCTTTTAAAAATTGTTCTGATAAAAAGATTTTTTAAGAAAACATAAAGAATTCATTAGCGATCTAATGACAATAACTGATTATGTAAAATAATTTTTATACTTTAATTTTTATGGTTCAGAAAAACTATTATTAAAATTATTATTATATTATAAACATAAAAATTCACTTATTTAGTTGTATTTAGTTGCAGTTCAAACCATCTCCAGAATAACCTGGTAAACATTCATACTTGAAACTTCCAATTGAGTTTCGACATTCCGAATTTTCAGGGCAAGTCACTCTTTCATCTTCGCATTCATTAATATCTGAAAGACAGAAAACTTTAAAATAGAAAAATAAGTAGTTGATTTGGCTTTATATGTTTATATTCATCAAAAAGATTGTTTTAAAGTTATTTAAAAATTACCAAAGATATTTCTACCTTAACTAAGATTTGTTTCAAGTTTTAATTTAATCAAAACCTAAGCTGCGTGAAACTAAAGAATATAATTTAAAGTCGGAACTATCAACAAATAAAAAATATACAAAGTAAATACAAAAATAATCATTCAATGCGGGACAAGGAGTTACAAATACGACAGTTCTTATAGCAAACAAAAAACAAATATTATGAACAAAAGGATAATTGAAAGGTCTCATAATTTAAGATTAATATTACTAGTATTGGTTTCTAATAATATTGAATGTGAAACTGAATCAGAAACGTTACGAATGTCCGTCTAGATGACATTGGTTGTTAAAGCATTTGCTGAGGAATGTAGCCACCGGCAAAAACTCAAGATTCAACAAAAGTTTGATTTAAAAAGTGTTTATATCAATTGAGTAAAAATTATATATATGAAAGTAAGTAAAGCTTGATTCACATTTAAAGGACCTCTAAAACTCACCTGGACTGCACTGAGTAGATATATGAGTTACATTTTTGAGCACGATGTTTTTCACATTCATCACCACAACTTGCTTCAATTTTTATTTAAAAAAATCGTTTTTGCTTACCAGTACCACAAGTTGCATTGCATCTGTTTATACGTAATGCTAGTCTTTATACTTATGAACAGAATTAAAAAAAACTTACATTTGCTATGTATTCCAGTCTGTTCAAGAACAATCAACCTTACACCATCTACGAGCTTCTATCATTGTTTGCTCCTTGGTATGATTTATCACACATTGAGTATTGTAAGGTATGATTTATTGAGTATTGTAAGACAAGGCACTTATAAATGACTCTTGGCATATTTCACTCTCAGAAAATTAAAACAATTTTTTCGATATGTTGAAGGAAATTAATATTCTTAGTTTTGCAGTGATCTTTTAACTTTATATACATTTTCATCACGTCAAAAAACGAGTTATAACCTGTACTGGTTATTGTGACAGAATCGTGACTTAGGCTTCCAAGTTTAATCTTCAAAACGATAATAACCAAAGGCAAAAAATTGATACAGAATCAATCTGCAATAACTGACAGTTCATTACCTGTAGTAGATGCAAGGTACTTTTTATTTAAAACATTTTAGTAGGAGTCCATATTGCTATGAGAAACGGTACTTTTAATTGTAAAAAGAATTGGAAGTGTTTATGCAAATAATTTTAACTTATTTCAGAAACTTAAGTTTTTGTATTTAGATAAAAACAGCTTTAAACATTTTTGTTTTAAACAAATTTTATGTAAACTTTCATATTCATTAAAAATTTAATTATTTTAAGTAATTAATGTATTTATGTAAGTTCTTTATTATTTATTTATGTTTTTAATTAAATATTTATAATAATAAAGAATAATAATAATTTTCATTCTGTTTGTGGAACAGAAATTTAGTATGTTTTGTTTTAATCTATCAGTAAATAGAATAAAAATATGATTGATTGATTAATTTTTCTATTTATCACAAAATATGATGGTATTTGGATTGAATTTTTCCATCTTATTTTCTTATAGCCTTATTTTCAGCACAATAGTTTTGTATCTGACAGGAATGTGAGTACTATTTTTATAAGAATCTTTATTTAAGTTTAATATTTCATACGTTTTTCTAGAGATTTTGTTTTAAAAGTTCATAAGAAAAAAACAATAAATGAAAGTTCAATCTACACGTTTCTTTTTGGTTTTATCAGGTAAGTTTGAATAAACTTATCTGAAATTGTTATATGTAGAGTTCATAATCGTCAAAGATTTTGAAAATTAGACTTTAGTCATGTGAAAAAGATTTATTGATTCATAGTAATTGAATATAATTGATATTTCCCTAAATTTCTCTTTATTGGATGTACATCAAAGATAACCTTTTCCAGTTGTGTTTTCTCTTTGAATTATGGATTATTATTAGAAGATAAAACAATGATTTTTGTGAATATATTCGGTGCTGTCTTTCAAGCTATTTATACAGCCATTCTCTATCAAGTATCTCATCATAAAGTAAATCAGTTTAATTAAAGCTTTACACTCAACTTAAATTTATGATTTTTGAAATTATTTTTCAGGTGAAATTACTTATTCGAATATCACTTTTGCTTTTTTTAACATTTTCTGTGCTTTCATACACAAATCACTCAGATGAAAAGCTCAAAATACAATTTCAAGGAATGGTGTGTTGTATTAGCAATCTACTGACTTATGTAGCCCCGTTAATAAATACAGTATGTTACATTTCTTCATTATTTTGAAATATCAAATGACTTGATATTAAACTATAAATTAATTGAAATTAGATTGAAAGTGTGAGAAAAAGAGAAGAAGAAAGCTTGTCTTTATGTTTGTTGATGACTTATTTATTTGTGTCAACTCAATGGTTCTTATATGGATACACTCTACACAATATCTATATAGAAGTAAACTTAAATTATTTTAGGATTACAACTTATCGATTAACTTTCAGCTCCCAAATCTGTTCGGAATCATTTTTGGTTTATTTCAGATGATTTTTTACATAAACACAAAAACTGTCAAAGTAAAAAACTATTCAAATGTTCAAATTGACCATCTTATTTGGCTTTAGCAAAAAGAAATGAATATATCTTGATTGCTTCACATAACACAGGATGAACGATGAATTTCCATCAAATCATCAGACAACTAACAAAAAAGTTTATTTACGTTTAAAAAAAAAAGGTTAAAAATCAAAAATCAACCTGTTCATTTGTAGATCCAATTTTTCTAGCTAATTCGTGTTTCGCAACTTTACTTAAATTGTGATAACTCCATAACAGATCTCCATCTAAAGCCACTTTAACAGGATTACTTAGTACCTTAGCATGATGCTTTGCAGCTCTGCGAAATATATATTATGCAGTTTACTTATTCCACTGTTATGCAACTAACTTTCTACTAATTGCAGCTTAACTAATTTTTATAGTCAATTTTAAAATACTTTTTTAATCATTAAAATTATAACTGAAAATAAAACAAACATTTCAAAAAGGTTGATACCTAAAAGCTTTTGGATTTAAACCAGCAACATGAACAGATGAATGACACAAATAGTTTTGCAACATAGATAACCGCCTGTACACTTTTTCAGTAACTGGAATCATTTGACCAATAGCCCCATCTAAGGTACCTAGAAAATACAAGGTTGCCGAAAATAGCTGAGAACTTTCATCCACAACTAACCCATCATCGAGACATTTGCTTGTGAATAAGAGTAATTGGTCAAACCAGTCGCTTTGTCCACTTGTACAGTCCCAATTCTCCACATACAGTTAACATGTTGACCCACATGAATATCTCCACACTTAACAAGTCTACTGCCTCCATGACTGTCCATTGCTTCATATATTTATTTAAAAACTTTTACAACAACTAAATCTTTACTTACCTTCGGGTTGAAACATAAAATATGAAAGATTTTTGTCACTATCAGACACCAAAAAAGCAACTGTATCTCCTTTAATTAACAACTCAATACTGTAAACTTCAAGCGGTTTAACGTCTCGACTAAGAACCGAAAGGGTTTTAAATTCATCCTATTAAACGAATATTTCAATTTGGTTTCAGCTTTTATCATCTACTCACTTGATAACGAAGTAAAGTAATTGATCTTTGAATATCTCCAATCAAAGCAAAATTACGAAAACTAAGTGCTTGGTGGGTGTACATGTTACTATCAACAAACGCTAAACCTCTTAATGAACCATCGCTATCAAACTTCCAGATAAATACCTAAAACATCTACGATAAAACGAGTAGAAAGTTGAGTTGTCAACTAACTTTTTGTCCTATTGCAGCTAATAAGTTGCCTTCAACACCACAAAGTGCAGAGACAGCACCTCTTTGTTCCTCAGCATATATTTTCTTGTAACGATTCTTAGTATGAGGTTTACCACGTTCAGGAACTACCTCTATTACTTCTGTTATCAGCAACTAAACAGAAACAAATTGAGAAAAGTGAATCAATTTCAAAATATACTAACCCGTCCTCTTGAAGACATTTCTTCACCCATTATATTGCTTGTACCAATCACAACGTAATTTCTTCTGATAGTATTATGTGAAGAAGGAGTCAACCAGACACTTTTCATACAAGTCACGTGTTCAAATTCTAACATCTCGATTCTGTTTGAAACAATCAAATTTAATCTTTTTGCTTCAAAAACTTCTAAATGAAAACTGTTATTTGATTTTAAGTAAAAAATAATTCCACAAAACTTAAACACTCACAACAGCCTGTTACTCGATCCCAAGAAAATTTAGAGAAACTAAAGATGTTGAAGACATATGAAGACTCACGTGGTGTTTGGGACACATTCCCATGTGATTGGAGATAAAAGTTTAAGTTGAAATCGATCAATTTGAGGATAGATGAAACGTTGAGATTTTTCTAAGTCTTCAAAATCGACTTCATTTTCTTGATTGAGAAATGGCATCCGTTTACAAGCTTCAGAAGTTGATGTTACAACTGAGTAGACCTACAGAAGAGCTAAATTACAACTAAACAATTAGTTCGTGATTCAAACCTTATTTTCAATGGAATAAGTGATGAAGCAAGGGGTACAAGAAAGTTGGATTCGCCGAAGCGGCCATTCTGTATCATATCTTACATCAGCTGCTAATGTACATATCCTCAGTTCACCCTAACAAGCATCATCATGAGGACTGTACAAGCGATCACGTGACCACTTACTTGCTTGTTGAAGTAAATAAATCCATTTGGACAATTGATGTTGTGAAGCATCGAGAAGCACGTGACCCATCCGTCGATTTTCATTGGATGACATTTTATGTTACCACGTGATGTAAAAAATATCCAATAAGGATACAGTCCAGTGATGAAGATCTAAAATTAGAGATCAGTTTGGATTGAAAGGGATCTTCAGAGGACTTACTCCTGAGTAGCCACTGATGTTTGTGAAAGATCTAAAACAGGATCGGAAAGATGATGGATCAATTGAATTACTGATTGATGATGGTTTTCGGATCAATATTCCATGATCGACCTAAAAAGTAGATTGTTTCAAAATTCCTACGCGGGAATCGATCACGTGACTAAGATCAGATAGGAACTCACCTTCTTAAATCTTAATTTGAGTCCCCTTTTAGCGATGACATTGTTTTCATATCTGTACGCTTTATAGATAAGTATCTGGTTTCTTTGACGTGCCTGTTGTCAAGTTGTTAGATGACTTTACTCGAAGGTAAAACTTACCAAAAGATATGGAAAAGCTGAATCAGGATCTAAAGCTACTAAAGAAATCTCTAAAATCGATGATTCAAGATCATTGTCTTCAAATTTCTCAACTTTTTCAGAACCTGTTAATGCAATTGTCAGTTCTGGTGATTTTCAAGGTTAGCTGGTTTACCTTGTAAGTAACTTGAACTGAAATCTATTAAAACTTGTTTTCCAAATGAAAAATTTGGGACAACAAAGGACAACTTCTGATTACTCAAATCATAAATCTAAAGAATAATTAAGAGCTGAATACAAAAATGAAATAATCAAATCAACTTGCTTCTAAATCTGTGTGCTTCCTAATGAGAACAAGCCAATAAGAAGCACCACAATTTTGGCCATTCATATTTGTACTACTACTTGAATACTCCATCGGTTTATGGGACTCAACATGGTTTGAAGATCCGTACAATAACTCATCTTCTTCATCGACATATGAGCTACTTCAAATGATTAAAAGTAGATTAAGAAGCAATTTCTGAGATTTGAATTTACTTTTTTTTGGAATCAAACCTTTCAGTGAATGTTTGAGAAAAGTTGGATGTGGAACTAGTTGTAGGTTTCTCGTCGTAAACTTTGAAAGTGTTACTTCTATCAAGATACAAGCATAAGCTCGTGATAGGTGGTGACTGTAAAAAGACATTAATCAAATTAAACCTCATCTGGAAACAAAACTTTGATAACTACTTGAGCAATTGACGGATTAATAATTTGAATTTGATTTTTTTCTTCAATATTTAGTAATAGAAGCCTTCCATCAGCAGTTAAGAGGATTACATGAGGATCAGACAGAGAGCACTGTTGTATTGGAGAATCTACAAACATAAATACTTTCTCAATAGAACTCTAAAGACATTTGAATCACAAACCTAAATCCAAGTTTACTTTCTTGATCAAATTTCTTCCATTTAATAAACTTACAGAAGAAGCACATATTTGCAAAATAGATCCATCATTCAAGTTACCAACAAAAACAGTTAATTCATCGGTTGTAAATCCACTGTTTTCTAACTCTGTTATCTCTGTTTTAGTTTCTAAAACCTTCAAGTGAAATATGAATGAAGAAATTGTTTTATGAATTCAAGTAGCTACCAGAGTAGAATCCTCCCTACTTAGTAGCAGATAGCTGTGAAAAGAATCTTCTACTTTCTACAAAATCAAATTGTAAATATCAACTTGTCATATCTGGCATGTCACCTTCGAATAAACTGTCCACATGTCATCACATCCTGGTAAACCAAATGTGGCTCTAACATGAGGCTTCAAAGTCTTGTGCAAAATACTTAAAGATCCACTTTTGTCTTGTCCAGATAAAATGACCAGTTCTAAAGCATTGACTCGTTGACCAGAAAACTAGAGATGGGTATAAATAAGATGGTGTCTGTACTGTTAGAGTGATGTAATTACCGCAGAGCTTAAGTTAGGTTCCCCTAATTCTGATGCACTACAAGGTCCTATATTCATCAAACTATCACAAGTCTAAAAATTTCAAATAATTATTCGATGATTTGTTGAAATTTGTTTAGAAATTTACAAGAAAATTATATAAGATGATTTGATTGGTCTGTTCCTCGCACTTTCCATAGACGTCAAAATCTTCATTCTTCTGTATGTTATCTGTATAAGTTTGCTGATTGGGTATCTGCAATTTCAATTCAACATTCAACTGATTTTCAGATCTATTTGAAAACTTACATTCTTAATTACTTCACTCTGTTCAGGGAAAAGCTTTAATAGCTCAGGATACCCAACTCTTGAACCAATAAACACAAATTGATTATCCAAGACATTTATCTATTAACAATCATTTAAATGATCAATTTTTTATAAATCTGAGATCTTTATACTTACGCAACTAGGTTGAACTACACTTCCAAGTTTTTGAAAATGAAATGATCGCAAGTTTCTCATACTATCTGCACCAAGAGTCATTACATACCTGCAAAATATTCATTACAAAATTAGTGAGGTTCTAAAAGAGTAAGCAAGTATTAGAATCATTTTAAAACTCTTAGAAAAACTTACAAATCTCCATTACTTAAACAAAGTAAGAGGCTTGTTGGAGTTATGAACGCTTCATAACTACCATTAAGATGAAAACAAACGTCATCTTGAGTTTCTAAACAAATTATTACAATTTAAAAGTCTTATGAAATATTTGGTGACAAAATTTACTTAATGGAAAAGAGGTAGATCCTTCAGTTCCTGAGTTTAATGAGACTCCATATGAAGGCAAGCTTTGATTGAGGTATACAACTGAATTAGCAGCAAATACCAATACTCCGCCTGGTGAGATTAAACAGTTAGCTATCATACTGAAAAGTTATACTAACCTATTGGTTTTGGAATGGCTTTAACACGGATACAATCATAAGGAAGTCCACTTAAAGACCAAATGATAGGATGTGTTTGATCTGTCGTGTTTAGTGATAGTGCTGTTATACTACATGTATCTTGGCGACATGCTACTCGTCTATGAAGTTTCGATTTTAATAATTTGTCAAGTTTTTTTCAGTTATACCAACCCAGACCAAGTCATTGGTGATTCATACAAAACCAATAAGGTAGGTTCATAGTAGTCATGTAAAAATTCGATGCTAATAATCTTTTGTAATTTTGGGTCGACATCTTTTAGGTTGATATCATATCTAGGCACTTTTTTTCTGCTGATAATTTTAGTTTAACATTTTACAAGTTGCTATTTGTTTTCAAATAAAACCTGGAAGCGTTTTGTTGGAAGTTATCTGGTATAATTTCATCTTTTGACTGAAATGCAATTATTGCAACTGAAAATTTAGTGAGTAACATGGCAGCACATCTACTTAAAGGATCCACCACCAGAGAAGGAACAACATTATTTTGAATAATTCCAAGCTGAAAGTAAGAAAGTACAATTGATTCTGCTAAATGTTAAAGATTGAACTTCAACTTTAAAAAATGTAATCAAATTTAAACTTACTTTAGAAATATTCTCCTCAAATGAGTGAATCAGAGATGTTTTTAAATCAAAAGTTTCAATATCAAATTCAATGATTGCAAACTAAAAACAACAAAAAAGTTTTTAACAAAATAAATTTTCTATCTAAAAGAATTTGTTTAATAATAATAACTATACATTGCAATTGTTAAAATTTACTAAAATATAGTTTTTAAATAATTATTTCTTACTCTGCCATTGGAGAAACTCAAAAGTAAAACATCTAACAATGAATTCTCATTTCTTATACTTTTCATGGACACAACACATCCATACAAGCTCCATGTGTCTAGTTCAATAAGAACCCCTTCAAATGAAGATTTTTCTAAAAAAGTAAATTCTTACTTTAGTGAATTAAAATCGTTATAAAACATCAAAGTAACTAAATATTAGGCCACAGAGATTCAAAAGAACATACTACTAACCATATAATTTAAAATTTTCTATAAGATCTTCATTTGAAAGGTCCTAAAAGAATTAAAACATTTAAGAACATTCATTGAAAAGTCATAAAGCATTTATTTTAAATTAAATTAATTAAACGTTAAATTGGATTTGTTAAAAATTAAACATTAGTAATTGTAACAACTTCAGAAAGTTCTAAATATAATTACACAACACCAATAACATTAAATGCTAATCATCTAATTGAATAATAAGTAATCAAGAAATTGAATACACTAAATAAAAATTATTAATTTAAATATTAAATATAAAAGCAACAAAATTTTCTAACAAAGAAACTAACTTTGAATTTATCTTTGACTTTATAAATTGTTAGTTGTGATGCCGCGGTAACAACCAAAGTTTTCTCTATAGGTGATACAAAATTACAATAAACAGAATTTTCAATTCCACATGGTCGATGAGTTTGCCGATATAATGCATACATTTCCATTTCCTAATTTTCTAACCATCAAAATAACTTGTACCATAAAATAAAACCCTTTTTTTAAATCCTGAAAACATAGTTGCTCATAAATTAGTTATATGAAATTTAAAAAGACCTTTATGAAAAAAAAGTTAGGAAAGCATAAATTTAAATAAATAAAACTGAACAAATTTAAACTATCAATTTAAACTAGGTTAAAATATAATTGATAAATTAAAATTATTACAAAAATTATTATTATAAAATACTACATCATAAACTTAATAGAAATCAATATAATAAATTATAAAAAGTAAATTAATCTTTTTCTATAATAGATCAAGAAATTATATTAAACAATTCAAACAATGCAACAATAAAATAAATATTCATTATCACCCATTAATATTAAATTTTAATATATAAATATTAATAATAATAGCTAAATAAAAATCTGATCTTTTAATTTCTTTTATAAAAATATCTAATAATTAGAGTTTTTCACATGAAATAAATACTTTAAAAAACATAAATGAATAACAAAACGACTAAATAAAAAAATAAAAAAAATAAAACAATTTTTTGAGCATATTTCCAAAGCAAACATTTTTAATATTTATAAAAATTTTTAACAAAATGCTGAAGATAAAAGCTGACTAAACTACAATATGTCTGAGCAAAATTTATCATATAATGATGAAATAATCTTTAAAAAACTTTTAACAAAATATCATTTTAATTATAGAATTATTTAATTTAGAACTTTTCTAACTTTAAGCATTCTTTCTAATGTTTTTAATTGTTGATTTAAAGCAGCAAATTTAATGGCGCTATGACTTTAATGGCTAATTTAGAGTTTGGCTTTATAGAAAACAAAGACCAAATAAGATTGTTAATCTAATGATTATGTTAAAACTAATAAAAAAAAGATGTTATTTAATTTTTCTTTAATAATTTATTTTGTAAAATTCAGCATAGTAATCAACAGATGAAAATATATCTTTGTTATGGATGAAAATTGGTCATTCATTTATATTTTATACTTGAAAGGGAGTTATTTTGACACTAGTTGCGAAAACTTCAGTTAAAGCTAGTTTTTATTTAAAGTCGGTCAGAGTTTTTAAATAAGCATCTGAAAAAGAAGAAATTACGAATCTGACAGTGTAGTTGACAGTCAACAAAACTGCTTTGAATCGTGCCCTAAAGTTTATTGAAATAGTAATAATGTGGAATTAAAAGATTAACCTTAAAAGCTTGTGAATTTTTTTAACAAAAAATTATTATTACACATTGTTTTAATATTGCACATTATTTTTATTTAGGAATCAATAAAATTGGTTATCACAGCTACTTTAAAATCGCGTGGTTTTACCAGAAAGTATGAACGCTCTTCAAAAGATGAACATGTTAATGTTTAATTTGTTACATTTGCTAATCTTTTTCATAGTTGATATATATTAATATTTTAGAGCTTCTAAATGAAGTTTCTGATTATGTATTTCGTGAATCATGAACTCTAAATAAATCTACAGAAAGTATTAAAAAGTAATCATTCATATTCTGAAAATTTGTTATTAATTTTTCTTATAAACTAATCTTCACATAAATCGATCTTTTATGTAATAAATAGAAAACTAATACCTTTATATTTAAATAAAAAGTAAATAATTCAACATATTGATAGAAATAAATTTTAGCTTGGTCATCAAACAAAGCTATAATGTAGAAATGTACGATCAAAACTAAATCAAATACAAAAGTAATTTTATTCATTAATTGAATTAGTTCTGGTGCAACAAGATTTAAAAAGATCCAAGTTACAATGGGTTATAAATTTTCAATAGAATTAAGTTTGGGCAATTTAAGTTTCTGAAAAATAGTTTTGAGCTGAAAGATTAACTCAGTGAAAGATTTTAATAAAATTATGAATAAAAACTATTAAAAGTTATTTTATGCAAAATTCAATCAAGCCCATGACGAAAAATAAAATTTTTATTGGATAATAACGTAACAGTAATGAAAGATTGAGGCTGAAAACAATTTAAAAATTTGCTAGTTAAATAATTAATTAGAACGTTATATACAATAGAATCCATGATTAAATGATGATTAAAACCTAATACACAATTAAACTACTGCATTTGATAAACAGATAAAAATCAAGCAAAAATTCGATATACTAACTCTATTACTACATTCGTGGTTATAAAGATGAAATTAAAGTATAAAATAATTAAATCAAAAGAAAAAATGAAAAATTTTATTATATAATTTATTCTATAAAACAACAAAGTTTCAATTTGTAAGCAATAATTCACAAAATTCAACAATATATACTTTTAAATGAATTAAAGAAACTTATAGAAATTTTCATTTATTCCTTGATATAGTAATACATAGTATATAGATACACTTAAGGTAATATGAAATCAATAAACTTCGTTGATATCAAACCCTGTAAAACAAAAGCATTAAAAATCCCATAACTCCTTAATTTGAAAAAAAAATCAAACAATTTTGTAGATATTCAAAATATGGTACTTAAAATAAAAGGAAACTTTAATATCTCTACAAAAAAGTACTGAAAAACTTACCGGGAAAGCATAAATCATCAACACAATGAAAGCAGTTAGACAAAGACATAGTAGAATACTAATTATTATCCATTTGTATCTTCTCCAAATAATATAACGAAGTGATTTAAATGGAGAACTAAACCAAGCAAATGAAGTTGCTGGTCGCCTGTAACAACATTAAAGTCAAAGTTAAGTTGACCAAAAAGAGAATTGTTTTTTACTTTGGTTTTTCTAATTTTGGATACATATTTGGCTCTTTACGCCCCTTTCCACAAAGTTTTTCTTCGTGTTCAACATCTGTGCATATTTCTACTGACATATCTAATTTGCCCTGTAAGTACGTTTATCAGTTTTCAATTTCAAACCGTTTATGATAACTTACAGCTTGAACACGTTGGCCATCTTGCATTTTGTACAATGGCCACCATCCTCTGAGTAATTTCTGATCAAATAAACTCAATAAATTCATTCTACAGTTTCCTTGTGAGTCAGGAATATTATGTAAATTACACATCATTTTAAACTTGCAGCATTTCGGCATTTTACATAAAGGTAATGAGATCTCACCTAAAATAAAAATAAAAACTTTAAGTCAGAACAATTTTCTACTGGAAACTTACTTATATATTCATTTGGTCCAAACAAATCATTGTCCCAAGTCTGAATATTTAAAACTGGTGGAAATTTGGTTACAGTTTTGTCAAGTGACCATAAATGTTCTTTCTTTGAAACATGAATAAGTCTTTCTTGAGGCAGGTAATCAATTTCAAAGATCATCCTCCAATTAAACATTCCTGTTCCGTCGAGTGATCTTTAATGAAATTTTCCAGAGAATGAAATTTCTCAAGAAAATAAATCTAATATTTTACCTGTAGTGAATATCAGTTTTTTGCTTCTTATTTTCAAGACCTGAGATCCACCCTTTCACGTAAATATCAGACATTCTTTCACCAAAAAAAGAAGTATCCATAAAAGGAATATCCGTACAATTGTAGATAATGACGCGAACAAAATATCTACAAAAAAATTTCAGACAAGCTTTTTAAAATGTAAATCTAAAGTACTTTGATGGTTTTCTAGGTTCAATATTAAAAGGAATTCCAGGAGGTCCATTGTTTTGGGGAAACATGTCTACCCACATTTGTACTCTTCCCTGTAAGGCAAATGTTTTTCAAACACTTACAAAATTCAATAAAGATAGTAGTTAAATATTAACTTGTTCAATATTCGGTATAACATTTGAATAAATAGGTCTTGTTTCAACGTGCTCATCTATATGTGGAAAAGTTCTTAGAATAAATAGAGCAAGACGTTCTTCAGATTCTCCTAAAAATTCCGTATGAGCCTTTTAAATATATAAATTAGCTTAAAACTAATAATAAAAGAATTATATCATTAAACCTTTGCTGATTCAAAATCTGATAAGTTGTAGGTTTTAGAATTGACCATCACGCTGGTATTACCATTCCATACAGGCTGGTCCCAACCATTTTCTTCACATTTCTCATTTAACCATTCAGTTGGCTTTTTTTGGTCACGCCAAGCGAATGGTCCAGATCTATAAAGTCGTGTCAAAACAGTTTCATTCAAACCTTTTGTTTGATTAACTCACGTATAATAAGACTTTGGTAGAGCACACCAAGCCCTGTACTTAGTGTAGTACCTATTTTCTAGATCTATTGTGGTTTGCCCAATTTTATCATCAGTTCCAATCAAGTCCCAATCAACTATCTGAACTGTCAGATCTTTCTCCATTGGAAGCTTTGCATCAAATTGAAAAACTCTGATTTGAAAATTATCATTTTATTTGAACTTCAAGTTTTGACTAAGACTCTAACCTTCCAAAGGTAGGCTCTAACGTGTTTGGAATATAATTTTTTCGATCGGTGATCTTACGTTTACCAATTTTTAGCTTGATGTATGGATCAGCAAGTCCATTATCATCTTGAGGAGCAAGATCAAACGCTCTTACTACATAAACCATGCAGGTAACATCCTTCAGTTTAACATTTGATATAAATAGGTCATAGATATTAATTTATCTAATATCATACCACTGGATCAGATGAAGGAAGATTTTGAAAGAACTTGGGCGGCATAGGTTCGCTAGGATCAGCGGGTAGTGGATAGATTCGGAAAGTTCCCTTTGTAGTCGATCAAATAAAAAAATGCTTGAGGTGCGAAGAAAAGTGTTCACCTTGAACTCGCCTGCAAATTCTGGCTCATCATCATCTTCAGCCTTTCCTCTGAACAACCGAAATGTTTGGATGAGATCACTGAAGTCGTTGAAATCTTCTTGCTTTTCCAATGGTCCCTTATAAACCTGTCAGACAAGTTGTCACCTTGGTTCATTCCTGCTTATTTACAAAAACTACTTGAATCAAATCTAATTCAGCATCTAGATAGTTCTTTTCATCATCACCATTTGAAGCATAAAACTTTGACCACCAATCGATTTCATCTTCACGAATTGTCTGCACAAAATGATTTATTAATATTTGACACAAATTTTACATCATCAAGTCGACTTACTGGTTTCGATTTTAATTTCCCAGCAATATTTGAAATAAAATTCTAAAAAAGTCAGGAGTTATTCAAATCGAAATCAATTTGAGAAAATTACTTTGGATGGAAGAAACGATGAAGATTCTTGTGTTTGCTGCATACCTTCCGGAAGCTCCAACTCTAATCTAGTTTCAGCGTTTTTACCATCTTCATCATCTAAATTGCCAAGAAAATTGTGTTCTTAGCTCAGTAAGATCAAATCAATACTAACTGAATCCTTCATCTTGCTGTTGTTGAAGAAACTCAGCTGTGACTGGGGCAGGAATTCGATATTTGGAACTTTTTGTGATGATATGCTGTCCTACAGTTGGTCTTCTTCCAAACTTACGGTTATCTTTTACTCGAATTATGATTGGAGGAAAGTAAACTTCCTTTATTGGTAGGTTCTTTGAAGAACAAAGATTGTTTAGACTTTTGAAAGAAAAATAAAGTTTTGAAATACTCACTGCTACTATAAAATATTGTGGTTCACTAAAATTTGGATTTTTTTTTACATTTTTGATAACTTTAGTTCGGATTTCAACATCACCCAGCTTTATCAAACAAAAAATTAGTACTTCTTCTCGTTATTACTAGGACTCACCTGAATTAGAACACTTGGAGAGTCGACACTGAGAAGTTGAAATCTTTCCATATTTCTAACTCCCCAGATTACAAATTCAAGAGCTGTCCTCTCTAGCACTGGTCGGATGCCAAACGGAACCATCAGTACTTTGTTACGTCGTCTTGGGAGCGGTGGTAGTTCTTGTTCCTCGTTTTTCTTTAAATGAAATTGTCATTAAAAAGTTTAATTAAATATTTTTAGGTTTTAGTAGTTTACAGTAGTATACAAAAGTTAGTGATTTACGTCACACTGACTTAAACGTTAAATTCTTCCATCAACAGCCAGTGAGTAAAAGATTTAATCTTTTTCAATATATTCAGGTTTTTTGAGATCAAAAAGTCTTACTCACCACATAAAGTTCAAATGAAGTGAGAAGGCTACCCCCAAATTGGCTTCCTTTCATAACAGTGTGCCATTTCAAAGGTGGCTGGGTTTCATCAGTCGGATCTAACTTAAGAAGAATCTTTCTAGTTGATCTTCCCATGAATTCACATACACCCTGAATAAGTATGAAATAAGTTGATTACCTCTAAGAATTCTTAGACTTAATTTGAACTTACAAAATCATCTTTGTCAAAAATTTCAAGAACTACATCAGGACAAAATAAATCGAGATGGTTTAGATCTCCAAAGTAGTTAATATCTAGTACGAGTGTTTGATCCCAAATTGGGTTTAGAGTGTGTTCGATGGTTTTCGTTTTTTTACTTTCGTTTAAGAAAGACACAACTACAAATGGATCTGTTCGAAATTTTAAGTTTTAGTTTATGATATGAATTATAAGAAATAGTGATACCTGAAAAACCATCTTGGTCCATGGGAATCAAATCTCTTGCTTGGTATATATATGCTCGTAACTGTAGATGAAAAGGCTCTCCATAATCAAGAAAGATTTTAGGTGGAGGAAGAGTTTTGCTAGCTTGTTTTCTACCTAAATTGTTCAAGTTATATTAATAGCTCTCAAGTTTCATAAGATTCCATAATTTTATTATAAGAAAAAAAAAACTTTCATAAATTAGTTGTGTTTTTAATTACAGTTTCCAGTTATATTAATAGTAGTTAATAGTAGAAATTAAATTTTGTTTTTGTTTTTAAATCAATAGGTTTAATGTTGGTTAATTTTGGGTATTTTACAAATTTTTCTTACTATAGTTTTTTTCGATAAAGTTCATTTTTTTAAGTTCTTTTTTCCTGATATTTAACTAGATTCATCATAAGTTTGATAAAAAAGCAACTGTTTAAATATCTTTTTTTGTATATATTAATATTAATCTAATATATTTTACTATATTATTGTCGATTACTTTTTAGGGTTAATTTATTTTTAGAAATTTTTTCGAATAAATAGTTACTTAATTAAGCATTTTCTCATTTATTCTTTTGATTTTTAAAATTATTTCTAACTTGCAATTTTATTTATTTTAACAATTACAATTAAGAATCTGTTAATGTTGTATGCTAATGACAAGTACTTAGAGTTTTATAAGGATGTTATTAATTCATTGTTTCTGTTCATAATTTCTTTGTAGCTAAGTATCTTAATATACCAACTTATTAGTCTACTAAACAGAGATAATGAGATAAATTCAGAATAAAATTTTAAGGAAATATTTTAGTTTTTAACTATTAAATATGCTTTGTTAAGTATGGATTACTTTATAATCAAGATTAGAGTTAAGGAAAATAAAGTTTATATAACTTCAAGTTGAATAGAAAAATTGAATAGTTACGATTTTCTTCATCTTCTGTTTCAGCTTCATCTTTTTCTGAAGTAGTGCTTTCCACAGATTTCTAGGAATTCAATTTTTTTGTAAACACAAATTAACTTGACTTAGCTGCTTTTACCTCCACTTTTTTATCTTCTTTTAAATTTAAGTTAAAGATTGCAACACTTTGCGACTCATCATAGGAAGTAATCATTTTTCTGGTCCATAATCTTCTTCTTACCATATCAAGTGCTTTTGGTTTAGCATGAAACTGACTACCCATTGTAGGAGCAAATTCCCAACCCTCTTCTGCTCGATGTTCAGCTTTCTGAAGTCAATTCTCCTCATTAATCATCTGATATAGTGATCTTTCATTACAATTCTCACATCTTCTTTTTCGAGAGCTTTTTTATCCACTAAAGTTCTGTTACGAACCCATCTTCTGCGGCGATGTATATGGTGATCTCGTTCTTTCTGAACCCAGCAAATGCTACCAGGCTTCTCTATGTTATCAAACGTGTATTCATATCCTGGAAAAGTTCAGGTTTTATTTAGTACAATTTAGTGAGAGATAAAATAGCTGAAGATGATTGCAAATGAAAAATGACTGAAGTCTAAGATTTCATGATTAGTTGATGCGAAATGCGTTCTGACAATTTCAATATTTTTTTTTTTTGAACTCTGAATAATTAAAGAATTAAAACTGTTCACAAAGTTTAAACATAAAACTGTCATTCCTGTTACAAATATATGCAAGATAACAAGCATAAAATATGATGACGTTTGCAACAGGGAATAACTCAAACAAAAATGATGATGAAATTACTTCATTCCTTCAACAAATTCTCGGTGAAGAATTATGAGCAATTAGGATGCTGTCTTGCAACCAAACACTTATCTTACCATCAAATACATCAAAATCTCTTTCACCATAGATATCTTTTTTTGATATTCAGACTTGTCTTTAAGTGGAAGCAATTTGAGATTGAAAATGTTAAGTTAAAAATATCAAAACGTTTTCTGTCATCTTAGATTTTGTTTATGAAACAAAAATAAACTCTTAACCTTCATCATCAATATCTTCTTCTAAGCTTATCCTCCAATCTTCAGACCAATTCCAATGTCTTGGACACTTTATATGTTCTAAAGATTCAACATGATGACCTTTAAAAGTGATGAACTTAAAAGGTTTCCAAGGATGCTCTTGATATCTACTATCAATCTCATAACACTCCTGTCACAAACATCAGTTAGTTGGATTCAAAATTCTTTCAATCTTAAACTAACCTCCAAATAATTAAATGCATCTGATCCTTTTCCTTGAGCAAAAGCTTGAAGTACTCTACTCATCTCCCAATCACCTTCCCATTCCCATCCAGAGGGACACATAAAAGCGCTCTTTGGAAGCTTTATCTACGAAGTATCAATTATCAAAATGAGTCAAATTTCTTTGCCACATACATCTCCAGTGACATCAAAAAATCCGTCCTGTATCCACCCTTTAACCGGAAACTTTTTTTGATATTCGTACTGTTAAAATTAAGGTTTACTAAAAACTCTTAGTTGATAGATTTCAACCGTATTTGCGCAGATTGCAATTTGACCACATGAATCTAGTTTGAAATCTGATTGTTCAGATACTCGACCTAGCCAAGCTATTAATCGAGCTCTACAAGGAATTTTTTGGTGCTTTTTACTTGTTGCTTTGGCTGTTGGTATCTGAAATCAAATCAGATCGTTTAGCTTTTATAGAGACTACTGTAAGACTTACTTTAAAGACAACATCTTGGGGCTGACCACAAAGTCTTCCACAATAATCCGGCTTTAATCCAGAATAAAAAATGTCGTTTGCAGGAATTCTGAGAATTGAATCGTCTGATCAATCAATTAAAATACAAATAAATGAACAAACCTGGCATAAGCTACTCGTTCACCATCACATATCATCCAGATGATAATATCTGGCATGCTGTTTTGAGGCTGAAAAATTGAACAAGTTCAATTTGAATTTAAGATTACTAAAAGGTTTAAGATAACCTCATAAGCTGCAGATATTAGCCGATCGTAGATGTCTTCTAACGTGGTGATAGCTTCACTTGCATCTGTACAACTCTCTCTTAATAAACGAATTTCAGAGTTCATCACTTTGTAGAGCATTTCTCGTTGTTGAAAGACCCGAAAATCAAGTTGATTTGAAAGAGGATTGCCACGTGGACTTGAAAAAGTTACTCTGGAAATAATCACTTGATAATTGATAGTACATAGAGCTGTTTTGATCTTACGAAGTCTCTTTTAGAACCATATCAAGTGTATCTACAATTTTAGAAGCTATCATATCTTCAGGTTCATCATTTTCTATCAAGTCTTTGATGAAGTTGACTTCTTCTTTCTGAAATCAGATAAAATTTAACATCTAAAGGATAGAAGAAATTAAACTGACCAATCGATGACAAACCCTCAGAATCATATTCTTGCTGTAGAATCTGAATCCAATATCTTCCCAATGCGGAGTCAATACAACTACTGGCTTCTTTGCAGCCCATGGAAGAAACTTATAATGACAACCTTCAAAAAGTTATCATCAATTTTTCTATTGACATTTATCATTGACTTACCATCTGATATAGGATTAGCTGTGTCTGTGCACGAATAAGTTGACCTTGATTCAAATTTGTTTCCATAGTTACCCATACTTACTTCAAACTCAACGTCCTCATATGATTTTGTAATTAAACCAGCAGACTCAAGCGCAACAACAAGTCGATATCGACGACGTTTCATGTATTTCTGTCACAGAATAGGTTGGTTTTGTCGTCTACTTCCTTCTAAAATTTTACCATAACATCTGCTATTGCCTCTTCTGATATTGGTTGAGATTTTGGAATTGGTTCTTCCTCTTCTTCATCTAATGATGTTGTTAGTTCAACTAAAACACGACCTCTATAAGCACATCCTTCACCCTGGTTACGAAAGAATACTAGTTCTAAAAATCAATGAGAGTGTTGGAGTTTACCTTTCCTAAATTGAGATCTTCTAGATTACTACTGACGGTGAAATCACGAGTTGAACCGTAGAAGTTGATGTAAGAAGGCCCAAAAGTTGGCAGAAAACCTAAATTATTCTGATGTTAATCACCAGCTTCTTTTAAATAATGAATTATATTCAAATATTTTTCAAACAAAGCAAATCAAACTAATTTTTTCTTAATAAATCTTCTTTTAATGTTATTTGGGTTAAAAAATCCAAATATTTATTAATTTTTGGTAAATATTATTAATTTAGTTTGATATGTCGATGATTAATTTGTATTATTTTATACTAATTACAACAAACCATTTATATCACATCACGATGTCTTAGGATCAGTCAAATAATAACTACTATAAAAACTAAACATCAAGCTTTATTGGTTCAAAAAATTCAGATGCAAATGAAAACCTACAAACCTCCATACTCATCATCATCATCATGATCACTATCTATTAAGTAGTAAACGAAAAATCCAAAACCACCCAAAACAGGAGAAAAAAACATAAAACAGAGAAAAAAAACATGCATTAAACGTCAAGCATCAGAGGTACAAACCACATGAAATGTGTTTATCAAACTGTCCTAAGGTTGAAAATAAAAACAATTTGTTAAACTTTGTTCATACTCGTACACAGAAGTTCTATAAGTGCAACTAGTCCGTGCAACAAATTGCATTCTGCATTTACCTGCATGTGCAACTGGGTGCAAACTCATTCTACAGTGTTTAAAATAGTTTTAAAATAATTTCGAGCATAAAATTAGCTTTATAATAAAACTTATTTATTCTATAAAAAGAAATTCTATTTATTCAATCGATTGGATGATTTGTTAAATTTTGTTCTAACCTGCTTCCTCTCCAGAAGATGAAATTCTAGAAATGAGAATTGAAGATGTTCCAATAGGATCAGAAGTTCCTACTCGATCCCTAGAGTCTTATAATGAAGATCACGTGATGTAAATGATACTTGAATCTCACCAATCTTTGACAGTCAGCGTAAGTGAGTCACACATTGAAGGAAACTTGAGTGGAATCGTCAATTCTTCATTCCAAATTGGTGAGTTGCATTCATGGACCACTTTGGTCTTTGCCTTTTTGCCTCCAAATCTATTATGAAGATTATGATCAGTTTATTATAAAAAGAATAATACAAAGTTACTTGACACGGAGATATGGATCCACTAAGGAGCTACTTGTATCTTCAGATTTTTTGAAAGCGATGAAATTCTTTACATTTGCAAAAGCAGAAGAATCCACTGAAACGGAATTTGTTAGAAACTTAGATTTTACTTTAAATCCATTTTACTTTGTGGAAAGTCTTCACCAGTATAAATTTTCAAGCAGAAGGTTGCAGATCGTAGAGAGACTCCTGCAGGAGTTAGAAGGTTTCTAAAAGTGAAAAAATTTCAGAAGTTGAATTCAATTAGTTTAAAACTCACCCTTCAACATCTTCACTATCATCATCACCTTTCTCATCCTTTGAAGAAGATTAAAAATAAAACAAATATAAACGTTGAACAGACAACTTACTGGAGGTTCATCACCTGCTCCTAACACGTATATAGTGATCTTGAGGTATCCTTTTAGAGTATTAGTTGGATCATCAGGCTCAGTTAGTAGAATCCACTTTCGCACATAAGCATGTCCTGTTGCAGTTTTAATTTTAATAAAAAATTGATTTTAGTGACTGATAAAGAACCTGGCTGGTCGTAAACACTGCCCACGTCCAATTTAAATGATCCAATCAACGCATCTGATCTTAATTTCCTAGAGTTGTTTACAGTAAATTCAAACATTACTTCATACAAATCTTTAAGTGAGATAGCAGAGTATTGGAACATCATCATCTGTAATTAATTGATGATTTTGAGACTTTTAAGTCTTCAGCAAGAAGCTACAAACCTCGTTAAACTCCGGAGAAGAACCTTTCCGGACACGGGTGGCTTTCGAAGTCCTTCCTCCTTTCACTTTTACTACTGGTTTGATATTTGATCCACTTAATTGTCGACCACAAATAATTTTAACTCGAACTTGAAAGTCTTCTGGCTTCTCAGAAAGTGTTGAACGATCCGTCCTTAAACATAGGAAGTGTTATTCCTTAATCGTTTACATCGACAATGTAAATTTCTAATTAAACGTAAATGCTTGAGATATGCTTCAGGTAACTTTTAAAAGTTTAAAATCAAAAGTAATAGAGTTTTATCAATCTGACGTTTTGGAAAATGTTTAATTTACAACTAATTTTTAGCAAGAGGACTTTTTAAGACCTGCTACATGTGAGCTCGAATCCTAAGAAGCATCAAAAATAACAAAATCAATGTTTCAATTGTCAAAACTAAATGAAATAAAAGTTGAAGGATGTTTTATTAAACTAATTGATTTGGGTTAAAAAGATTATTTGCAAATATAAACACAACGAAAAATTGAACAACTTTTTGTATATTTTTTCTTTTACGATAAAAGAATGTTCAACCTTAAAAGTTCAATGATTTCTTAACTAGTTTTAAAGTTTTTAAATTCTATCTAATTAACTAGTTTTAAAGTTCTGACTTTTGTTCCTTTCTAAAATTATCGACATTTACTTGGTTGTTGGTTGTCCAGCATTTCCTTTGATATCAAACTTTTTTTCATCTGTTACTTCTGAATCATCTATAAGAGATTGGTCATCTGAATCTTTAAAACAAAGTCTTTATGAGTTAATCTCGAAGTATTTATTGTAATTGCAAGTTCGTAAAGATTACTTGTTTTTGCATCTTTCTTTGTATTTGAAGTGGTCGGCGAATGTTCTTTTATTTCCTGAAAATTAGAAATGTTTAATTTGAAACATAATATTTTGTAAACTTTTGAAACTTTATTAAAACTTTATCTGTTTTCAACAATTAAATTATTCAAAATTATTCGAATACTCTGTGGGTTTCTCTAATTACTTTAATGATGGTGCGTCTGTTTTCCAAAAATTACAGATAGTTATCGTGTTTACACTTGTCTACAGCATTTTTTATACTTAAATTTTGAGAAGCTATATGACTCATTATGTTTAATATTGTTTTTTCAAAAAAGTATTAGGATATAGAAAGACAATCAAATATTAGTTCGAAAAATTTTGAAAATAATTTACCTCAGAAGCCTTGTCAGTTAAGCTGTGAATTTTCGCAAACATCCTAGATTGATAAGATTATTAACATTTGTTAAAAGTAATAATCTTCTTATTAACAAATACTGTTAATTATTAATTGAAATAGATTAGTTTGTTATAAATTTTAAATGAAACATCTTTAATTACTTTTATTTATAAAAATCTAAACTTATACATCAAGATGTATTTCTAAAGTAAAACTTATATAATATAACTACTAAAATGAAAAAAAACATAAACAATATTTTTAAAATCAGAAAAAAATAGTTTCAATTAGGATGATTCTAATTTAAACAATAACAATAACTGATTCCTAAACAGTGCACAAGAGTCATTTAATTCAAAATGACTGCTGAAACCAGTTTTGTAACCAGCTTCTTTATTCTATAGATATTCTTTGAACATCAGTTCTATATCACGAAGAAGTGTTTTGTTTGCATCCAACCTATGAACAGATCAAAACATGATAAAATGAGTAGGTGTAATTACGATAAATGTGGCTGTTTGCAAAACCTTTTTTTTTCTTAAATCAGTTGCTTATAAATTTTGAGGTATCATCTTTGATATTTTTAACACTTTAACTTTTATTGAAGTACTACAAATGTTAGGTTAAAAGTGATAGCTTGAAAAACAAATATCAGCTAGGTAACTGGAATCAAACTGACCTTGATCTTAACTCGGTTAAAACTCTGTTAAAACATTTCACTTTACTTTTGATTACTTTTATTTATACATAATTACGACTGAAACCGTTAAAATAAAGCTGCAATCAAAATAGTATATATATTTTGATAGAATAGTATATAGTATATCAAAATGACACTAATTTTGATGAATTCATCTTAAATTGAAAAGATTTTTTTTAATTCTGAAATTTGAATGAATTAATGAGTTAAGCAGACCCTATATGTCTAGTCACCACAATGTGTTAGTTCAAAGATTTGTCGAAAAAGTTTTGATGTAAACCTTTCTTAAGTATAGATTAGAAGGAGCTAAAGTTGGCAGAAAATCTAAATTCATTATTCATTTTCCGACGTTCAATTTCCGCATTTAATTCAAAACTTTCGCGATATTGCAATTCTGAGTTTTTTTTATCAAATCTAAAAGTTCATTTGTTTTATTTAAGGCCATCCAAAAAAATAATCTGAATTTAATTTGATAATTTTTAATACATTTCTTTAACTCGAATAAATACAAAAGATAGAAAAGGTATTTCTTGTATCAGCTATGATGTACATGCAAAGTTCTTAAAACATCATTTTAAAAATCAATCTAAAGTGTTTCTAAACATTTTTATTTTGCTTTTCTGAAAAAGTCAGATAATAATAACATAAGTAGGTGTGGTTACTTTAAGTGTGGGTGTTTTTCTTGTTTTAAATCAGTTTCTATTAAGGCTTGAGATATAATTTGTACTTTGATATTTCCAACGCTTCTAATACTTCTAATATCGAGGAATTATTATAGATTAATGCCTAATAAGAGTATCAACGAGTGATCGGTTTTGTTTATAAAGAAATATCATGTCAGTCAGTAAATTAGACAAAAGAGTTTCTACCAAACTCATCAACTATCCATAAGTTTTCTACTGATAACACAAGACACAAAATGTTCAATCCCCCAAAAAACTTTGATTTATTAGTAACCTTTTTTTAAATTAAAACATTTTTAGAATTTTTTTTAACTTCTTATCACCATTTGCCAGTGTTTTTGCATAACCAGGTGGTTCATCCTCGACAACCATCCACTTAAAAGCAACATATATTATTGAAACTATCTCAAACTAAACATCAAAGTTTCAATCTTCCATCTTTCCATACTAACAAATAGTTCAGTTTTATTTTGTTGGCTGACGAAGCCATGTGCAGTTAGCGATAAGATCTAAACCTTTTCCTACAAATGAAGTGTTTTCAATTCAATTTTTCTTATTTTTACATTTTTAACATTTTTTAACTTGTTCTGATGATTGTAGTAAGATCTTAGAATTTTAACAGCATTGTCTGTAATCACAATAATTGGTAACCGTGACTCAATTTGAAAATTCAATTTTAATCCATAACTTAGAAATAAAAGAAATTTAATAAGAATGGAACTTTTCAATCAATGTAATTTTATTTTTATTTCTAATTAAATTCCAACTTATCTTTAATTTAAGCTTTCATATTCTTTTTAAAGTGCGACTAGTAAAATATTCTAATAGCAGAGACAAAATGTTCATGATGTTTTGCAACTACATCTGTATTTTTAATATTTCGTTCTTTGCTATTAAATAATTTTCACTTTTTACAACATTTTCATCATTAAATTGAACATTTTTCAACAATCGATCAAAATTCAAAGAAAAGTAAGATGATAGTTGTCAGTACTATGTTGAAGATCAATACTTCAAGAAAACCAAAAACGAAATTGTTTCTTAAAAAGAACAATCCAAAAGAACAAAAAAGAAACAATTTAAAAAGAACAATCTACTAAATACTTTAAACAAAAATAGATCATTCAAATAATCAAGACAAATATTTACTAAGTTTGAAATTTTTCCAGATTATCTATGGTTTTGAAAATAAAATATTTTGGAAAAATAATTCTGTAAAATACTATAAACACGTATATTATAAAGATTCATTCAAAAACATGTTTTAGATAAATTATATTTATAAGATAAAGAATAGATACTAAATAGACTTTAACATTAATGAGAAAATATTTTAAAACTGATTTATTTGATAAAATATGAAACAGACTAAACAACTGTACTGTTTACAAAACACAAACCTACAAACAGAGATTTAATAACTTAAATGTATTTTTATTTATAAAGATTTTTTTAAAATCTTGAATTAGAAAGTAATGATGAGTAAAACAAGAGTTTTATTCTTAAAAGTTTCATTCCGTTTTTAATTTTGTTAGAAATTAATATTACATTTTTTTTAAAAGTATTTTTTGATTATACATTTTTGCTTTAGTTAAAATAGGGTTTGAAGAGATTTAAAAAATTACCTTCATACTAAAAATAAAGAACCAAAATAGTTTTTCAGATAATATTTAGTTCATTGATTAAAGCTAAGTGAATAAGTTTATAAAATTTTCATTTTATCACAATAAGTTAGATTAAAATGAAAAAAATATCAAATTTTTAGCTGTGATTTGGGCTTTTGAAGATGTAATAAAAAAGTTTCACTCTTTACATGGAGTGAAAGACATTTACGCGAACTCTAAGCAGCAGTTTGACAATAAGTTTAAAAATATTTGAAACGTTGAACTGATTTCCATCAGTTTCCAAGTACCTGAAGCTTAAAAATAATTTTAAGCACCTTCATTTTAAAAAGAATCTTGTAAACGATTTGCGCCTTAAAAAGTCATTTATTTTCTCAATTTAAAAAATGATATGCAGATGACGAAATTAATAAAGGATCTATCATCAACTTTTCACCAGCTTGGTATATATGATTCGGATTTCTTTTTTGACTTTAATGTAGTCGTTTGTTAATCCTAAGACAGTAAATGGACGTTTTAAATCTTTTTTGGTTGGATTGATAAAGATTCGAGCTTTTACTTATTTGTTTCTTTAGGTTGAAAGAAGAGTTTAAAGGCAAATCTGTTAGTTCTTTGGAGTCTAGTTTTTAATGAAAAATATTTCATTTTGATAGAAAATTATCAGAAGACCGATTTCATATTTGGTTCAATACATAGATGTAAAATACTTTTCAACAAAATGATTTTTAATAAATCGATATCACTACTGATTAATTGACGAACATCTTAAATAGCCTTTGCAAATTACATCTTGTAAAATTGCTCCTTATTGAAATATAATTAGAAATTACATAACCCCCCAAATAAATGATTTTGTTTGAGCTTTTTGGAAGATTATCTGTAGTTGGTTATCAACACAGTTACTGCATTTTCATAACTTTTCTGTAAGAAGTGCACTAGAACTATTTTACATTTTTTTAGATAATTAAACATGTTAGATGTCCGCCAGTCTTCTTCTATACCATTTACACTGAATCGGCGCTGCAAAGGAGGACATTAAACATACCAGAAAGATTAAAAAACGCAGCTCTAATTTATGCTAGTTCTCTTTCTATCACTTTTATGGTGCATGGCTTACTAACACTCTATTTGATCACGTGCTCAACACTTTAATGAAAGCCTATGTATAATAATAATTCATCCATAATAACTTTTACAACTGTAAGAAATCTGCAGCTAGAGACTGAAATGTGGCTTTTTATGTCTAAGAAGTTTCAGAGACCTTAAAACTAATTTCAAAAGTTACTAATACTATCGCAAGCCACTTCTAACTTTTGTTAAGCTTAGCTATTGTTACTTTTGTAAAATTATTTTCAATTTATATATTCACAAATAACTTTGTTTATTTTTGAACAAACAAGAAATCACTTAAAATGAACTAATCTTAAATATAAAAATCTTTTCTACAAAAACTTCTTCATCTAATCTTTCATAAATTTTTTTTATAATTTTTGCGACAAGATAAACGACTTTTAGTTGAAAGATTTATAAGAGTTAATTGAAGTAAATAATCTTTTAACACAAGAGAAATGGAATGAATAAATACAAAATAGTTTTAAACTAGGCCTTAAATTCAAAATGAGAAGATAATGACAAATGTATATATTGAATGAAGAGGTTTAAACTGATATGCGATCTAAAATAAATGCTTTAAAACCCTGTTTTATCTGTAAGATGGAAATTATCACAAATTCATTCAGACATTTAAAATAGAATTGAGAAACGAAGATGATTAACTATCACTTAGCAGAGAAAATGCAAATTTTAAATAACTTATTCCAAATTTTGCAACATCATCAGTTGGTTGATAACCTTTGTTTGGCTTGTTTCTCGAATTTCACCAGCTAAGAACATTTCATCGACAACCGTGTAAACTTTATAGAAGTTAAAAACCAAATCAAGCTCACAGACATTGTGAAAGTATTCATTTAAAACCTCAACAAAGTTATGAATGGCTTCCAACATTGCAAGATTGTTATCAGTAACATCAACACAGATACAAAAGTACAATCCAGCATATCGACGGTATACAATCTTAAAATTACGAAATTCAACGAAGTTTGTATGCTTAGTGTCCCGGACAGTGACTACTGCGTGAACCTCTTCTATTAGTTTCTGTTTTTCGTCATCATCAAATTCCATATACCTTGATTAAACCAAAACCAATATTTATAATGATAATAAAAACATAACTTTAAACGACAAATTAACATACTCAAGTTAAATTTTGAACAGAAAAAAGCTTTAGAGGGCTTTTTAATAATAATCCAAGATCAGAAATATAATCTAATAAATCTAGTTAAATTACAAAATACTATTTGCAACAAGTAATGAGATTTTACAAAAATGTTATTTCCAACTCAAGTGGAAGGAAAATACTTTTGAAATCACTAACCATTTTGCCAAACGAGTTTTTCCTGCTCGATTCTGTATTAAGATGAAACGAATCATGTTGAAAAACCCCTAACTTTATCTAAAATAAAAACTATCCGGAGATTCTGTTGATAAAACAATCAGGTCTAGCTTATAACAAAAATGATAAAATTGCAAAGATTAATAAAGCAAAAGATAAACATCATCACTTTCACAAACTCAGGCTTGAAAATATGTTTTTGAAGACACAATTAAAATTTGACAAACGTTCAGGATTTATATGATTATAACAAAAACAAACATAAAAACAGCATATTAAAAAGAAATTAGAAGAACTCTCAGTGGCTATAATCACTTTTAACTCAACAAGGTTAGTGATGATTAAACAACAAACATAAAAAACTATGATCAAAACTATGTGCATAAAAAAATTCAAAACATCTATAAAATCTTCTATCAAAGCACTTGAAGCATAAGCTAAATATAAATAAGTTCATCTACAAAATATTATAAGAATCTAAAATGATCTAAGGTAGAATTATACAAAATAATAAATAAACAGCAACACATAAAAGTTAAACAAAAAGAAAGTACATAAAACATAAAATTTATTTATACTATATCCCCCCAAAATATACACAATTAAACTTAAAAAAATTAATAATAATCATAGCAAGTAATCAATAACTATAACTCTTTAATTTAATGCTCGTATTATTAAAATAAATATATAAACTTTTTATTTTCAAAATTTCTATAAAATAATGTTCTATAAGAGTTTTATAATTCAACATCAAACAAACTTCAACATAATTAAGTGATTAAATCGATAAAATGATATTCATAAACTTTACTAAATCTGAATTAGAACTATAATTAGAAAACTGAGATTGTTTAACAATATTTGACATAAAATTCCACCTTTTAGGTGACAAAGGTGTTATCCAATAATTTGATAAAGTACAATTGCTAGACGATGTAGCACTTTTACTTCTATAATAACTTATGACATCAACCAATGTTGGATTAAATAATGCTATGAGATTTAAAACCCAACAATCTGTTTCACGTTTGCTGATATGTCCTTCTACCAAGTCATAAAACCGTTCAATCATAACAGATGACCAAGATGTACCATTATACTTTAACATATTGTTGGATCTTAAAGAAACATGATGCTTAGATAAATTGGTTTGATGGACAGGAAATATTATAGAAGAACGCCTTAAACGTTTAAGATTAAAGATTATGACTGATTTATCATAAACAAGATCATCATAAGAAAGTTTTTCAGAAATTGGACAAGTATATTTAAAATTATTTAGGCCAATAGATAATACATAAGGAGTACTATTTTTCTTCATAAATTCATCCCACATAAAGTCAATTGAATCGACAAATAAAACACCAGGTTCGACATACATCAACTCATTTAAATAATAAAAAGAAAGAGGTATATGTAAAGGTTTGAATCCATTAGGGGTTTCTGATGTATACACAGACTTGAAAGTAAATGAAACTCTGTGAAGAACATCCATCGGCCAATCATTTAATCTTGATAACATAAGTTGGTACATAACGTCATCAGCAAATATATGAAAGTGTACTACTTTAGTTGAAAATAATATCACTGATTTCATAGTCAATAAACTCATTTCAAGAAGTTTCTCTTGTTTACCATTTGATGCTGATACAATTAAAGATACATGAATTGCATTAATACCAAACCATTTTTTAGATTTTTTATTGAACTTAAGCATGTGTACATGATTTGTTTCATATTTTGTATCAGGAAAGCTTAGATTCCAGATAAATAATATACAAATAAAAACTATCAACAATGAAAAAAACCAAATTTTTATCCATTTTAAAGAAATCAAACCTTTTTGATCTAATTTCTTAAATTCTTGATAAAATTCAGCAGCATTCTCCATATTTAAAAAAACTTTACTTAGAATATGAAAACACTTGATTAACTTTCAATTTTTGCATTTAAATTAATATTAGCTAGAAAAAAAATATAAATTATTATTTTTCATTTTCTATGCTGATGTTACATAGAAGACATTAGATTTTATAAATAATATAAAATATATAAAAGAGTAGAAACAATGCTTTTAAAACTCAACTTTTACAACAGGTATTATGAAAACATTCATTTTGAAAGCTGATAATAATTCTAAATGACACTATTAAAATTTTAAATTATATAAAAAGAAATCAAGCTATATAAAGAAAATATTATATTTATTAACTTTAAATTTAGTTCAAATATAATTCCTATCAGATTTTGTTATATATAGAACCATTTTGCTACTGGCACATATATATTGTATGACATTATATATTATATGTAAGATAGTGCTTCAAGGTCTACATAGGTAAAATCAAATGGTATATAACATTTACTCCGTTATAATAATTTGTATGCTTCATAAACATTATAAAAACAATCACACAATCATTCTGAAAAGGACAGAAGATATTATAAATTTTATAAAAGATAAAATTGCAATAACTAAATAATAAAAGATTTGTTTTTAATTCAAAACAATAGCAACAAACTACAACAATATTTATATAATTACTTTGATGATTAACTGTAATAAGTAAAAACTAATAATATATACTTACAATATCTAGAAAACTAATTACAATAAATTCTAAGATGACATCAATCTTAAAAAATAAACCAATTTGGATTTAAGTGAAAACTTATTTTGTAAACAATAAACTTTAGAAGAAGATAATTTTAGAAGAGCGTAGGCAAGTAATAAGTTTCAAACATTTTATTAAAACTTTTATGGGAGAATAAAAACTTTTCCAAAAGAAAAGCAAGTTAAAGTTAACATAAAAACATGAATAATCATAAAAGTTTACACCACAATCAAAAAAGTATTTGAAAAAGTAGTAAATTTAGGTAGAAAAATCGTTTTTATAGAAGGACTTGTACTTATTTTCTTAGAAAAGCTAATAATGATAGAAAGTGAAATAAAGCAGATAAAGAAGAACTTAAGAATAAATAACTTAATTTAAACAGTTTAATCATATATAAATGAAAGAGAAAATAAACAGAAATAATTTAAGCTACAAATTAATTTTTGTAGGCGTAATTGGTACAAGAAATTAAATATTCGTGATTCACAGAAAATGACAACTTTTAATTGAAAAACGATTAGGTAATAATTTTTTAACGTGTAGATTTGTTTTGTCAGTAATATTATAATAATGTCATTGTATAATTAATATTGTTATAAAAATTAAAACAAAATGTTTATCTATCTTTAATTTATAGACCGGATTTTTATACTCGGCTAATTCTAAGAAACGTAAGAAAACAAAAAGAAATCTAAGTAAATCTTTTTGATAAATTATCTCTTGAATAAAAATTTAAATTATTTAAGTCATTTTAAAACAGATTTTCGACAAATTTGTACTTATCTAAGCTAAAATAAACATAAGCTCTATCAGTTAACATTATAGTCTACTTATAAAAAAAGCGTTTAATCGACTGTTCTTTCATCTTACTTTTTCAAAAGTAAGTGCAACTTTGGTTAAATACTAAATTAAATACTGCTAAATTTGTTTTCTTCTTGGATTAATTTTTTTCTCTTGTACCTAATATAAAATCCAAAATAAACCCATAAAGTCAAAAATTTCTTGTTTCGCCTTTAATAACCAATAATTACGCTTTGTGCAATAAGTAGTCTGTAAGCAACATACTTACTATTATTTACACAAATACAATAACGTAGTGATAAGATGACCTTTTTAAACTACATTTCAAAGACTAAATTAGTTTTAAAACCTTTAAAAATTGATTAAGTACAAATATTCACAGAATGAATAGAGCAGTATGACAATATCTTACAAAAAACAATCATAAAAATAGCCAACTTTAATAGATTTCGTGACTCAAAAAATATTTATATTTCAACACTTTCATCTGCTCTGTAATTACCCAAATAAGTTTGCTCTTTAAGTATTATTTAGATAAATTTTTCTGAAAACCGTTCAGTAGTCTTAAGTCTGATGATATCTATTGTAGCAAGAACCAGTTAAGCAAATATTAAGAAATGTTGCAAAAGTAATCTATGGTTTAAGAATATTTAAAGAATGAAATTGCCAGAATCAAAAGTCAAGTTTATGATTTTTTTGAGCACACTTCAATCGTTTAACATCAATATCTACTTTTGATTATTTTATCTTAGCTACTACAGTATAACAATTCAAATTGTTATTAAAAGTAGTAAATAGTTTATTAATAATTTTGTAGTAACTGATTAATTTAAAGTAACTATTAGCTAACCATTTCAAAATTTTGCAAATATTACTAGGTCAGTGAAACTTTACTTTAGAGATATCTGTTTCTTGTTCAAATAAATCTGCAATTTTTAGAGTTTAAGATTTTGGAAATTTTAAAGTAATTTCGTTGTTTTTTGAATAAATATTTAATAACAAAAAAATCAATTAAATTTCTTAAGGTATTTTTTTTAATAACGAATATTTAATCGTCATTTTTTCATAATATTTTGTTACTACCCAACGTTTGTAATCACAACTTTGACTTCTTGAAGTTGGATTTGAAATATGAAAATGAAATTGCAGTCATCTAATGTTAAAGGAGTTTTAAAAATTCTTTTATTCAGTTTAACAGCATGGCCTATGAGTAAAGGTACTTCTTTGCATTCTTTTTTATCTAAACCTTGGGTTATTTTTCTATTTGGAGTTATAACATTGATTTGTAATTTCATTTTTGTTGATTGGCTGTATTCTCAAAAGGAGAAGAAAAATTCTAATTTGATCCAAAAATCTAAAACAACTAAAAGAGGTCTTCTTTATTACTGCTGTTTTGTCTTTTCCTGGTCTTGTATGATAGATTTAATATTTTATCTTAACCTAGAAGGTTATATTAGTGGTTTTATGGATGTTTATTTAAAAAATGGAGAGGAATATTTTGATACTCCTTATGGTGTGCTATCTCTACTATTTGACTTCATCTACATGTTGCCATTATATTTGATTATTGCTTACAAAATTGATAACAAAAAAGATTGTAGAAATGTAGTGATATTTTGGGCAACTTCTATGATAACCTCACTTGGGACTCTTCAATATGGAGCATTTGGTGGATTTTTTGCTAAAAATATCCATCCTTCAACCTTTTTGAACATTCCATATGCTTTTTTGCCACCATATTTACTTGTACATTTTTGTATGAAAAAAAGAAAGTTAAACATCAATAGTGAAAGGTTTGATTTTGTTGTTTTATTATAACTTTTTAGTATCATCTTTTATTCTACTTATAAAATTTTTATGAATTTATTATGAAATATATCAAATAATTAAATTCTCTTTTGAAAATAATGTACACTTTTCAGTTTCATATTTTTATTTATTCAACAAAAGTTGTTATTAAACTTCATCTTTAATTAATATCAAATATTTAATTAATATCAAGATAATCTTACATTAAAATTTAAAATATAAGAAATTATTGTTAAATAAATAGGAAATTTTATTTGTTATGTTGATAATTTAATATATAGTTTTATTTGAATATATTTATATCTACTTTAAATTGTTATATCAGAGCTTTGTAACAGTATTCCTCTTATTCTAAAATTATCTCTTTCATTTTTTATATAAAAATTTCATAGGAGTAAATCATGGAGGTATACTTTTGTTGATTGGATCATTACCTCAATCTTTATTGGTTTGTTGGTTTTTAACACAATACGTAACTATGGTGCTTCACACTCTCCATTGCCAATAGCTGAGTATTATGTAAACAAACTTGAACCTTATTTACTTGAACCAGCCAGGTTTGGAGCTTCTTGGCCAATTTTTTCATTTCATTTTTCAACTTTAGTTCAGGTAACTTTATTTATCAACACATCTTCTCAGTAGTAAGTAAACATTTGATAAAAGTTTGATAAATTGTTTAACTTAAATTTATATTACTCATTTATTATAGACTTTTTCTGAAAATTTTATTAATCTTTAAGTTTTATTGGATGAAAATATATTCAGCTTTCTTATCTTTTATAGTTCCTGATATGTTATGGTCTTCATCACCCTGGGTGTGAATGGATGTTTGATCTTTCTATAATCAATTCATCTCTCTCTATTTATGTACATCTATTTTATTTTCATATATATAATTTTAGGACAAATTTTTTTATTTTGTATGGTTAAACTTTTTATCTAATTCTAAGCTTTATACATAACAAATATCTATTTAAGTATTTTGTCATACTAAAAGTTCTTAAATCAGTAAAAATTATTATTCTAACATCATAATATATAACAGGGAACTTTAGGTCATCTTTTACCTCAATTTAGTGATCGCTTGGAAGACAAGTTTCGAATTCCTGAAAATCAACAAATATTTGTGATATTTCTAAATCTGATATCACCTCTTGTATCACTTCTTGTATTATATCGTTGTTTTATGAATCCAAGATATTTTGTGCGCCAAACAAGCGACAAAGTTCATTAGCTAATTGTATCAAGTAAACTGCTGTTTTATTAATTATGTAAATAAACTCTAAATTGAGCTTTCATTTCATATCATTCGGCCTTAAAACAAATTTCTAGTTTTGGAAGAGTCATTTTTAAAATAAATTAATTTTATCGTTACATCTGAACAGATTTATTTGAAGAATGACTGAAAGATTCATCGATTTTGAAATATATTTTTCTCAAAACTGATTGGTCGAAAAGATGATTCGTCAAACTATGTCAGTTTCTATGACAATCATTCGTGACTGAATATAAAAATTGAATTTGATTTTGATGATGGGAACGAAAAAATGCTTTAAGGATGTTACCATTGTGGTATATTAGAATAATACAAATTTTCTTGCTACTAGTTTTGGTTCGTAATTAGAGTTTGATGCAGTTAAAGTGAAGCAACATTTGAAAAGGTTTATTTTTGCTGTACAATAGCTTTACTAGAAAGTAATTTTTATCAACTTTCTTGAAAGGTTTGGGTCAAATTGGACTGATAACACCAAATTGACAGAGCTTGTTCATTACACACCCGAAGATATGTAGAAGTTCTTTAAGATCTGTCAGACTTTTGCATGATTGACATTTTAATAAGACACTATCTTATATTCATCTTTTAAACTCGATTCTTTTATGGTAGCACTAAGAAATAATGTAATTGTTTTACTGTTAATATGTTTTGAAAGTTTAAACATAAATGTGTTTTGTTGATGTCATATTTTTATAAGATATATTTTTTGACGTCATGTTGACTTCTATGAAATCATCTTTAATAAACTTCTGTTTTTTAATGTTGTGTTTTAAAATACATAAATTTGATTTTCAAATAAAAGTGTTATTATTTAATCATATCAATAAAT
Organism: Pegea sp. RAD2-039; assembly: GCA_034620365.1. Taxonomy (NCBI): domain Eukaryota; kingdom Metazoa; phylum Chordata; class Thaliacea; order Salpida; family Salpidae; genus Pegea; species Pegea sp. RAD2-039. The sequence goes on along the minus strand of JAQGEQ010000272.1, from coordinate 57,793 downwards.
TACCTTAATGGTACTTTGAAAAAGATTTATTCTATGAAACCAATTTATAACATTAATGAAATTTGAATGGTTCTATTTTTATTTTCAACAAACCCTTACAATAGAAAATATTTTGATACTTAAATGGTTTTACTAGTTGTAATGGCAATTTACAAAATTTACATTTAATCATAAGCATCATCAACGCTATTTGATGACGCAATCAATGATTTAAAACTGTCTAAACCTGCAAATTAGAAAGTACTTTAAATGACATTAGTTTTTTTTAATTTCAAAATGCAATCGAAATTAAAGCAGTTTTTCAAATATAATTCTTGTAACTACCTTGTATTGAAATTAAAATATATTTAAATCCAAAAACGGATGATAAATCTTGCAACATTTAAATCTGAAATGATTTTTATCTAACAAAATATATTTCATAAAAGTTTATTCGAACATCGAGGTACTGGCGGTAGAAGATTGCTATTCCTCGCCTATAAACATTAGCTGAAAGAATATATCTCGTTTTTGGATCAAATGTGCCCTCAAAGCTTGATTTTGTAGATATTTAAAAGGTATCAATGATCAGACTTGGAACGAAAAGCTCAGATCATCACATACCCTTGAAAGTGTCCTTTCAGGAAAGTTGAGACAAACCCAAGTTTCTTACTTAGCTGTATAAGCTAAGGCTTGACAAAAAATTCGAGTGCATTAGAGTAGCACATCATATGTGTGAAGATGATCGCTCAGAAAATAGGCGTCTTCTAAAAGAGGCGTATAACCGAAACCAGAAGGAACAACCAACTGATTTCAAATGTAAAGTTCGAGATCTACCGTAAGCCTTAAGAATTGTCAAAGTTTTTCAAAAAACGGAAGTGGCAAATAACCACTGGATCCACTACTTATTTTTTCAAATTTTCTCCGGACACAATTGTTAATACCATCCTTCCAGATCAAGACAGCAACTTACAGAAGCCCATCATCAAATCTAACAAGCGTCAAAAAACAATTTTTTTATTACATTAGGTATGTTCTTCAACGCACGGTCGATTATTAACAAAATTTTTCAATTGAAAGCTCTTTTGCATTCCCAAGAATTCACATTTGTTTTTATTACTGAGACTTGGTTGAAACCGTTTTATCCTGATTCTTTTCTGGTTGACGGTAATCTTTTTTATGTTTTGCCTTGTGACTGACTGTCAAGTTGGTGATATAAAAAAAACGAATCTGTTCAGGCAACATCATAGAGATTGGTATGCAGGAAACTCAATATTAAATATGATAGTTATAAATATCTTGTCAGCTTCTTCAATTTAGGTACTTTGGAAATTCGACGGATTAAATACGACCTAATTCTTATTCTTAAAATTCTCCACAATTTAACTGACTTTTAATTCGATGATTTCTTTTCTATTAGTCCTCCTCTCAAGTTATATCAACTCAGATCTTACTACATCTTTAACACATATCACCTGGTGCAATAATCAGAGCAAGTTTTTTGTCATACATCACAATTAGTACTCGGAACTAGCTGCCATCAGACATTGTCATGTTAAAGTCGCTCGCGTTGTTCAAGCAAAAGTTGAACCGTTTTAAGGTTGTCAACACTAATATTTCTAAACTGTGATATTTCCTTTTTTTAATAGTATTAACATTCTATGTGTTTTTTTTACTGTTATATGTTTCTAGGATTACCGAAATGCCATGTGTTACATCTTTTGCTTTCTGTATTTCTACATTAATAGATGTTATTTGTGAGAATATCTGTAGGCGGGAGATGCTTTCTTATGAATCCCCCTTTGCATTTATTATAATAAATAAATAGATATATTATTATTATTTATTATTTTATCCTGCTTCCTCTGTGAACGGCCATGCATATTAATTTATATATGTAAAGACAACAAATATGAACATCTTGCTGCTGTCCGCGCAGCAGGATTTCAATTGTCATACCAGCCAGGTTATATAGCGGAACAAAAGGACTGAAGCTGCTGCAACCAGCTGTAAACAGGAGCTGCTGCAACCAGCTGTACACAGGAGCTGCTGCAACTAGCTGTACACAGGAGCTGCTGCAACCAGCTGTACACAGGAGCTGCTGCAACCAGCTGTACACAGGAGCTGCTGCAACCAGCTGTACACAGGAGCTGCTTCAACCAGCTGTACACAGAAGCTGCTGCAACCAGCTGTACACAGGAGCTGCTGCAACCAGCTGTACACAGGAGCTGCTGCAACCAGCTGTACACAGGAGCTGCTGCAACCAGCTGTACACAGAAGCTGCTGCAGCCAGCTGTACACAGGAGCTGCTGCAACTAGCTGTACACAGGAGCTGCTGCAATCAGCTGTACACAGAAGCTGCTGCAACCAGCTATACACAGGAGCTGCTGCAACCAGCTGTACACAGAAGCTGCTGCAACTAGCTGTACACAGGAGCCGCTGCAACCAGCTGTACACAGAAGCTGCTGCAACCAGCTGTACACACGAGCTGCTGCAACCAGCTGTACACAGAAGCTGCTGCAACCAGCTGTACACACGAGCTGCTGCAACCAGCTGTACACACGAGCTGCTGCAACCAGCTGTACACACGAGCTGCTGCAACCAGCTGTACACAGGAGCTGCTGCAACCAGCTGTACACAGGAGCTGCTGCAACTAGCTGTACACAGGAGCTGCTGCAACCAGCTGTACACAGGAGCTGCTGCAACCAGCTGTACACAGAAGCTGCTGCAACCAGCTGTACACAGGAGCTGCTGCAACCAGCTGTACACAGGAGCTGCTGCAACTAGCTGTACACAGGAGCTGCTGCAACCAGCTGTACACAGGAGCTGCTGCAACCAGCTGTACACAGGAGCTGCTGCAACCAGCTGTACACAGGAGCTGCTGCAACCAGCTGTACACAGAAGCTGCTGCAACCAGCTGTACACAGGAGCTGCTGCAACCAGCTGTACACAGAAGCTGCTGCAACTAGCTGTACACAGGAGCCGCTGCAACCAGCTGTACACAGAAGCTGCTGCAACCAGCTGTACACAGGAGCTGCTGCAACCAGCTGTACACAGGAGCTGCTGCAACCAGCTGTACACAGAAGCTGCTGCAACCAGCTGTACACAGGAGCTGCTGCAACCAGCTGTACACAGGAGCCGCTGCAACCAGCTGTACACACGAGCTGCTGCAACCAGCTGTACACAGAAGCTGCTGCAACCAGCTGTACACACGAGCTGCTGCAACCAGCTGTACACACGAGCTGCTGCAACCAGCTGTACACAGGAGCTGCTGCAACCAGCTGTACACAGGAGCTGCTGCAACTAGCTGTACACAGGAGCTGCTGCAACCAGCTGTACACAGGAGCTGCTGCAACCAGCTGTACACAGGAGCTGCTGCAACCAGCTGTACACAGAAGCTGCTGCAACCAGCTGTACACAGAAGCTGCTGCAACTAGCTGTACACAGGAGCTGCTGCAACTAGCTGTACACAGGAGCCGCTGCAACCAGCTGTACACACGAGCTGCTGCAACCAGCTGTACACACGAGCTGCTGCAACCAGCTGTACACAGGAGCTGCTGCAACCAGCTGTACACAGGAGCTGCTGCAACTAGCTGTACACAGGAGCTGCTGCAACCAGCTGTACACAGGAGCTGCTGCAACCAGCTGTACACAGGAGCTGCTGCAACCAGCTGTACACAGAAGCTGCTGCAACCAGCTGTACACAGGAGCTGCTGCAACCAGCTGTACACAGGAGCTGCTGCAACCAGCTGTACACAGGAGCTGCTGCAACTAGCTGTACACAGGAGCTGCTGCAACCAGCTGTACACAGGAGCTGCAAGAACGTCGCTGAATATAGTCACGAACTGCCTATACGGCTCAAACTCCAGCTTTGAAAGTCAAGTTTTGCATGTCACGGAAATGTAGTCATTATACCAGAACTACAGGACCCTTCCTACCAGGGCTTTTCATTGACTCTTTCTTGTCACTAATATGTGCCCACTTCTTAAATGAACTTCATAATATGAAGCTTCTGCTTGGTAGGCAGGTATCGTAACTGCTTTGCCTCACAGATGGATGAACCTTTTCCATAAAACAAGTTTAAGACTCTATAATCTTCTGGACTTTAGTCACATAAACCTTATAGCAGAATTAGAAGATATTTGTTTTAATCTGATTTGTCATTCTAAGATATATAATATTCTATATTTATTTAAACCTTACATTGATAACTGCAAGTTTTTGCTGTTCTTTAGTTTTAGACTCGAAATGAAACCGTTCAACAACTTTATAAACACACAGTGTAGTAACAGCCTTGTTATTAAAGTAACTAAGCTTCGGAATTCCCTTCTCGATTATATCGCTATATCAAAATATCTTGCAACTTTTGAAACTTTGTTAAAAATATGATTGAATACTTTCTTTATCAACTGATATGTAAAACTGTCATCATCCTCACCTCCTTTTATTTTGTCATTTAAATGTCTTTATTTAGAATTTACGTTTTAACTATGCCCCAACAATGTTTGTAATCTTTCTCTATTAATCTGAAATCATCATTAATCATCATCCTCAAACTTTTAATTTCAAACTAGTCGAATTAAGACTGAAAAATATTTTATTATCAAAAACCTGTTTTCAACATAAAAACGAATCAATCTATCTTGATTTTTTTTTTAGTTTTTGAACACCATTACTAAAAACCGTAGCTTAAGCCAATTTCGTTAGAAAAATTAATAAAAAATCACGTTTATCAAATAATAGTTTTCAACATTTAAAATCGAAAAACACTATATAAAGTCAAAATATATTTACTTATTTAAAGTAAGGATTTCAACAAATATTATAAACTTTATCATTCTAATTTTGTCATTGATTTTATCTAATCTAATTAGTATTCAAAGTATTACTTTTAACATAAACCAAAAATACTAATATTTCTAAGCAATGGCAAACCCATCAACAATTTTTGTTTAAAACTTATATAAAACTGAATTATGATTCAGAATTCAAACGAAATTAAAAAATTAGTGTTTGTTATTTTAGTCTGCTCCTTCTGTGAACGACATGTAAATATTTGAGTGAGCTTCAGGTTATAAGTTGTGGTAAGCCCACTATCAGGGACAAATTAGCTTGTTCTTCACAAAAAAATCCTTCTCGCTTAATAAAAACATCTATTGTTTTAATAATACAAGCTGTATTACATGTCTTTGATTACTTATTATCCTCAAGTTACAAGCTTTTATAGAGGAAGAACTTTATCATCATTCATAAAGGAGAGACAGAACTCACTAATTTACCGACCAAATTCTCTTGCTAATACCTTCTGCTGAGTATTTGAATTGATTAATCTTGACAGAAAGTTTCGATTTATCTTCTCAAGATCATTTCCCTCTATTATTTTCAATTTGGATTACTTTTTCAATTACCCTTCAGTGGTCAGCTATTGTCTTGTCTCCACCTAATTACTTACTGTATTACTTAGCAAACAATTTAACAAGTCAAATAGATCTAATTTGTGAGAATGTGTGTTAGCGAGAGGTGCTCTCTTTAGGCACCCTCCTTCACATTTATTGTAATAAATAAATAAATAATCAACAACATCATGCATGCGGACCCTTTAACTCAGTTTATAATTACTTTTTATACTCAGTTGTTTGTATAGATTATTTATTTTTGTTTTTCCATAACACTCCAAAGTGATCTAAAATTTCTATTAATAAATGTATTTAAAAAACATTTTTGCCAGGACTAATTTTAGTTGTAAAAGGCTTCTAAGAAGGATCTCTTAACATGAATAGACACTTCTAGTTTCAATACAATCTTGTGTGTAAGTTTGCTTAGATTAGAAAAGAATTTAATGAGGGATGAATCTAATTTAACAGTTTCTCGAAATAAAATTTCCCACCAACTACTAAGCTCAGAAGAGACCTATTATACATACTTACGTTAAAAAAAAGAAACAAAAATGCTGTAACACATGAGAGTTAAGTGATCCCTATACAATATAACATTAAATATTTATACAAAATGTTAAAAAAATAAAATGTAAAAAATCTAGTCAAACTAATAAAGATTTATGATTAGATGTAAAATTGTTTAACAGCTGTTAAATGAGTTTGCAGGTTTTACGGGGCAGCTAATCGAGAGCGCGTCAGCGCAAATAACCCTTATGTACCAATATTTAATTAGTTAATCACGTGCTTTCTAGAATTCATTTTTTGCTACATTTTTTACATTTTGAAATCTCACACTAAAGTAAAGTTCTAGTGATCTTATGTCATATTGCATCATATTTTTGGAGATTGTGTGTTGTGTTTCAGTTTTATTTTTTGACTAATATCATTACCACTGTTTAATATCAGCGTTATTATTGTTGTATTGAATTTAAAAATAAGTTTTTTAAACTTTTTGAGATAGTTAAAGGATAATTTTAAGAGATTCAGGTTTCAACTGAATTATATAACATTACATGATTTTAGAATGGCAAAAGTATTTACTATTTTTGAAAAATCTTACTTCAGATCAATAATTTTAAGCTGAATAATTGTAATTTGTCTTTTAAATACTACTTTCAATAATAACCTCTTCACACATATTTCACTTTAGTGTATTAGTAATGTAGAATTTGATTAATTGTTCATTAATTATTTAAAAGCTCTAAATATTTTTTGTTTAACTATAGAAAATTATTCCTGTAGAATTTTATAATTCTTTCTTTATTTATCTTTTGTTTCTAAGAACTGAATAAGCTAAATAATATCTTTTTTTGCTGTTATACATTAATACATACCTTTTATATTAATTTACTTTATTTTACTTTTTATTTTTACCTAACTATTAAGTTTATTTTATATATGTCATAAATTTTGATGTTTATATCAAGTCCTATAACCATTTTAAACATGTTGACTTTTATAAATTTTACTGAATTCTTAGATTTAAAGGCGACTAAATATGATATTAATTACAGGAAATATAGTTTTTGTATGGCTGGACTTTTGAATAAACACTGTTTAATATTATATATTATATAATAATTTATATACAATAGTTTTACATATATAATAATATGTTTTATACAAACCTGCTAGGTGCTTTACTATTATATTTTGGTATTATAAGGTTTATTTAATTTTGGAAAATTAGTAAAAAAATATTTTTAAGAAGTTAATAATCTTTTATTGATTTACCTTTTTCTTTTGAAATTATTTAATATTTATCCTAGTTAGATCAATATATTTTTTGATATTTCAAAATGTTTGTTCTGTAAAAGCATAAACTGTTTGATAAATTAACTAATTCATTTATATAACATCAACAGTTGGTATATTTTATAAACTTGTTAATTGCATCAAAATAGTAGATAGATCAAATAGCAAAGTTGTTTTCGATTCAATTATGCCACCTACAGATGATAAAAGGTTAGTAGAATTTTGTGTTAAAATAAAATCAGATTAGAAAACTATATATGTTGCATCTAGATAGATATTATTAACTTAAATTTTATTAGCTTTAACTTGCAATTGTTATATTTTTAATCTGTTTTAGTGTGATTTATTATTACTCAATCATTTAGAAGAATTTTAATTTTATTGTTTTCCTCATCTATCAATTTAACAACTGAAATAAGTATTTGTGAATTTAATTATTCACTTTTTTGTATTTTTATTTAACTTATAATTCTTTATTTGTGATTTGATACTAAAGTAAATTATTTTTTTGACATTCTTAGAGATGAAGTTTCGGAAGTTGATAATTGTACCAATTTTCAATTCAAACTAAATGGTTTTCGTCAAACTTCTCAGCTATGTGATGTTAGAATCAAACTAAATGTGGATGGTTTGGAAAGAACTTTCAACTGTCACAAAGTAATATTAGCTGCTGCTTCTCCTTATTTTAAAGCTACGTTTTGTGGTAAGTTAGATTCAAGATTCAAATTCAGTTGTAAAATAACTGAATATTTGAACACAAAAACTATTTGCATTTATTATGGTGGATTTAAAGAAGCACATTCTGGAGAAGTTACCATAAATGAGGTTGACCCAAACGTATTCTCTGATCTTCTAGATTATATTTACATAAACAAAATACAAATCAATGAAAAAAATGTTAAGAAACTGATGATCGCAGATTCCATGTATAAAATAATTGGTTTAAAAAAGTTATGTAGCAAGTAAGCTAGTTTTATAAATTAGTTTCTTTCAATAGTTTCTGTAACTACATTTTATTAATTCCAGCTTTTTGGAAAGTCAAATAAAAACTTGTAACTGCTTTGAAATTGCAATCTTTACTAAGAGTTATGGATTTTTGGAACTTTCAACTAAATGTGAAAAATTTATTGGAAAAAACTTTATGGAAGTAAGAAAATAGAGAAATATTATTTTCTTGGCTAAAACATTTTAAGTAGAAAGATTTTTTCTACTTCATCAAACTTAAATAATTATGAAATATTTACTTGCTTCGTTATTTCTACTGATTTGGTTCTTTTCATATTTAATAAGAAAAAGTTTTTGATTGATCACATGATATTTACCAGATTTCAAAAACTGAAGAATTCAAATTACAACCAGAGTCTGTAATTTCTAAAACAATTTCAAAAGATGAGCTTCATGTGGTTTGTGAATCCCAAGTATTTAATGCTCTTCTAGAGTGGATCAAATATGATTTAACTTCAAGAAAACATTACTTAAATAAGTTAATTAAGAACGTAAGTATCTAGAAACTATAAAGTTGTAGACTTGTGAGTATAAAATTGTGATTTCTCTAGGTACGTTGCCATTTGATAAAACCAAACTTTATTTCCATGAAATTAGAAAATTGTGAAATAATTAAAGATACTTGTTATGAATATCTCAGCAAGGTCCTCGATGACCTCAAAGCTTACATCCCAATTGAAAGTAAGCAAAGACAACTTGCTATTCCGCAGGTAAGATTATTTAATTAAATACTTTTCACCTCAACGACTGACATATGACGTCACAGGTGATCTACGTCATAGATAGATTTTGTGAATCCGATGAAAGATCATTGAAAAGTGTAAAGTTCTGTCAAACAAATTTTTGTTTTAAACTTCCGAAGATGTGTCTTCCAAGAACTTTAAGATCTGTTGTCCTAAACGGTTTCATTTACATGTTAAAGTGGAATGGTGATATGGAAAGGTTAGAAAGCATGAAGCAAATGATGACATCATCATTGCAAACTAAATATGACGTCATCACTTTTCTAGATACGACCCAATTTCAAATGAGTGGAAGAAGTGTAAAGGTTTAGACGATAAATTGGGTTGTGCGAAAATGGAAGTTATAGATAATGAAATGTATCTTGTTAAAACTTTTCATGTTGAAAACAGATTGATGAAGTGAGTGATGAAATGATATTTCAACCAAAACTTCATTTGCCAAAAACTAATATGTTATTGCCAGATATGATCCTATCATTGATGAATGGACTGAAAGAGCTTCAATAAATAAAGATCGTAATGAGAGGACGTACGTACGATTCTTGTTCGATTGTGCTGTCTTCAACCGGATGTTGTATGTTGTCGGTGGTAGTAAACACCTCTATGATTCAGTTACTTGTGTGGATAAATATGATCCACAGAAGGACGAATGGAGTTGTGTAAAATCGATGTTGACACGTCGAAGTCATCTAGGTATTTGCTGATGACGTCACGATGACGTTTTGATCTTTTGATGACAACTAATTTTAAAATCATTTAAGCTGTAGTCACGCTTGGCAACTATATCTACGCCATTGGTGGTCTGAATAACGGAATAGATTTAAAGTCTGTTGAAAGATACGATGTCCTCAATGATAGTTGGGAATTTGTAGCAAGTATGAAAATTGCAAGACGCTATCCAAGAGCTGTTGTCTTTAATAAGAAGATTTATGTTTTTGGTAAAACTTTTCTTATGTTTGGAATTGAAAAACTTTTTATTAAAATTTTTATGATGTTTACAATAATTTGCATAATTGTGATGAGCTTGTTGATTGTTTCAGGAGGTTTATCCGTAAGTGGCTATGTAGAAATTGTCGAATGTTACAATGAATTAACAAATGAATGGAAAGAAGTTGCAAGAGCAAATGGAAGGATTGATGAAGTCATAGTCAGCTATCAACCATGTGTACCTGACATATGTGTAAATTTCCCATTTTAATAAATCAATTTTACTAGTAGATTGCTGTGAAGTTTATTTTCAGTATAAAGTTGCTTTTGAGGTCGTGTTTAGTTTCAAAAACATTTAGAATAAAACCAAAATGTTATTACAGGAATATTTTCATGTTTTTTAATTGTTTGATAATTTCCAAAATATAAAAAAAAGTTTGTTAGAATTTAGAGATTTATTTTAATCATCAAATCAGATCTTTTTTGTTCGAAGTTATTTATGAATGAAATTTCATTAAATTTTTAACAAACTTTTGGCTAATAAAAAACAAATTCTGTGAAACTAAAATATTTATTAACAATCTAAGACCAAAAATAAAAGAGTAAAGAATAAAGATAAATTTTACGGAGATTCATCTTTCTTGTACCATCTAACCCAATATATTATTTGATTTCATTTAGATCATTTTAATTCATAAATTTATTCATTTTTTTAGGTAAATTTTTGAACTTGATAGATTTTGTAAACATTTTGTATCAACTTTTTTATTATTTTTTATCAACTTCTAACAAAATGTAAGAAAATTTATTTTCATTTTAAAATGTTTTCTTTATAAGGTTTTTGATCCAATTATAGTTTTGAAGTCAGATTTATCTTTCTATTTATCTATTACAATTTTTAATTATATGAATCATCAGCTTCAGTTGCTTTCATAAAATATATACTAATTTTATTAGTTTTATCAATCATCGAAATAAGTTATATAATAAACTATATTGATATATTTTTTACTTATATTTCTTTGATTATATTTGTTAATTATTTTGTAGCAGAATTTTTATACTATTTTTATCAGCTGATGTTTTTATCTAATAGGATTGATTAGTTGTTTAGTATTTTTACTAATAACATTTCATCACTAACTTCTAAAATCTAGCTTCTAGAACATTTACTTTCATCTTACTTCAAAGATGTTGTTGCTATTTGGAAGAAAAAAGTAGGTGTCGGACTCCAGTAGTGATGAAGTCATTGATCGATTTGTTTTGTAGATATTCAAAACGCTCAAGTGTTGACGAGAACCAAAAATGTTCGCAACCCAATGAAAAATCGCAGAGATTTTTTCTCGAAGGACCTTTAATATATAAACAAATGTTTTATGATTTTACTCGAAAAATATCTAATGAAAGATTGAAAAATTCCCAGAGTTTTACATTTGATTCAAGTTGATAATATTTGATCATTAACTTTGATAAGAGTTTATTTGCGAATCATTCCGAGTTATTTGTTCCAATTTATTATTTAAATAAAACAAGCTGAAAAAATTTAAGTCAAATCAATTTTGAGCTAAAACTTTTTAGTTTCAGATTCCAATCTCAGAGATGCTGGTCGGATTTTGTCGAGGTAACTTTGTTTAAGATCATGTCTTTAGACTTTCATTAGAGGTTTTTGACATCATTATAAAATCAGATAATAATTATAAAATAATAATTCTTAATTATTAGATCTAATTTTATTTGGGATTATTTTAATTTTCACTAATTGGTAAATATTTTATAAATAAAATCTTATTCTAATTTTTAATGAAAAGTTGGAAACAATAAAATTCATCTCTATAATATTCAAATTAATTTCTTACCAGATTAAGTTCAGTTAATTCAATTTTGTATTTTTTAAAGTCTCTTGTGAATGTAAATAATGTAACCAATTTAGTTTCGAAATATTTAATCATTTGAAAGTTATTTGTAATTTTCTTAAATTAACTTTAATCACTACAAAAAGTAGAAAGTATTTCTGATGTGGGTTTTGAATACCAACTTCAACATTTCACATAAAAGGTATGTAAATGTAGGATTTGTTTCGATTGTTTATTCTAACCAGGCACATCCTGCCTTTTGTCTCAACCAGGAGCTTTTAACTCAGTTTTCAACAATAGTCAAACTTACGTAGTTAAAACCAGTTTCTGGTGCGCTGACATCAATTCTTCTTCTAACTGTTCATTTTCATAAAGTTGTTTTAAATCAAATAGTATTATCTCTCACAATAAATATATATATATTGATTGTTCAATTTCATATTTAATAAAACCATAAATTGAACGCCATCTAAGTCAGTTCTATTCTGCTGATTAAATAAGAACATAACTTCTTTTTAGCTCAAAATTAAAAGCAAAACGTCGAAAAAAAATCAATCAACTTAAAGAAATTGAATTGAAGCATGCTATGAGTCTATGAGATGATATTTACATAAGTAACTCTTAATTTACAGATGCAAAGTCCTGAATTGAAGCTGATGTGTTTCAACACCAATTTAGTTTATGATTTTCTGCAAATGACTCTTTATTATGTAGAAAAATGTAAACATTTAATCAATTCTACCTACCTTCTAAAATCTATTTCATCAACTCAATCAAGAAAGCTTTCATCAACAAAACTATTTGTATCTTATCTTTTCATTTCTTCTTTTTTATCAATTGTAATATTTTCATTTTAAACTAATTTATTAAACATTTTGATTTTATAGTAGGCAAGTGTACTTAGACATGTTTGAAAATAAGATTAAATCTAGTAGTAAGACTCTAATTTTCGAGCAAACAACAAGTCACAGATAATAACACTTCAAGTTTTCTGGAGTTTTTTAGTGATATTCCCCAACGCAGTATTTTTAGCTCCCTACTTTTCATTAATATCAATTACATCACTGACATTTTTTAGATCACTAAATAGTTGTGGATCTTTGATGCTGTTTGTTGTAACTTTAAGCTGTAACTGAATATAAACCAACTTTTATTTAGCATCAATAAAATTTACAAATTTCACTTTATTAAAGATCTGGGTGCTTTCATCTTTCACAACTTGAAACAGATTTATCACACAAATCATTTGTTCAGAATTGGTTCACAAACTTCATATGGAACTCTTAAATCTTTAAAGAAGAGAAATATTTGGACATTATTGATATTTGCACCTCATATTCTGTCCGAAAATTAGGGATCAACTTTCGTGTATTGAGTCCTCACCTTAAAAAGCAAAGTTCACAAAGCTTGAATCCGTCCAAAAATAGTTAAAAAGAAAAACTTTATTTAGATTTGGTATACCTTTCTTCTCATAAAACGTCTGTCTCTGAAAGCTAAATTTAAAATTGTCGTAAAATATTTGAAAAATATTTTTGCTAGGACTAATTTTAGTTGTAAAAGGCTTCTAGGCATGCTATCTTAGCATTCTATTTGAATAAGTTTCAGGTTATATTCTATTTAAATAAGTGCTTATAAGTTGTGATATAGTTATTTATAGGAAGTGATTTTTATAGTATATATATTGTGGTTGGTGACAGTAAAAATCTTTTATGAAAACTATAGTGGATTCACATAAAAATGGTAAGACCTTACGTTCAACAGTAAAGAAAAAACCTGAAAAACCGACTTCATCAAAGCAAGCTTGCAATTGCCAATCCTGCAATAAAATTTGCTCTGGTGAAGATCCGGTAAGGGAATGCTTTAAATGTCTCTCCTGCTTTCATCTCACCTGTAGTGATGTAAGCAAGAAAATTTATGATATGTTTGATAAAAACCAGATGAAGAAAATAGGATTTAAATGGTTCTGCATTAAATGTAGAACCATGGATACAACATCTCCCTCAAGCAATTCTGATGAAAACTTATTATCAGACATCAGCAAATCTATATCTGCTGAATTATTTATTTATTTATTTATTTATTACAATAAATGTGAAGGAGGGTGCCTAAAGAGAACACCTCTCGCTAACACGCATTCTCACAAATTAGATCTATTTGACGTGTAAACGAAAAAGCATATGACAATGAAGAATTGCACAGAATCATAGTATTGTAAAAGAGAAAAATTCACAGTTTAGAAATGCCAATGTTGGCGATATTATAACAATTCAGCTTTTTCTTGAACAGCATAAGTGATTTTGACATGACAATTTCTGATGGCAGATTGGTCCATGTACTGATTGTGCGGTATGAGAAAAAACTTAATCTGGTTAACGTAGCTGGTGGAGTGGGCTTATTAAGATGTAATTTATGTCTTCTAAGTTGATATAACTTGAGCGAGGGATTAATGGAGAAAAAGTCATCAAACTGAAGATCAATTAGGTTGTGAATAATTTTAAAAATCAGAATAAGGTCGTATTTAATTCTTCGGATTTCCAAAGTATCTAGATTGAAGAATCTGAGACGATGCTTATAACTCTCGTATTTGATATTAAGTTTCCTGCAAACCAATCTCGTAAATGTTGCCTGAACAGATTCGATTTTTCTGATATCACCAACTTGATATGGCATCCATGCACTGACATTATATTCAAGAATAGGGCGTATGTACAGTTTGAAAAGGTTGACGTAAAACCATGGATCTTTAGAATTAAAAGTCTTTATGATGAGGTGGACAAGCTTGATAGATTTTCCAAAGCTTCTGGAAACATAACTGTGCCATTTGAAGTCAGATGTCAGAGTAATGCCGAGGTCTATAACTGAGGATACTCGTTCAAGAATAGATCCATTGATGTAGTATTGGTTGCTGAAGTTGGCAGCTGGCTTACGGGAGAATGTTATAACTTCAGACTTTGTTGGCTGGATTTTAAGTTGCCAATTCGCAGACCAGTTTTCTACAATATTTAGTGCAGTTTGGAGTTTTGAGTGAGAACCAGATAATAACTTGATGTCGTCTGCATACACAAACACACTGACATTGTCTACGGTTATTACTCTTCTGATGAGGTCTTCAATGAAAATCAAAAAGAGAAGTGGACCCAGGACGGAACCTTGAGGAACGCCGCTGGTGACTTTACTAGGAGTAGATAAAGATCTTTCTACACGGGTTCGTTGGGTTCTACCTGATAAGAAATCTTCAATCCATTTTAAGATAGAGTTGCTGATTTTTATGTTTTTCAATACAGTAATGAGCTTGTTGTGTGGAACAGAATCAAAAGCTTTAGCAAAATCAAGGTATATGATGTCACATGGAGTATTACTTTAGTAATGAGCTGTAAGCTCATTGAAAAAAGTGAGATGTTGAGTCAAAGAAGATCTTTGCTTAACAAAGCCATGCTGGACATCAGATATTAGATGATGCTCCGTCAAATGGCTAGTTATATGGTTGTGAATGATGTGTTCTTGAGTTCTGCAGATAACCGAAGTCAGCGAAACTGGTCTGTAGTTAAGTGCAGTGTTTCTGGGACCCTTCTTATAAATTGGAGTAATAATAGCATTCTTCCAAATTTGTGGAAGTCTTCCCCGCTTAAGAGTCATGTTAAAGAGTAGCGATAAGGGTAGCGCTAAAGAAGGAGTACTTTTTTTTAAAAACAAAGCTGGGATTTGATCTGGGATGTTGGAAACTGTTGATTTTAGAGAAGAAATAGCCCTAGATACTATATCAACTGTTATGTCTAGATCTACCATCTCAGAGATATTTGAAAGGATATTGGAGTAGGAAATAGTAGGAGTATTGCCATCATCGGTTATAAAACCTTTTCAAATTGTTTGTTTAGCAATTCAGCTTTATTCTTTGGTTCCATCACCAGCTGATTAGCGTTATCAAGCAAGGGAGGTAGATGAGATCTCGCCTTAAGCTTGTGATTAATGAAGCCAAAAAGCGTTTTCTTGCTAGGTGAAGATAAGATTGCACTTTCTTTTCCTAAATAGAAGTTATAAACTGATTTCTTGTAGACTAGACAAAGATCTTTGTATAGAGGTTTGATGGAAGGATCTGCTTTAGTTTGTTTGTATAAGAGGTTTTTCAAATGCTGTAAATTCCTTAAATATCTTGGCAAGTGTGGTTTTTTGTTGACTCTATATAAAGGTATGAACTTTTTAATTGACTCATTAACAATGTTAGTAAACCTCGAGTAGATATCATTGATGTCTTCGGTAGAGTTGAAAACAGAAATCCAGTCAACACCTGATAAAAACTTGTTTATACTGTTATAATTTCCACGATAAAAGTTCCGTATGCTTGGAGTTTTAACGTTCGTAGAAAAAGTTTGATGGAGCTTGAATTCAATCATGTTGTGATCGCATTTCAGAGCAAAAGGTTCATTTTGATCAACGTAGATAACGTTCTCAGGTTTTGATGTGATGAGAAGATCCAAAGTATTACCACTAACTTGGGTTGGAAAAGTAACCATCTGAGATAGATTATTGGCATCAAGGAAGTTTACAAAGACATGACTCAGATTGGCTAAATTAGTTTTGTCTCCATTCAAATTAAACAATTTTCCATTGAATGCTAAATTTGGGTTATTCCAATCAATTCTACTAAAATTAAAATCCCCAAGAATATAAATCTCTGGACAAACTAAGCTTTTCAGAACCTTCAATAAGGCCTTAATAGTAACCTCAGCGTTAACTTTAGACGGTGGTAGGTAGGTACATATAAAGCGGGAAAACTTAGACTTTGAGTAATGAAAATTGAAAGCAATAATCTCAAATCCTGGACAATCAATAGTATTTATCTTAATTCTTGAAATCATAGGTGCCAGTGATGTTTTATAGATTACACAAACACCGCCGCCTCTATCAAACAGTCTGTCACAGCGCAAAGCACGAAAAAGATCACTGTCATCCAGAAAGGAGTCAGGATAAAAGGGTTTCAACCAAGTTTCGGTAATGAAAACAAATGTAAAATCTTGAGAAAGCAAAAGAGCTTTCAATTCGAAAATTTTGTTGACAATTGACCGTGCGTTGAAAAACATACCTAATATAATAGAAAAATTGTCTTTTTGACACTTGTAAGATTTGGTGGTAGGCTTCTGTGTACTGGTATCTTGGGCTGGAAGCATAGTATTAATAATTTTGTGCGAAGAGAGGTTGAATAAGGATGATGTGGGTCCAGTGGTTATTTTGCACTTCCGTTTTTTGAAAAGACCTTCACAATCTTTAAAGCCCATGGTGGACCTCGAACTTTGTATTTGAAATCAGTTGGTTGCTCTTTCTGATTTCGGCTGTACGCCTCTTTTAGAAGACGCTTATTTTCTAAGCGATCATCTTCACACATATCATGTGCTACTCTGATGCCCTGGAATTTTTCGTCCTGCTTAAGCTTATACAGCTCAGCAAGAAACTTACGTTTGTCCCATCTTTCCTGAAAGGACACTTTTAACGGTCTTTTATGATTTGATCTTTTTGCCCCGAGTCTGGTCATTGAAACTTTTGGAGCGTCCACAAAACCAAGGTTTTGAGTGCTCATTTGATTAAAAGTCTTGATGTCATCGTCTTTATCAGTCTCGGAGACACCAAAGATGATGACATTGTTTTCTCTATCCTCCCGGTCCAGAGTAAGTTTTTTGTGCGTATCAGTAACCTTCTTCGCAAGAAGTTGTACCACGCTAGTATTTTTTTCGGATCCAGAATTACCAACAACTGAGGCCCATGTGAGAGGCTTCTTTGTGGAGGCATCCAGTTCATCCATAGATTTGGATAAGATAGAAATCTTTTCATTGATTTTGGCAACATCGTTGCCAATTTCGGATTTTAATTTGGCCAATTCAGTGGATATGGTGTTGCTGATGTCGGACAATAGGTTTTTGTTAGTGTTGGACAAGGTAGTTGTTTTTTCCATAGATCTACATTTAATGCAGGACCAACAAAATCCCACTTGCTGCATTTTATTATTTTCAAATATATCTTATAATTTTTTACTCACATCACTACAAGTGAGGTGAAACCTAGAGAGGCATTTGATGCAATCTATTGCCATATCTTCACCAGAGCAAGTTTTGTTACAAGCTTGGCAATTGCCATTGCAAGCTTGTTTTGAAGAACTTGGTTTGCTTGGGTGTTTTGGAGCTTTTGACCGCAAGGTCCTGCCATTTGTATCTACCATAGTTTCCATGATAGATTTTGGTAACTCCCACCAAAGTATAAAATTTATAAGTCAGATAAATGTATGTGATATGTATATAAATAAATATATAAATAAATATACCAAGTTAATAATCTATAATAAATAATAATAAATAAATACGCCACAAAACTTAATCACAGCTTATTAGCAGTTATTCAAATAGAGTATATAGAAATTGAAGATGATAAAAAGTCCAAATTGATTTCTAATCCAGATATGATCACAAAAAATATACAAATCCTTTACTGAAAACAGTTTTATCAAAGCTTATAAGCAATATCAGAATAAATTTCTTATCCTAATAACCTATAATCTGAATAACCTTATTCAAATAGAATTAGTAAAACTTTAATCGGAAATTACCAAAAATGCTGCCAAGATTGATGAAAAAATTTCTAGTTTGTCTAAATCAATGGACGAGCTGAATGCCTCTACAAAGAAACAGGTCACATGGGCCACGGTGGTCGGTAATCCCGGTTCCGACAAAAATGCTAACATGGTGCAGCTTCTTGCCAAGAAGGTCACCGACACGCACAAAAAACTCACTGTAGACCGTGAGAACAGAGAAAACAATATCATCATCTTTAATGTCTCTGAGACTGATAAACATGATGACAGTAAGTTTTTTAATCAAATGTGCTCTCAAAGCCTTGATTTTGTGGACGTTCCAAAGGTATCAATGACTAGACTTGGAGCAAAAAGCTCAGATTATCAAAGACCGTTGAAAGTGTCCTTTCAGGAAAATTGGAACAAACGCAAGTTTCTTGCCAAGCTGTATAAGCTAAGCCTTGACAAAAAATTCGAGCGCATTAGAGTAGCACATGATATGTGTGAGAGATGATCGCTTAGAAAATAAGCGTCTTCTAAAAGAGATGTATACCAGAAATCAGAAGGAACAACCAACTGATTTCAAATACAAAGTTCGAGGTCCACCATGGGCCTTGAGAACTGTCAAGGTTTTTTCAAAAAACGGAATTGGCAAATAATCACTCGACCCACATCTTCTTTTTTCAAACTCTCTTCGGACACAATTGTTAATACCCAAGATATCAATTTACAGAAGCTCATCATCAAATCTTACAAGCATCAAAAAGACAATTCTTCTATTACATTAGGTATGTTCTTCAACGCACGGTCGATTATTTTTCAATTGACAGCGCTTTGGCATTCCCAAGAATTCACATTTGTTTTTATTACTGAAACTTGGTTGAAACCGTTTTATCCTGATTTCTTTTTGGTTGACGGTAATCTTTTTGTGTTTTGCGTTGTGATAGACTATATGAAAGAGGCGGCGGTGTTTGCATAATTTACAAAATATCGCTTGCACCCAAGATCTCTAGAATTCAGATCGATCCCATTAATTGTCCAGGGTTTAAGATTATCGCTTTTGATTTTCATTACTCAAAGCCTAAATTTTCTCGTTTTATATGTACCTATCTACCACCCTCTAAAACTAATGATGAGGTTACTATTAAGGCCTTATTGACGGCTCTGAAGAGTGTTGTGTGTCCTGAGTTATATATTTAGGAGGATTTTAAGTTTGGTAAAATTGATTGGAATAACCTAAATATAGCATCTAGTGGAAAATTGTTTAACTTGGATAGCGATAATACTAATTCACCCTTTCTAAGTCATGCCTTTGTAAGCTTCCTCAATGCCAATAATCTATCTCAGATGGTTACTTTTCCGACCAAAGTTATTGGTATTACTATGGATCTTTTTATCACATCAAAACCCGAGAACGTTATCTACGTTGGTCAAAAAGAACCTTTTGCTTTGACTTGCAATCACAATATGATTGAATTCAAGCTCCATCAAACTCTTTTTATGAACGTTAAAACTTCAAGCAAAAGGAATTTTTACTGTGGAAATTATAATGGCATTAACAAGTTTCTATCAGATGTTGACTGGATTTCTGTTTTCAACTCTTCCAAAGACATCAATACTATTTACTCAAGGTTTACTAACAACGTTACAGAGTCAATCGAAAAATCCATACCTTTCTATAGAGCCAACAAAAAACCACATTTGCCCAAAAATTTAAAGAGTTTACAACATTTAAAAAACCTCCTATACAAACAAACTAAAACAGACCCTTCCATCAAGAATAATTTTTCAATTACTCTTCTTTCCTTATAGCTATTGTCTGTAAAGCTTACTACAATATTATCATTCTAATAAATATTAAGATCTTAACTAATTTTCAAGTTCTTGTAAATTTAAGCAGCAAAATCTGATCGATAATTTCCAAAAATATTGAATAATGATTAGATGAAAATATCACGAGTTTGTTGATTTACAAGTTTTATTAAATATAAAAATATCAGGTAATAAATTCAAATATCATAATTTATACCAGTTTAAGATGAAATATGACAAAAAATACAATAAGTAAAAAGGATTTATGTTGTTTAGTTATTGTCTGTTATTTTTGAGATTTGTTGTACAAAACATCGTTTAGAACAACAAATGAGTTCTATAAGAAAAGAATTTGGTATAAAAGCAGATCTAGTGATTTTTAAAAACGCTTTTCTTGACTCTTCAAATACCTTGTTGCCACATAAACAAGTTTTTCTTTCTTCATAACGACGGAAGAAATGGAACTCGACAGGTATTTTTCCAGATAGTAATGTTTTCTTGTAAACAGCATTCATTCCCATGTGACGAAGCTTTGGTATATCCTGGTTTATTGACATGGTAAGAATTGTCTGGTTTTCAAGGTTATAAAAAGGATTACGATCAGTAACACATTGTTTAAGATTTGATAGTTTTAATATACCGGCAGGTAAAGATCTCAGCTGGTTTTTGCAAAGAAGAAGTTTCCGCAGCTTACTTAAATCCTCAATTCTATCAGAAAGATACTACAATTTATTTGAAGAAAGATAAAACTTTTTCAAATTCTTTAAATTGAAGATATTTAAAGGAAGTTTCTGGATTTGATTTTCATCTAAATTTAATTGCTTTAAAGTTCCAATTAACCCTGAATCACAACTAAATAAAACATAATTGTTCCGTTTTAAGTCAGATGATATGGTAATGCCAAGATCTAGGACCGAAGATATTCGTTGAAAAATAAATCCATTGATGGAGTATTAGTTGAAGGAATTTGCTGCTGATTTACGGGAAAAAATTATAAGTTCAGACTTTGTTGGCTGGGTTCTGAGCTGCCAGTTCATAGACCAGTTTTCTACAGGGTGTAGTGCAGTTTGAAGTTTTAAAAGATTACTAGATAATAGCTTGATATCATCTGCATACACAAATAAATCAGTATCTTATAATTTAAATCAGTATAATAGAATTATAATGAGAAACAAACTAAACGGTAAAGTTTCATTATAAACCAGCAGATTGGTCAAATTCTTCCTTATCATATACATTAAATGGCACTAATATGGATGTTAGCATGCCAATTCTATGTGTACGTTATCTAGGGTAAGGTTTAAACTTTTGTTGTTACAAAAATTAATTATTGCAGTTTTTATCCGTTTAAAAAAAATTTGTCTTGTTTCTACTCAAAGTAAATTAAGAAAAAAACAGAAATTCAAAGATAAATTATTCTATGAAATCAGTACAAATATTACTAATACATGTTGTGAAAATGAAAATCTATATGTCATTAAACTGTTTGTTTTTTTAATTATTTATTAGGTTAACATTCAAATATCAAATTCTTTTTCCATATAAGATTTTAATCGGAATAATATAAATACATAAATTTATAGATGGTAAAGTAAGATTCTAGATATGAATTGGCTACAATTGGATAGAATTTAAATTTATGCATTAATTAGAAACTTAAAAATAAGTTTATTTTTAGAATAGATCTATTTAAAATTTGATAGAAATAAAACTAACTAAATCTGAGTTTTCATGACTTGGGGCAAAACAATTTTGTTGGTATAAATTTTAAACTTCTCTAGCCATTAAATCCAAATCCATTACAGCTTTTCTCTTATGAAAATAACTTTTAAAATATAGCCAGAAGGTTTAACTTTGCTTGATTAATTTTTACAAATATAATGTTCTATTTAATTATATTTAGCGGTTTGCAAAATAAAAAAATATTACCAACACATAATCTATAAATTAACATCTGTAAAACTGTCTCAAAGAAAATAATTAATTAAAATAATAATAATTTCTAAATAGTATTATAACTAGATACTTTTACTGATAGTTTTTAATCTTAACCAAATGTGCTGTTTAGTGAAATTATATTAGCAGCAAAATTACTTTACTAAACCAGAAAAGCTTAAACCTTGTTGTAAACAAAATGAAAAAATGGTCGTTTTTCAAAGTTTGATACAATCACCGGCTACGTGATGTGTAAAGCTTATTGGATATTTTCTACATTCAAATACAGTTTAAAATACAATTCACTACATACAACTTTCAAGATATCAAATTTAAATAATAAGAAATGTCGAAAGTAATTAATTAGAAGTTAGTAATAATAATAAGCAACAACTAATAATAATAATTTAAGTATCAAATAATATTATTAATAAATAATAAAAATAATAATATTAATAAATAATATTAAACCGAAAAGAAGGAGTCTGTGGTTCTGGTTGATGACAACACTTCTTGGAGACGCAAAACTCTTATTTAAAAAAAATAAATACGACCTGAAAAGAAACTTTATACTAAAATTAAGCTTAAAAGAGTCTACTAGTAAACTTTGCTTATAAAATGGAACATTTACATACTTGCAAGGTATCGATGGTTGATAGCTGAATATAACTTGAAAAATATTTTTATTATCTTTTCTAACTTCTTTCTATTCATTTGTTTCTTCATTGTTCCACTGCAGCCTTTTATGCAGCTTTGTCACCTAGATCATTGTAGCCTTTTGAAGCTTATCTATAGAACCTACTAGAGCTATCATATAGGGACTAGAAGACCTATATACAAATAAAATTATTATATATACTATTATATATAAATAATAAGAATAAAGAATAATTATATTCTTGTTTTTTACAAACCTTTGAAATAGAAAATATTTTAATATTTACTGGTTGTATGTGCAACTCAGCATCACCAACGCGATTTGGTGAAGCAATCAAAGATTTAAAACTGTCTGAACCTGCAACTTAGAAAGCACTTTAAATGGCATTATTAATTCATTTGAACTTAAAACTGCAATTGAAATTAAAGTAGCTTTTCAGATTTTTCTAGCTAAGTTGTATTGAAATTAAAATGTATTTAAATCAAAATCGAAAGATTAATTCAACCAATTAGAAATGTATGTTAATTAAAGTTTTACTACTCCCAAACTAAATAGGCACCACACTTATTGATTTCGAATATATTTTACAGTCCAAAAAGCCTAGTTTTGTCTTTTCAAAAGAGAAAACTACTATCTCTTATAGGAGTTTCTAAGAGGCTATAACTTATTTAAAAAGTGTGCCAAAAATGAGTGTTCATGGTCGCATTTATTTGCACCTGCGACTTTTTTCGATGACTTTCAAAGATTTATAGTTGTAAGTGCACATGCTGGAAAGGAAGATTTTAAAAGATGGTAATTAATTTACTTTGTAAATGTCATAGCTTAGTATTTTTACTTAGCATTTTCTTCAAAAGTATTTTTACTGAATTGATTTGGTTTGATTAGGAGTGGCGTGGTTCAAGCTAGTATTCGAAAGCTAGTAGAAGCATTAGATGATGAAGATATGGTTCAAGGAGCTCATATCAATGTAAACTTTTTTACTAAATCTTTTGATAAAAAAGAGTAAGTGTCTAAAAACATTTTTTATCTAATAAACTTACTGAAATCACAATAATATTACAATGATTACGTACGTTAAAGTTTAAACTGTTGCGTAAGAAAGGTAGTTTTATTTCGACAAACAAATTGTCTTTCGGTGATAGATTGGTAGTTAGATTTAACACTATTGTTTATTTAACCAAATAACTGAACAGTTCCATAAGTTATTTTAGGGTAATTCATCAAATGCTTGTAATAATGATTTTGGAAAAATAATAATTTTGACTTTTTTAAATTAAATAAGAGCTATGTTGAAGAAGCTAATAATCAAATTTAAATAAAATTGAATTTTTTTAGGCACATCAATGCTTCACTTCTAGATAAAGTTCGACCTTTACAATTGTATACAGGAAACATTGAAGTATGATATTCTTACTAATACATTTCAGTTAAACGAAATTGACAAATAATTTAAGTACTTTTATTAATCCATGCAGGTGAATGTTGCAGACAATAATAATGTACTGAGTTTTATTGCGGAAGACCAACAAGATATGAGAATGATGATTAAAAATGTAAGTTTATTACAAACATGCAAAAATACAATTTTTTTGGCTTTTACAGCAACAAACTGAAGGATCGTCCAAACCTTCAACTTCAGTTGATACTTTCAATCTTGACAACAATCATAAAATTTGTAGTGAGAAAATGCTGGAAGATACAAGCAGCGCTCGAGCAGCGAAAATTCCTTTGAAGACGATTTCCTTGAACAGATCCAATTCGATCTTAACTGACTCAGAACGAAGAGGAAAACGTTTGGCGAGATTTCGAAGCTTTGATTCAAAATCAATGGGACGCACTCTAGTCTGTCCCCCAAAGCAAATCAACGATGAACTTATTGATGATATTAGAAACCGCATTTTACAATTAACCAATCAAACCACAACTACTAGCATTAATAAACTTATACTACTTCTGAAATTGAATGCCAGCAGATACCTATTTTTATAAGCAAACGACATAAAAACTCTGTAAGTTATCAACAAGTAAACTATTATCTTAAATAATTGATTATAAATCTTCTGGATAAATTTTACTGAATATGAAAATCAAACCTAGGAATAATCGGGTGCTTACTTATGCTGATCAATTAGCTCGCTTCAATAACTCATGTTTTGGTAATGATGGACTAAAAATAACTTCTAACAATAACCTAGCGACAAATAATGAAGAAGAAAAGAAATTCTAAAACTTGATAATTACAATAAATACTCTTTTCGATTTTGAAAAAATTTTCAATTTAAATTTCTTTTGGAATTGACAAGTGATGGATAATCTGCTTTAATCTGTTAATCATGATTATATAAAAAGTGTTTGTTTTTCTCATCACGTCTTTTTCTCCTTGATTTTTCTTGATCATTTTAATTCACAAATTTATTCATGTTTCTTAAGTGGCGTTTCGTATTTGTTATTAACTAAACTTATAAAAAATGTAAACAAATTTTAATATCTTTTCAAAGTAATTTTTACAAGGTTTTAGTAAGTTGTAGTAAGTAAGAGATTTGTTTAGTTCGCCCAAAGTCTCACCTGATTAATGATAACATTTTCATCAAAACTATACAACCAATGAACACACTTAGTCTTAATTGTACTTAGTGTTTGCAAGTAGTACCATAAAAATAATTTTCCTGTTCATTGTTTCGTGTGTGTTAAACTAGATAAAAGCTAAGTAACTAACATACTAAAGGATTTGTTTCAATTGTTTGGAACTTGCAGTCATGTCCTTTGGTATCAGGAATCTGCTTTCATGTATCAAAGACAGAAATTATCTATTAAGAATAGTAATTTCAAGCATTAGAGCAACTCCGTACCACTCACAGGGTAATTATCCGTTATAGAGCTATAAAGGAATTGTCTGAAGAGCCGTGAGGTGTGCGCTAAAGTCTAAAAAACCAACGGAGACTGGGAGAAGGCGTTAGCAGTTAAGCCCTATTTGCTCTATTTTTTTGTGTATCGACAAACTGGAGATTGCTGAAAAGAGAAAATATCCCAGGGAAATAAAGATACTTAATAATAATACTTAAGATGCTTAATAATACAGCATCCTTCTTGCTTAATAAAAATATCTATTGTTTTAATAATACAAGCTGTATTACATATCTTTGATTACTTATTATTCTACAGCTACGTGCTTTTCTAGTGGAAGAACTCTATCATTATTCATAAACGTGAGACAGAAACCGCTAAACTACCAAATTCGACGCTAATACCTTCTGCTGAGTATTTGAATTGATTAATCTTGACAGAAAGTTTCGATTTATCTTCTCAAAATCTATTTCCTCTATAATTTACAATTCGGATTACTTTTTCAATTACCCTTCAGATGTTGTCTTGTCCCCAACAGTGACTGTACTACTTAGCAAACAATTTAACTACAACGAAAACGGACAATGGCAAAGCCTTTAACTCAGTTTCACATCCGATATTAGTAAGAACTCTCCGACAGTTTAACAATTAATCCACTCTTATCTTTAAATTTGAGCAAACAACAAGTCACAGATGATAACATTTCAAGTTTTCTGGAGTTTTTAGTGATATTCCCCAACGCAGTATTTTTAGCTCCCTACTTTTCATTAATATCAATTACATCAATGACATTTTTAGGTCACTAAATAGTTGTGGATATTTGATGCTGTTTGTTGTAACTTTAAGCTGTAACTGAATATAAACTGACTTTTATTTAGCAACAATAAAATTTACAAATTTCACTTTATTAAAGATCTGAGTGCTTTCATCTCTCACAACTTGAAACAGATTTATCACACAAATCATTTGTTCAGAATTGGTTCACAAACTTCATATGGAACTCTTAAATCTTTAAAGAAGAGAAATATTTGGACATTATTGATATTTGCACATCATATTCTGTCCAATATTAGGGATAAATTTTCGTGTATTGAGTCCTCACCTTAAAAAGGAAAGTTCACAAAGCTTGAATCCGTCCAAAAATAGTTAAAAAAAAACTTTCTATAGATTTGGTATACCTTTCTTCTCATGAAACGTCTGTCTCTGAAAGCTAAATATTAAATTCTCGCAAAAATGACCCTTTTTTTTCTTAGTTTGTGCCACTATTTGAAATTAATAATAGTTTTTGTCATCTTCTTATACTATTTTAAAGATCATAATCTGCTGTATGTCTTAAGAGGCTCTTCATTCAAAATTAGATCGCTAAAAAACTTTCATAACACCCAATGAAAAACTAGCAATTTTAATAAGGTGACCCAAGTTCCTTTCTTACTCGATTTAAATTCACATCTTATATTACCAACCACATCTAAATGATGACGATGAGTATGATGTTGCTAGCTACATCTAAGAAGTGATGTTTAGAACAATCGAGGTGACATGTTTTGGAAACTTTTTTTAATTATGACAGCAAATAGTCACTTGAAAAAGTTAATTATATAGGATCATTGAAGGTAAACGAAGACGCAAGATGCGATTATATACGAAGCAGTGCACAAAGTGATACAGCATTTAATGAGAATGTTTATAATATCAAGGTTTAATTATTTTCAATCAACATAATTCTCTATGTATACTAAGCACTCATTTGCAATTATTCAGTACTTAAACTTTTTCCATAAAATTGAACCATACACAAACAAGAAAAAAAACCATATTCAAAATTTTACCGGTAGTAAAAAAGAGTTTCCACACAAGCTTATAAAAGGGATGGCCGACTACAAATTTGATTTTTATTTATACTGCTTTCTTTGTTCCTTATATGGAAAAAGGGGTTTTCTAAATAGTTGTGCAAATTATAATAATATAATAAATTTTTAAAAACTAAAAAAATCAACCCATATATTCACCTCTTTTATATAAAAATAATTGATATTAATTGTATTAATATAAATCTTCTATATGGAAAAACAATTATATTAAATCTTTTTAGTAACTTCAACTATTGAAAGTAATTGTGATACATACATCAACCCGTTGTTTTATGATCATTTTATATTTACTTTTTATACTCATTTGTTTGGCTAAATTATTTATGTTTATTTTTCCATAACACTCCAAAGTGATCCGAAATTTCTATTAATAAATGTATTGGAAAAACATTTTTGCCACGACTAATCTTAGTTGTAAAAGGCTTCTATGCATGCTCTCTTAACGTATTAATATACGCTACTAGTTGCAATACAATCTTGTGTGTAAGTTTGCTTAGATTAGAAAAAAATTAATGAATGATGAATCTAACTTTAACAGTTTCTCGAAATAAATTTTTCCACCAACTACTAGGCTAAGAAGATTATACAAACTTAATTTAAAGAAAAAGTAAAAAAAGCTGTACCATATGACAGTTTAGTGATCCCTATACAATATAACATAAAATATTTATACAAAATGTTAAAAAAATAAAATGTAAAAAATCTTGTCTAACTTATAAAGATTTATGATTAGATGTAAAATTGTAAAACAGCTGTTAAATGAGTTTGCAGGTTTTACGGGGCAACTAATCGAGAGCGCGCCAGCACAAATTTTAAATTTTGAAATCTCGCACTGAAGAAAAGTTCCAGTGATCTTATGTCATATTGCATCATATTTTTGGAGATTGTGTGTTGTGTTTCAGATTTATTTTTTGACTAATATCATTACCACTGTTTAATATCAGCTTTATTATTGTTGTATTGAATTTAAAAATAAGTTTTTAAACTTTGTGAGATAGTTTAAGGATAATTTTAAGAGGTTCATGTTTCAACTGAATTATAAAACATTACATGATTTTAGAATGGCAAAAGTATTTACTATTTTTGAAAATTCTTACTTCAGATCAATAATTTTAAGCTGAATAATTGTAATTTGACTTTTAAATACTACTTTCAATAATAAGCTACTTCACACATATTTCACTTTAGTGTATTAGTAATGTAAAATTTGATTAATTGTTTATTAATTATTTGAAAGCTCTAATTATTTTTTGTTTAACTAAAGAAAAATTTTGCTGTAGAATTTTATAATTTACTCTTTATTAATCTTTTGTTTCTAGAACTACTAAATAATAAGAAGAATTACAAATAATAAGAAAAGCTAAATAATATCTTTATTTTTAATATCTTTATCTTTTAGTATATAAGTTTAGTTTATTTTTTGATTTGTTTTAATATATAACAATATTGAATTTTCATGTTGGTAGAACTGTTAATATAATTGCAACTTTTTTACTTAGATGAGGTGAAAGTATATAATGGTGAAAGTAATTTTATGGAACTCTTATATTTAAAAATGACTAAATATGATATTGATTACAGGAAAAAAATTTTTTGTATGGCTGGAGTTTTAAATAGACACTGTTTAATATTATATTTTATATAATAATTGATGATAATAGTTTTACATATATAATAATACGTTTTATACAAACTTGCTAGGTGCTTTACTATCATAATTTGGGATTATAAGATTTATCTAATTCTGGAAAATTTGTATAAAAATATTTTTAAGAAGTTGATAATCTTCTTTCGATTTACTTTTTTCTTTTGAAATTATTTAATATTTATCTTAGTTAGATCAATATATTTTTTGATATTTTAAAATGTTTGTTGTTTAAAAACATAAACTGTTTGGTAAATTAACTAATTCAATTATATAACATCAACAGTTGGTAGATTTTCTAAACTTGTTAATTGCATCAAAATAGTAGATAGATCAAATAGCAAAGTTGTTTTTGATTCAATTATGCCACCTACAGTTGATAAAAGGTTAGTAGAATTTTTTGTCTCGAATATAAACGGGTTTTAAAATAAAGTTAATTTATAACCACTTTCTATTTTAAATATAAATAAATTTATTTATTATTAAAATTGCATCAATAAAAATAATCATTTTAACATGAATTAATTTATTTTTAATCTGTTTTAGAGTGATTTCAGCTTTACTCGGTCGATTAGCAGAGCTTGATTTCTTTTGTTTTCTTAATCGTTCAATTTAACAATTCGAACAAGTTCTTGTGCTTTTAATTATTCATTCGTTTTAATTTATAGTTCCATGATTAAAATTATATAATTCTGTAAAGTTCATTTTAGTTTTAATCTATGTTAATTTATTATGTTAATAAAATGTTAGTTTTTAAGGGAAGAAACTCCAGATGTCGATAATTGTACCAATTTTCAATTCAAACTAAATGGTTTTCGTCAAACTTCTCAGCTATGTGATTTTACCATCAAAGTAAATTTGGATGGTTTAGAAAGAAGTTTCAGTTGTCACAAAGTAATATTAGCTGCTGCTTCACCTTATTTTGAAGTTATGTTTTGTGGTAAGCTAGATTCAACATTCAACCTCAGTTGTAAAATAACTGAATATATCAACAAAAAACTATTTGAATTTATTAAGGTGGATTTAGAGAAGCATATTCTGGAGAAGTTACCATAAATGAGGTTGACCCAAATGTGTTCTCTGATCTTCTAGATTATATTTACACAAAAAAAATACAAATCAATGAAGAAAATGTTGAGAAACTGATGATCGCAGATTCCATCTATAAAATAAATGGTTTAGAGAAGTTATGTAGCAAGTAAGCTAGTTTTATAAATCAGCTTGTCTTAATAGTTTATGTAACTATACTTTATCAATTACAGCTTTTTGGAAAGTCAAATAGAGATTTCCAACTGCTTTGAATTTGCCACCTTTGCTGAGAATTATGGATATATGGAACTTTTAACTAAATTTGACAAATTCATTGGAAAAAACTTTATAGAAGTAAACAAAAAGAGAAATGTTTTTTTTTTGGCAAAAACATTTTAAGTAGAAATAGTTTTGGCTATTTCTGCTGATTTTCTTCTGTTTATATTTAATAAGAAAAAGTTTTTGATTGATCACATTATATTTACCAGATTTCACAAACTGAAGAATTCAAGTTACAACCAGAGTCTGTAATTTCTAAAACAATTTCAAAAGATGAGCTTCATGTGGTTTGTGAATCCCAAGTATTTAATGCTCTTCTAGAGTGGATCAAATATGATTTAACTTCAAGAAAACATTACTTAAATAAGTTAATTAAGAACGTAAGTATCTAGAAACTATAAAGTTGTAGACTTGTGAGTATAAAATTGTGATTTCTCTAGGTACGATGCCATTTGATAAATCCAAATTTTATTTCCATTAAATTAGAAAATTGTGAAATAATTAAAGATACTTGTTATGAGTATCTCAGCAAGGTCCTCGATGACCTCAAAGCTTTCATCCCAATTGAAAGTAAACCAAGACAACTTGATATTCCGCAGGTAAGATTATTTAATTAAATACTTTCCACTTCAACCACTGACATATGACGTCACAGGTGATCTACGTCATTGATGAATTTTGTACATTTGATGAGAAATCTTTGAAAAGTGTAAAGTTTCGTTTGTCTGAAACGGATGTTTGGTTTAAACTTCCGAAGATGTGTCTTCAAAGTGATTCAAAATCTGTTGTAATTAACGGTTTCATATATATGTTAAGAGATAATGGTGATATGGAAAGGTTAGAAGCATGAAGCAAATGATGACATCATCATTGCAAACTGAATATGACGTCATCACATTTCTAGATACGACCCAATTTCAAATGAGTGGAAGAAGTGCAAACGTTTAAACTATATGTTTTACGAAGCAAGAATTGAAGCAATTGATAATGAATTGTATTTTGTTGGAAACAGATTGATGAAGTGAGTGATGAAATGAGATTTTATCCAAAATTTCAGTTGTTAAAAACTATCATGTTATTTTCAGATACAATCCGATCACTAATGAATGGACGCAAAGAGCTTCACTAAATAGGCGTGGTTGCTCTTTCGAGTGTGCTGTCTTCAACCGGATGTTGTATACTGTCGGTGGTAAACATCTTTATGATGCGGTTGCTTGTGTGGATAAATATGATCCACAGAAGGACGAATGGAGTTCTGTAAAATCGATGTTGACACCTCGAACTCATCTAGGTATTTGCTGATGACGTCACGATGACGTTTTGATCTTATGATGATAACTAACTCTAAAATCATTAAAGGTGTAGTCACGCTTGGCAACTATATCTACGCCATTGGTGGTTGGAATGACGGAGAATATTTAAAGACTGTTGAAAGATACGATGTACTCAATGATAGTTGGGAGTTTGTAGCAAGTATGAAGTATAAAAGAGTATACCCTAAAGCTGTTGTCTTTAATAAGAAGATTTATGTTTTTGGTAAAACTTTTCTTATGTTTGGAATTGAAAATTTTTAATCAAATTTTTTTATGATGTCTAAAATAATTTGCATAATTGTGATGAGCTTGTTGATTGTTTCAGGAGGTTTATCTCATATAGGTATAGAAGATTATGTGAAAACTGTCGAATGTTACAATGAAGTAACAAATGAATGGAAAGAAGTTGCAAGAACGAATGAAAGGATTGAACAAGTCATAGTCAGCTATCAACCATGTGTACCTGACATATGTGTAAATTTCCCATTTTAATAAATCAATTTTACTAGTAGATTGCTGGAAGCTTATTTTCAGTATAAAGTTACTTTTGAGGTCGTGTTTATTTTTAAAAAAATTAAGAATAAAAGCAAAATGTTCTTACATGAATATTTTCATGTTTTTTAATTGTTTGATAATTTACAAAATATAAAAAAGTTTGTTAGAATTTAGAGATTTATTTTAATCATCAAATCAGATCTTTTTTGTTTGAAATTTTTTATGAGTGAAATTTCATTAAATTTTTAACAAACTTTTGGCTAATAAAAAACAAATTCTGTGAAATTAAAACATTTATTAACAATCTAAATTTAAAAATGAAAGAGTAAAGAATGAAGATCACTTTTACAGCGATTCATCTTTCTTGTATCTTCGACAATCTAACCAACATATCATTTGATTTCATTCAGATCATTTTAATTCATAAATTTATTCATTTTTTAATTAGCTTTTTGAACTTGATAGATTTTGTAAATATTTTGTATTAAACTTTTAATTGTTTTTTATCAACATTTAACAAAATATTCTAAACTAACTAAACTTCTAACAAAATGCAAAGAAATTTATTTTCATTTTAAAGTGATCTTTTAAAAGGTTTTTGATCCAATTATAGTCTTTAAGTAAGATTTATCTTTCTATTTATCTATTACAATTTTTAATTATATGAATCATCAGCTTAAGTTGCTTTCATAAAATATAAAATAATTTTATTAGTTTTATCAAGCATCGAAATAAGTTATATAATAAACTATATTGATATATTTTGAACTTATATTACTTAGATGATATTTGTAAAGCAGTTTTTAGCAGAATTTTTATACTATTTATATCAGCTGAAATTTTTGTTTAATAAGATTGATTAATTGTTTAATATTTTTGCTAATAATATTTGATCACTTCGAATTTTTCATTTTAATAAAAATTCAAATTAATTTTCAGTTTCATTTAAAAAAAAATTGAAAAATTTTAGTTTCAGATTCCAACATCAGAGATGCTGGTCGGATTTTGTCGAGGTAACTTTGTTTAAGATCATGTCTTTAGACTTTCGTTGGAGTTTTTCTGTAATCAGTGTAAAATCAGTTGAAAATTATTTATAAATTTTAATTATTAGAACTAATTGTATTAGTTTACTTACTACTAAAATTATTTTTTTTCAATTTGTCTAAACACACTTATCTATTATTGAATCAAAACGTTTAATAAATTAATTTAAAATGAAAATATCACAATTTATAAAAAAATAAACAGAAAGTTTATATCTATCTCATATAGGATAGAAAGAGTTTTGTTGATGAAAGCTTTCTTGATTGAGTTAATGATAAAGAGTTTGTATGGTAGATGGAATTAATTAAATGTTAGCAGTTACATCTTAAAGAATCACTTGCATGACATCATAAATAAAATTGACGCTGAAACACATCAGATTCAATTCAGGAGTTTTTTTAATTATTACTACGTAAATTTAAATAATAAATTTGAAAAAAAACTTTTTTTTATCACAAAATGTTTTAAGAAAGTCCTACTTAACACTAGATTAAAGAGTTTAAAGATTAAAAACTGAGAATAGATTATAAAAATCAAGTTACTGTTTTTAAAACATTTTTATATTGTATAGGGGTTACCGAAATGCCAGATGTCACATCTATTTTTTGTATTTCCATCTTAAGTATATATATAATAATTATATTATTTTTGGAAAGATATGTTAGCAAGATCTTTTCAGACACACTACTTTGGGTTTATTGTAATTATGAATAAAATTAAGCTTAACAAATAATGATAATTTTTTGTGTAGTCAATATAGATGATGAGAGATGTAATGATTGAAAACTGAGTTAAAAGCTCCTGATTGAGACAAAAGGCAGGATGTACCTGGTTAGAGTAAACAATCGAAAAAATTCTACATTTACAAACTTTTTATGTGAAATGTTGAAGTTGGTTTTCAAAACCCGCATCAGAAATACTTTCTACTTTTTGTAATGATTAAAGTTAATACAAGAAAGTTACCAACAACTTTCAAATGATTGAATATTTCGTTTGAACATCACGTTTGAAGTAAGATGAAAGTAAATGTTCTAGAAGCTAGATTCTAGAAGTTAGTGATCAAACGTTATTAGCAAAATTATTAAACAATTAATCAACCTTATTAGATAAACACATCAGCTGATATAGATACTATAAAAATTCTGCCACAAAATAATTAACTAATATAATCTAAGAAATATAAGTACAAAATATATCCATATATTTTATTATATAACTTATTTCGATGCTTGATAAAACTAATAAAATTACTATATATTTTATGAAAGCAACTTAAGCTGCTATAAGAACATTATGTCATTATGAAATGGCAACGTACCTAGAGAAGTCACAATTTTATACTCACAAGTCTACAACTTTATAGTTTCTAGATACTTACGTTCTTAATTAACTTATTTAAGTAATGTTTTCTTGAAGTTAAATCATACTTAATCCACTCTAGAAAAGCATTAAATACTTAGGATTCACAAACCACATGAAGCTCATCTTTAGAAATTATTTTAGAAATTACACAGTCTGGTTGCAATTTGAATTCTTCAGTTTGTGAAATCTGGTAAATATCATGAGATCAATCAAAAAGTTTTTCTTATTAAATATAAAAAGAACAAAATCAGTAGAAATAACGAAGCAAGTAAATATTTCATAAATATTTAAGTTTGATGAAGTAGAAAAAATCTTTCTACTTAAAATGTTTTAGCCAAGAAAATAACATTTCTCTATTTTCTTACTTCTATAAAGTTTTTTCCAATAAATTCTTCTATTTTCGTTGAAAGCTGCAATGATCCATAATTCTCAGTAAAGGTTGCAAATCCAATACAGTTTGAAATTTCAATTTGACTTCCCAAAAAGCTGTAATTGATAAAGTATAGTTACAAAAACTATTGAAACAAACTGATTTAAAAAACTAGCTTACTTGCTACATAACTTTTCTAAACCATTTATTTGAAACATGGAATCTGCGATCATAAGTTTCTCAACATTTTCTTCATTGATTCGTATTTTTTTGTGTAAATGTAATCCAGAATATCCGAAAATGCATTTGGGTTTACCTCATTTATGGTAACTTCTTTCGAATATGCTTCTTTATATCCACCTTAATAAATTCAAATAGTTTTTGTGTTCAAATATTCAGTTGTTTTACAACTGAAGTTGAATCTTGAATCTAACTTACGACAAAACATTGCTTTAAAATAAGGGGAAGCAGCAGCTAATATACTTTTGTGACAATTGAAAGTTCTTTCAAAGCCATTTAATTTCACTTTGATGCTAACATCATGAATCTGAGAATCTTCAGATGAGTCATTTAGTTTGAGTTAATGAAGATTTGTACAATTATCAACTTCCGAAAATTCATCTCTATAATCATCAAAAGTATAATTGACTTTAGTATCAAAATCACAAACAAAGAAATAGAAGAAACAAATAAGTTATATAAAAATACAAAAAGTGAATAATTAAAATCACAAATACTTTTTTCAGTAGTTAATTTGAAAGATAAAGAAAAGAATAAAATTAAGATTCTGCTAATTAATGGAGTAATACTGAAATCACCCTAAAACAGATTAAAAATATAATTAATTCAAGATAAAATAAATATCTTTCTAGATGCAGCCTCAATAATTTTCTAATCTGTTTTTATTTTATTAGAATGTGAATATAAAATAGCTTTATTTAGAAAATAATATTAGGCTAAGACACAAAATTCTACTAACCTTTTATCATCTGTAGGCGGCATAATTGAATCAAAAACAACTTTGCTGTTTGATCTTTCTACCATTTTGATGAAATTAACAAGTTTAGAAAATCTACCAACTGTTGATGTTATATAAATGAATTAGTTGATTCTGTTTTAAAAAATAATTTTTTAATTATAATAATAAACACCTGGCAGGTTTGTATAAAACATTTTACCATATATGTAAAGGTATTATATATAAATTATTATATAAAAAAATAATATTAAACAGTGTTTATTCAAAAGTCCAACCATAAAAAAACATTTTTCTTGTAATTAATATCATATTTAGTCGCCTTTAAATCTAAGAATTCCATAAAATTAGTAAAAGTCATCATGTTTAAAATGGTTATAGGACTTGATATAAACAACAAAAATT
Source organism: Pegea sp. RAD2-039 (assembly GCA_034620365.1). NCBI lineage: Eukaryota > Metazoa > Chordata > Thaliacea > Salpida > Salpidae > Pegea > Pegea sp. RAD2-039. Next base: position 21,499 of record JAQGEQ010000272.1, on the reverse strand, counting down.
AATGCATATATAAAATAAACATAATAGTTATATTATAAAAGGTATTTATTAATGTAAATCAACAATTGTTATTTGGAAAAAATAATTAATTATACAATTTTTCTATAAATTTATTAAACAGTTTTTTTTCAGTCATACCAAAAGTATAATACAACTTTATACTTTTACCTTATCTAAGGTATGAAAGTTGCAATTATATTAGCTATTCTACCAACATGAAAATTTAAAAAAGTTATATATAAAAAGATAAAGGTATTATAAATAAAGATACTATTTAGCTGATTCAGTTCTTAGAAACAAAAGATTAATAAAAAAGAATTATAAAATTCTATAGAAAAATTTTTCTACAGTTATACAAAAATGTTTAGAACTTTAAATAATTAATGAACGATTAATCAAATCTTACACCACTAATACACTAAACTGAAGTGTGTATAAAGTAGCTTAATATTCAAAGTAGTATTTAAAAGACAAATTATAATTATTCAGCTTAAAATTATTAATCTAATGTTAGAATTTTCAAAATAAGCAAATACCTTTGCCGTTCTAAAATCATGTAATGTTATATAATTCAGTTGAAACCTGAACCTCTTAAAATTATCCCCTAACTATCTCACAAAGTTTGAAAAACTTATTTTCAAAATAAACAAAACAAAAATAAAGCTGATATTAAACAGTGGTAATGATATTAGTCAATAAATAAATCTGAAACACAACACACAATCTCCAAAAATATGATGCAATATGACATAAGATCACTAGAACTTTTCTTCAGTGCGAGATTTTAAAATGTAAAAAATGTAGCAAAAAATGAATTCTAGAAAGCACGTGATTGGCTAATTAAATATTGGTACATAAGGGTTATTTGTTCTGACGCGCTCTCGATTAGTTGCCACGTAAATCCTGCAAACTCATTTAACAGCTGTTAAACAATTTTACATCTAATCATAAATCTTTATTAGTTTGACTAGATTTTTTACATTTTATTTTTTTAACATTTTGTATAAATATTTAATGTTATATTGTATAGGGATCACTAAACTGTCATATGGTACAGCTTTTTTTTCCTTTTAAAAATATTAATTAAAAATGAAGTTGACAGTAGATTTTAGGATTATAATATTTTTAGTTATATTACATAACCGCCAATCCGTTAATTTTGTAAATTTGTTTTTCATGAAATTGGCAATGATAGAAAAATGTTTCTTAGACAACCAGAGCTCTCCTTTTATGTAAAGTTGTTTGGCATTGATCATCTCTTAACATAAAAACGTAAATATTTACACAAGTGTGGCTTGTAAAGGCTTCAAATAAATTCGTTTTTTATGTTTTTATCAGTAAGAACATTTTGATGTATTTTGATAGTTGAGCGAAACTATTAACGACCATTTTGTGTACATTTTGAGGTTTCATTTTGATTTTTAATTTCCTAAACATATTTTTAATTTTTCTTGATCTTTTTAAATCATAATTTCATTCATGTTTCTTAAGTGGATTTTCGTATTTGTTATTAACTAAACTAATACAAAATGTAAACAAATTTTAATATCATCTCAAAGTAATTCTTACAAGGTTTTAGTAAGTTGTAGTAAGTAAGAGATTTGTTTAGTTCGCCCAAAGTCTCACCTGATTAATGATAACATTTTCATCAAAACTATACAACCAATGAACACACTTAGTCTTAATTGTACTTAGTGTTTGCAAGTAGTACCATAAAAATAATTTTCCTCTTCATTGTTTCGTGTGTGTTAAACTAGATAAAAGCTAAGTAACTAACATATTAAAGGATTTGTTTCAATTGTTTGGAACTTGCAGTCATGTCCTTTGGTATCAGGAATCTGCTTTCATGTATCAAAGACAGAAATTATCTATTAAGAATAGTAATTTCAAGCATTAGAGCAACTCCGTACCACTCACAGGGTAATCATCTGTTATAGAGCTATAAAGGAATTGTCTGAAGAGCCGTGAGGTGTGCGCTAAAGTCTAAAAAACCAACGGAGACTGGGAGAAGGTGTTAGATGAGAAGTTTCTCGTTTACTTTGTGTTTACTAATGTTCTCTTCAATGAAAATTAGTGATAATTTTGGTTTAATTTATACATTATTTCTAAATAAGTATCATTCAGCTGTTGTCCAAACCAACAGAACTATTATTTTTCTCCTGTTTCTCAACATGATTGAAGCTTGTGAATAAACTTTTACTCACCAGTAACTTACTGAAACATAACCTAATTCATTATAATAAATCACTTTTTCAATATTTCTTTGATTAGCTAATTATTTGTTTTGTAAAACAGGTTTTATTTTCAATACCTAAAAAAATAAGAAAAAAACGTAATCATAGAAGGCTTTTGCTTTGTAAGTATACTTCTACAACATTATTGCTTTTTCAATAATAAAAATTCATTTTAGATATAACTTGAGTGAAAAGCTTACTGTTAGTAAGCTGTGAAAAGCAACATTTCAAAGTAAACCATATTTTACTTTCGTTTAGATAAAAAATACCTGAAGATGCTTCAATTTGTTTTTTCTAAAAAAATCATTTACTTCGTTTCCACTTTCTTTCAAGGTGGTTTATATTTCATGAGAAAAAATTTGTTGTCAAATTATCATTTAAATGTTATAATTTAACTTTGGCATACACAACTTTATAAAACAGCGATTTATTTAATATTGTTCAAGCGTGAAAAAAATTTAAATTATTTGAGTGAGCCACACCACAAACTCAACAGTTATATGTATAAATATAACTTTAGAAAGATTGAGACCTCCCTCCAACTGAAAACACATGATTAATAATAAGCTTTCCGTTCAGTCCTTATATGTTAAACTTCAAAGAATTTCCGACCCAATTCTATTCAAATGTTTGTCATAATAATGGCTCTTTCTTATCCCAATCATTTAAAAACTCCACCACACATTAAAGACGTCATAAATCAATATCATCTTTTGTACAATAAATATCAAATCGAAAACTCTTACAAAACAAACTAAAAGCTTTAGTGTAAGAAAATGTAGAAATGTGAAATCGAAGTTAGTAACTGGCAAGGCTATAGGTCACATCAGGTAAAGCTTGTGACAGTGACTCATAACGTAAATTTGTTAAATCATAGTCAAACACTAGATTATCAATAACATCCTTTATCGAAAAAAATCAAAAGATTTTATCTCAGTGATTTTAAGAAAGCTGAACTTTTTAACCAAAACTTTCAAAACTTTTTCACAATTTAGAAAGACTGTATCCCTAAACTAAGCTAAAATCTTATGAATGACTTTGTTATCTCTGAATTTGACATTTTTACTGTTGATCACATCATCAAGAACAAAAATTTTTTTCCTCAGTAGAAATTCCTTTTTACCTGTGATTGTATTTGAATAAGTTAAGTGTATACTAGTAGCAAATTTTGATTAATTTTAAAAACGTAACCTTAGATACTATATGGATCGTTATGTCAAGATCTATCACCTCAGAGACATTTGTAAGAATGTCGGAATACGAAATAGAAGAGTATTGCCATAGTCGGTGTTAAAAACGCTATTAAATTTATTGTTTGGCAATTTAGCTTTACTCTCTGGTTCCATAACAAGCTGGTTGCTGTTACCAAGTAAGGGAGGTAATTGGGATCTCGTCTTAAGCTTGTAATTTATGAAGCCAAAAAACGTTTTCTTATTAGGTGAAAATAAGACTGCACTTTCTCTTCCTAAATAGAAATTAAAAATAGATTTCTTCTAAACTATACAAAGATCTCTGTACAGAGATTTGATGGAAGGATCTGCTTTAGTTTATTTGTATAGGAGGTTTTTAAATGTTAATTACAATTTTTACACTTCGAGGAAGACAAAGTTTTTTCTGGCGAAAGATGACGTCTATCGAGTTGGTTCAACATCATCTGAAAATAAACTAATTATTATGAAGCTCTTATAACAATCGGGCAAAAATAAACTGCCCCAACTCATAAACGTCAGCATCAATTGCCGTGAGCAAACCAATCGTATTTATATACATTCAGATCACTAAAAAGTAACAGGAGATTCACAAGAAATTGTTAAAAGATTTGCATAGAAAACAGGAAGCTGCCCAGGTTTCAGCCCTTTTGTTTAATCCCCAGCTTCTCTGGGGTCGATACTAACATTTCTTGTTTTCAGTACTTTAAACCCCCTTATCTAATAAAGTTTGGCAATTTACTATTGCAACATCAGATAAATGGCAAATAAGTTAGACATGGTGTCCAACTAGCTTCAATCCAATCACACTGACGTATTGCTCCTAACTGAGTCTTTGCTCTCTGATAAAATCTCAAACTCAATGGTATGTCCTCTATTAGAAAGGATGGCTTAAACAGTAGAGAAGGTGTACTTACCTCATAAAAGTGGCTTAAGAGTTCAATAAGTTGGTATAAATTGTGGAAAATATCTGCGTCAATTTTTTTAAATTTGAAATCCAAATACACATTCCTCCCTTCAACGTCTGAAAATGCATCAATGTTATCTAATATCTGAAAATTATTAGTAGTAATAATACATAGTAAATATCCTTTCTACCTTGAAATTTGGTCGAAGTAAAACAAACTAAACTCAAGCTTTTAGAAATGCTAATAGAACAGTTTTTAGGTATTAAATCGAACTCATAACATCCTTTCTTTACGTAAAACAAATGAAAAGTAATTTTTCTTTAAATAACTTTCACGGAATTAATGTTAAATTAAATAGTATTTAGCCATTTGTAAAAGGTATTACTTTCAAAAAATTGTGAATTAGTAACTGTGTATAAATTAAATATTCAATTATTTAAATAAATTTATTACCAGGGACTTATATAAGTAATTTTTAAACTTGTGCATTTGTTGTGTTTCTTGAAGTTATGCTAGCAGTAAAATAATTTTGCAAAACCAAAGAAATCAATTTTACCAAACTATAAAACCGACCATATTATATTTTTGTTTTCATTAAATATTTAGTTTATAACTATATTTCTATATTTATTATAACTATTTGATTTGTGAAACTTTATGGAAATTTTCTACATTCAAAACTGTATCGTGAAAAAAATTAGAATATTAATCAGGTGTAGCTAGTTAAACATTGTGTAAGACGATAAGTCTTTTGTATAATATCAATGATACGCCTCACTATTGAGTAAAAAAAATGCATTTTAGAAAGTTTGTTTTACAACAAATTGCAAGCATTGTTTTAAGTGTTTTCTTAAACCCAACTTAAAAAAGTAAAATAAAAATATTAGACAGAGTATATAGCAGTAGTGTAAAAAAAACAGTTTTATTTCTCGGTTTCTATTTAATTTTGTTTAAATATTAAACTTTCTAACTTGTTGAAATTATATTATGAAATTACGTAAATTTGTGCTAGTCCTTATAAATATTCTAATTATACCCAATTTCAAAAGTTTGATAATTACATAAGATAAGAAAATTTTACTATAAAAGCGTAATGATAAAAAAATTAAATCAGAAGTTTTTTAGTGATATCAAATAACAGTTTCTATATGAGGTCAGTTTAATGTTTAAGATGAAATTGTTCTTTTTTGCAAATAGAGGATTTTTCACAGATTAGTCAATTCATTTTATGAAGTTATAGCTAATGTTTTAATTTCTGATAAATAAGCTGAACTTTCAAGTTTCAAAGTAATTGGAAAAGTGGTTTAACTTAGTTAAACTGATATTTCTACTAATAGAGTTCTATAAATATAATATAATTATATAAATACTATATACATATTATACTCCTAATTGCTTTTTGTAGTGTCTAAAGACCAATGTAATATATTCTTCATTTTATTCCTACTTTTTCAGTAGTAAAGTATTTCGGTTGCTAATTAATATCATAATAACAAATATCACTTCTTTAAACGCACAGACAAAAATTCATTTAAACTAAAAGTAATTTATTCGAAGTATACATTTAAACAAAAATTCCTGTTAGATTTCTTTTTTTGTCACTCAACATTAAAAAAGATATTTTTATAATCTTTTTATTATTTGTTTATCTTTTTTTCAAGAGCAAAAAGGATATTTTGTAGGAAAGTTAACCCCGTATGAATCTCTCGGTATGAATCTATTTCCCGAATCAAAAAATAAATTGTTGAACCAAAATTGTGTTGTCAACCAAGATGAAGATCAACATGAAGAATGCTTCTTAGGAACTGAATCAGAAAACAATTTTTTAAGCAAAGAGTTTCTTTCAATCGAACCGAATGAAGCAATTAATGTAAGAAATCTAAAACTAGAGAAACTTGTTGGTAGAGGAAATTTTGGTAGCGTTGTTACTGTTAATGATCTGAAACAAGATAAGAAATATGCTGTAAAAAAAATAGAAATGATCAAAAATAATGAGAATTTTAAAGAGTTAGTCAGATATGAAATGAAAATTTCTAAATGTTTAAAACATGAGAACATCATTGAAACTTATATAACTTATATGAGTGAAAATTCAAGTTTTATAGTGATGGAATTTTGTGAAAAAGGAAATCTATCTGACTTTTTAAACCAAAACTTTCCACTAAACGAAAATTTAATTGAAAGGTTTTCAAGAGAAATGGTTAGCTCAGTGAAATACTTACATCATCAAACAATTGCCCATCTTGATATCAAGCCTCAAAATTTTCTTCTAGATAAGTCGTTAAGAATCAAACTGTGCGATTTTGGTTTTTCAAAATATGTCACTGATCGCTGCTCAGTAAGGAGTGGGACACCAATATATTCGGCACCTCAAGTTGCGCTTAGAGATTATAATCCATTTAAAGCTGATGTTTGGTCTTTTGGAGTCAGTTTTTATTTAATGGTTTCAGGAAAACTTCCATTTCTTTGCACAAAATGGGAAAGACTATCAAAGCTTTCAGATTCATCTAAACCAAAGTACCCTCAAATGATTCCAGAAAAAATGAAAGATTTGATAGAAAATATGTTAGTTTACGACGAAGAGAAACGATTTGATATCAACCAAGTTGCTAAACATGAATGGTTTGATCTAAACTAAAGCTAAGGAATTAAATTATCATAAAAACTAAAAGCAAGCAGAAATTGATCAATTACTGAAAAACGTTATATACAAAAGAATAAACACTCAAACAATCTTGTCAACTTTTGTCCTAATTCAGAAACACGCATCTTTTATCCTAATGAAACTAATTGGTATAACACTAATAAAACATGTTTTTGACTTTTCTCCTTTATCTTTAACGTATTGTAAAAACTTTTTCTTAATAATCAAGTTTTTCATTTACATTTTGATAGACTTTACTAGTTTTTTTCAACACGAAAACTTACTGATGATAAAAAAAAGATTATTTTGTTGAAAATATTTATTTCATTATTTCAATACAAAAGCTAATTTCAAAGCAGTTATTTTGTCAAAACTTAATCATTAATTTATTTAAGAAATGTTAAATCCACAAAAAACGTTTGAACTTTTCATACAACACGCATGGCTGCAGATAGCAAACTCTACAGCTCTTATAGCAAACAAAGACAAAAGATATATAAAACAATTTGAGCTGAAAGAAGTAAATGTCTTTATTGTCACAATTTAGCATAATTATCAATTAGAATGAACAAAAACACCACATAGTCGTGCAAACCTTGGTTACCCTATTAAAAGAGCGGTTATTCCACTGGCTGTTATTAAAAGTCTTGAAAGGTACAATTTATAGTGAAGAGCCTCTGAAGACGTAAAGGAGATTGCAATCTGTAGTTAAAAATACAATTTTATGAAGTAAAGGAGAGATTGCGACTTTTAAAGTATTCCATGAAATTAAGAAAGCAAAAACCTTTAACGATTTTAAATGGAAATACCATGTCAGAAAAACGTTGCCGATATTACAAGGATTTAATATTGAGCTTGCAAAGAAGATCTTTGTATGTGATAAAGGGTACGTCACATCAAAGGAAGGCTTCCTTCGCAATCGTTGGACGTATTCAAGCTTCGTAATATATCTTTTAAGGTGAGCACTCTATACGGAAAGGTTAAACTCTAATTTAGAACCGATGTTTACATCCTCAGAGGCTCCATACTCGATATAAACCATTCAACGACTTTATAAGCACACAGTGTAGTAACAGCCTTGTTATTAAAGTAACTAAGCTTCGGAATTCCCTTCTCGATTATATCGCTATATCAAAATATCTTGCAACTTTTGAAACTTTGTTAAAAATATGATTGAATACTTTCTTTATCAACTGATATGTAAAACTGTCATCATCCTCACCTCCTTCCTTTATTTTGTCATTTAAATGTCTTTATTTAGAATTAACGTTTTAACACTACAGTGTTTCTAATCTCTATTGATGTGAAAATAAGTATTAAGGCATTTACAAAATGTTTTATAATACTAACAGAAGATTTAATTATTAATGGCATCCAATCTATTTAAGTTTTTTTTAAGTAAAAACTAAAAAAAATCTTGCAATTTTCTTACAAAAGAAAGTTTAAAATGTCTTGATTCTCTGATAGATTTAAAAACTCTTTTTTCTAACAACTTCATTTAAACCCTTTACAAAGTTAAAAAATATTATTTTAGTTTAATGGAATTTTTCATATTACAAATATTTTATAGAGCAATTCTAAAAATAAGTCGGTTCTCAACGCTTCTAACTTTCAGGCAAAATGTTTGATCATTTATTTCTTATCTTAATTTGTAAAAAAATGGTTTTGGTATCATTGCAAACTAATTAAAACTTTTTAAAAATTTTACTGGTAAATTTGAAAAAAATAATTTTTTATCACAAAATGTTATAAGAAAGTCTTACTTAATACTAGATTAAAGATTTCAAAGATTAAAACTCAGAATAGATTACAGAAATTAAGTAACTGTTTTTAAAGCATTGTTATACTGTATAGGGGATTCCCGAAATGCCATATGTTACATCTATTTTCTGTATTACTATCTTAATTATATATATAATAAATACATTATTAGTGAAAAGATATGTTAGCAAAATCTTTTCAGACACTCTACTTTAGGTTTATTGTAAAAGATAACAAAACTTTGCTTTTAAAATGAAAGCTCAACAATTAGTAATAATTTTTTCTGTAGTTGATATAGATGATGAGAGATGTAATGTTTGAAAACTGCATTAAAAGCTCCTGATTGAGACAAAGGGCAGGATGTACCTGGTTAGAGTAAACAATCGAAAAAATTCTACATTTACAAATTTTTATGTGAAATGTTGCAGTTGGTTTTCAAACCCCACATAAAAAATACTTTCTACTTTTTGTAAAGATTAAAGTTAGTATAAGAAAATTACCAACAACTTTCAAATGACCAAATATTTCGAAACTAAATTGGTTAAAATATTTACATTCACAAGAGACTTTAGAAAATAGAACTAACTGAACTTAATCTTGTAAGAATTTAATTTGATTATTTTATAGCTGAAATTTGTTGTTTCCAACTTTTAATTGAGAATTAAAATAAAATTTTATTTGTAAATTATTTACCATTCAGTTAAAAGAAATCAACCCCAAATAAAATTAGTTCTAATAATTAAAAATTATTAATAATTATTATCTAATTTTACACTGATTTCAGAAAAACTCCAGTGAAAGTCTAAAGACATGATCTTAAACAAAGTTACCTCGACAAAATCCGAACAGCATCTCTGAGATTATAATCTGAAACTTAAAACTTTCAACTAAAAAAGTTAATGATCAAATATTATCAACTTGAATCATCTGATAATCATATCCGGAAATATTTTAATCTTTCTTTCAAAATTTTTCGAGTAAAATCATAAAACATTTGTTCATATATTAAAGGTCCTTCGAGAAAAAATTTCAGCGATTATTCATCATTTTCGCGCAGATTTTTGGTTCTCGTCAACACTTGAGCGTCTTGAATATTTACTAAACAAATCGATCAATAACTTCATCACTACTAGAGTCCTCCACCTACTTTTTTCTTCCAAATAGCAACAACATCTTTGAAGTAAGATGAAAGTAAATGTTCTAGAAGCTAGATTTTAGAAGTTAGTGATCAAATGTTATTAGTAAAAATATTAAACAACTAATCAATGTTATTAGATAAAAACATCAGCTGAGATAAATACTATAAAAATTCTGCTACAAAATAATTAACAAATATAATCTAAGAAATATAAGTTCAAAATATATCAATATAGTTTATTATATAACTTATTTCGATGCTTGATAAAACTAATAAAATTACTATATATTTTATGAAAACAGCTTAAACTGACGATTCATATAATTAAAAATTGTAATAGATAAATAGAAAGATAAATCTGACTTCAAAACTATAATTGGATGAAAAACCTTATAAAAAATCACTTTAAAATGAAAATAAATTTCTTTACATTTTGTTTTAAGTTGATAAAAATAATTAAAATTTGATACAAAATATTTACAAAATCTATCAAGTTCAAAAAGTTACTTAAAAAAATGAATAAATTTATGAATTAAAATGATCTAAATGAAATCAAATAATATGTTGGGTTAGATGGTCGAAGATACAAGAAAGATGAATCTCTGTAAAAGTGATCTTCATTCTTTACTCTTTCATTTTTAATCATAGATTGTTAATAAATGTTTTAATTTCACAGAATTTGTTTTTTATTAGCCAAAAGTTTGTTAAAAATTTAATGAAATTTCATTCATAAATAACTTCAAACAAAAAAGATCTGATTTGATGATTAAAATAAATCTCTAAATTCTAACAAACTTTTTTATATTTTGTAAATTATCAAACAATTAAAAAACATGAAAATATTCATGAAAGAACATTTTGATTTTATACTAAATGTTTTTGAAAATAAACACGACCTCAAAAGCAACTTTATACTGAAAATAAGCTTCACAGCAGTCTACTAGTAAAATTGATTTATTAAAATGGGAAATTTACACATATGTCAGGTACACATGGTTGATAGCTGACTATGACTTGATCAATCAATTCATTTGTTCTAGCAATTTCTTTCCATTCGTTCGTTACTTCATTATAACATTCGACAGTTTCAATATTTTCTCTTCCAGAATAACCTCCTGAAATAATCAACAAGCTCATCACAATTATGCAAATTATTGTAAACATCATAAAAATTTTATTAAAAACTTTTTCAATTCCAAACATAAGAAAAGTTTTACCAAAAACATAAATCTTCTTATTAAAGACAACAGCTTTTGGGCATCTTCTTGCATTTTTCATACTTGCTACGAATTCCCAATTATCATTGAGGACATCATATCTTTCAACAGTCTTTAAATGTTCTTCTTCATTCTCACCACCAATGGCGTAGATGTATTTACCAAGCGTGACTACAGCTTTAATGATTTTAGAGTTAGTTATCATCATAAGATCAAAACGTCATCGTGACGTCATCAGCAAATACCTGGATCACTTCGAGGTGTCAACATCGATTCTACAAAGCTCCATTCGTCTCTCTGTGGATCATATTTCTCCATACGAGCAACTGAATCATGGATTTCTTCACCACCAACAACATACAACATCCGATTGAAGACAGCACAACCGAAATAGTAACGCTGTCTATTTAATGAAGCTTTTTGCGTCCATTCATCAGTGATCGGGTCGTATCTGGTAATAACATCATAGTTTTTAACAACTGAACTTTTGGATAAAATATCATTTCATCACTCACTTCATCAATCTGTTTTCAACATGAAAAGTTTTAAGAAGATACATTTCATTATCTATAACTTCCATTTTCGCACAACCCAATTTATCGTCTAAACCTTTACACTTCTTCCACTCATTTGAAATTGGGTCGTATCTACAAATGTGATGACGTCATATTTAGTTTGCAATGATAATGTCATCATCTGCTTCATGCTTTTAACCTTTCCATATCACCATTCCATTTTAACATATAAATGAAACCGTTGAGGACAGCAGATCTTAAAACATGTCGAAGACACATTTTCGGAATTCTAAACCAAACATCCGTTTCAGACAAACGGAATTCTACACTTTCCAAAGATTTGTCATCAGATCTACCGGATCTATTAATGACGTACATCACCTGTGACGTCATATGTCAGTCGTTGAAGTGAAAAGTATTTAATTAAATAATCTTACCTGCGGAATATCAAGTTGTCTTGGTTTACTTTCAATTGGGATGTAAGCTTTGAGGTCATCGAGGACCTTGCTGAGATATTCATAACAAGTATCTTTAATTATTTCACATTTTTCTAATTTCATGGAAATAAAATTTGGTTTTATCAAATGGCAACGTACCTAGAGAAATCACAATTTTATACTCACAAGTCTACAACTTTATATTTTCTAGATACTTACGTTCTTAATTAACTTCTTTAAGTAATGTTTTCTTGAAGTTAAATCATATTTGATCCAATCTAGAAGAGCATTGAATATTTGGGATTCACAAATCACATGAAGCTTATCTTTAGAAATTATTTTAGAAATTACAGAGTCTGGTTGTAATTTAAAATATTCAGTTTTCGAAATCTGGTAAATATCATGTGATCAATCAAAAACTTTTTCTTATTAATTATGAAAAGAACAAAATCAGTAGAAATAACAAAGCAAGTAAATATTTCATAAATATTTAAGTTTGATGAAGTAGAAAAAATCTTTCTACTTAAAATTTTTTAGCCAAGAAAATAACATTTCTCTATTTTCTTACTTCTGTAAATTTTTTTTCAATAAATTTTTCTATTTTCGTTGAAAGTTCCATGTATCCATAATACTCAGCAAAGATTGAAAATCCAATGCAGTTGGAAATCTCTAATTGAGTTTCCAAAAAGCTGTAATTGATAAAGCAGATCTACAAAAACTATCGAAAGAAACTGATTTATAAAACTAGCTTACTTGCTACATAACTTCTCTAAACCATCTATTTGATACATGGAATTTGCGATCATAAGTTTCTCAACATTTTCTTCATTGATTTGTAATTTTTTTGAGTAAATGTAATCCAGAATATCCGAAAATGCATTTGGGTCAACCTCATTTATGGTAACTTCTTTCGAATGTGCTTCTTTAAATCCACCTTAATATTTTCAAATAGTTTTTGTGTTCAAATATTCAGTTATTTTACAACTTAAGTTGAATCTAACTTACCACGAAACATTGCTTCAAAATAAGGTGAAGCAGCAACTAATATACGTTTGTCACAATTGAAACTTCTTTCAAAGTTATTTAATTTCACTTTGATGCTAACATCATGAATCTGAGAATCTTCAGAAGACTCATTCGGTTTGAGTTGACAAAGATTTGTACAATTATCCGAAACTTCATCTCTAAAAACATCAAACATATAATTGACTTTAGTATCAAATTAGAAATAAGGAATTAGAAATAAAAAAATTAGATTAAATTACAAAAAATGAAAAAGTAAAATCACACATATATATATTTCTGTTCTAAAATTGATAAATAAATAAAACAATAAAATTAAAATTCTTGTAATTAATTAATTAATTAATTAATTGAAATCACACTAAAACAGAAGAAAAATATAATAAACTTCAGATTAATTTAATAATGTTTAAGTTATTAATATCTTTCTTGGTGCAACAAAATTAACTTTTCAATAATTTCTTACTTAGAATAAAAAGTAAATTTAACGTAACTTTATATAGAAAACAATTTTAAGTCAAAACACAAAATTCTACTAACCTTTTATCATCTGTAGGTGGCATAATTGAATCGAAAACAACTTTGCTGTTTGATCTTTCTACCATTTTGATGTAATTAACAAGTTTAGAAAATCTACCAAATGTTGATGTTATATAAATGAATTAGTTAATTTATCAAACAGTTTATGTTTTAAAACAACAAACATTTTAAATTATCAAACAAAAATTATTGATGTAACTAAGATAAATATTAAATAATTTCAAAAGAAAAAAGTAAATCGAAAGAAGATTATCAACTTCTTAAAAATATTTTTATACAAATTTTCCAGAATTAGATAAATCTTATAATCCCAAATTATGATAGTAAAGCACCTAGCAAGTTTGTATAAAACATATTATTATATATGTAAAATTATTGTACATAAATTATTATATAAAATATAATATTAAACAGTGTATACTTAAAAGTCCAGCCATACTACAACTATATTTTCTGTAATCAATATCATATATAGTCATCTTTAAATCTAAGAACTCTATAAAATTTGCAAAACATTTATAAGTCATCCTGTTTAAAATGGTTAAAGGAGATGATATAAACAACAAAATTTATGGCATATATAAAATAAACATAATAATTATATTATAAAAGGTATTTATTAATGTAGACCAACAATTGTTGTTAGGAAAAAATAATTAATTATACAATTTTTCTATAAACTTATTAAACAGTTTATATTCAGTCATACCAAAAGTATAATCTAACTTTATACTTTTACCTTATCTAAGGTATAAAAATTACAATTATATTAACTATTCTACCAAAATGAAAATTTAATAAAGTTATATATTAAAAAGAATTAAAAATATACTGAACTTATATACCAAAAGATAAAGATATTATAAATAAAGATATTATTTAGCTTTTCTTATTATTTCTAATTATTTTTATTATTTAGCAATTCTAGAAACAAATCATTTATAAAGAAAGAATTATAAAATTCTACAGAAAAATTGTTCTAAAGTTAAACAAAAATGTTTAGAACTTTTAAATAATTAATAAACAGTTAATCAAATCTTACACTACTAATACACTAGATTGAAGTATGTTTAAATAAGCTTAATATTCAAAGTAGTATTTAAGAGACAAATTACAATTATTCAGCTTAAAATTATTTATCTAATGTTAAAATTTTTCAAAAATAGCAAATACTTTTGCCGTTCTAAAATCATGTAATAATTTATAATTCAGTTGAAACCTGAACCTTTTAAAATTATCTTTTAACTCTTTTAAAAACTTATCAATATAACAATAATGAAGCTGATATTAAACAGTAGTAATGATATTAGTCAAAAAATAAAGCTGAAACACAACACACAATCTCCAAAAAAATGATGCAGTATGACATAAGATCACTAGAACTTTTCTTCAGTGCGAGATTTCAAAATGTAAAAAATGTAGCAAAAAATGAATTCTAGAAAGCACGTGATTAACTAATTAAATATTGGTACATAAGGGTTATTTGTGCTGGCGCGCTCTCGATTAGTTGCCACGTAAAACCTGCAAACTCATTTAACAGCTGTTTTACAATTTTACATCTAATCATAAATCTTTATTAGTTTGACTAGATTTTTTACATTATATTTTTTTAACATTTTGTATAAATATTTTATGTTATATTGTATAGGGATCACTAAACTGTCATATGGTACAGCTTGTTTTATTTTTTTTTAAATTAAGTTTGTATAATCTTCTTAGCCTAGTAGTTGGTGGAAAAATTTATTTCGAGAAACTGTTAAAGTTAGATTCATCATTCATTAATTTTTTTCTAAAAGTTAGATTCATCATTCATTAATTTTTTTCTAATCTAAGCAAACTTACACACAAGATTGTATTGGAACTAGTAGCGTATATTAATACGTTAAAAGAGCATGCATAGAAGCCTTTTACAACTAAAATTAGTCCTGGCAAAAATGTTTTTCAGATACATTTATTAATAGAAATTTCGGATCACTTTGGAGTGTTATGGAAAAATAAACATAAATAATTTAGCCAAACAAATGAGTATAAAAAGTAAATATAAAATGATCATAAAACAACGGGTTGATGTATGTATCACAATTACTTTCAATAGTTGAAGTTACTAAAAAGATTTAATATAATTGTTTTTCCATATAGAAGATTTATATTAGTACAATTAATATCAATTATTTTTATATAAAAGAGGTGAATATATGGGTTGATTTTTTTAGTTTTTAAAAATTTATTATATTATTATAATTTGCACAACTATTTAGAAAACCCCTTTTTCCATATAAGGAACAAAGAAAGCAGTATAAATAAAAATCAAATTTGTAGTCGGCCATCCCTTTTATAAGCTTGTGTGGAAATTCTTTTTTACTACCGGTAAAATTTTGAATATGGTTTTTTTTCTTGTTATTGCATGGTTCAATTTTATAGAAAAAGTTTAAGTACTGAATAATTGCAAATGAGTGCTTAGTATACTTAGAGAATTATGTTGATTGAAAATAATTAAACTTTGATATTATTAACATTCTCATTAAATGCTGTATCACTTTGTGCACTGCTTCGTATATAATCGCATCTTGCGTCTTCGTTTACCTTCAATGATCCTATATAATTAACTTTTTCAAGTGACTATTTGCTGTCATAATTAAAAAAGTTTCCAAAACATGTCACCTCGATTGTTCTAAACATCACTTCTTAGATGTAGCTAGCAACATCATACTCATCGTCATCATTTAGATGTGGTTGGTAATATAAGATGTGAATTTAAATCGAGTAAGAAAGGAACTTGGGTCACCTTATTAAAATTGCTAGTTTTTCATTGGGTGTTATGAAAGTTGTTTAGCGATCTAATTTTGAATGAAGAGCCTCTTAAGACATACAGCAGATTATGATCTTTAGAATAGTATAAGAAGATGACAAAAACTATTATTAATTTCAAATAGTGGCACAAACTAAGAAAAAAAAGGGTCATTTTTGCGAGAATTTAATATTTAGCTTTCAGAGACAGACGTTTTATGAGAAGAAAGGTATACCAAATCTATAGAAAGTTTTTTTTTAACTATTTTTGGACGGATTCAAGCTTTGTGAACTTTGCTTTTTAAGGTGAGGACTCAATACACGAAAGTTGATCCCTAATTTTCGGACAGAATATGAGGTGAAAATCTTCAATAATGTCCAATTATTTCTCTTCTTTAAAGATTTAAGAGTTCCATATGAAGTTTGTGAACCAATTCTGAACAAATGATTTGTGTGATAAATCTGTTTCAAGGTGTGAGAGATGAAAGCACCCAGATCTTTAATAAAGTGAAATTTGTAAATTTTATTGTTGCTAAATAAAAGTCAGTTTATATTCAGTTACAGCTTAAAGTTACAACGAACAGCATCAAATATCCACAACTATTTAGTGATCTACAAAATGTCAGTGATGTAATTGATATTAATGAAAAGTAGGGAGCTAAAAATACTGCATTGGGGAATATCACTAAAAACTCCAGAAAACTTGAAGTGTTATTATCTGTGACTTGTTGTTTGCTCAAATTTAAAGATAAGAGTGGATTAGTTGTTAAACTGTCGGAGAGTTCTTACTAATATCGGATGTGAAACTGAGTTAAAGGCTTTGCCATTGTCCGTATGCATGATGCTGTTGTTAAATTGTTTGCTAAGTAATACAGTCACTGGTGGTACAGTCACTTATAACTTACAACAGCTTTACTGTTTTAGTAAAGTAATTTTGCTGCTAATATAATTTCACTAAACAGCACATTTGGTTAAGATTAAAAACTGTCAGTAAAAGTATCTAGTTATAATACTATTTAGAAATTATTATTATTTTAATTAATTATTTTCTTTTAGACCGATTTACAGATGTTAATTAATAGATTATGTGTTGGTAATATTTTTTTATTTTGCAAACCGCTAAATTTTATTAAATAGAACATTATATTTGTAAAAATTAATCAAGAAAAGTTGAACCTTCTGGCTATATTTTAAAAGTTATTTTTATAAGAGAAAAGCTGTAATGGATTTGGATTTAATGGCTAGAGAAGTTTAAAATTTGTACCTACAAAATTGTTTTGCCCCAAGTCATGAAAACTCAGATTTAGTTAGTTTTATTTCTATCAAATTTTAAATAGATCTATTCTAAAAATAAACTTATTTTTAAGATGAACTTTTTTTAAGTTTCAAATTAATGCATAAATTTAAATTCTATCCAATTGTAGCCAATTCATATCTAGAATCTTACTTTACCATCTATAAATTTATGTATTTATATTACTCTGATTAAAATCTTATATGGAAAAAGAATTTGATATTTGAATGTTAACCTAATAAATAATTAAAAAAACAAACAGTTTAATGACATATAGATTTTCATTTTCACAACATGTATTAGTAATATTTGTACTGATTTCATAGGATAATTTATCTTTGAATTTCTGTTTTTTTCTTAATTTACTTTGAGTAGAAACAAGACAAATTTTTTTAAACGGATAAAAACTGCAATAATTAATTTTTGTAACAACAAAAGTTTAAACCTTACCCTAGATAACGTACACATAGAATTGGCATGCTAACATCCATATTAGTGCCATTTAATGTATTTGATAAGGAAGAATTTGACCAATCTGCTGGTTTATAATGAAACTTTACCGTTTAGTTTGTTTCTCATTATAATTCTATTATACTGATTTAAATTATAAGATGCTGATTTATTTGTGTATGCAGATGATATCAAGCTATTATCTAGTAATCTTTTAAAACTTCAAACTGCACTACACCCTGTAGAAAACTGGTCTATGAACTGGCAGCTCAGAACCCAGCCAACAAAGTCTGAACTTATAATTTTTTCCCGTAAATCAGCAGCAAATTCCTTCAACTGATACTCCATCAATGGATTTATTTTTCAACGAATATCTTCGGTCCTAGATCTTGGCATTACCATACCATCTGACTTAAAACTGAACAATTATGTTTCATTTAGTTGTGATTCAGGGTTAATTGGAACTTTAAAGCAATTAAATTTAGATGAAAATCAAATCCAGAAACTTCCTTTAAATATCTTCAATTTAAAGAATTTGAAAAAGTTGTATCTTTCTTCAAATAAATTGTAGTATCTTTCTGATAGAATTGAGGATTTAAGCAAGCTGCGGAAACTTCTTCTTTGCAATAACCAGCTGAGATCTTTACCTGCCGGTATATTAAAACTATCAAATCTTAAACAATGTGTTACTGATCGTAATCCTTTTTATAACCTTGAAAACCAGACAATTCTTACCATGTCAATAAACCAGGATATACCAAAGCTTCGTCACATGGGAATGAATGCTGTTTACAAGAAAACATTACTATCTGGAAAAATACCTGTCGAGTTCCATTTCTTCCGTCGTTATGAAGAAAGAAAAACTTGTTTATGAGGCAACAAGGTATTTGAAGAGTCAAGAAAAGCGTTTTTGAAAATCACTAATTCTGCTTTTATACCAAATTCTTTTCTTATAGAACTCATTTGTTGTTCTAAAAGATGTTTTGTACAACAAATCTCAAAAATAACAGACAATAACTAAACAACATAAATCCTTTTTACTTATTGAATTTTGTTGTTCTTGTATATTTTTTGTCATATTTCATCTTAAACTGGTATAAATTATGATATTTGAACTTATTACCTGATATTTTTATATTTAATAAAACTTGTAAATCAACAAACTCGTGATATTTTCATCTAATCATTATTCAATATTTTTGGAAATTATCGATCAGATTTTGCTGCTTAAATTTACAAGAACTTGAAAATTAGTTAAGATCTTAATATTTATTAGAATGATAATATTGTAGTAAGCTTTACAGACAATAGCTATAAGGAAAGAAGAGTAATTGAAAAATTATTCTTGATGGAAGGGTCTGTTTTAGTTTGTTTGTATAGGAGGTTTTTTAAATGTTGTAAACTCTTTAAATTTTTGGGCAAATGTTGTTTTTTGTTGGCTCTATAGAAAGGTATGGATTTTTCGATTGACTCTGTAACGTTGTTAGTAAACCTTGAGTAAATAGTATTGATGTCTTCGGAAGAGCTGAAAACAGAAATCCAGTCAACATCTGATAGAAACTTGTTAATGCCATCATAATTTCCACAGTACAAATTCCTTTTGCTTGAAGTTTTAACTTTCATAAAAAGAGTTTGATGGAGCTTGAATTCAATCATATTGTGATTGCAAGTCAAAGCAAAAGGTTCTTTTTGATCAACGTAGATAACGTTCTCGGGTTTTGATGTGATAAAAAGATCCATAGTAATACCAATAACTTTGGTCGGAAAAGTAACCATCTGAGATAGATTATTGGCATTGAGGAAGCTTACAAAGGCATGACTTAGAAAGGGTGAATTAGTATTATCGCTATCCAAGTTAAACAATTTTCCACTAAATGCTATATTTGGGTTATTCCAATCAATTTTACCAAACTTAAAATCCTCCTAAATATATAACTCAGGACACACAACACTCTTCAGAGCCGTCAATAAGGCCTTAATAGTAACCTCATCATTAGTTTTAGAGGGTGGTAGATAGGTGCATATAAAACGAAGAAATTTAGGCTTTGAGTAATGAAAATCAAAAGCGATAATCTTAAACCCTGGACAATTAATGGGATCGATCTGAATTCTAGAGATCTTGGGTGCAAGCGATATTTTGTAAATTATGCAAACACCGCCGTCTCTTTCATATAGTCTATCACAACGCAAAACACAAAAAGATTACCGTCAACCAAAAAAAAAATCAGGATAAAACGGTTTCAACCAAGTTTCAGTAATAAAAACAAATGTGAATTCTTGGGAATGCAAAAGCGCTGTCAATTGAAAAATAATCGACCGTGCGTTGAAGAACATACCTAATGTAATAGAAGAATTGTCTTTTTGATGCTTGTAAGATTTGATGATGAGCTTCTGTAAATTGATATCTTGGGTATTAACAATTGTGTCCGAAGAGAGTTTGAAAAAAGAAGATGTGGGTCGAGTGATTATTTGCCAATTCCGTTTTTTGAAAAAACCTTGACAGTTTTCAAGGCCCATGGTGGACCTCGAACTTTGTATTCGAAATCAGTTAGTTGTTCCTTCTGATTTCTGTTATACGCCTCTTTTAGAAGACGCTTATTTTCTAAGCGATCATCTCTCACACATATCATGTGCTACTCTAATGCGCTCTAATTTTTTGTCAAGGCTTAGCTTATACAGCTTGGCAAGAAACTTGCGTTTGTTCCAATTTTCCTGAAAGGACACTTTCAACGGTCTTTGATAATCTGAGCTTTTTGCTCCAAGTCTAGTCATTGATACCTTTGGAGCGTCCACAAAATCAAGGCTTTGAGAGCACATTTGATTAAAAACCTTACTGTCATCATGTTTATCAGTCTCAGAGACATTAAAGATGATGACATTGTTTTCTCTGTCCTCACGGTCTACAGTGAGTTTTTTGTGCGTGTCGGTGACCTTCTTGGCAAGAAGCTGCACCATGTTAGCATTTTTGTCGGAACCGGGATTACCGACCACCGTGGCCCATGTGACCTGTTTCTTTGTAGAGGCTTTCAGCTCGTCCATTGATTTAGACAAACTAGAAATTTTTTCATCAATCTTGGCAGCATTTTTGGTAATTTCCGATTAAAGTTTTACTAATTCTATTTGAATAAGGTTATTCAGGTTATAGGTTATTAGGATAACAAATTTATTCTGATATTGCTTATAAGCTTTGATAAAACTGTTTTCAGTAAAGGATTTGTATATTTTTTGTGATCATATCTGGATTAGAAATCAATTTGGACTTTTTATCATCTTCAATTTCTATATACTCTATTTGAATAACTGCTAATAAGCTGTGATTAAGTTATGTGGCGTATTTATTTAT